>JPHH03000005.1:0-600000 GCA_000750105.3 Tolypocladium sp. Sup5 PDA-1
CTTCTCCCCCCCGCGATCCCATCTCACCAATCCCGGAAACCTCGCCCTGAGACGACCGCCAATGCGGCCCGGTAGTGCTCCCAACTCCCAGCAACGGCGTCACGGATGTGGCAAGGGCTTCAGCTCTTCCCATCTCTGCCGCGGCGCCCAATCAACCCTTCTACATGTCCCCGCGACCTGTCACAACTTCACAAGGCTGCCAATCCGCGCGAGCTTCTTTTTATAACTCTCCTCGTCCAAACCTCAGCTACTAGACTACACCGCTGCATCCCCCATGTCTTACGGCGGTTAGGCGAGATGCCATGTTTCGTCCGGCCAGTCCACGCAAGGCCGGGAATAAGAATACACGAGTCTATCACATCTGGTCTAGACGTGGACCAAGATACAATGTTACAGCTTCGAGGGAGCGCCTCGCTGATCCCTGGCTCATGAGCAAGCCCGCATCTCCTCTCTCTACACAAGATCCTGGCCATCATGTCGCGTATGCAATCTTCAGCTCGACCCTCTTCCGACGCCCCCCTCTCTAGCCGTGAAATGCTTCGAGTTCCCGTCCAGGGAGATGGCCGCCCGCTCGACAAGCAAAATGCACATGAAAACAAGCCGTGGCGTCATAACTCTTCATCGGTCTGCTGCTGCCGTGCGCCTATGCTATGCGTGCCATCAAAGAGCTGCAGTCCTTTTCCCTTGCCCGTCTAGCTGTTTTTCCCTTTGGACTGGCCCTTCGCCCTTGTACCGATCCCTTTGCGGCCGGAACCAACGATAAACAGAAATGGATCCTGGGCGCCTTGCTCAAACACTAGTAACAGTGTCCCTCTCTTATGGGACTATGCGCGCCTTGGTCGCAGAGACATTATCAGGTCATTTCAAATCAAGTCCGTGTCGTTCAGCTCACTCATACTCCCCATGCGTGGGCACATCGCCCATATTCTGCATGGGAACACCCGCGATCGTCTCCATCTGGTCCGACGACGCGCACGATCCCTCCCAGTCTTCCTCGGAAGTTAGCCCACTGCCAAATGGGCTGCGTTGGGTGACAGTTAAGAACTCACCGGATGCATCGTCTTCCATCTCGTCCACCATAAGTCGCCGCAGCGGCTCCATGATCTCTGTATCCAAGTTAGTATGCCTAACAACTCAACCTTGACCGGTTTGATTCCACGTACCGCTCTGGATCGCCGCAAACTCGACGTCTTCATCCCCGTGCAATTCCTGCGTAGTCTCGTAGGAAGGAGCACACCTGCCCACGACTCGCAGGATGCTCCAGGCAGCGTCGCGTTCAATCTTGACACGTCGCTTGACGTGTACCTCGCGCAGGTAGATCAAGCACTTGAGGCCCAGTTCTCGGACCACCTGGTCAAAGAAATCCGTATTCTCGGCGCCCGTGTCGTCGGCCGCAGGCTCCTGTATTGAAGAGTGCCGGAAGACTTCATGCTCGATCAGCTGCTCAGTCTCGTGCCTGGTGCCGGCGTCAGGGTACACCAGCATATACGGCGCCCAAGCCGGAATCGTCCGGACACTATTGTCGTGTCTGGATCGCGCAAGCTCTTCACTTGGACTCTTAGACTGTAGGGCCACCTTGATAAAGGTTATAAAGGCGGCTCCCTCGGTGTTCTGCAGGCTTCGGGCCTGAGCAATGATATGGCCGATGAGGGTGTTGCCGCGATCCGCCGAGTGCGTGCACTCGATGTACCGACAAGCTGCCCTAAGGAAGGAATCCATAGGTTGCGTTGAGACTTCGCCCTGGATGTTCCTGCGGAGGGCGTTGAGTACCCGAAGTTCCATGGGCCCTCCCGTCGCCATCAGCCGACAAACAATGTCATCCGTGGCACTCCAGGTCTGGTCGATGAACACGAGCTTCTCAACGAAAAAGCTGGATATCTGGCCTTCTGGGTGATGGTGAACCGCATGCACTTCCTCCGATGTCCACGGAAATGGCGCCTCGCGGCCCAGGCGTTCCGACGGGTGCTCGACGATGACGTCTGGGCCCAAAGTCGGTTCAAGCTGCGCCATCAGGTGATCTATGAGTGCCAGAATTGCCGAGTAAGATGGCGGCCGCGAGTTAACACGCCGGAGAACATTGTTCAGCATGCGCGCATAGTTTGGTGGCAGCTCCATCGCCGTGTCCGCCGCGACTATTCGCAGCGCCTTTACCAGGTAGTCTTCGGACAGAAGGATGCCAGCCTCACGGTCTCCGAGTTTGGCGAACGCCAAGATGGTGCCAAAGTATTCATCCCATGAGCGGAGGTGGAGTTGGAAGAATTGCCACAGGTGGTTGAGAAGCATAACCACCCCTTCCATCACTGGATGCCCCGAGACGTCGTCTTCCAGGCCAGGCTCGTCATCCATGTCGTCTCGGTCACTGTCCGACTCGACGTGGGCGACACCGGACCTTCTGCCGGTGTAAAGTTGAGGCAGCTGGGCGGCAATCCTCTCCGCGGCGTGTACGAGCGCCTCTCCCGCGAATGCTCGGACGTGTGGCTCTGGGCTTCGTTGAAGGAGAGCTCGGTACGCTGTATGGCGTGTGTTGAAATAGTCATAGAATGCCAGGGCGCACTTGGCGCAGTTGACAATCGCAACGCTGATCATGTTTGAGAACGTATCAAAGAATGGCGTGTCCTTTGTTCGTCCAACAATTTGGTCCAGATGCGAGATGATCATCTCCATTGCCAGATTCTGCAGATTGTGGCGTGAACACTGCAAGTCGGCGGTGTCCTCCGCTTTAGCGCCCGCGCCGGGGTTGTCCACCTCCCCTTCTTCGAGACACCTGGCTTGAGTGAAGCAGTTCTGCACGAATATCGCGTGGCTAGGATCGAAGAGACAGTGCCGTCTCAGGATGACGGTGTTCTCGCCGACTATGTGCTCCTTCAGCAGCGGGGGCATGCCAACGCGCAGCGGGGCGGAAAGCTGCTGCGCCAGCATGACTTGTTGTTCAGCCTCGAGTGACGATGCACGCTGGTAGAAGAGCATATAGGCGCTGTAGGTCTTGTCAAACATGACGCCGTTCGTCTCGTACAGCGGACGGTGATCTGGTCCTCCGAATGTCGAGCTAGCCATCAGGGATGGATCCCATGGAGTCACGACGTCGTCGTTAAACTCGACCCAGTTGCCTCGTCCTGCAGAAGCCGGACGCTCTCTGATGTAAGAGTAATAGTGACCAGACTCGGCGGTGCCGGAATGGACGAGAACGCCAACAAGCTCGAATATGTCTTCGGCCGCATCAGTGCTTGGATCACTAAGGTATTCTATCGTGTATGGCCGCAGGTCAATTGTCGGCGGAAACGAGAAGTGGTCGTTGATCTTGCTTCGCTGAAGAGTCCGCAGATTGAAGTCGAAGCGCTTCAGGTGGAACATGACGTTGTCCGGAATATCTTTCAAACACGCCCTACATGTCGTCAGTAAGTCTAGAAAGGTGAAGGGCCGCACGCTCGGGTGCAACTTACCTCTTGACGGCATCAACATGACGATCGCATGTCGAGCACTTGTACTTGTTATCTAAAGGCAACTGTTAGCGAGCGTTGGCACACAGATCGATTGTTATACGTACCGCCCTCCATAATTTCACCATCAACATATGCTTGCAGGCTCTCTTCCAGAGTGCCTTTGCCTTTGATGTCGCATTGTATCGCCGAGAATGGCTCAAGTCGTTCGGAAATGTGTTCGCATTCCTTGGATTTCACTTGCTGGACAAGCTGTCCGCCGTAGAATGAACGAAGCTTTCGTTTGTCCTCCGGCCGGAGTAGCTGGCCTTCCCAGCGGTCGAAGAGCAAGCTGTAGAACTCGTCCACGTCCATCTGGCTGTGGATGTCGATGACGGTGTCCTCGTAGGTTTTTATGGAATTGACGAGACTCGTTGGGTCCACGAATCGGCGGTAACTCTCTTGCATGAAGCCAAAGACCTTTTGAGTATAGAACAGCAGTTGCTGGGAGTTGGTCGGGTCCCGATTTGGGACTCCCAAAATGAAGCGGCGAAATTCCGTGTTCATATACAGCTGCGTCAGAAGAGAGTTGAGATAGCAAGTGTTGGAGAGATTCCGCAGGCCGGCATAGCCACAAGGTGAGCGCATGGCCTTTGACCGATCGAACTGATACGGGAGGTCGTAGAGATAAGGATCGTCTTGTTGGCGTTCATGAGCAAGCAGGGACACACGTTGGTTCAGCCTTTGCATACCGTTATCGTCAGAATAGAAGGGCACGAGGCCGTTGAGCAGATGTAAAATCTGGTCAAACTGGCGACGATCTTGTCGAACCAGACGGAAAATGGCCTCGTACAACTTCGCTCGGGTTCCGCTGTTCAAGATGATGCGAGGCACCGAGTCTGCGCCATCGTTGACCTTTCGCGGGAAGAGGTGCCGCCACAGCAACTTCCGTGCAGTGTCCCTGTTTCTGTTAGTGGTTGCGAAGCACGATTCGAAAGATATCCCACTTACTCTGGAATCGCCTCCGAAGCTGGCGCTGCAGGGTCGCTCTGCAGGCACAAGTGCAACACCGAGGCTAGGCCACTGGCGACAGAATCGTAAGGCTCCAGTTGGTTGACGTCCTCGGTCGAAGTATGCTCAAGTAAGAGCTTGCTCGTCTGCCCCGCCACCTTGTCGAACTGGACTTGTCCAGGAAGCTTCTTGGAGATCAGCAGAAGCGTCCTTAGCACCCTAAAGAGCTCTTCACACTGGTCCGACAGCCTCACAGCCTCTGGGAGGAGTTCTGAAGCAATCGGCCAGAGGTACAGTGCCAGGTCATTTGGTGCCGCGGTCTCCGCCCCGGAAGGCTCAGCGTCTTGAGCCTGCGAGTCTTTGCCCTCGACTTCCGTTGACTCCTCAACCAGCTCCACAACGGCTACTCTTACTGTCTTGCGGGAATCGAAAAGCAAGAGCTTCTGGATGAGGCCTCGGAAAGCAACGTCTTCCGTGATCTGCATCCAAAACTGGGCATCCAACTGGCCAACTCGCATAATGGCGCTAAATGTGCTGGCAATCAGCGGGAGGCCCCCGTCGTCTGGGTAGTCTAGAGCATTCGAAAGAATTTCCACAAGGCGTGCTGGGGCAGGAGCCTCGACGCGGCTGGCACAAGGGGACGGCTTCGAGCCGTAGACTCCTGTGTGCGTTGTCAGCATAGTATCGTTGCGACGGCGAAGGTATGTGGTACTACCTTGCACCAGCTTAACAAACGTCTGCATCAGGGAGCTTGCAACACGCATCTGCAGCCGTGCAATCGCTCCTCCTAGCACGTCCGGATCCGACAACGCCTGTACAACAAGGTGCAGCGACCTTCGCAGAGCCTCTTCATACGAAGTCTGCACGCTGGCCCTCTCAGAGCTGGGGGTCACTTCGCCAGCCAATGCAGCTCTCCAGACGCTCTCAATGTAATCTGTCAATGCGTGTATAGCATAAAGGGACTTGAATGGCTGTCCAGCCAGGAAGACTTCTTTGTAAGAGGTTGCGGCGGTGTCAAACAGTGACAGGACGTAGCCATCAGCGGGGAGCTTCACCACAAAATCGTAAATCTGCAACAGCGGTAAGCAAGCCAGACGATCGCGCTGTTGGGACAGGTCTCTTACCTCTTCCGCTATTTTGTCGTCCATGCTCAGGTACTCCCATAACTCTGGAAAATGAGCCAGGACCTCGATTTCCAATGGCAGCGAGCCAGGCTTTATCCGGACAGGAGAAGCCGAGTAATTCTCCTCTCGCTTCACCAACATGAAACCGTCATGGATGCCCACGTCCTGCAGGGGTCTGCAAACGTCTTGTTCCGCCGGGAGCAGTTGGCGGCCGCGATAGTACACTCGGAGGTTGTCAAACCCTGTCTCTCCCCGGAGGCTCGCTAGGAGCGAGGATACTGTGTTTAGCTTACCGATTGTCAAGGGCATTATGTCCGTTTGTTCGCCGCCGTCAAAAGACTGGTACTTGAGCTGCGCAGAGTCTCCTTCGACCTGCTGAGGTATCCGAGACATGAAGGACCTCAGGTCGGCCACGGCAAGATTTGGCTTGGACTGGTACTTTTCCAAGAAAAACCTTAGCAACTGGAGAGATCGTGTGAATATGCGCTCCTGTTCGTGGATCTCCTCGTCGGTCGCGACGATGACCATAGGCTCGTCGTCGCCACTGCTGGTTCCGTCGCTAGACCGCTTCAGCTTGCCCGCTGCGTCTTTCATCTGGCGTAGGCACCGGGCTACGAGAGCAAGATGCACTTGTCTCGTCCGATGGAGTGGATACTTCATGATGGTGCCGCTTTCCAAGTACACGTCGACAGCGAGCGTGGAAATGGCCTGTCCGACGAGGATGGAGTGTTCGGCCTCGAGTATAATTCTCCACAGCTGCTCGATGCCGCTTTTCGCAACTACTACCTCGTCATCAAAGACAAAGTCACTGTCGCTCTCGTTCACGAGAGAGTGGACCCGCTCCTTGATGAACTCAAGCATACCTTCAGAGAAATATGCCGATGGGAGTTTCGGCAAGTATTTCGAGAAGCAAGTCTGGAGGAATGGATTTTGGGCCGTTGCTTTCCTTGCCGCGCTCAGTATAATGTGCCAGCCTGCTCGTCTGTCGTCCGGACAAGACGACTGCGGCCCGACAAGAATATCCCACAGTTTGGTACCGAGGTCGTTGTCGATTGCCTCTGGCTGAAACTGTATTAGGTTGGACACAAAGTCCCGTCTTGGTTGATTGGTAGTGCCAGAGAGGACTGGAAATACTCCAGCGGCCCGTCCAGCATCTCCTGCATGATCCAACTCCTCGACGATGAGCTTCGCCAGGTTGTGTTGCTCCGTGAGAACTTGCATCTGGCCAACAGTCGCATGCCGTATCGCCATGGCGAGACACCATAGACTCCCGAGCGTAGTGGCCGACTTGGCGGCAATGTCGCCGATGCAGCTCAAGTACAGCTCACGGCGTCCGTCGGCATCCGGCCCATGACCAAGGAGATCTCTGAACTTTTGCATTGCGACGTGTTGCATCTCAGGGTCTGCAACTGGAGAGCCAGAGGCGCAAACAGACGACTCCCTCAGCAAGCGTAGGCAGAGGCCATACGGATGGAAGCTGAGTGTGGACTGGTCCGTCTGGGACCTCGTCATCATTTCGCTCAGAACATTGTCCAAGAGCAAGCGGGTCGATGGCGAAAACCGCTCCATGGGCAAGAGCTGGAACTTGTTGCAAAGACTCAGCAAGCCAGGGTAGTCAAACAAGTTGGTTATGTGCGCCATCATGCGCGTCAAGGCATCCGCCACGCGAGGGTCTTGGCTCGAGGTTATGCCTTGCCAGACCTGGTCTGTGTGCTCTGCTCGGTAGGTTCTAGTCACGACCAGAAAGCCAACGATGTTAGCGCTTTCGACGATGATCTCCGGGTGGCAGTTTGCGCCGAGGATGTAGTCGACTAGGCCTGTCTGGAGCAAGTAGCCGGCCAGGTGGTTGAGGAAATCGGCGCTGTACTCCTCTCCGCCGTCGGAGAGCCGCTTCCAGATAGCCACGAGGTGGGTACACAGGGTGGTGACAGCCATGACGCGGAGTTGCATCTGGCTGGAGCGAATAAGCTTCTCCAAAATGTCGACTTTCCATTCCCAAGCAATCGCTTCGTATGTATACTTTGGTGCGAGAGCTGGGTAGTTGCTCTGATGCTCCTTCAAAATGGCTACCGCCTGCGTGCGGTCGCTTTGCAGCGACAGTTTCAAGATCTCTGTCAGGGCCTGGATTTCCGAGGCAGCGCAATCGCTGTTTAGGCTGGTGACGTGCTCGTCGATTGTGGCCGTCAAAGAAGCTGACATCTTATCCCAAACTTTGTATCCCACCTCCAGGCGCCGCTTTGCTTGTGTCGCACCATCCTGGTTCATGCGGACAGTGCGTACTGAATCTCGCATGCAGTCTGCTAGTATCTGGCTTACTGGCGCAAGGCTGTCGGCTAACCTTGGGAACCGCGGAATGATGCTGGTCAAGGCGGACGCAAATTGGGACAAGCAGTCGATGTTTCCCCCAGGGCTTGACTGGAACTTGCCAACAAGATACGACTCCAGCTCCTGCTGGGTCCAGCCAACCCCGGTCACTCCGTCATTGGAGGCGTGAGGGGCAAATCCATAGGGTGCGATGACGCCGTGGACTTGCTGGAGATACACCGGTGCAAGCAGATCGGGAACCCGGCGGTCCGCAGAGGCCGAAGCAGACTGAACGTCCCGGATGGCGAGGTAGTCAAGGATGACGAAACGTGCTGTCAGGGTCGCAAAGCTAGTATAGATCGCCAGGACAGCATTGCCAAGCACAGGTAGCTTGACGAGTTCCGATCTAGGCATGGTCAGCAAGAAAGGTCTCAAACATGGGTGGGTTACAATACTCACTTGCGAGATGCCACGGCAAGCATGATATCTGGAAAGGCGGCCCAGAAACTCCTGTGCGCACGGCGCGACTCCAAGACTATGCTGGAGTCGGTTCGTTTAGCGAACTTGATATACTCATCAAGCCACTCCACGACCTGGCCGAGGATAGTCCCGTCGACGGGCGTGCCTGTTTTTCTTCTTGTCAGCATGCCAAATTACAAATGGAAAACAGGCCCGCGGGACTCACTAGTCGAAAGATACTGGGTTAGCCGCTGTAGCGTATCGCATAGACTCTCCTCTGGCTCGGTATATGGAAACTGGAGAGTCGGGTCCATGAGCAGTAGGTGATCGCTGACGATATCCGCCTCGGGGCCTGTAGCTGAAAAGGCCATGTCGTCGTCACCTTCGCCATCGTCGTCCTCTGTCAGATTGACGAGCTCAACGGGAGGGCTCGTTGAAAGCGACGAGGACTTTGGGCTCCCAGAGTTGGTCTGGCGAGCTCTGTCCATGACCGTTCCAGGGGCCTCCGGGCCCTCGTTGAGGCCGCTCACCTCACAAGGCAATGGTCCAGCACCAGAATGCGGCACAGGTGAGACGCGTGCAGCTGAAGGCGACGAACTGTCCCTCCGCTTGCGAAGGTTGATGGTGACCCTGCTCGACGGAGGCTCGGCAGGTGTGCCCTCCCGGCTGGGGCCTGGTTCTGGTGTCCGGGGCATGTCAGGGCCGTCGTCGACATTCATGGCGCTAGCAGACACGGGCTGATCGCCGTCAAGGGTGGTGGAGCTCGAGCCGTCATGTACCGGGTTCACGGTGTCCAGAGAGGCTGCGGGTGAGCCAGGAACAGATGTGCGGCGCCGCTTGCGGGAGGATATTTCGGTGTCATCAAAGGGATTTGGTCGGGTAGGTGGATGTTCAGAAGAGGCGGCTTCTTTCAGCTGTTCTGGGGGTGTCAGAGACGTCGAGGCTGGATCCATCTGACTGGCGCAGAGGAAGCTTGGAGCACGATGCGTGGAGGTCCAAAGACGTCACAGCTTCGTGACAGCCGGCCGGGCGGCAGCTGCGCAAAATTAACATGTGGGGTTAATAAGCGACTCGGCTGCAAAGCGGCGATGGGGCCAGGAGACGGGGACCAGGCAGATCTAAGTTGCGATAGGAAAAGCTGGCGATGAGATGTGATTCAAGAAAAAAAGTTGAGTGATCCAGAGGTCAGGATAAGTGAGGTGAGTTTTGGAAGGCAGGGATTGGCTGGAGGACGCGGTGCTTGTGTGGGACCGCGACGGGACAGCGAGGGGTACCCTTTGGACCTGTCGTTGGCTGTGGTGGGGGAGGGGAAAGGCTGAGGCGTGAATGTGGTGATGGGGAGTCTCGGCAGGCCCATGACTGGTTTGTTTTGGCGCCGCGGGAGAAGGAAAAAAAAATGGGCACGTACTCTCTGCCTGTTCGCGATTTGCCCCAGCTATCAGATGAATGCAGCATGCATGTAGGTCGGCCGGGCGTTGGGATTAAATGGAATTCTGTGGATATGCCTTGGTGGTGATGCGAGGCGGCGGCAGGGGGCGTGCCTACAGTGACGAGGCAGCGGGAGGGAGCACCAACTTGGGGTCTCCGCGGTGACGGAGGGGAGGTTGATGGACTGATTTCGTGCGAGCTGAGTGAGGTAAATGGTAAACAAGGTATTATGTATGACTGGCGGTGGCGGACGGGCCTGGCGCTGCACAAGTGGCAGAGTGGTGGTGGTTCGCTGCCTGGGAGCCTTATAGCATAGGTAGATACCTAAGGTAGGTAGGCTATGCAGGTGCCAGGCATGCGCTGCGCAGCCCGCAGGATCGCAAGCGAAAGCGACAATCCACGTACGCGTGGACTGCCAGCAGAACAGGCACCGTGGACCTCGAGGACCTTGGACAGCGCCTCCAGGGTGCGGCGCGGTGGAACACGTGGCGCAAGATTTAATTGTATCAAGATGCGGATGCTTTCTTTCCAGGTTCCCCAGCTGTCGGCAGAGGTCCAGGCGCCCTAGTGCCCTGGCCGGCTGGATATTAGGCGCATCAATCTGCGTGACAATAAACGTGCGGGCCCTAAGCATTTTAGAGGGGTGATGCGAAGGGGTGTCTCGGGAAGCGGGGCAGGGTGTGATTGCAGTGCAGCCAGCATTTACGAGTACATTTCGAGAACGACCACGAGGCCGCCAGCCTCGCTCGCCAAAAAGTATTCGTGACGGACGGAAGAGCGCAGCCGACATGCGGGCTGGTAGCGAATCAACCACTCAAAATGCGGGTAATTGCTAGTAGCAAACTCTGCCAGTACTACGGATAGGTCCCTCCTTGTTGCCTTTTCTCGGGCTGGGCGAACCAGAGCGAACTTTCGACGGAGCCGCCTTTCACAGATCTCAAGATGTCGTGAGATAAATCCTTCGAGGAATTTCTAGGAATAATTTCTTAAAACCCCAACTGCACTCAAATGCAGACTGCCGTTTTTAAAACAGCGAAGCATTAAATTTCTCAGCGCATTTATCAGACAACGTAAATTGCCCGATTCAGCTCCCTCTGGTCTCGCTACCCTATACTTCGTACCCTAGGCCCGCTTCAAGCATCTGAGGTGACGCGACAAAATGTCACGCGAAGCACAACCATGAAACCCTAAGCAGGAAGCACGAAAAAAAATCACTCAAAATCTGCCGTAAATATAGTATTTCATATGTTTAGCTCTACAAGCGCGGACGTGGCGGAGGTGGACGTGGCGGAGGTGGAAGTGGCGGGTCGCAGTGAATCGTGTATCGAACATGGAGTACGAGGACAAACGTCCGTATGATCGGCTCTGACCAGTGTACGAGGTATTGGGAACTCAAGGGCGCTTCAGAGCGCGCAGATGGCAGAGCCATCTGATTGCAGAGTTTCCACAAAAGCTACACAAGCACTTAACCCACCGTCCCAGCTTTTCTAGAATTTTAGAGGCACCTCGCAGACGCGCGCCTCGTGGTTTCAGCAGTCCATCAAGCCATAAGGTCATAGCTACATAGGTCCAGGGACGCCAGGTTTGCAGGCTAGCTCCACAGCGGCTGGTGACCCACCTTTTCTTTTTGTTAGCGGAGTCCAGCAAGCAACCTCCATCGTCAGTTTCCCTGGTCGTCATGATTGACATCTTTGCCACTGACAACTCGCCCGAATGCAGCTCGTACCAAGTATTTGAAATAACTTAGTACCTAAGTGTTGATCTCGCTGTCGGCCCTGCCCTGTTGCAGACACCCTATCCTACCCGCACCATGTCGACGCCAACGCAGCAAGCTGGACGAAAAAAGCTTGTCCACCATCTGGACACGCCGTTCTCTACGGTTTCATGGTACAGTACAATAACGTCATCAAAGCCACGGCTTGCGGACTGGCTAATGAGAAAGGCAGGCCAGAGATCTCACGCGACGACCAGGATACAATCTTGGAATTGTTGTGCAAGTGCGCTTACCCCTGGGCCACCCCTGGCCTTGTCTTTTGCGTCGAGACAAGATGCTAACTTGCGGCGGCTAAGCCTTTTGGACCCCATAGGTCAGCACCGCAGAGCTCACACCAAGCCCTCAAAGGGCAAGAGAGTTGCGCAGCGAAAGGCGAACGCGAAGGATGATGAACGTCCTCCCGCCAACGTCCCGGCGCCGCCCAAGCCGGAAATATGGGCCAAGGTGGATGTTGGCTTCAACTCGATAACCAAGAATCTCGAGGAGCTCCCTCATGCTGTCCTAAAATCCAACGCCGAGCCTACCGATGTCCCCAGCCAACCGTATTCCATGGTCTTTGTGGCACGAGGAAATCAGTCGTCGGCATTCAACTGCCACTTCCCCAAAATGATCTGCGCCGCCTCCAAAAACGCCCAACAAGACCAAAAGACTCGTCTCGTTGGGTTCTCGAAGCCGTGTTCTGACAGGCTCAGCTCCAGCTTGGGCATCGCGCGAGTGTCATCAGTCGCCGTGGAGCGAGATGCTCCCGGAGCAGAAGCGCTGTGGGCATTCGTCCAAAAGGCGGTGCCGCCGGTGGACAGATCCTGGCTCGATGGTATCGGAGACACCAAGTATCGGGCGACCAATATTGCCTCTGCGGAAACGACTGTGGGCAACAAAAAGGCACGGACAACATGACGTACTTGAGAACTCGCATTGGTGGTCCTGACTGGCGTCTTGACGGTGTGCATAAGTTGGAGTTCGATGTAACACAGCGGCTGGATAAAGAAAGTATACAAGTCGGCGCAAGGAAACGGATCATGTTGGTAAAGCCTCGACGTCGGATACACCCCTGAGGTTACCGGGCTGCGTTCGTTACCTGACCCGAGCTACGACGCACGGTAAGCGGGCCAGAACCGCGGTCTCGTATACTGTATTCGAGATATTGCGTCTTGCTGGAGGAACGAACTGTTTAGAGTAGGCGCTCAACGAGTGCTCCAAGTTCCAACGACAGCCCAACCACGCAATGGCATCTGGGCCCTGTACAGAAGCTGCTATCTACCTTGGTATATACAAAGCACCTTGGCACCTGACTATAATTTGTCCAAATCCTGCTCTTATTGACTCCTCCCCGTAGTAATACCCTCTTCTGTCCAATTACGCTTAGCTGGGGCCGGGTCGTCGCTCAGGCACATTCATGCCTCGAGAGTACCTATGCAAACAACTGCCTAACACCGGCAAGGCGTGCCTCATCCTGCCCGTCACGCCCACATAACATATACCACCTATTAAAGACGTAAACCAGCTCCTAAGCGTGGCGCAAAAGTGCGCCCCGACCGCAAGGTATCGGAGTGTCGCCCGTGCCTGCAGCTGTTCAGCGTTGCCCAGGGGAGCCTTCCCGAGCAACCACGAGGCATTGCACCTGCCACCTGCCTGCCACTCTATAATAAGGTAGATAACCTTCGCACCGCTGCCGTGGGCTGCTATTCGTTTTCCCTTCTTCAACACTGTTGTAAACAAGGTCACGCTGCCTCGCAAGGAACGACGACCAGCCACGCAACCTTTTCACCTGTGCAACACGTTGATCGACTTGCCCAACCGCGAGGCATTGCACCTGCCACGTGGCTGCCACTCTATAACCTGCCCACCGTTGCCGTGGCCAGCTGTTCGTTTTTCCATTCTTCAACACACCTCAGTTAACAACGACCGGCCACGCAACCTTTTCAACTGTGCAACACTTTGGTTGACTTGCCATCAAGCCTCTCACAAGCGTTTCCTGCGGAATCCAGCCAAAGTCTTTCATCTACTCCTGCTTGTGCACACCTCATTGCCGAGACTAGTTTCTGGTCCTTTCGCCGGCAGACAACTCGCGGACGGTGCCTTGAAATCAATCACTCGGGTCACGGACAGGCGCGACTACAACGTAAGTCAACATGCTTGCGCAAGCTCTTGCCATCACCTCTTGACGAGCAGCCAAGAGAAGCTGGAACGAACCGCCAGTTCAGGAGTTAGAGGCTAATGCTACTACCAGTACTACGCACGCATCCTGGGGGCAACAGGACTGGTATTCACCATGAGCGCTTCCGGATTCAACGACGCGCAGAAGCTGGCTGATGCCCTCGCTCTGGCTCGCAGCTTCAAGTCGGGAGAGTCTAGCGACAACAAGGGCAAGAAGAGAGGCCGACTTGCAAGCCCTGTGACCCCAAGAGGTATGATTATTCACCCAATGCCCTCTATCTATAGTTTACGAACGAGTATCCAGGCAATCCTCGCCGCCCCGGACCTCAGGCACCTAACCCCGTTGCTCTGTCTTTTCTTGGACCACCACCCCCAAGCAAGCGAAAGTACAACGGGCTGGGCAAGTTTGGTGCACCGGCTCAGGAAAGCGGTGCATCGCCTATTATAGGCACCGCAGGGTTCGACTTTCTGCGCCGAGTTGACGACGCACAAGGGGCCAAGGCTGACGATGGCAGTGCCACTCGCAGCAACACCGTCAAGGCCCCCGGACCAGCTACAATTAATCCAGGAGCTTCTCGAACCGGTAGCAGCGGGCCCGTTGCTGCCAGCAACGCGACCATGAGCGCATCTGGCAAAAAGAAAGAGCCTAACTTGACTGCAATGATCAATTCTCTCAACTTTGAAGAACAGAAGCCAGATGGGATCCAGACTGGTACCATGCTGGACACGTTTTTCTCCTTGGTCAGCGGCCAGGAGAATGCGGAGGAGGGGCCCAAGTCAAAGGAATCAAACGAATGCCTTATTGACTTTGCAGAGGGCGGCAATGCCGTCCCGGCTACTATCAAACGGGAGCCATCTTTCGAGATGGACTGGGTCGGCTCGCAAGCCACCGGCAAGTCCGCTGCTCCAGCTACTGAAGTGAGTGCGCTGCCGAGCTGGAATCATGGGCTTCTAGATGAAATGCCTACTACGTCGGACGGAACGCCTGGGACGCCACCCGAGAAGAAACTCTGCCCTCGTGCCCAGAACTTTGTTCCGACCAAAGCGACTGCTTCTAACAGTAATTTGCAGATTCCTGCGGTTACTGCAACAAACCCTGTGCAGAACACTCAGTGGAACGCTCAGAGCTACGGATATAACGCCGTGACCCAGGCGCCTCTTGCTTCTACTGCTGGCATGGCACCATTCGGTTCGTGGCTCGGTCCTATGGCCACTGGAGATGTTCCCCTCATGGCTTATGCAATAATAGTTCCTATCGCGGCTGTTGGCCATGTTCCCGCTCAGGCGACTCATCACGCGCCGCCTCAGACGTTCCAAGTCACGGATCCCCTCGGCCCAAACGGACAGGTCAGCGACATCTCCTCTCAGCTCAAGCCCGGCAAGAAACCTGCTGGAGGTCTGAAGAGCTCCATGTGGGCCTCGTAGGCCTAGCCACGTTGAGATGGGGGAAATCCAACGGGGAATCCAGGCGGAGTCGGAAAATGGAGTTGGGGTTATGATTGTGTCATGTAGCACGAATTTCGGAGTAGGGTTGACAAACGTAAGAGGAACTTGCAATTATGGGTCAACTAATTGACACGTTATCTGCGGAGCTTTACTCTATGGTAGAGTCATGTACAAAGGAGATTTGGGAACTTGGTGTTGTTGCTCCTGTGAAGTGACTGCCACTCCATCCAGTTCTTGGAGCTCATGAAACATGCCACCCCAGTCCACATCCTTGAGTCGTACTTGCGCGAACAAGCTCATCGGGGGGGATGTAATTGGAGCCACGCCTCGATCAAGTATTCAGACCTTTTAAATTGCTCGTCAATATGCTCATCTTGTCTAATCACCTCTACCCCGACATGCCCTTCTCCAACAACTTGACACCTTCCCTGACCTTTGGCGAGAAATGCTTCCTCAGCAGCTCGCCCTCCCACACCGTCGACGCAAACGGGTTGCTGCCCTCGACCGTCTCGCTCGTGGCGCTGTACCTGCCGTTGCCCTTGCGCTCCTCCGTGTTCCACAGACTGTTGACCTTTTTGGCGTGCGTGTGCGCGACGTCGCCGAGCAGGGCGAGGACGGCCTGGGCGGACTTGTCGGGGAGCTGCAGCGCCGTGGTCATGAGCTGCTTGGTGAAGGCGGCGAGGCGGAGGGGCGGGACCTGGCGGACGTTGTAGTGGGGCAGGAGGATGCCGGTGAGGGAGCGGAGGAGGAGGACGGTGGTGGTCTGGACGTTGATCTTGGAGGTTGAGGAGGAGGCGGTCGAGGCGAGGCGGGTGTTTTCGAGGTCGGGGTTGGTGGAGAGCGGGAGGAGGGACTTGAAGAGGTGGGTGGTGAAGTGGGACAGGTCGAGGTGAAGCTCGTTGCGAGAGTGGTGGGCGTCTTGCCCGGCGAGGAGGGCAAAGGCCGTGACGGTACAGAGGAGCGCCTCGCGGGTCAAGTTTCGCTCGGGGATGCCGTCATCGTCCTCGTCTTCCTCCGCGTCAGCGTCGTCAGGACCGGCATCGGCGTCTTCATCGCTGTGTCGGATCAGGTCCTTGAGCGCCTCGAGAAGATCGCCAAAGAAGTCCTGGTTGATGAGGTGGGCGTATTTAGCCAGTCCCTCCAGCACGGCGCCCATGAGGTGCGGTAAACGGAGCTTCAGGATGCGGAAGTAGGTCGCAAAGACGAGCTTGAGCGTGTCTGACTGCATCCTTTCGCGCTCCTCGTGGCTGACCAGCGCGTCGGCTTGCGCCATGTCCTTCTCCAACGCCTTCTCCTCCTTCATGTTTTTCCGCATCCTCTTGGTGCGGAATTCCTTCTTGCCCCTCTTTGGCTTTGGGCCGTCTGGATCATGACGATCCACCCTGTTCTGAGATGCCTTGCCCGAAAACTCAGACAGGAGGCGGAGGCTCAAGAACAGGTTCAAGGCGATTTCGTCCACCTCGAATTCCCGCGCCTTCATCATCTTCGTCAACAGCGAGGCAGCCTCAAGCGTCGGCCGGCCCTCTTCGTCCTCCCGGAACAGCGTCTCCAGCGCCTGCTGGCTCTTGATGGCATCCGCGTCGACCTTTCTCCTGCTCAGCTTGCCAACCAGGATCTTGAGCAGGTCGGATCGAAAGTTGAAGTGAGGGACCGACGTGATCAAGGTGCACGCGCAAGTGATTGCGACGTTTGACAGACTCTGGCCGTTTCGAAGCGGCCTCGTTTCGAACTTGGCGCACCGAGCCAGCTCCCTGATATAGGTTTGGTACCCGGATACCAAGGACTGCTCAAACTGTCGCAGCTGGCGGACTTCTTTCGAGAGCTTGTCCTTGGATACCTCCAGATCTAGTGGCCGTATCCGGTATCCAGGGATGATGTCCTTGTAGACGGTCATCTGCGTCATGAGGGCCAGCATCTGGATGGTGGGAACCGTGGACTTTCCGATCTTGGCGATGGCTTTCAGCGAGCTGACGTTCTCCTCGGGATTCTCGTTGATTGCCGACGCAAGCTTTGCGAGCTCTTCTTGAGCCTCGAGAATCTGCTGGGGTTCCGGAATCACCGGCTTCTCCTCCTCAACCTCCTGCTCAGGCTCAGACTCAATCTCATCCTCGCGCCCCTCCAGCCACTCGGTGTCGCTCTCAATGGAAGCAGCATCGTCGTCCGCTTCCAGACCACGCAAGAGCTCTACGCGGCCGTCCGTAGTCTTGATTTGGGGGAGCTTTGCGCTCTCCTTTGCATTTTTCTTGCCCTTTCGGCGCCGGGACTCGTAGTCCTGCTCGAGGTTCCAGTTGGACGCATGCTTGAAGAAGTCCTTCTGGGCTTTCCTTCCCGAGCCATCGGGCTGTGCCTCGTCGTCTGAGGAGTTGTGAGCCAGCTTTCTCCTTTTGGTGCCATTGGTCGTCATCTTGAATGCCTCTGCGGTCCAGATCCGCGACCGATGGCTTCGAAAGCTTTTATTGTCTTGATGCGAGGTTCAAGAAAGTTGATGGCCTGTGACTGGGGAAATATTTTGAGCCTGCCAATCACAGGCCGCGATGACGGCTCACCGCCAAAATTTTGGAATTTTCTGCCGCTTGTGGTAGCGCAACAGTGCCCCTCCAGGGCCAAAATTTCCAGCCAGCCAGCCATCCCATTGTCTACAGAGCCCGATTCACCATCTGAATTTCAACGAGCAATTGCGAAGCGTGCCGACACAATGGGCTTCACGAAAACACCCGTGCAGGCGCTCAAGGCGGCCAACAAGCTAAAACGACAAGAACTGTTCGTCCAGCACAAGAAGGTCAAGGACAAGGAGCGCCGAGAGGAGAGATACCGCCGCAAAAAGGAGGAAGACCGGAACCCGGCGCTGAGAGCCACCCGATTGGCAAAGAACAAAGCCCTCACATTGGACCAAAAGCGAGTGTGGGATGAAGGCGATGATGATACCCTGGGCTCCATAGTTGACCTGGAGAAGCTGAGGAGGCGGAGGATGGAGCAAGTCGAGGCGGAGGAGCAGGCTGCCCTGGATGCGGAGATGAAGGATGGCGAGGATGATGATGAGGACCACGACAGTATGCTGGACTCTGACGAGGAGGAAGACGACGAGGCGCGAGAGGCGGCATTGGAACGGCAACGAGAGAAGCGTGCGAAAAGAGACAACAGCATCGCTCCGTCGACGACAAGCACGAATCTCGACTTGACGCCGTCGTCGCTCGCTCTCAAGTTCCCCACACTCTTTACCGACATCCCCCCGCCAGAACCCAAGATTCTCGTCACGACCTCGCTCAACTCGACTATCCACGACGAGGCCCAGCTCATCTCGACCCTGTTCCCCAACACCACCTATATTCCTCGATCGGGGCATCGATACGCCCACAAATACTCCCTCCGAGAGATCTGCAAGTTCGCAATGAATCGGGAATACACGGCAGTTATCCTTGTAAAGGAAGACTTGAAAAAGCCCACCGGCCTGTCCGTTGTACACCTTCCGTCTGGCCCGACTTTTCACTTCAGCATATCAAACTATATCGAAGGGAAGAAACTGCCAGGCCACGGCAACCCTACGAACCACTACCCCGAGCTCCTACTCAACAACTTCAAGACGCCGCTCGGCCTCTTGACGGCGAAACTGTTCCAGATGCTGTTCCCTCCCAAACCCGAGTTCCAAGGCCGCCAGGTCGTCACACTGCACAACCAGCGCGATTACATCTTTGTGCGCCGCCACCGATACGTCTTCCGGGAGAAGCGCGCAACGGAAAAGAGCATCGTCGACGCAGATGGAACGGAGATGAAGGGGGTTGAGGGCATCCGAGCTGGTCTGCAGGAGCTGGGGCCGCGATTCACGCTAAAGCTGAGGAGAGTAGACAAGGGAATTGGACGAGCCGGCAGCGAGGGCGACGATGCTACGCAGTGGCAGTGGAAGGCGAAGATGGAGAAGGACAGGAAGCGTTTCAATCTGTAAATGCGTTGGCGGTGCGGGTTACTGCCGTCCGTTGACGGGGACAGGCATCGTTGGGCGCTACCAGGTGTAGATCTCGGAGCAATAAATATTGTCACAATTGCAGACTGTAATCTTTATAATGAGCTCAGTGGAAATTTGATTCATAAAAGCTCGTTCGGTCTAGAATCTATCCTTGCCGTATGCTATGTTTAACTACATCTGCAAAAAGCCCCGTATCCGCGGTAATACAGTCGCTGTCCTATTAATTACCCAGATTTCCGAGCATTGTGCTCCAACATGACAATCGAATATCTATGTGGCGTAAGCGGCAAGCTTGATGAGCAGACAGATGACTTACGCAATGATTCCGGCAACGGCAACAAGCACGCCAATCACGGCTCTGTCGCCCATGGCACGGCCCGACATCATCCAGCCCATGGCCACGATGGTACACGTCTTCAGATGGCCGACGACGGTGCTTGATACGGGGCCTGTATGGGCCACAATGAAGAATTGGGATATATTAATCAACGAGGCAAATACGCCCGACTGAACCTCGTTAGTGTTGACAGGAGACGCGTGTTGGGGAAGCGTACCAGTCCTATCATGAACCGTCTGCTTGTGGAAACTTGCGTCCAGTCAGGAAAGGCGTCTAGGAATGGGATCGCATAGAGCAGAAGAAGCGAAGCGATCGGCGCTTGGTTGTAGAGCAGCTGCATGCTGCTCATTTGTAGCTTGCTGTGGTAGCTGGCAATCCAAACCGTGTACAGAGACGATGCAAAGATGCCCGTAAACGCAAACGCGATGCCCAATGGAGAAGTGGTCTGGATTGTCGAGTCCGTCGCGGGGATGGAGTCGTAGTAAGAGACCATGCCGACGCCTAGGCAGGCCGGGACCAGGGCGACGACGGCAAGGGGCGGCAGGGTCGCTCCATAGAGAACAAAGTTCATCAGCGCGACAACTGGTGTGAGCAAGATCCGTGCGACTTGGTAGAAGGTGACGGACGAAAAGGCCAAAGAGAGATTGGGGAGGATGACGTTGAGGCACATGGCGATGGCGAGGGGGAGGAGATGCTGAATGGATGCCCGACGGGGGATAAAGTAGGCGAACTGCGGTCTTGAGAGCGCGAACAGGGTGCCCCATGTCACTGAAAAGTGAAAGGAGGCGAAGGAGAGCTGGCAGAGCTTCCAGGATGGATCGGAGAAGATGGCCTTGTTGGTAAAGACCTGGCGGTTGTTAGTGAGGCTGAACTGGCAGGGCCATGATGGATGGTTGCCATACGATTCCAATGGTGGCCAGAGTGTTGACAACCATCCAAACTACTGCTGCCACAAATCTTGGAGGCTTCGTCTCTGGCGGTTCTGATGGCACAAGCAGTCCGCTCTCAGCGCCGTCTCCATCTTTGCTTTCCCGAGAGTCCAACTGTTCCTCCTCGTAGGCGGAATCGCGGATCGACTCGGGGCTCGCTGGCTCGCACGGCTTGTTCATGGTTGCGGACACTGGAAGATGGAAAGGGCGTGGATGTACGGATAGTCTGTGGTGGATCGATTATCCGGCTTTGCTTTTGGTGTGCATGGGGGCTCGTTCGGACAAGATGGTCTCCAGCAGGTGGACGCCGGAAGAAGGCCAACTGACATGTCACGAGGAAAGAAGGAATTCGAATTCCGTCATAGTGCCCACGGCACCTTGAAGACGTCAGCCAAGGCTCACTCTGCATGTGAGCTTGACAGCTACAACAGACAGACCGCAAGTGTCCAGGCTCAGGGGGGGGGGGGGGGGGGGGGGGCAGGAACGATGAAGGACAGAGCCTGAGGTCGGTAGACGAGTTGAGCCCATATGAGGACAGAAAGGCTTGAATAGGACAGGGCGATGAAGGATATTCTTTAATATATCTTGTATGACTTCTGCCTCGGGTGTTAAGATGCTCGATCGCGGTGCGAAGCGTGGGGTGGAATTTTACTTGGGCTGCAGGCTGTTATAGGCCATTTGCAAAGAGACTTTGCTTGCTGCTAAAAGCACACCTATATATGAAATAAATATATCGTTTTCCATTTTCATCCTGCCGCATGGTGGGCCTCATACTGCTCAGCTGCTTCGGTTGGTGGTCGATGGTCCGATGGCCGTCAGCAGCCTCCGCCTCTGGGTCTTGCTCGAAGTATTAGAGGTACCCGGTGCCAGTATTCAAGTAAAAAAAAATAGCAGTGAGGCCTCAATGCATGTTTTGAGACTATATGAATTTTCCTAGATTTAATACCATCTGCTGGACAAAAGGTGCAAGATGCCGGAGGTGAGAGCCTGGGCATCTCGATGGCCCCACATCGCCCGAAAGGCGCAAAGCCTTGACAATGGCGACAGTTGACTGGCGCTAGGAATGTGCAGCGGCGTGCGCCACACAGGGGACAACCCCTATTGGAGCGCAAACGGACGACAGGACGTCATGCGCAAACGTCGTGACACCTCCAAGACCTCCAACACGAGCTCGAGGGCATCGAACTTGGACGGCCCTCGTACGCCTCATGTCGACATCGCACCGCTGTCGAGGCCTCATGAGCGCTGGTTGAGCTGTTGAGCCAAAACGTATGACGCAACGCTAGGCCATCCTCAACCCTGCGCGCCTTCCCACTGATGCGCCGCAGCAAGCTGGCGCTTTTGAGTCTCTTGCTCCTGCCGCCATGACACGGCGGCTGCTAAAGGGACTGCACTGGAGAACCTCTCCCCATCGCGCGAGACTTCAGGCGACATCATCGCTCTGCTCGAGCCAGCCAGAGGCGCGACCGAGAGCGACCGTCAACATGGCCAACGGTGGGTGCGGCCGTTGTTTGAACGATGCGGGCTGGATGCCGAACGCCGCCGCTGACCATGAAAAAGCCGCAGTCAACGGCCATCGCGCATACTTCCAGGACCTCGATGTCTGGAAACGCGCCCCCCTACTGAAGGGGACCACTCAGTTCGAGCCCCGGCCGGACGTCAAGAACATCATGGTCACGGGTGGCGCAGGCTTCATGTGAGTCGCTCACTCACGCCAGGTGTCGTGTGGTGACAGCTAAGCTCTTACCAAACGCAGCGCGTCCTGGGTCGTCCGCCATCTCACCCTCACCTACCCCCAGGCCTACAACATCGTCTCCTTTGACAAGCTGGACTACTGCTCCGCGCTCAACAACACCAGGGTCCTCAACGACAAGCGCAACTTCACCTTCTACCACGGCGACCTGACCAACCCCTCCGAGGTCCTCGACTGCATGGAGCGGTACGAAATCGACACCGTTCTTCACTTTGCCGCCCAGTCGCACGTGGACCTCAGTTTTGGCAACTCGTACAGCTTTACCCATGCCAACGTCTACGGCACGCACGTGCTCCTCGAGAGCGCCAAGAAAGTGTGCATCAGACGGTTCATCCACGTGTCGACCGACGAGGTGTATGGCGAAGTCAAGGAGGACGACGATGAGCTGCTCGAGTCCAGCATCCTCGCGCCAACAAACCCGTATGCCGCCAGCAAGGCGGCCGCCGAGATGCTGGTCCAGTCTTACCAAAAGAGCTTCAAGCTCCCCACCATTATCGTCCGGAGCAACAACGTGTACGGGCCGCACCAGTATCCCGAAAGTGAGTTTCACTGTCTAATGACCCAACGAAATGGCCATTGTCGTTATCGTACTAGTGCTAAGGTGTTGAAGAAATCATTCCAAAATTTGCCTGCCTCCTCAACAGGGGGCGGCCAGTGGTGCTGCATGGCGACGGCAGCCCCACACGGCGATATCTCTATGCGGGAGATGCGGCCGATGCCTTCGATACCATCCTGCACAAGGGCCACGTTGGGCACATTTACAATGTTGGCTCTTCGGACGAGATTTCCAACCTGGAGCTCAGTGGCAAGATCCTCGACACAATGGGCATCGAGACCGACAACCCAGAGCGCTTCCGCAAGTGGATCAAATACACCAACGACAGGCCGTTCAACGATCGCCGATATGCAGTGGACGGAACCAAGCTGCGGAAGCTGGGCTGGGTTCAGAAAACGAACCTCGCGGAAGGTTTGCAAACCACTGTGGACTGGTATCGACGATTTGGAGAGTTGTGGTGGGGAGACATTAGCCATGTCTTGACGCCCTTCCCCATCGTCAGCGAAGGCGAGGTGATGCCGGACGACGACCATTCCATGAAGGATGAGCCACCGCTGCCCGGCGACGAATGCCACTTGACAGTGACGAAGACGGATTCCGGCTAGACTGGCCATCTTGATCATGATTATTGACTTACGTGCTGCAGTGGCTAAGATATTACTTCTTGATGGCTGGCATTGAACAGAATCCGAGATACCAATTTATAGACGAGCAGATGAATCGAAATCGCACGTTCAGACCAAACGTCCAGCAAGCGGCACTCTTTCACGTGGCAATTATACAAGGATCCGAGCTACATGAGTGTCGTATTCAGTCCAGTCGACTAAGCCCTGAATGGCGCCCATCCGAGGTCAGAACCCAGATGATGCATACATAAAGAGCCTTGCTTCTTCCCCCAAAACGAGTGACAGAGGTTGGTTTTCCCCCATAACACGGGGCTTCTGACAATTAAGGGGACTGCGGAGAGCTTGGGCCAGTCCGTGCAGGCGCTGTGACGGGCCGAGGGCAGCCTTTGATGAGGAAGTTGCGGCGAGTCCTCTTACTCGGGCTGGAGAGCATTTGTCCACGCCTCATCGCCAGTGTTGTGCCTCTCATTGAGGGCATTGGTCCCAGCCTCATCGAGCACTCTCATCTGCAAAACAATTCAGCCAAACTACTCGCTTCACAAGAACAACCGGCATCTCATACGCTTCATGAGATGATCCCATTGATCTTCGAGATCCTCTCTTGGGGGCCTATTGAACGCGTTTGTTTTGTGCGGGTTCAGCGTGCCGTTGTTCAGGTAGATGGCCAGCAGCTGAAGCTCGAGCTGTTCATAGGATATGGCATTCCGGAAAGGAGCTTTTGCCATCGTCAGCCACCTCACCAGTTTGTTCTCTCAATGGGGATATCACTTACTGAGAACTCCGCACCGCCAAAGCAATCGGACAAGATTTTTCCTCAAGCCCTTACAGACAAAGAGGGTCAAAGTGGCTGTTGCTAATGAATGACGTCCGTCTTCACTCACCAGCCTCCAAGCCAAGGCCGCCGTGACACCACCGAGCAAAATCCATGCTTCGGTGATACAATATGCAATATCTAGGAAGCTGAAAATCCTCTACGAGTCGCATGCATGATGCTTCTGATGAGGAATCAAAATCTGTCCCACCTGCCCGAAGCAAATAATCGTGGCTCGCCGGCCTCCCCGCAGTAGATTGCCCAAAATGGCAATACGAACTTTGTAAATGGGGGTCTCGCGGCTCTCGCTGAGCGGCATGGATCTAGCGTGGAAGTTTGCTTTGACCGCTGCATAGGGTGCGTGTGGTGGTGGCGGAGGTCGCGTGTGTAAGTGGAAGCCCAATGCGAGGGTCGAGGAGGGGCAGGGCATGATGACATGCAGCAGCCGTGTGAAAGAGCCGGCAGAAGGATTGTGATGTAACATGAAGCACGAGGAGTAGCAGCAGGAGGAGTATGCAAGTTGAATGCAGATGAGGTGATGTACACGGTATGATATACGTCGCCTGCGTCCAGGTTCTTCGTTTATGCAGTGAGATGGGCTGCATTAACGATGCTGTGCGGCACGAGACCGAGTGAATGGATTCGTGATGGAACTCTAAAAGCTTCATATGCCTTCCTAAGTGGGAGATCTGTGTCAATTTGATGAAGTAGTTGCAATTTGTACCTGTAAAAGCTGTAAGCTGTGAGATCGAGGGCCGTCAAAGTCCGCAGATTGTCCATGACAAGGTCACAGCACATCGCACCAAAATTTAGCACCAATTGAACCCCTTTGTTTTGGTATTATCCTGAGCCTCATCTCTACCGATTATTTTCGAACCTCGGATGCTTTGAGTGGCGAAATTGACTGCCTATGTGAGCCCAGCATGACGCCACAGCAAGTAGCAGCATGCCTCCTCGACCAGGACGAGCCCGAGCACAACATCGCTGCGCTTGAGCACCGCCGGCGGTTAATCAAGTGATGGGGCGTTTCGCCTGGGTCAAAGGTGCTCGAGATAGGGCCTGGCCAGGGCGACTTTACTGTGTGTCTGGCAGACACCGTAGGGCCGACGGGTCAGGTCGTAGCGGTATAAGCTGCGCCGTAATTACTCGACTAGGAAGCTGATATTCCCACCAACGGCCAACACGTCAACAGAGCGACAGGGGAACAGGAGCTTTGCGCCGCCAAAACCTGCGGACGAAGATTCCAGACTCGGTGTGAAAACAACTGGCCTTGAGGACCGAACAAATGTAAATCAAATACGTAAATCTGAGGTGAAGGAAATGAGTTGATGAAGTGAACATTCACGGTTGAGGGTGTGCTAAACCGACTCGGGCAAGTTGCGCGGCACAGTGCAGCTGCCTGCTGAACCAACATCATTTCACAAACAACTGACGCGTCCGTCCGCCCGTCCTCGCTCTCATCCCATGATGACCGCGGAAACGGCATTCCCAGATTGAATTTGCGCCTGTACTCACAAGCCACGATGGACATTGTCCGCAGCTGTCCGCCAGGTGGCGACGACCGCTTCGGGCCTCGCATAGACGTTGGCTGCCGCTCATTCGACTTTACGCTGCTGTTTGAGGATGCCGTCTTCGTCGCTCTTCCGGCTGCCCTCTTTCTGCTGCTGCTGCTACCGAGGCTCTGGTCGCTGTGCAAGAGTTCCGTTAAAGTGACTTCCTACAGGCTGGCGACCTGGAAAATGGTATGCCCCCGTGCCAGTGTCGCGCTCGCGGGCTGGATGGCTGACCTTGCGATGTTGAGGCTCTCCTTGCGCTGCTCTTCGTCTTCCATACACTCTTCCTCGTGCTTCGTCTGAGAGCAGCTAGTCTGTACACGCGATCGAGTGTGGCATCGGGTGTCCTCGCCTTGGTCGCAGTTCCAGCGGCCGGCGTCCTGTCGTTCCTCGAGGACCAGCGCTCACTGCACCCCTCGGATATTCTGGTCCTCTACTTCTCATCATCAACCCTTTTGGCATTACCCCGAATGCGCTCACTATGGCTCATCGACACCGGTAATGCTGTCAGGGCTATCTGGGCCGTCATCTTCATCGTCACCATGTTCGTCGTGTTCGTCGAGTCCCTGCGAAAGACGAGCATTCTGCAGCCGTCGTACAAGTGCATAGCCACGGAGCAGACCACAAGCTTCTGGAGCAGGAGCTTCTTTGTATGGGTCCTCCCGTTCTTCAGGATCGGGTATTCCAAGGACTTCGATCTCGACGACGTCCCCAAAGTCAGCGAGGACCTCGAAGAAAGGGCCACATGGACGAAGCTGGAGACATCTTGGCAGAGCACTCACGGCCGGCATCGACTCCTTCGGGAGACATTCACTGCCAACCTGTGGCCTTTTTTGTCTGCTGTTGCGCCACGCCTTGCTCTGTCGGCCTTTACGTTCTGTCAGCCGTTTCTCGTCGAATCGTCGGTTTCGTATCTGAGCACGACAGAGGAGAAGGACCACTCTCGCTATGGTCAGGCTCTCGTCGGCGCTTTCGTCCGCGTCTACCTTGGAATTGCGGTGCGTTCATGATTTGCCAGACCCATGCAGCATTTACGTTATCCTGACATGCCGACTTAGGTCTCTCGGGCATTGTACTGGCGGCAAACCTACCGCATGACGGCCAGGATCCGTGCTGGGCTCGTGTCCAAGATTTACCGGCACACGACTGCGCTGCGTGCTGTCGACGTCAAGGACTCAGCTGCGATAACGCTGATGGGCACAGACGTGGAGAGAATCGTCGAGTCTTCGAGGTTGGTCCACGAGATCTGGGCGTCGATCCCCGAGGTCGGCATCGCGGTTTGGCTCCTGGCTCGGCAAATCTCCGTGGCATCAGTCGTGCCCCTGATCATATGCCTGGGTAAGTATCTCGGTTCTGAAGTTGCCTTTTGCTACAATCTCTATTCAGTGAATGTGATGGAAGACGACATCCAGGCTGACATATTTGCGCAGCGTCTGTTGCGGGAGCATCGCGAATAGCTGCACACGTCGGCCCGGCCCAGAAGGCTTGGACTGGACGCGTACAAACAAGGGTTGCAGTCACAGCCAGCATGCTAGGCGACATGAAGGCAGTAAAGATGCTCGGTCTATCCGAGGTGTTGAACAACATCATCTCCAAGCTCCGGACAGTTGAGTTGCAGACTTCAGAAAGGTTTCGCACACTGCTCACATGGCAGATACTCGTCGGTACGCATCTAGGCCACCCCCAGCGCCAATGCCATGAGCAAGATGTTAACAACCCCTTTGTAGGAAATGTGCCAGAAGTCCTTGCGCCGTTTGCCACGTTCGTCACATATGCCATCATGGCCAAGGTCAACAATGACGAGACGCTCCTCTCGGCCCAGGCGTTTGCATCTCTATCCCTGATAAACCTCGCGACAAACCCATTGACATTGTTTTGCCAGGCTCTGCCGACCTGTATGCAGGCCGTTGCCTGCTTTGGGCGCATAGAGGTGTACTGCTCCAAGAAACCGGCCGAGCCATCCTCGTCTTGTCCGTCAACGCCCCCTCACGACTCCCCAGGCCGCAGTTTGGAGATGAGTCGCGTTGAGTCACGGTTCATTCCGGGCAAAGAGCTAATCTCCTTCACTGGCGCTGATATCTCCTGGTCCGAGGAAACACCCGAGGCTGTCTTGCATGGCTTGAACTTGAGTATTCGCTCAGGATTCACCGCCATCATCGGCCCGGTCGCATCGGGGAAGTCTACTCTGCTGGCGACTCTCCTCGGGGAAACGGCTCTGCTGCGAGGCTTTATGACTGACGGCCTGTCGGGTGTTGCCTTTTGCCCTCAGACTCCCTGGATTGTGAACGACACCATTCAGCGCAATATCATCGGAGACTCGGTCTTTGACGAGAAATGGTACGACTTTTCTGTTGACTGCTGCTGTCTTCGAGGTGATCTTGAGAGACTCCCCCAGGGAGACCAGTCTAATGCCGGAAGCAACGGTGCTTCGCTGAGTGGTGGACAACGCCAAAGAGTGGTCTGTACCCCTGAACCTTTCAAGGTGCTCCGTTGCAGCCGTGGATACTAACAGGGCGGAACCTGAAATGCAGGCTCTGGCACGCGCAGTCTATTCCAGGCTTCCGATTGTAATAATGGACGACGTCACGAGCGGGTTCGACAATAAGACAGCCCGCGCCATCGCTATCCGGTTGTTCGGCAACGATGGCCATTTCCGAAAGGCAGGGATATCTGTGATTCTGGCTACGCACAATCGTAAGTATATCATTAACCGACTATTATCTGGCTTAGCTCATCCGTATACAGAGCAAATCCTTTCCCAAATGGATTCAATTGCCGTACTCGATGGCGGTAGACTGGCTGACTACGGTGCATATGAGGAGGTCCTATCGCGATCGGCTGTTCTTATTGAGCAAGCGGAAGTCACGGAGGATGTTTCACCACGCAACACTGATGACATTATCAATACCACCAAGCAATCTAGCCTCGAGAGCACACCCTTGGTCGACGACGCCGACGGCGTGCCTCCAGAGGCGGCGACTTTAGAGAGACGAAATGGCAGCTGGTCCGTCTACACATATTACACCCGCAGTGCTGGTGCAGCGTCGGTGTGTTTCTGGGCGCTCTTTACTGTCATCGGGGCTGTCGCCACGAGTTATACTAGTAAGTCGTCCTCAGCCCATGAGGCCATGAGGCCACCAGACCGGAGCTGATCACGCTGTCTAGCGTTGTGGATTCAGAGGTGGACAAAAGCAAATGAGGAGCCGAACGAGAACCTTGGCCTACACTTGGGCGTTTATGCCTTGTTGGTTGTTTTATCTACGGCCGGCGTAGCAGGCGAGTGCTGGTGGGTTGCTTTCTCATTCACCAGACGTTGTGGAGGTGACATATCTAATATCTAACTGCCCTGTCTAGGGTGTTTTTCATCAGAATCATCAACAACACGGCTCTGCAGCTTCATTCGGACCTTCTCGAAGCAACCCTCAGGTATGTACAAGTGGCATCTTCTCCATGCTGACAGTGTGTCTGACGCTCCTTACTTAGAGCGCCGTTCGACTTCTTCCAGAGAACCGATACTGGTACAATCACGAATAGGTTCAGCCAAGACATGGACCTCATTGACATGACGCTCCCCTCTCAAGCGATCCAATTTACCACAGGTCTGCAGCTCTCTCCCTGCCACCGATGTACTTTGCTGATTTTCGTTCAGGAGCCACCTCCTGTGTCGTCCAGCTGATCATCATTTGCATCCTCGGCAAGTATCTGGCAGCCACCATCCCAGCGCTGGTGGGTGTTCTATTCGTCGTTCAGCGATACTACCTACGTACGTCACGGCAGGTCCGTCTCATGGACATCGAGGCCAAGGCCCCTATATACAAGCACTTCATCGAGACCGTGCAAGGCGTGGCCAGTATCCGTGCCTTCCGCTGGGGCCCGGCCTTCCACGAGCACAACAGCGAGATCTTGAACCAGTCGCAGAAGCCATTCTACATGCTCTTCTGCGTGCAGCAGTGGCTGGCTTTGGTGCTTGACCTGATCGTCGGGGCTCTTGCCGTCATCATCATCGCAATAGCGACGTCCCTCACTGGCAGCATCAGTGCCGGGGCTCTTGGTGTTTCTCTGGTGCTGGTTCTGCAGTTCAACGCGCTCCTGACACAGAGTGTCCAGGCGTGGACGAAGCTGGAGACGTCGATTGGGGCTGTGGCTCGGGTACAGCAGTTCCTGCAAGATACGCCGTCGGAGCCCAATGGAGCCTTGCCGCCGTCTGCGGACTGGCCATCGCGAGGGGCAATCCAGTTCCATAAACTGGTGGCCAGCTACGGGCACGTCCCCCATGCCACCTATATAACCTGCTACCTGGGAAAGCTGACCATGACACTCCGTATAGACCGTACTCCCCACCAGTGCTGAACAATCTTGGCTTGAGCATCCTGCCCGGAGAAAAGGTTGCTATTTGCGGGACATCTGGGAGCGGCAAGTCGTCTTTCATTCTGGCGGCCCTCCTCATGATGGAGCTGCGCGAAGGGCACATTACCATTGACGACGTAGATATATCAACGCTTCAAGGAGCAGCACTACGTTCACGCATCAACGTCATACCGCAGGAGACTTTTTTCATACCAGGCACCGTCAGGTTCAACATTGATCCGCAGGACCGTTCATCCGACGAGGGCATCACGAGGGCCTTGCAAAAGGTTGGCTTATGGCCCAAGATCTGCTCTGGTGGGGGGCTCGACACTGACTTGGCGGCGTCGGAATGGTCGCACGGCGAGAGACAGTTGCTGTGTCTCGCGAGAGCGATGCTAGCTCCCAGCAAGATCCTGATCCTGGACGAAGCCACGAGCAGGTAAGATGGCGGTTTCAGATAACCTTTCGCAAATCAGATCTGACTTGGCCTGGACAGAGTCGACGAGCAAACCGAGACCACAATGCAAGGCGTCATAGATTCAGAATTCAAGGATCGAACGGTAATCTCGGTGCTTCACCGCTTCAGGTATATCCACCGCTTCGACCGGGTCGCGGTCCTGGAGCATGGGCAGCTGGTCGAGTGCGACAGCCCAGAGAGGCTGCTCGGGCGACAGTCGGCCTTTGGCGAGCTGTACCGTGCGCATGGCCTGCAGCAGTAGGACTGTAGAGCCCGTGTGATTGGGACGCGGACGCGGCATTCAGAGACATGCAGGTAGAGGGGGCCATGCCAATGTTATAAGAAAGATCCGGGAGAGCTCCCTAGGAGTATCCAGGCGGGTGGCATGTACGTAACTGGACGACCACGGCCGGCACCGGGCCGCGATGCGTCCTGCCCGAGGCTCGTTGGGTCTCAGGGACATGTCATCCCCAGCATGCGCCAGTCGGCGAGGCTGTCCGGAGTCTGGGGTGTCGCGTTATCCACGTCTCCGTGTCCCGACAGCAGGATCCTTGAATAGAGCAGGCAGACGGTGACAAATAATCGGAGCTTGGGCGAATTGCTGGGCCCAAAGAACGGGGACTGCCGGGGCCCCGGTGCTTCGGGTATCCTTCTGCAGCTTGCAAGGAGAAAATCGCGACCAACGGCAGATTGATGGGAGGTTCCCGTTGGACGGGATGCGTTGGGCTGTTCACGGGGTCCCTGAAGGTCCGGGTCCAGGGTAGGCGGTCGCACAGGGTCGGTCCCAGCGACCAGACGGCTGGTGCCGGGCCCGGCCGCCGTTGGTGCCCCGCGAAAGGCAGAAGGCAGGCAGAGGGAAGCGCTGTACGACGTAGTGTCCCGCTGCGCGAGCACGGGCTGTTGCACATATGGATGCATGGAGCGGTTGCACAAACACTCCGGGCCGTCTAGAGAGCGTCACGTACTCGTAACTTCGTAGTTGAGTACGGACTGTCCGGAAGAGGGGTCGGGAGAAAAGAGAGCAGAGGAGCCGGAGCCTGGGCCCAGCCGCTCCCAGGAGACTGGCGGTTGGGCGACGCCTGGCCGGGCTGAGCTCCCTCTGCCGCGCCGATGTGAGATGTGCGGGCGGCTGCACGTCTCATTGGGCTGCGCGTCCCAGCAGCTGCTGGTTGTGCATTGGAGGTGCATTAACGCAGACAAGCCTCTGGCGGTTCGGGGGTGCTTGGGTGCCGTGGTGGTGGTTCGCGGACTGGACGACTGCTGCTGCTGCTGCTGCTGCTGCTGCTGCTGCTGCCGCCGCCCGGCCTCGCGGGTAGGATCCATTGTTGGGCAAAATTATGTATAATTTAGGCCGCCTGGTGGGCTGCAGAGGAGAGGAGAGGAGAGGAGGGACGCAAGAGTCATTCCGCTGCAGTCGCATCCTTCGGCGCCCGCTGCCCTTGTCAAGGTGGTCAGTCGTGCGCAAACTGCCAGCATCCATCGCTGCATCAGCAAAAGGTTGGCTGAGCTGGTGGCTGGGGCACGGGCCAGGTCGCATCCAACAGGACCCATCGCGCTGGGTGGACCCTGGTCGAGCCCCCACAGCGCCTGTCCCAGCGACCCCGTTCCCGGATCTGCCCACTGGAGCAACGCTGGGAACAAGTGGTTCCCCATCTCTCCCGTGCTCTTGGGATTCTGGATGCGCCACCGACCAACCAACCGCTCTCGCCGTCCAGCGCCTGCATCTTTCGCTGCCGCCGTCTGCTCGCCAGCTTGGTCCTCCTGCACACCATCTCCTGCCCGACTGTCCCGCGGCTGCATCATCTGTAGCCCGCCTGGAATCGCTCGACATCGGCCCGTCCGAGCCTCGAGACGCCGTTTTAAACTGCCGCCGCCTGTCACCCGGTGTCGATCCCCTCACCTCTCCGCGGCTCATACGGACTATCCCCCGAGCGGCTCCGTACGTCCGCCGCAACGCCCAAGGCCGCTCACCTTTGACCTCCTCCGCTCGATGCGCCACTGCCCTCGCCCCTTGGTCCCGTACCATGCTGCCGGCGATTGGCGCCACCCCAAGACTGCGGTAGGCTCGACGACGGCACTCTGATGGCCAAGAAGCGCCGACTAGAACGACAAGACGGTGCGCGACAAAGGCCGTCCACCGCCAAGACCGGCGCCATGTCCGCCGACGACCCTTCACCTTCCCACGCCCCGAACAGTGCGAGGCTCTCCAGCGACGGCACGATGAGCGAGGTCGGCCCCAGCGACGGTGCGCAAACGGCCATGACGAGCGTCGTCGACACGGACGAGGAGGAGAACGAGGACCCTATCCTTGACGCAGAAGGGCAGGCCGGCGACGATGTCGAGACTGCGTCCGTATACGCTGTCAGCCATTATCCTCGCCCTGCCAGCCCGCATGGCACGGCGATGCACCTCTACCTGGACGACGTGTAAGTGCCATCTGACACACTCTCTACCTCCTGTCTCTGCCATTCCCAGGTGAGACGACTAACACCCGCTCCCTCCCAGCGCCGCATCTACTCGATCACTCTGGGTGCCGGACCTCGACTATCGCGAGATCCACGGGCGCCGCTACGCCAGGGAATACTACATGCCAAACGACGAGATTGAACAGCTACGCCTGTCGCTGCAACACCAAGTCTTCTTACACCTCCTCGACGGCGACCTCACGTGCGTCCCGCTCGACGACCCCAGGTACATGTTGGACGTCGGTACGGGCACCGGCGAGTGGCCCATCAGGATGGCGGAGCTGTTCCCGCATTGCGAGGTCGTCGGCACCGACATATCCGCCATCGCAGAGACGAAGAGCGTCCCCATGAACGTCTTCTTCGAGATCGAAGACGCCGAGGAATGGGACCGGCCGATGGACCACTACGACCTGATCCACTTCCGCTGCATGGAGGGTGCCTTTCGCGACTGGAGGTTCATATACGACAGCGTCTACGACTCGCTGAAGCCGGGCGGCTGGATCGAGATGATCGACTTTGACAGCCTCGAGTCGGTCAAGGTCTGGTTCACCGCCTTCTCCGAGGGCTCGCCCATCTTCGACATGGCGCGGGACCTCGAGATTGCGGCCGAGAGGGTCGGGAGGAAGCGCGGCATATCGCACATGGACCCGCAGCTGCTGGTGGAGGCTGGCTTCGTGGATGTCCGCGTGACGGAGCACTCCATCCCGATGAAGGTGGGCGAGAAGTCTGCGGGCAAGCTGTGGCTGATATCGTGCCTGGACGCCCTCGAGGCCAACTGCCTGCGCCTGCTTACGCAGGTCATGGACTGGGACCCGGACAAGTGCAAGGAGGCGTGCGAGAAGGCGGCTCGCGAGCTGGCGCAGCTGGCCAAGGACCCGGAGAAGGCCCAGGGCCTCGTGGTCAAGGCGCGCACCGTGGCGGCGAGGAAGCCCATGGAAGCCCTTCCGAGAGCCCAAAGCCCGATTGGCTACACCCGGTCGCCCAGCCCCGAGCATGAAGTTGATCCGACTGCTACTGCAACAGCCGAGCCCGTGCCGGAGTTGGAAGCCCATTGGCGAGTCCCAAGCCCGAGGGGCCACATCTGGTCGCCCAGCGCCGAACGGGAAGTTGAGGCAACTGCTACTGCAGCATCCGATCCTGGGGCAGAGTCGGAAGCCCGTTTGAGAGGCCACACCCAGACGCCCAGCGTCGAAAGGGAGGATGATGCAGTTGCTGCAGCCCCGGCTGAGCCTCTGCTGGGGTTGGAAGCCAATTTGGGAGCCCCAAGCCCGAGGGGCGATACCTGGTTGCCCAGCATCGAGCCGGAGGGTGATGCAACTGCCATTACTGCAACAGCCGAGTTTGAAAGCCCGTCCGAAAAGCCGAAGCCCGAGTGGCCTCACCTGGCCGCCCAGCGTCGAGCCCGAGGCTGAGGCAACTGCTTTTACACCCCCAGCTGAGCCTGTGCCACGACCACCAAGCAGTGGAGAGACCGCCGCGGAAAGTCGGGCTTATCCTGGCAGTTTGGGGGATGTATGGCACGAGAGTAATGCTCCCAGGCTCGGCCGACACGAATGATGCATGTTGCGCGCGGCGCAGGCGGGATATGGCGTTCATGTTCTTCAACGGCAGCGTATTTGATTCTCATTTTGGGGCCCCGGGGTTTGGTTCTTCTACTTGGCATGGTTTCCGCCATGGGATTGGAGTGTTGATTGGGGTAAGGTATGTTACCTTGTTTGGCGCATATATGAGGGCCTGCTGGAGCTCGTGGATTGACGATGAGGGGGTGTACTTCGTACTTTGAGGCCACGCCCGGTCGCCCAGCGCCGAGCGGCAAATTGATGAGACTACTACTGCAATAACCGAGCCCGTGCTAGAGTTGGAATCACATTCGAGAAGTCAAAGCCCCAAGGCTCACCCCTGGTCACCCATGAACTATTTGGCCAAACTAGAATCGGACAATGGGGTAATATGGCCGGACGGCGACTAAAACGGGATTGGCGGTACCAAAATCTACCCGAGTCCTTGCTGCCCCACCGTCTACGGGCCGCATTTGCATGTGGTCGGCTAATACGGACTACATAACGTTACAATTCACTATACAAATACGCTTCGGTTGCCCCTCGTGCCCAACGCAGGCAGAAACTCTTTACTCGTGCAATCACTCATCATGGCTGCCAAACTCATTCTCCCGTTTCTCAGCATTTCGGTGTTCTACGCCATCTTCTACTATGCGACGATTAATGGCCTACAGGCGCTAGCGGACGAGAGCATAGCATCCAAGACCCTCCCTGGAACCAACGAGTCGCTCCGTACAGTCTATACGGGGGTCGACAAACTCGATGAAGTGCTCACCACCCTGACGACCTTTTTCTGGCCCCTCACCGATGGAAGCCAGCCTGGGCTGCTGCTGCATTCTATTGCGTTTTCAGGCTCATTCTGTTCAGCATGGATTCTCATCAGCATGGAGTCATGGAGAAAGGGCAATGCTGGGACCATAGCCGCCTTGTAAGCCGCTCCCGGCCACTGTGTTGGAACTCGCCAAAGCTGACGAAAGTCCTGAAACCAGCGCCACAATCTTCGGCCTTACAGCTCAAGTCCTCACATTTGCCTTTGCAATCCCGCTTTACTGCGCGGTGCACCTCGTCACTTCCGTTACTGCTCGCAAGCCGTCAGCCGAGAACCTCGGCATTCCGCATGCTGTTCTCAAAGCACTGCCTCTCGCCTTTATAGTCGGCATGTTGGTCCCCTCCAGCCTCATGCTCCTCCCTCAGTCGGAGACAATCACCTCGGACCTAAAGCAGATTTTTATTGCCAGCTGGCACCCCTGGCCCGCCTACGTGGCAATTCTCCTGGGAATCTCCCACCTCGTCTTGACTCCTTTCCAGAGGAACGATAGCTCTCCTGGCAGCACACGCAGCAGCCGTCGCTCCCTTCGATATGTTTACGCTTTTGCCTTTGCCAACGTCGCCATTTCTCACCTCGTCTGCGTAACCATTTCTCTGGCAACCGTTGCCGCACCGGCCATTTTTGAGGAGCGGTTCCTGACGTCCCTGCACCCGCTCACGGTGTTCGAGACGCCGCTGCCGTGGCAATCACCTGTTACAAGAGTTGACACCGTGGGACAGGGTGTGCAGGCATTCCTACGGTGGGATTATCTGATTGGGTCGGCAGGGGTGTTGGTTTGGGCAGTCAGTTTGTACAAAACGGCTCACCGGGCAGTTTATGGTCGTGTTGACGGGCTTGGACTCTTGATCAAGACGGTGCTGTTGACGCTGTTGTCTGGGCCGGTTGGGGCGGCCGTGGAGTTGATGTGGGAGAGGGATGAATTGGTGCTGCATGCGGGTGAGGTGAAGGCGGCGTTGAGAAAGAATTGAGTCCCATAGCATGTTCAAGTTTGGAAAGGAGTGTGTATGATGGGCATAAGGACGATGGTACGGACTATCTGGAGTAAGAAAGTAACTAATATCTATCTTATTTATCGATAGGTAAGCGGATCCCTGACCGAACAGGACCGCCTTGCCGTACGAAGTACGGAGCACGGAGAATAAGAACATGTCAACGCTCTACGGAGTACGAAGTACCTCGCGTTCAAACCTCCAGGGGGCTGCTTGGAACCTGGCTTGTTGAAGGCACCGCCCCGGGGTTCCACCTCCGTGAGTGCAGAATGAGCCCACTTAATTAACCACCCTCGGCTCGGCATGATTATCATCACCGGCCGAGGATATGGACGATGAGGGCTGCACTGTTTACGGACGTACTTGATACGCACCGGGACAACCCACCAGATTGAGCCAGTCCTGGCACGTTGTGTGCCGTGGGGAACCACTGAATAGGGGCAAATTTCGATCAGCCATTGGCCACTGCTGCCAAGAGCTCCAGCAATTGTATACTGGATACTATGACCGTGTGTTTGTTGGCTGCAACAGACAGGAGGCGATGAGCGCGTCCGCATGGCGACGCAAACTCACGTCGCTCGTTCCCAGACGGTCCTGAAGCCCGTCAAGCCCCGTGCCTGCGAGGCCATCACCATCGTAACGGCGTTCCACGATGCCAGTGACTCACGATCCGCCGCCGGCGCCTCCCCAGGAGCGGCCGGTGAAGAAGAAGCGCGGCCCGAAGCCCAAGAAGATCCACGATCCGCACAACCCCCGGGCGGACGAGCATGGCTACCGGCGCCCAACGCACCGCGAGGCGGCCGCGCACCTTTGTATTCCGAATTCGACCATTGGCGCGTGGCACAAGGACAAGGATAAGTATGAGGGGGCAAACGCGTGAAAGAGAAGGTAGCTGTTTGGCTTGCGAGAGGTGGTGTTGGATAAAAGTGCTGATATGGTGGGTGGGAGAAACCCCAACCCCGTGCGAAAGTAGGCTCGTCAAAGACTGATACTGCTTCTGGAGGCGGTCCTGAGGAATCGACGAGCGCGCCACAGGCTGCTGGTTCGGGAGATGGACCGCTGGAAACGACGACCGCGTTACCGGCTGCTGGGCCAAGGGCCGTCTTGTCTCAAGAGACAATCTGCGGGCCAATTGTGTTTAAAAAGGAGCTCCCTCGCCATGTGCGACTACGTACTCTGACTGTTTTCGTGCATTCCGAGCCTTGATGCATCTCATGTTTTGAGTATTGTCGCTGTGCTCTTGAATGCATCAGCGAAAAGCAACTGCCCGGCGGTGATGTAATTGGCAAGGCTGCAGCGACAGCACACCTCGGCCAAGGCTGCCGCCTCGGGTGGAGAGCTTGCCTCATCCACGGACCACCCCCAACCACCACCACCGTCCATCACCGAGCTTCTCCAAGCACCAACAATCGCCACCCTCGCGACTGCTGGCCTCTCGCCGAGAGCAGCTGGAACCCAGACACGCCTCGTCAAGCATGCAGGCTGTGAGCCGCCGCCATGTCTCTCGACGTCAATGACGGCTTCGTCGCCGCCAACTCCGCTGCCGCCCTCGATGGCGACCTGCCCATCTTCACCGTCGAGCGAGTCCAGCTGCAGTTCTCCATCGCGGCCGACTTTGTCGCCGCACAGGTCGCCAACAATGTCATCATACTAGCCCTCTCCAACGGGCGCATCCTGCGCATCGACCTGAATCGCCCCGAGGACATCGATGGTGCGCTCCCGCAGCTGAAGTGATGGCAGGGAGGGCTTTGAAGGCTAACACGCAGCAGACATTGACCTGCCCAAGAAGGCATCCGAGGTCGGCGTGATACGGCGCATGTTCCTCGACCCGACGGCGTCGCATCTCCTGGTCTGCACCGCGCTAGGCGAGAACTACTACCTGCACTCGCAGTCGAAGCAACCCCGGCCGTTGGGGCGCCTGCGCGGCGTGTCGATCGAGAGCGTCGCGTGGAATCCCTCGCTGCCGACGGCGTCTACGCGGGAGATCCTGCTCGGCGCCTCGGACGGCAATATCTACGAAGCATTCATCGAGACGTCCAACGAGTTTTACAAGAAGGAGGTGAAGCATCTGAAGAACCTCCACAAGCTGCCGGACGGACCCATTACAGGGCTGTGGGTGGACAACCTGCATGGCAAGTCGGATCTGAGGCGGGTGGTTATTGCGACACAGAGCCGGATATTCCATCTCGTCGGCAGGATCGGCCATGGACATGACGGCGGCACCGGGTCCGTTTACACCAGGCTGTTCGAGTCGGAGCAGCCTGTAGTACATGAGCTGTCGCGGACAGCATCGGGAGCGTACTCGACCATGGCGGTGTCGCCCGACCCTCCAGAAACGAATCCATATGCCGAAGATGCCCCTGACAGGGCGTATGCTTGGCTGTCGTCGCAGGGCATCTTCCACGGCAAGTTACTGAACGTCCCGGCCGACAACAGCCTGGGCTCGAGGGTGTTTTCCGAATCAAAGATGCTCGGCAGAGCTCAAATCACGTCCCCGGAATCATCAGGAAGGCGAAAGCCGTCCTCCGAGACGATTGATGGACTGGCACTCACGCAGTGGCACATTATCAGCCTAGTTGGCGGCCGCGTCGTCGCGACGAACCGGTTAACCGGCAACATGGTGTCCGAGCACGACGTCCTCGGCGGTGGCCAGCGGCCGATTGGGTTTTCGGTGGACATTCAGAAAAATACCTTCTGGCTATTCACGTCCGAGGAGATATACGAGATTGTGGTGCGGGACGAGGATCGCAACATCTGGCAGATCATGATGGACAAGAAGCAGTTTGAGCCGGCGCTGCAGCACGCTCGCACACAGACGCAAAAGGAAACAGTGGCGGCAGCGTACGGTGACCATCTGGCCAAAAAGGGACACTGGACCGAAGCAGCGACGGTATATGGTCGAAGCAATAAGCCCTTTGAAGACATTGCACTGAGCATCATCGACAACAACCAGCCCGACGCCCTGCGGCAGTTTCTGCTGACCAAGTTGGCCACGACCAAGAAGTCTGCCATTATGCAGCGGATCATGGTTGCGAGCTGGCTAGTTGAGGTATTTATGGCGAAACTCAACTCACTGGACGACACAATCATCACGCAGGCAGAGCTGTCGGAGAACCTCAACACCGCCGAGTCGACGAAGTTGCTTGAATCCGTCAGGAAAGAGTATCAGGAGTTTGTCAAAAAGTACAAGAATGACCTGGACCGCAAGACGGTCTACGACGTCATCAGCAGCCACGGACGGGAAGCGGAGCTCCTTTATTTTGCAAACGCCGTCAACGACTACAACTATGTGCTGTCGTATTGGGTCCAGCGAGAGCGATGGGCCGAGGCATTGAATGTTTTGAAGAAGCAGACCGATGCGGAAGTGTTTTACCGGTACAGCAGCGTCCTCATGACACACGTCGCGCAGGAAACGGTGGAGATCTTGATGAGGTACGCGGATCTGAAGCCACGGAGTCTCATCCCGGCGTTGCTCGAGTACAACCGCAACTTTACAGGGGAGGCGAACGCGCAGAACCAGGCGACAAGGTACCTGAACTATGCCGTTTTCCAGCTCAACTCCAAGGACGCGGCGGTTCACAACACCCTCGTGTCCATCTACGCCTCGCATCCTTCCAAGGACGAATCTGGTCTGCTATCGTATTTGCAATCTCAGGGGGACGAGCCGCGCTACGACCCGGACTTTGCGCTGCGACTCTGCATTCAACACCACCGCACGCTGTCATGCGTACATATCTACACGAGCATGGGGCAATATCTCCAGGCGGTTGACTTGGCGCTCTCTCACAACGAGATTGAACTGGCGGCGGTGATAGCTGATCGACCCATGTCGAACCCCCAGCTGCGGAAGAGGCTGTGGCTGGCGGTAGCTCGCCAGGTCATCTCCAAGTCCGACGGGATCAAAACGGCCATTGAGTTTCTCAAGCGATGCGACCTGCTCAAGATTGAGGACCTGATACCATTCTTCCCGGACTTTGTCGTGATTGACGACTTCAAGGAGGAGATATGCGGGGCGCTGGAGGACTACAGCCGCAACATTGACGGCCTGAAGAAGGAGATGGACGAGTCGTCGCAAACGGCAACGAACATCAAGATGGATATTGCTGCCCTGGACCACAGATATGCGATTGTGGAGCCGGGAGAAAAGTGCTACGTGTGCGGGCTGCCGCTGCTGAGCAGGCAGTTTTTCGTCTTTCCGTGCCAGCACTCGTTCCACTCGGACTGCATGGGGCGCAAGGTGCTGGAGCAGTCTGGGATGAGCAAGTCGACGAGGATCAAGGAGCTGCAGATGCAGATACACAAGGGGCTGGTCAGCGGGGCGAAGAGGGAGGCTGTTGTGGCCGAGCTGGATTCATTGGTAGCTTCCGCATGGTACGTCCGCGCGTGCACGCTTTGGGGGGCTTTTACTGACGAGACACAGTATACTCTGCAGCGACTTTGCCATCAAGAGGATAGACGAGCCGTTCATCACGAGGAACGACAACCGGGACGAATGGGCTCTGTAATCTCGCAAGCGGTCCAGACATGATTTGTATTTGGCGTGGAAGTTGAAAGCCGATACCCCTTATTATCATCCATTACATACTGCAAATGGTCTAAATTTTACAAGCGGGAGGTGACTACCGATACATGTCCTCGTCGGTCAGAACATGCACTCGGTGACTTCCGTCGTGGATTGCGTGATCATGAGGATGGACACGACGACGCCGTACAGACCCAGGACCTCGGCGAAGATGAGGATGAGCACCATGCCGACGTACAGACGGGGCTGCTGCGTGCTCGCGCGGACTACGCGATTCGGTGTCAGCTAACAGGGATGCTGGAAGTGCTCCGAACAAAGAAGACTTGCCGCCTGCGTCGCCGACGATCCCGATGGCGAACCCGGCCGCCAGGCCACAGAGCCCGACGGCCAGGCCGGCGCCGAGCTGGAGGAAGCCGGTGTGGGCGGGCATCTTCTCCTTGATGTTGTTTGCGATGATGACGCTGGAGACGAGGCCGTATATGGAGAGGATCTGGGCCATGATGGCGCACAGCCTGACGCCATGCTGTTAGCCGACACACACTCTCTCTTTCTGTCTGTAGGGCGGCCGTTTTATGGGTGCTCGTAACGGGCAAGGACGCACGTGTTCTGCATGAAGCGATCGGGGCGCAGGACTCCCGAGGCGAAGATGGCGACGGAGGACTTGGCGGTGCCGTATGAGGCGCCGATGGTGGCGAGGACGATGGCGGCCGTGCAGCCCATGGCGCTGAAGAAGGACTGGGGATGTGAGCTGCGATTTGGACATTGGGGAGGAGATGGGATGGGCGACTGACGGCGTACATGGGACTGCGAGGAATTGTTAGCCAGAGGTGGTGATACGGGGGGGGGGGGGGGGGGGGGGGAGGCGTACCAGCGGTCCATGTTGGCGAGGAGGGCGGGATCCATGGCGAGTACGGCTGTCGGTTTCGCGGTGGTGGCGGTTTGCAGTTTGCAGTTTGCAGTTTGCGGTTTTCTGTAGAATCTTGGCAGTAGAGACAAAATAGAAGTCCTATTCAAGGCTACAGATGTACGAAGTAATTACGGTATATATCCAACTCGCAGCATCACGTCACTCCCCAGAGGCATCCAACCGGAGGACCATCCGACCCAGGAACCAGCCCGTTAAACCGCTGCCTAGCGCCCAGGAGACTCGCCGTCTTACATGCCGCCGCGAGTGGTTATCCCACGCCACGAAAGGCGTGCGGAGGTTGTTCAGCCCTCAGGCAGGCGTGCTGCTGGGGCTGGGATAGGCAGATGGATTCGGGGGGAGGTCATTGGTGGGTTCGTTCGCGGGGCCGGGGACGGCGCGGCGTGGTGGGAGAAGCGGATGTCTGGGAGCGGGATACCTTGATGATGGGGTTGAGCTGGAGCGGGCGATATCTGATCTCTTATGTCTGGTGTGAATGGCATGCAGTGCTGCAGTTCGGGTGGAGGTCACTGCCGATTCAACTGTGCCGCCATCAAGTATTTAGGCCCCGCCTTGACTGCCAGGAGGGTGGAAATTCACGTAACCTCCATCTCGGCTGGTCGCATAAATTCCAAGAAACGCTCAACAGGTGGCCGCATGCATTCACACGTCGTATACCGTACGCCGTATTACTTCGTAGCGCACACGTAGAGGTACTGTAAACGCATGGGTTACCTCGTATCGCCTCCGAAGTTGTTGCTGACATGGGCGACCCCGTCCCTGTCATGGGCATCCCTCCACCGCCAACCGCGCAGGCGTACTCCGTATATCTTGCCGATGTCGGCCTAAGAGCCACAGGAGTCACTAGAGCTCTAAGAGCATGACGGCCCGGAGGAGGCAAGAGATGGATAACAGCAAGGTTAAGAAATCCGTCGCCCTAGAAGACCTATGTTTACTATGTTGGTACTCCGCCGCCGACATGGGATTTAGGATGCTACTTTATGCGGGAGGCCACAAGCATCCAAATACCATCATTCCTGTTGATCTCCGGTGCCATCGCACGCACCGCACTCGAAGCCTCCTGCGTTCTTCCCGGTCCCGCCGCACATTGTGCATTTCATGATTTCCCGCTTTTAAAGTGTCACTTTCGAGCTCTAGTAAAAGAGAAGTCAAACTCATGTCCTTGAATCTAGATAGGAAGGGATGAACGTTGAGTTTGCTTGTGACGAGGGTTATAATATATGAGTCGATCGTTCGTTAGGTACGAATGGCACGACATTCGACGTGACGTGCTAGGAACAAGATATATCCGGTCAGACAGGGACTATAGTCCCGTGACCCCCTGCCCATCCCCCCCCCCCCCCCCCCGCTTCTCGCTTCGCGTCAACTAACTACATTGGATAGCTATCATGGCAATCATGAACGCGACGTAATGTAGGCGAGCCGTTCCCGCGCACAGGTCCCATTTGCACAGTACCCGCCGCCAGGCCTGCCTCGATGCACACTGGACCAGCCAGACCCACGTGCACGCGCGACCTGCGATGGTTCAAAGTACAAAGCAGTATTAGTCCGTAGTCCGTAAAAGGACGTGATATAGTCTATCCGTGTCCCTACAACAGACGAAACTGACGTCGCAGCAAATGGCTGCCGAGCACCGCAAGACCTCGAAGCACGGCGGGGGGGCGACGGGACGCGCAAGCCTACCCTAGGCCCGGCATTTACAATAGCGGCGGCTGCCTTTGCTCCTACGAGCGGTCTGCCAGAGACGGTGCCGAGATGCGAGGTGGGCGTCTTTTAACCTTTAGTGTGATGCCGTGGACGGGTAGAAATTGCCGGGGCATAATACGATGCATTGAGGCTCTGCTGAAACTCGATGTTTGCCAGCACCCCCCCCAGGGCTCAAACACAGGTGTCCGTGGTGCCGGGTTTGGTCTGATGGCAGGTCATGCGGCAGTGTTTCTCGGAATGATTTGCTTGGGCTTCGCATCCGTCCATGATATTCTCACGTCCACCAACAACCTTATTTCTGATCTCAGAGTGTACGAGTATGTATGTACGGAGTATAAGCCATCATCACCCTCCCCCCGCTAACCGTAGCGGGAATGATGCACGCAAAACGCGGAGCAGCTTGGCAGCCTAGCCCCTGTCACCGGACTGAATCACTGAACCCCCAAAGTGTCCAGTCTTCTTTCTATTCCTGGACCTCGGGGCGGCAGCCGCACATCCGAGAATCAGCATGGGGAATCATGTCTCACCATCAACGTCGGCAGGAACATGGCATTCTGCATTCCTTATTCATCATCATCATCAAGTCGCTGGAGATGGAGCCACGCTCGAACCCACGAGGCCACGGCAACGACGCAGCCGGAAGCCAACCGCCATGCCGCTGCCAATGCCACTGCCAAGGCCGCCGCCCCTGGCATCCTCCCACGGCAAGCGTTTTGGGCCGCGCGTCAAGGCTGCAAGGGGTGCGTGCCTCCACCACCACCATGCCGTCCCTCTGCTCCGCGATGTGCTCTGCTCCACGATGTGCTCTGCTCAAGGTTGAGGCTGTGCGCTGCTGTGCGTTTGGGGCATGACGAGAGCCAAGCGGCGCTGCTGGAGATGCCCTCGGCTCGGCGTGTCATCCGTTCCAATGGCAACCGCTGCATCGTTGCATGGCACTGCTGCCCCCGACGACGGCTGCTGTTGCTCCTGCTGTTCCCTGTATCCTTTTCCTTTTCGTAGTCCTACTTGCTCTTTCTCCCATTCAACCTCGTGGATACGAGTAGACGTTTCCTGCAGCACACACACTCTCTAGTCTATAATCCGTACTCTACCTATACATACCCCGTCTCCTTCGCCACCACCGACCCGCGTCTGCTCCCGAGATAGCCGACCGACCGTCCTCTCTTGACGTCGTGCATCCTTGGCCCGTCCGTGGCGTCGGCGACGACGACGCTCTGGTTACGCAGCCGACAGCCCACGGGTCCCGCTCGGCGCCGCATTGCCGGGACACACTCTCTCAAAACACCACCAACCGTCCACCACCCTCACCTCGCGCATTTAGCCATCCGCCCGTCCTAAGATTCCATCGCACTCCCGACTCGTGACGCTCAGAAACGGCAGTTTCGGGCCCCGTCGCGCGGCAATTCGGCCGGATGGTTTGCGTCACCCGCGCGGCACAATAACGACAACAATCGGCGCCGAGCGCTCTTATACGCTCTTATATACGCGGCCTGACATTCCCCCCTGGATACGGACCTCGGTGACTGCGTCGATGGAAACTCACATATGCGCTGCAACATGAAGTCGACGGCGCTCCTGCTCTCTCTCTGCGCGGCGGCACAGGCCCTGTCGCTGCATCAACCGCGAGATGGACACCCGCGCGTGCTGCATCTGGACCTGCAGCGCAACCACATATCCGATCCGGTGGCCCACGACAGGCTGCGGCGGCGCAGCGGCACCGTGAACGGGACCCTGGATAACCTGGTATGCCCTCTGTTCTTGTACATGACCTACAGGTACAGGTTGCTGATCAACGGCAGCAAACGCTCTACTTCCTCAACATCTCCATGGGCACGCCCCCCCAGGACCTGCGGATGCACCTCGACACGGGGAGCAGCGATCTCTGGGTCAACACGCCGCGCTCCGCCATGTGCTCGCTGCGCTCCCAGCCCTGCAGCTCCTCGGGCACCTACACGGCCAACAAGAGCTCCACGTACGAGTACGTCGGCAGCTACTTCAACATCTCGTACGTCGACGGCTCCGGCGCCGCGGGCGACTACGTCACCGACACGCTGCGCGTCGACGGCCACGACTTCTCCGGCTTCCAATTCGGCATCGGCTACACGAGCACCTCGGCCCAGAGCGTCCTCGGCATCGGCTATCCCGCCAACGAGGTGCAGGTCGCGCGCTCCGGGCTCAAGGAGTACCAGAACATGCCCGCCAAGATGGCCGCCGACGGCGTCATCGCGAGCAGCGCGTACAGCCTGTGGCTCAACGACCTCGACGCCAACACGGGCAGCATCCTCTTCGGCGGCGTCGACGCCTCGCGGTACTCAGGCGACCTGGTCAGCGTGCCCATCCAGCAGGTGGACGGCACGTACATTCAGTTCTTCATCACCATGACGGGGCTCGACATGGGCTCCAAGACGGTCAGCAAGCAGGGCACGGCGCTGGCCGTGCTGCTCGACTCGGGCTCCTCGCTGACTTACCTGCCCAACGACCTGACCAAGAGCGTCTACGAGGCCGTCAACGCGTCGTACCAGGAGAGCGAGGGCGTGGCCTTTGTGCCGTGCTCGCTGCGTGACTCCAACGCCAGCATGACGTTCCGCTTCAGCTCGCCCGCGGCCATCGCCGTGCCCGTGCGCGAGATGATCCTCGACCTCAAGGACCTGACGGGCAAGGAGCTGACGTTCGACAACGGCGTGTCGGCGTGCCTGTTCGGCATCTCGCCGGCGGGGACGTCGTCGAGCGTGCTGGGGGACACGTTCCTGCGCAGCGCGTACGTGGTGTACGACATGGCCAATAACGAGATCGCGCTAGCGCAGGCGCGCTTCAACGCCTCGGCGCCCGACGTGCGTGAGATTGGCAGCGGCAGCAGCGCGGTGCCATCGGCGGTGACGGTCAAGACGCCCGTGGCGGCGGTGTCGGGGCTGCCGGGCGGGGCGTCGGACGGCAACGGCAAGGAGACGGGCCGGGACAAGGACAGCGGAGGCGGCGTGGTGGTGCCGTCGGTCGTGCTGGCGGGCGTGCTGGTTGGGATTATGAGCTTTGTTGTCTAAGTGTCGTTTCTGGGCATCAGGTTTCTGACGAGGAGAGCCACTCAAGTTTCTTGAAGAGGAGGAGGGTCACGGCCAGGGGCTGTTTTTGGGATCGCTTCACTTGGGCATTGCGATGGCGTTATGGGTGACACGACAGCCCTCTCGAAGACTATGAGCTGGAAAGTTACGGTCGCGGCCACGGCCGTGGTATTGGATTCATGCGATGGCACCGTTGGCGTTTTGAGGCTTCGTTCCGTTACAGAAAGGACTGGACTACCTAGATACCGGGCTTGGGCAGGGTTCAGGATAAGGGCACACGTTGCCGATAGCAAGGACACACAGGATGAAATGAATGCATTTTGTTTGACGTTGCAAGACTTTTGGCGTGGTGATGAGGCATGTGCAAATGGATGGCGGGGAATGCGTGTAAGTTGAGTGGGTGGTCCGCCCCGATCCGGGACCCGGGCCGGCGCCGATTCGGCACCGAGCCGTCATGCATACGCCGTGTGCGGAGTTCGTCGACGGCGCTCCGGCTCCGCTTCCGGGACGGAGTTTAGTCCAACTAGATATCGCGAGCGAATCCAGAACTCCATATTTACACCTATTATCCTCTGGCAGGTATAAGAGCCCGTGCAGTCCTCCAAGTACACGAACAGTAGTGGCCAGCTCATCTACTGCCCACTTCGCCCAAACCTCATCATCCAACACAGCCAGCCATACCAGCGCCACAATGACAGCCTACATCGAAGCCCTCGCCAGCTGGCTCCTCCAACGCTCCCGCGCACACGACGACAAGGCGTTCATCGCCGCCTCTGCGTTTTCCGCCCACCGCGAGCCGGCAATCGGCGTCACGTCGCCCGACTGCGGCGCGTCGGGGGCGACGCTCGGCGCGGAGTACATGCACGGCGGGGAGGGGCGCGTGCCGGCGCTGGCGTGGGACGGGGTCGACGGGTGTAGGCAGTGGCTCGTCGTGGCGGAGGACCCGGACGCGCCGCTGCCGACGCCGATTTGCCATGGGTCAGTCTTTCCCTTCTTCGCCCCTGCACTCCTACCCCTCTACTCTTTGTTCTCAACGACGCTGTTCGCTGTGAGTGATGTGGGGATGTGTCTGTCATGGCGGGAGCCAACCGCGAGTGTAGGATATATCTCGGCATCCCGCCCGAGAGAACAAGCCTCACCAACGACGACTTTGAATCCGAGAGCCAAAGCGGGACGAAGCTCAAGGGCGGCTTCTGGTACGGCATGAGCCGCCGCGGGACCGTGTACATCCCCCCGCGGCCGCTGCTGAACCACGGCGTCCATCGGTGTACGTTCAACCCCCCCGGGGTACATTCCCATCTTTCCCTGGAATCTGCACATGGAGTGTGAAAGAACAGGGGGGGGCTGAAACCGAGGCAGACACCTTCGACGTCATCGCCCTGAGCGAGCCCCTCGACGCGACGCTCGTGGCATCGAAGCCCACGCGGGAACAGGTCGCCGCTGCGGTTGAGGGCAAGGTGCTGGGCTGGGGGCGGTGGATGGGGCAGTGTGAGCGGCGGTGGGAGTGACCGGATGCTGAGGGATTGTACGGAGCCCTGCAGGAGTGGAGGGAGGGAGAGGCGCTGATACCCTTTGCCGGAAATGGTAGGCTGTCCATGGCTTGAATACATGGACACCAAGACTCGAGATATTGATTATGGGACACACAATTCCATATCCAGACAATCCATCTAGATTCATTCAGATGTTATAGAGGTGGGATACACATATCTGCATCCGGACAGCCCAACTCCTGTAGACGAGTTGCGAGCAACGGGGTATCGTACAACTACACCAGAGCATCCGCGCCGCGCCCCGCCCATGTAACATGCGCCTCGGGTCGCATCTCCACGCACCCAATTTTCGAGCACCAATGCCGTCCCTGACCGTTACATAGCTCATCATCGTCACATACCCTCCGCATTGTTCTGCCACCCCATTGACTCCGTCAAAAACGCCCACGCCCCGTCGTCGTCGCCAGGCGCAAGGCTCATCATCGACTGCGGAATCTGCGCCGCGAAAAACGCCTCCTCAGTGGACGGCCATATCGGCGTCGCGATCCGGCCTTGGAACGGCCGCAGGTCGAAGCGGTTCTCCTCGGGCGTGTTCCCCAGCCCCGTCCCGGGCGACGTGCGGCTACTGCCGGAGGGCCCGTCCGTCCCCAGCTCCCGATTTGCGGGGGACGAAGCCGACGAGCTGGTTCGGTCGGGCAGCACGAAGAAGCCGGTGGCCCCTTGGCTGCGTGCGCCCATACCGACGCCATCAAATCGCAGCATCCCGGGGCCTAGCCCAGGGTCTGGTGTCTTGCCCAGGGGGTTCGCCATGTTGATTCCATCCTTTGTCAAGTCCTCCATCACTGCGTTGAGCATAGCCAGGTCCCTTGCCGCCTCCGGTCCGGGACTCGGCGACATGCGTTTTCGCTTATGGCTCGAGTCATCCGTGGGCTTGGGCGCGACATTCCGCGTCACGGCGCCGAGCACGGGCTGGAAGCAGTCCGAGTTGATCAGCCCCTGGACGACTGGGTGGCTCCCTCTCGCCACCAGATGCGGCGGATCTCCCTTGTCCATCTTCAAATGGCCCGGCGGGATACTGCCCTGGGGATTCTGGAGCGGCAGTCTGCCCGGCAAAACGGGGGATATCCCGGTGTGTTTCGAGACGGAGCTCCGGGCCAACATGGGGATGTTGGAGCAGGGGCCGCCGAAAATGTCTCGGTACTTGGTGAGCGTGGGCAGTCTGATGCACGAGTCGAGTCCGTTTCTCTCGACATCCAAGCAGGCTTGCTGTAGAAAGGCGCACGTGATTTCGTGCTGCCGGCCGATTGCTTCCATGGCATGGATGATGAGCTCGAGATTGGACGTGTCGAGGGTCGTCAGGCCCGCCTTGGGATCGTCCTTGGCCAGAAACACGTAGACAGTGGTGGCGCAATACAGAGACAACGCACACAACGGACTCCTCTGCAGTAACGGTCAGCCATGTCAAAACTCAGACAAATAGTAGCCTAGGGGCAGCAGTCACATACAAACATGGCAGTGGAGTGAGACGCCATTTTTATTATGTTGGCAATCTCCTCCGCTGACGTTCTCAGGCGGCACATGCTCGTCTGCTTCACAGACTCATGCAGACCATGCTTTTCCTGCTTTTCGATGGCGGCGTGGTGAAGGGCGATGACGGCAGCGTGCAAGTTGAGGTTGGTGTGGATGGCGGTCGGGTCTCGTATATTCTGCGGCAGGCGCAGCTTTTCGGGGAGGAACATGAAGGCGCTCGATAGCTTGTTGTCCAAATCGCGGTGGCGCTTCCAGAACGCGCCCTCCATCATGTCGTCTGCGTTGTCAGTCGGCTTTGTCCGGTGGACATGCTGGAGGATGCTCCTGAAGACCTGGCAGATAACAATAGCGCCCGCAAAGCCACTATAGCTGGCTCCCTTGAATATCTCATCCAAGAAGGGTGCCGTCTCCTCCTGGCCGGACGAGAAAGCTTCCTCTGAGGCAGGAAGTCGAGTCACGATCTGTCATAGAGTGAGTCAGGGGTCGTGAATTCGAGCACAGGCACTCACATTATTGGGGTCTATCAAGCAAGGCCAGCCTGTTGATATACTCGCGTGCGAGTCTATCGCAAACGCTCCCCAAAGGACTCTTCTCCGCTCCTCCAACTCAGCCCAGGTCGTTGTAGGACCCAGCGCCGGCGGCAGGTCATCTCGGCCTCCGTCCAGGCGATCAAGCCCCATCATTTGAGTGAGCCGAACGCACTTGGCGCAGCTTACAGATGCTCTCGTGAAGAGCATGCACCTTGCCTCATATGCAGCGACGAGGGCCCAAGTTTGGGCATGTGCGAGCGTGATAAAGTGCTCGCCATGGCCCTATTCCAGGAGTTAGCGCCAGTCGCGGCCTCATGTGACAGCCGGCCAACTCGCCTTCATCTCATCAGCCTCGGCATATTGCCGGGCCCTTTGGTAGAAGACCTGATGATACTGATCGTACTTGGCATGTCCGTTGGCTGCCATGGCCCAGATGGCGTACTGCAGGCAGATGGGGGGTTTTCGCAGTGGCCCGCCGTAAAACGCCTGATAATACCGGCCGGAGTGGACTACCGGGATGAAGTGGTATTGGATGAGAAAGAAATTGTTGTTTCTGTAATTTCAGATGAGTGGTAGTCATAGTGAAACAAAGACGGAGGAATCATACAGTTCCTCTTGAACCTCAAAAGGGGGCACAGTCTCCGAGTAGCCTAGGCCCATCAACTGACCGTCACCCATAAAGTTGCTACCCTCGTGGCTTGTAAAGTTGGGCAAGTCAAACGAGTCCTGCGAGTGGCTCGTCGTGCCCGGCGCCTCAGAGTCTTGGCCGGGCGGGCCGCTCTCAAAGGTAAAGTCTCCCATCTGAAGCGGCGGGTCCTCAGACGGCTTGCTAGAGGAGTCATTGCCATCCTCGCCCTTGTTGACGTGGTTGAGATACTCTTCCACCTGGGCTATTGTGCAGAGTCAGCAAATGTTCTCCGATGTAGAGTTTAGGGCCATCCGGGAGTACCTAGCCGGGCCTCGAGCTCCTTCACGTTCCGCCGCTTAAAGGTAGGCTTCCTCCGCGACTCGGGATAGACGCATTCGCCACCGACCTTGAGGCAGCGGGCGCACGCCGGCTTGGTGCGGTCGCACTTGAGCTTGCGCGAGCGGCACGAGACACAGGCCAACGGCTCCGTGCCCGCGCCGGATGGGTCCGGGTGGAAGCCGTCGTCGGGCGCCATGCCGTGCTCCGGGCGATACGGAGAGGCTGAGCTTGACAGGTGGTGGGGCCGCCGAGACACGAACTATGTTCTGTAGGATGCCTCAGGTCGTCGCAGCGGGTTTAAACAATGTCATGGAAATGTCCCGAGCAAGAGGAGAGCGTTTTACGATGAGCCCTGCCCTTCAGCCCTGTGAGGTCACGACGGATGCAGTCACGGTCCTGCTTACGAATATGCTGGCGTCGGCGTTACAATGACGCGTGCACACGAAGTCACGTTTTTTGGTGGCCGGATGGCTCACGCCGGCGATTTTTTGCGCCGATGTCCGATGCTGTTAAAACCGAGCTGCCGAGTGCTAAGACGGTGCAACTTTGCGCTGTCGGGTGAACCACAGGTCCGCGACATCGTTGGAGATGCGCCTCCATTCACAGCCGTGATGATTTGAGCGGGATGAGGCTGTTCGGGTTCAGATCTCAACTGCAAGACCTGTGGTGTAGTGGAGAGCGCCGGCCTGTCAGTACTCGTAAGGTTGTATGGAGATGATGGTGTACGCACCAGGACGAATCGTCAGGGTCCTCGCAAAGTCTACGCAGATGCCGTGCTTGGCTTCCAATATGCGGGCGTATTCGTAGCCAGTAATTATCACGCCTCGGCATACGAGGCTCAGCGTGCCCTGTCGGCGTGTCGTCGCAGGCTGTGGAGGCGTGCAGATGGTGTCAGCATGACACACGCACGCAGGTTGGCCTGCCGCAGCCTTGTCCGCCCAGCACAGGGGACCGCCCGCTGGGGTTCGGTGCAGTGTGCACGCGCGGCAACCGCCAAAGCACGGGCTGGTTCCTGAGAGTTTGAGCGACTCAGGGATGCGTGTCCAAATGGCGTCCAGTCGGGCACCAGATAGAGGACCGGGCGTGACAATTGGGGTTGGGTTGACCCGCCGACGAACTCGGCGGCAAGTCAGGTCAGTTGTCACAACGCTGGCGGTCCGTTCCAGGCAGGGCACTGACCTTTTGGCGGCCGAATCGGATTGGAGATATCCTGGGCACTTCAAGGATCCAGGGGTCTCCGAGTCTCCGACCACGCCTGTCTTGGTCCTCCTTAGAGTTTACTGATCCTTTAATCTGTCAGTGGTCCCGGCGAAATTCGAATAAAGGTTTCGCTGGACCATGCGTGCAAGGCATGGCAATCCCAGCAAGGCAGAGGGCTTCAGTGGACCTGAGATCGATGGCCGCGAAATCTTGCTCGGCCAAGGTCCGCGTCTGGAGCACGAATCTCGCGGTGCCATTCAACCATGTTTAATAACGGGACCGGAATATTGCCACGATTGCCTTGCTGGAGATTTTGCTAGAGAGATGCCCCATTCAGAACGGCGCCTCAGTGGGCCGCTGATCCCCTCGCTAGCACGCCAAGCATGTCACCAGTGCACCACCAAGGCCAGCTCTGCCTCGCGACTCGTGGGACCCGCGAGTGGCAGTCGAGGAGATGCACTGGACCACCTTGTCACCCTCCTCGCTTCTGAACCTGGCGGTTTCCCTTTTGGCTTTTAGCCGTCGGTCGACGCACTTGATTCCCACCACTAGCTCTGCGTCTCAAGGCAGCGTCATGTCGACTTGGAAGATGCCGACGCCTGGGAAGGGGGGCAACGTCCGCCTTATCTGATGCCCTCTGAACGCTCCCAGCATGTACCGATGAATGCTGCACGACGTCGAGATGCAGCCTGCAAGTAGACGGGAGGCCGCGCACGCCAGGATTCACATCCTCGGAGGGATTGCATCACGGAGCAGCCACCAGCCCGAAAATCATCGGGGAACAAGACGTCGGCCACGATAAGCGAGGACGTCGCCTGGGAAAGGGAAGCACGATGACAGCTCGACGGCCTAAGATCCGCCGCGGACTTCCGGCCCAGGTCCCTGAACGTGAGAGGCCCACTCCTGTTGATGAACGGGGGGCCCGCCCATTTGGGCACCCCGGAGGTTGGAACCCTGGAACCATTGGGCCTGGTACGGAACAGGCGCCCCGCCGGGCTCGCTTCCGTGTCTTCGGCGACCCTGATGACGGCTTGGCAGTGGTAAGCTCGAGCCGGGTCAAGGCAAGCCCGCTGGTGGCAGTTGTTGAGTGCAGTACGAAGTACGAGTACTCGTATATTGCATGCAGTGACGGTCTGGTGGCGTCTACGAGTAGCCCGACGTGGGCTTGTCCGCGACGGCAACGCAGCTCGAGCTGTCAATAGCCGTTGCTGGCAGCGGAACCTGGCGGACGTGGATGAAAAGGGGCGTGTCTCGAGACGGCACATCGGCGTTTGCACGGCCGACGGCCCGGCAATGAGCGATCGTCAGCGGCCACGATGATACCCAGTGGTGCTCTGGTCCCTCGTTGGCGATTATCGGTATCACGAACGAGCACGTCCGTCCGGGGACCGCCTCGTCGTGATGGGAGGTGAGGCCGGGATGCGTTTGTTTGCTGTGCGTGGGTGCGAGACAAGGCATATTGCGGGAACAAAGAAAGCCCCTGTTCCGCGCCCGCGGGCAAGCAAGGCAAGCTTGGCAAGGCAAGCAAGGAGGGCACATGTACGGATACGTAACTTCCCCCCGCCTGCGCAACCAAGCGCTGATGCCAGTTCACGTTTTGTGCCCAGACATGCATCCAGCCATCTAAGACAGACGACGCCCATGCCAACCATCTGCGTCCGACCCTTTCCAGCAAACCGTCCCACCGTTGGCACTTCCCCAAACTCTACGCCGCCAGCAGGGGCCCGTGCTCGTGCTCGTGCTCGTGCTCGGGCTCGTGCCCGCCGAAGAAACCCGCCGAAGAAACCCGCCGTTCTGGCTCCGCTCCGCACGCCCCCGCTTCCTGCCGTCGTTCGACGTCGTCCGAGTCAAACAAACGCCAGACAAGCGCCTTCGCGCCGAACGCTGGCGCCCAAGTTCACGTCTCAGCGACAACATCAGAGGCTCAGAGCACCACTGGGAAAAGCGGCGCCCCCGAGAGCCGCCCTCCGACTCTCAAAGCACCCCTGTCGGGCTGATGACATGTTTCGCCGTTGGCCACTCGCAGCCCGTTCCGAGGGCGTTTGACACCTGCCCTCCGCAAAGAGCACGCAGAGATCCTTGATCCATGCCCCCACGTCCCGTCGCTCCCTTGACGCCTCGCTGCCATGCTCTGGCACGCGGTTGCTGGATGGCTTTCTGCAAATGCTCCAACGCTCGTACGCGGACCTCTCGTCTCTCGTCTCTCATCTGTCAGCTTGCGGCGTGCAAATCTTGTTGCCTCAACTCTGCCGGCAAGCGGCCGGCAGGCCTGTCCGATATTCAATGCCTCTGGATCCTCTCCGCGTCTCCATGCTTACCGCATCTCTGCGTAATCCCCTCTATTCCGCGCAGGGAAGCCATCTCCGGGCAACGTCCCATCCTTTTTTCACGACTGCCTGGGACAGACCCGCCCTCTCATCACCGGCTTGGCCGAAACGCATCTACATAAGTCCGTATGTACTCGTATGTATGTACTCCTCGTGCTAGTACTAGAAGAAAGTCAAGCTTCCATTTCCATCTCCACGATGGCAGACTCCGCTGTCTAGGCCCCCATCCCTACCCCGTCAGAAATGACATCGACGAGCCTCAACTCGTTCGTCCGCCAGGCGGTCCAGACCTCCCCCAGTCTCCGCTCCCTGCCTGGCTGGTCACTGGAAACCTGGCGGTGCTGCCCCCACGGGAATAGCACAACTTGGGGATTCGCCTTGCCGGTTGCGCTGGCTGCGCTAGCGGTGACGATCATCAATGCCCTATATGCATCGCCGCCGCCAACAGCGTTTGAGCGTGTCTGTCATCGCGCCCTGGCTGCTCGACTGCATGCCACGGACTTTGCCGCGGCCTAATCCTCCCTTCGTCCTCCCGGCGCGCTGGCAGTGGCGTTTGTTTGATGTACGGGTAGGAAGTCTAAGTAGCCCGTCATCAACCTGCACATGTAAGTGCGCCCAACGCGACGCCCTGAACCCGGTCCGTCACGCCCACCTGAGGAAATTCAAGGAAGATTTGGCTTCCGTTCCAAATGTTGGTTGCCCTCGCAGCCAAGCCATCATGGGTCATGGTGGACTCGTTCGCAGTAGCTGTCGCCACGCCCTCGTCACTCAGCCTCCACCCAGGAACAAGGGCCCTTACCCATCCAGGCATCCGCAGACCCAGAACTGTAAAGACCTGCCTGTCCCGAATGCATGTCGTGCGCGTGGCCCCGTTTCCGCTGTTCGTCTAGGCAGCCCACCCCACAACGCACATATCCATACCCCCCCCCCCCCCCCCCCCCCCCAAGCCCCCCTTGCCCAGCCGTCGCTTCCAAGCCGATGTCAGTGACCTCCCCGTCTCTGACAGGCGAGACGCAACCTCGCCGACTTCCTGTTCGCGCTCGCAACTGCCGACATGTGACCAGGCCTGAACTTGACGTCGCCGATGTCGTCGATCCAGGGGGCTGCCGAGCACGTCACAACCCCGGCAGAACCAGTAGTATACTTTTGCGATCTGACAGGGAGTGCCCTGCGAGGGCAGGACAATAAAGACATTCGCTGTTGAAACAACGACCGAGCTGGATAAACTCAAATTCACCACTATTGTTCGGACTACAGACTTCAGTACACACTGCTCCGTACAGCTTACCTATGCTCCGTGCAACCCGCGGGAGCCAAGGTCCTTATCCCGACCCGCTGCCTCGTGCAAAACAAAATCAAAAACAAAAAGCGTTTCCGCAGCGTATGAATGTTCTAGTACATGGTTCGTCGCTCATATTCACTCCGGGTGTCCGGACCAAGGAAATTGGACATGCTGTAAACCCCGTAACGCCGTCGAGGCGGCCCCTTCTCGCTCGTTCCGAAAGACAAAAACGTAATAATAAAAAAAGAAGCCCAGAAACGCCCCCCCATGTCGTAGACACAATGCGTTTGTTAGATATACATCCACCCTGTGTAGGTGGTACAGGTGAAAGAGAAAGGGGGAAATAGCAGCCGCTTTCCGTTCCATTATACAGAGATAACTGCAGTCTGAACGCAGGGGAAACAAGGTCATGCGACGCAGTGTTTCATACACTCTCTCGGCTGAGTTCACCGGCTCTCCGCTTCCGCAAGCTGCCCATGTCCTCGTCGTAGGCACTGCCTTCACCATCGCTGAGCGGCAAGGGCTGTGCTCGCTTGTCGTGGGGCGGCCCATAGTTGACAGGACGCTCCGTCGAAGAGAGTATCTTGCCCTCTCCACCGGCGCTGCTACCGACAGGCCGGCCGTTCATGGCGTCGGACTCGGCTCGAGCACTGTTGATCATGGCGGGTAGCTGGCGTCGCCGGGCATTGATGAACCAGTTGGAGATTTGGTCTGTTCGCAGTGTCAATGCCAAATCAAGTCAAGGCCGCAGCCACTCGCCAACGCGGAAACTCACTCATCTGGAGGCCCGTCTGACGCATCAAATCCTGCTTCTCGTCCTCCGTGGGGTACGGATGTTGCAGATGCGCCACGAACCATGCCCGTAGCTTATCCGTCGTTTCCTTGGGCAGGTTTCCTCGGCGTTTCCGTTGCTTCGCATCGCCCCCCATGCCCATTCCTCCCAGGTCCCCGTACCGGCCAATGTCTTGATAGTGCGGGCCGTAGTTTCCGCCAGCCGAGAACGGCGCTCGGTCGTAGGGTCGGATGGAGCTCGTGGAGAGGGACTGGTAGCGACTCGGGTGGTGGTAAGAGTAGCCGTAGTCCTGGCCTTGGTACACCGGCGGCGGTCGCTCGAGCATGGGCGCACCTGCACTGCCAGCGGCGGGTTCTCGAGGACGATGCAGCGGTGCCGGTTCCCGGTTAAATTTCATGGTTGGCGGCAGACTGGGCAAACCGTGGCGAGGCTCTACCCTTCCGTTCATCTCGACAGGAACAGGGACATCCTCGCTGGGCGGGTAAGAGTCTGCCCGGCTAGGGCTCGTCCAGGCCTCTGCCGTCGTGGATGACGGGTGTTCTCGGCGGGCAGGTGAGAGCTGTCGAGGCGCAGGCCTCTCGGGACTGCGATGCAGTCTTGGTACTTGCTTGGCCCTCAAAGTTGACTGTTCATCCTCGATGGAAATCCTCCGTCGCTTGTTCGAATTTGGCGAGTGGACGTATTCTGGCGATACTAGCGAGCGTTGGGCTGCGATACTTGGGGACTTGTTAATAATAGAGGGCCTGCTCGCTGGCTTGTCTGACAACGGTCCATCGAGATGAAGTTCAGGAAACGTCTGGCGAATAGACGGCAGGGCAACCGGCTTGTTCTCGGTGCGAGGTCGAGAGTACTCAGTAGAGGGCCGAGCCGCATCCCAGGGGTAGTCGTTTCTGAATATGGGATGCGGTGACGGCGTGGCCATTGTGAGGACAGACATCTTGGATTGCTGGGCTGGGTTTTGCTGTGAATTGCGATTGGAGTCGGGGCGCCGTGTTGGGCTATTATCCATAACCACGCCAACACGGGCTGTAGCAGTACAATCGACACCTGAAGTTCACCATATGAGTCTCTGTCTCTGCCGAAATCTTCGTAGCGGATGTTTGCCTACCTTCGTGCACGCTCTCGAATGTCAGGCCAGGAAATCAAGGTCGACTGGTACTGCCGCAAGACGCGGGGATCAGGCTTCGAATGCCCAACGCAAAGGGTGCACTCGGCGTCCCTTGCACCTCTTGTTTGATGTCAAGCGTTTGTTAAGTGCAGTTGCGACTGTCAACCGTGACCGCGATGTCGCAAAGACAAAAGCCAAGCAGAGCCAATATATAAAGGGCCGTGGTTGCGGAACAATGAACCGACGTACCGGCCGACCAAGGTGGGAGGGATGCCCTACGTCTTTTGTATAATTGAAAGTGCCGGGGCCGCTAGTCGTAGACAGCCCTAGGGGAGTGCAGATGGGGAACCAGATCAACGGACAGGGGGTACGGATCAAATAGCCAGAAAGGGAAATAGTAGAGAGGTCGACTCCAGAACGAGAAGCAGGCCCGTGTGGATGTAAGGCCGTGGCGGTCATTTGACAAACGACCGACTTGCAAGAAGCCGATAAGTCGAGCTAAGTAGGACGAGGCGCACTAGAACACCCCACGGCGGACAGATGGCCGACAAACAAGTGATGAAGAAATCTGCGGATATATCCGCAATGGAATTCCAGCGGAATGTCAGGCAAAAAACGTGACGCCCTGATAAAGACGGCGGGCAGAGACGAGGCCCAGGGGGGGCCAGACCTCCGTATTCCGCACAAACAAGGGACTCGACGAGGAATGAACCCTGCCAGAACATCAGCAATAGCAGCCGCGGCGCCGATCTGACAGACCGCTGCGTCCGGTGACTGGTGAGGCTACTACTGTACGAGAAAGGTTCTCGCCAGGAGGTGGTCCTGGGATGATGCCAATTGCCAACCAAAGGCATGGCGGTGGCTTCGAATCCCTGGCCTACGAAGATACCACCAGCCAGATTTCTCGATTCACTGATCATCAGGAAGCCAGATGGAAAGACGACAGAAGCACGAACGAGCCGCTAGTGAGTTCAGCGAGGGACAGGGGTGACCGTCGATGGGGTGGAGCAAGAAACACAGGGGCGTGTGAGGGCGTGGGTGTTTGAGTGTGGGTGGTGAATGGACACCCGCCGGTGGCACCTAGCGTCCACCCCCAGGCCCAAGATGACGGATGAATCCAACGGGAAGAGGGCGCCCAAGGCGCCGTCGAGGGCTGCCCTGGCTGTGACAGCTTGAACGGCATGCATACGAGTACTCGTAGCCAGTAATCCGTAGTCCGTACGAGCATCCCCTTCCTTGCTGCTGCCCTCGCACAGCTGCCACGGGGCGCACCAGAGAGCCATGGCACATCGATGAGGCGTCCTGGGATGTCTCTGTGACAAGCTCCCCTTGGGCTCTAGGCGCCACAACGCCGGTATCGCTGGCAGCCATCAGGCGTGAAGACAAGCTCCACGTCGTCTGCGAGGGATGTCGTCGACGGGTCGTCCTGCCTTGCATGGCCTGAGAACCATGGGCTTGGAGGCTGACCACGCACGGCGTCGGACGGCCGTAACAGCGACGTCGAGATGGGGCCAAGAACAGGACCATGACTCTTGCTGCTGCTACCCGAACCAGACGGACAGGGACTCCACCGGCAAGGGAGTTGTCGTTGAGAGTTGGTTCTTTGACGTTGATGGCGAACAGCGCTAGGGCGTGCCGCTAGGGCGCCATGACACCCCGCCACTGATGATGCTGTCATGGGCGTCCCTGTCGGGTCGTTGTCACTAGGGACTCGCGTGTTGCTGCGTGGTAAGGTAAGAATGATTCAAGCCCCAGGGCAGGGCCACGGCCGGGACGTGACACTTGTCAGGCCTTCAGCGTGTGGTGGCGGCGGTGGTGGTGGGAGGCAGCATGGCTGCAGTTGATGCAGCTAGCTCCTCATGGCTTCATGGCTTGATGAATGAGCGCGATGTCATGTCGACTGACGTCCGAAGGGTTTATCGTCGCAGGCCACCATGCTCGTACATGTTCAACCTCGTCCGTCCTTCATGTCCATTGGTGCGCTATTGGAGAAGCAAGCTCCTGACCAGTTCATACCGAGCGGGTACGATTCTGTAGAATGGCCTTCTGGGTACGCCAGGTAGTCGTGGACTCGTGGTCGAGGAACGGAGTCACGGATGATCCAACACTGGCCGATTGGCAGCAGAACATCGAGTGGATGTGCAGACATGCAAGCATGATTTGACGATGCTGTCCCTTGAGTCGGTCGGTACGGAGGGGAGTGGAGGCAGCGACGCAAACATTCAGCCTGCTCACACAGAGCTTATCCATCCATCCCTTGCGTTTGAGACGCGACGACGGTCCTCTGACAGCGATTCGGCTGACAGCTCTCATCTTTCCGTCCCTCGGCTCCCACCGCCACGTCCGGCTGAGTTCCGACAGCTGCTGAGCGCTGGGTAATGCGGCCAAAGAGAGTTTGTTTGGGGAATCCTGGGCTCGTGCCGCACGCCCCTGGTGTCTCGACGCTGGCGACGCCACGCCATGCTCATGCCACGACGAAGACACGAGCGAGCCATTCCTGCCCCCCGGATCGCTGGCATCAACGGAGCGCTGTGGGCATGTTCCCCGTTTGTTTAACTTTGCCCAGTGCCACTGTCTCGGGCTGCCTGGCCCCCATTGCCGATGCCACCCCTGTTGATGGCGCACAAACTCAGACATCCGCGCTTCGTTGCCCAACGGTGGTGGTGGCCATTGCCAGTAGCCTCGGCCAGGGTAAGCGGGGGCCGGCGAGGAAATATGTAAACAGGGCGCATGTGCCTGTGTCTGCCTCTGTGTCTGTGTAAGGGCTGAGTGCGTACTGCGTAGTATGTACGTAGGCCTATGCGCGAGTCCTGGTGTGCCACGGACGCCGAGTTGCTGCAGAGGGATGCCGTCCCCACGTCGCAGCCAGGCAGAGAAAAGAGCTGTCAAAATCGATCTCGGGCCGGCCTTGGGGATTCACTCTGCGGCCAATCCGGCTCGCAGTCGCCGCCGGGAGTGTGTGCGCTGGTGTCAGTAAGGGGCCCTGACGGCCGACACTGACAGGCCCCTGTCAACCCTGCATGCGTTGACAGCCGTTCCAAGATCCAGACACTCGACGCCAGCTGGGTGCGTCAGCCGGATGCTGAGATGCGACTGGCTCGTCAAGTAGCGCAAGGGCTGGTCGGCGATCTGTTGGGTCCAGATCGGTGCCGACAATGGAAAATGGGTGTGGTGGAGAAACATGTCAGTACTGTACGGACCAAGTGTTTCCTTTTGCTCCGAGCTCTTGCAGAATTGGGCTGCGACTCTGGAGGCGGCCAGTCTGTTAAAGGCATGTACTTTGTGCGAGTTGAAGGTTTGGGGCAAATTTGATTGACTGATTGATTGCCTGGCATGACAGCATCCACGGTCTTTCTTGACATTTGTGCTGGCAGCCTCAGGCCCCAAGGCCAACAGGCAGCAGCCCTCCTGTCTTCAACAACTGCCGACAGCAAGGATGCGGCAAAGAAGAGGCCCCCTTGCTCCGTTCAAAGTCAGATACCTTACAACAGGTATCCAAGCAAAGTCAATTCCATCACAACGCACAGCTTCGCCAAAACAGCCGCATCGACTACGACCATGTTCCAGCTCGGGGCCGTCCACCGCGCGAGACGCACGCACGACCGGCATGCTGTCCGACTGACGAGGGCGCAACAGGTGCAACAATCGGGATATCTCAATGTCAACAGCACAGCCCTCCGCCGCGAAAACCTTCGGCCGACGTCACGAGCATCTCGCGTGAGCTGAACTAAACTGTTCCACACGGGACCGTGGCGTCCGAAGTTGGCATCTCCGCCAGGGCCAAATTCACGGGGAGTGGCAGTCCACTCCAAGCATCGATAAACATTGGCCAGTTTCCGACGAACCTTGGGCCGACCAATTGTTGGGGGTTGAACGCCTGTGGATAGGGGACATGGAGCAGAGTGCTTGGACGGTTATGGAAACCCCCTTTCCTGCGATCCGACGGAAGTCTGCGCGGACCGGGCTTCGCCTCCAGGACCCGTGCCTCGTTGGCCGCCACGCTGGACGGCGGCCCAGGCACGGCCTGCGGGTGTCTGTTCGTCACAGTCAATCAAGGGACTGGCAATTGCGTGCGAGCCACGGACTATCCCATTCGGGATCAGTAATCCAAGCTCCCACTGGTTCCAGCAGCCCTGGCAGAACCCTTGAAGCCTCTGTCGGCTAGCCGTCTGCGGTGGAGTTGGGTCTCCAACAGACCAACCGATTTCCACGAACAGGAGCCCTGTCGCCAATTTGAGCTTCCGTTCACGGGAAGCTGGTCAGGCCTTGCAGGGCTGCCCATGCCGCCCCAGTTCCGCCTAAATGTGCGTGGAGCTCCCCGGATGTGTGATGGATGCAGCTAGCATCATGACATCTCATAGCCAGATCGGCGCTTGTGCAGGCGCGTATCGGCCAAACGCAAGTCCTCGATACTAGAGCCTCAGGTCCGCGGTTGTGCAGTCAGGGGAGACGGTTGACGGCGTTTGCAGACAGCCAATTGTCCTCCCAGTACGGCCTACACCTACTCGTACATGCGGCCAGGATCAACGACGGCCATCGGCCATTGCTTCCGGTCAAAGAGTACTTCGTACTTCGTACGCCGGACCCGTACTTCGCAAGAAGTGCCCTGTTCAATCAAGTCGCCAAGCTACTTCGTATCTGGCTACGAGCCAGATTAAACCGTCATTCTCATCAAGGCCCTATGATCCTCGGGCGGGGCCCCGGGCAGGCGATGCAGCATCACCGGAGATGATTTGCCATTAGGACCTTGAAGTCTGGTTGCTCATCTACGGTTTGTCGCAGCCTCATGTGGCCACGACGTCAAACAAGGCTTCGGCAAGCATTCCTGTGCCCAGCTACGGACTAATCGTACTGGGTGGCTGCTGCCCCATGTCTCAGCCCCTGGGGAAGTGAACTAGGGGACTTCCAACAACGGCAATGGACTGCAACATGGCGGCCACGGAGCGTTCCTTTTTCGGCAGTCTTGGACAGCTTAGGAGCCCTTTCTTTTGGTGGCTAGCAAACCGCCATCATGACACGCGGGGGCTGATCTGACGTTGCCAAGCACGACGATATTGGTGGGTCATTTGTGAGTTCTGATTGCTCCCCTTGCCTCTCAACACGAAGCGGAACCTGGCAGCCTGCAAGAGTCCGTTAAGGAATGGCCACAGAAGAATAAAGGCTCCCTGGACGTCGTACTTCGTACTTTGTGCGTACTGCAAGGTGCTCGTGGCGTTCGTCCCGTGGCTTGTTGCAGCGTCAACCAGGCCCTGCCTTCAGCGAGTCAAACGCCGCCGCTCCACACCCAAATGAACATCCGGCAGTTCTCCCTAGAGGATTCAATGCCCAGGTCACCCTGTGGCCTGCGCGAACCCGCTCCTCGGTGAGAAGCAGCAGAGCGGATGAAATAGCGTGCCTCTCTCTGCCAGCACAGCGAGTCGGGGTAGCACACCTCGCAAGGTCGACTGCACTTGGCAAGGGCCCGTTCCGTGGCACGAGTCGCGCCGCGGTACTCCGTATGTAGAACCCGTTGGTTTGGTTCTGTGTGACCATCTGCCATTACACTAATATTAGCCACTGCCACGTTTGCACACAGACCACCATCAGGCCTGAAACCGAGGCGGGTGCTGGTTCCACGGGCCGTTCTGTCGGAATGTCGGAATGGACGATGGCGTGGAGTCGGACAACAGATCTCAACACCGTGCCCAGCGATTACGACATTACCAGACGATACGCACCGGAGCCGTGACAAAGCAACTCCGTACCACGTCTATCCTTGATACACCGGCAAGGACGATAACAGGAAGAATTCTTGCGAATATTCTACTGTACAGGGTAGGCCAGCGTGGGTAAGGAAGCTTTCGTTTCCTTGCAAGTTGCTCCGGGAGGCCGTTTGAAGATTGAAGTTTATTGATTACCAGGACTGCTGAACTCGCATGCCGGCACAGCTCGACATACCATCCGAGAACGGGGCGTAATTACCAGCAATTACACCATATTCGTCGACACAGGCCCGTGTATCTATCGATCGGCCGGCTCTGGAAACAAGGGTTGGACATGGCACGGCTCATTATCGCTTTGGATCATGAGCCTGCTCATTGCAATCGAATCGAGAGCGGGATTCTCGTGTCGTAGACTCGCAAACTTCATGGAGCGCACCAAGTGGTGCGCATTGCTGATGCCGCACCAAGATTTCCGACGCCGAGGTTTTGACATTTCGGCTTGAAAGGCAACGTTCCGAACACATCGTTCAACTGGCGGCTTGGCCGAATGCATGACAACCACGACACTGCCATGATTCACGGTTCCACCCGTCCTAGTTGCGGCCAGAGAGCATGGATGACAAGCTGCATTCTCAGGTTGGTCCCGATAGCTGCTGTGCCCTAGATGCTGGTGCCTGTGATACTGGAATGGGTCTCACGGGTCGACTAGATGGGCACCACGAGGTCCTGTATAGCCCGTGGCTTCGAGCCTTCGGACAAGATTCCAGGCCACGATTCTCCGTTGCTACTCCAAACGACCGCCTTTACAAGGATACCAATACCAACCATAAAAATTGCCACAGAAATATCAAACGGACCAAGGCGCTCTGCAGTGGTCCGAACCCGGGAGCGGCATCCCAACAGGCGCGTTGGGCTCCCACAATCCCACGCATCGTTCCGGGTATTTCAACCATGTGGCACCGCTACACACTGATCTAGGGTGGCCCGTCGAGCTGCCATGCGCCCTGCTGCTTGGGGGGCCTCCGCCTCGGGACATATGCCAGTCTTGGATGCCTAGCGACATGCACGGCAGCACACGGGTACGCCACGCCGTACGCTCTTGAGATGAGTGCAGACTGCAGGCTGGGCTGCCATGTGTCAGGTTGCGGTGCCTCGACACGAGCTCACGTGCTCCCGAGGTTCGCAACGGTGGCGCTTTTTCCCGTCCCACGCAGGCGGCGTTGACGGGTTACGATCTGACATGCCGCAGAGGGAGGTGGGAAGTGCGGTTTCGGGAACAACGTGGGTTCGTACTCCTGGGCTTGTGTTTGTGCTGCAGCACGGCGTTTGCCACGGTCGATGAGGCGGCTCGAGCTGGTAAGTTCTGCGGCAGCTGCACTCTGGTACGAAATCCGAGGGAAACGGCGATATCTTTCCATGTCGAAAGGCTATCACTACTTTCACAAATGTTCTCCTCTCGGGTTGTCTCTTATTCTCCGACTCGCAGCATTGCCGTGCATGACGCGTATTCTCGGAACGACCTCAACAGTCCAGCATCGCACAAGCACAAACTCGAGGACGAAGCACATGTGCTATTCTCCCGTGCGCTCTGTCACAGTCTGCAGTGTTCCTAATGAGACACATGCCCTTTTTGAGCGCCTGCATGGGTATATGACGGCAAGCTGGTGGCAGTGCATCTCACGGCGCAAAGGGGATGATGGGACGAAGATACGGGAGTCCGATCATGTTGCTGTCCGGTGCTTCGTATTCATATTTCAGCTTGCCACGGCCTGTGTCTGGCTTGATATCAAGTTCACTTCGTAGGGTAGCGGAACTTGATGGTGTTGCATGGAGTGTTACCGTTGTTGTAGTCCTGGCCGGATACGACGATTGCGTGGCCTACTGCGACCCTTGAGAGTAGCGTTCAAGAACATACCACGAAAAGCCTTGTTTACTCTGGCTGTGAATTCCGTCGTCGTCATAGATGTATCTCTTCATCAACAAGTAGGGAGACTGCTACCACGTACAGTAAGGTAGATATGCCGACGTTTACATGTGGATTCTTCAAGACACGACAACTTATGCAGAGGACAGCAGCTCCAATGTCTTTATTGTCTAGAATCATGACTTCACTACCTAGCAGTCTCCCACGCAATACTTTGAATTCACTTAACATCAAAGGAGCATGGAACGACTGTATTGCTCGAACCAGGTAAATGTAGAGTATTTCTCATGTAGATGATATCGATGAATATACATATCGAAGATGCAGGACCTGGAGGTCCGCCGTTTAACAGCCATTACGGCTTCGAGACGCCAACACATTCCCGTCCAAAGCCAAGCCCTTCCAAACACCACACAACGCCCTCGATACATGTCCATTGCTTGCAGCCCGTAGCTTTATTTTAAACCGTCACCGTCGAAACATCTTATTCAAAAGACTCCCCCCGCCGCGCCCCCTCCCAGGCGTCTCCTCGCCCGACGTCCTCGCCGCCGTGCGCCCGGAGCCAGCTGCCGCGTCTTCTGCCCTGCTTACTTCGACGTACTCCTCCGCGTCGTCCTCCTCGCGGTGCGTGCGGTCGAAGTAGCCTTCAGAGGCAATCTTGGAGTGCCCCGGCGCGTAGGTGACCGGCGGCGAGGGGGCCTGGAGGTCGCGTATCTTGGCGAGCCCGCGGTCTAGGTACTCAACCATGCCGGCCTTGGTGCCGAAGTTGTCTTCCTCGGCGCCGCCCTGGCCGAGCTTGATGTCCAGCGCTTTCCTGTAGAGCGAGGTGCAGCGCGTTTTGAATTCGTGCTCCAGCTCCTTTTCCTGGGTCTCGATGGCGTCGAACCGCTCAGACGTTTGGGTAGGAGACGTCGAGACTGGTCGAGCTCGTGCCTCGGTCTCGACGTGGGAGAGCCATCCGGAGTATTGCTCTTGGCTCGTCATGACGTCGTTCTGGGTCTCCGGCCTTCCTCGTTGGCCGTCGGCCCACGTCTGGGCATCGTGAGTCATCTTGGTTCCGGCAATGTACCTGTCGAAGGAGTGGCTGAACTCGCGGTAGTGGCCCTTGAGGATAAAGCATCGCCCGGACCAGCCATTCTCGGTCAGTCTCTCGAGGACTAGCCTCGCTGGCGGACATTCCCAAGAAACATCGATGCCGCGGGCGTAGAAGACTAGGCATCTGGCGCTCTGCCATTGTGCGAAGGTGTTCCGTCCTTGTTCGTCCGCGATGGAGCGCTCAATCATGTCGAGAGAAGAAACTTCGAGGAACGACCGTGGAGTACGGAGGTTGATGGCGCCATGGATGTGGGACCTCTGGTACTCTGTCGGAGATCGCAGATCAAAGAGCATGACCTGCCCAGGCAGCGACATGTCGAGAAGTTGGCTGAGATCTGCCGGCAGAATCATTTGCGGGCCACTGCCACCTTCAGGCGTTACATCCTTGAGCTTCATGGCGGCCAATCTGTTGGAGACCATATCTCTCTCCCGGCGGTGATGGAACCACACCTCGAGATGCCACGGCTCTATCCCCAGGTTGGAGGCCAGGAACGCACTCTGCGAGTCATTCGGCAGCGGCTCGTTTTGATAATACTCCTCGAGGCGTTTCTCGACATGGGCGGAGAACTTCTTCGGCTCGGGCACGTCGTCGCCAAAGGTCGTCCGTCTCAGGGACTGCTGCTGGTTGAGTATCATCTGCCTCGCGATCATGGCGTTTGCGCCGAAGGAGGACAACGCTGGGTGCGAGTGGAGAGCGTTGAGGGAGAGGGAAGAGGTCACAGGCCTTATCGGTCGAAACGGCGCACTCATCGGTGAGGATGAAAGCGGCGACGCCGGCTGTCCAGGCGTTGGCGGTTGACTAGGGGAGAAAGGACCGGCCATCGTGTTCGCTGTTGCTCCGAAAGGTCTATGGCCAGAGGTCGCGGCGAACGGGTTCTGGAAAGAAGCAGCCTCAGTAGGGGCAAACGTCGTTCCAGAAACTCCAGACACAAACGAAGCAGAGTCTGGACCGACGGTCTCTGGTCGAGACTGTCTCACCCTGGTAGGAATGGCGGTGGGTGTCGGTTGTCGCTTCTGTGCGACGAGGTTGTTGGAGCGGATAAATGCGACGAAGGACATGGCGTTGTCTTCAGGTAGTAGATCCCATACCATGACGGGCATGGAGACGAGCAACAGCGTAGAGTGGCTCTTGAACACGCCCTGAACCTTGACGTACCTGGCCATGGCCGGGAAGGCGTTGAGCCACTGCTCCCACGCGTTGATGTCGAGTCTCTGATCGTCCTCGAGGGCCAAGGAAATCATGACATGAGGAGTGTCTTCGTTTGGCTCGGCCGAGGCGAGGCCGTTGGATATGGGGTCTGCCGCCTCGGCGGCTCGCCCTGTCAGGGGCATTGGGATATGGTTGTGCGGCACCGGCGCGGGGATCTTCTCAACCGGGAGAAGCCTGGACATTTCGATGCTCGGGGCTTTATGGTTTGCCGTCATCATGAAATGCACCGGGGTCGAGCGAGCCTCAAAGTGCTTTCCGTTTATCTGGATAGGCCGCGGGTGCTTGAGGCGAGCTAGCACCTCGGCGTGTAGCATTGCCGCAGAGAACATCCTGAGGCGCCACTCCTGCAGGACTTCGATGAGGGCGTTGGTGAACGAGTATCGGCCAGGGTCCGGGGCGATGGCGTCCCAACTAGAGGCCGATATCGTCTCGGTGATGCTGTTGCCGTTGGGGAAAGTTGCGCTGGCTGCCCCAGCGCAGCAGTCCAGAAGGATGAGGACATCTGACCTTGATCTCTCCAGAAGGGTCTGGATGGCGGACCATCTGGACGAGGTTAGCACAGTTGTAAATAAAGAGATGCTTCCAGAGAACGTACTGCAACCAAGGTGAGTCGGGGTCGCGAGTTCTATAAGCCACGTTAGAGACAGTCCAGGGACGCATACGGATGGTTGGATGCACTGCACTTACGCGCACCACGTGCTCTGCCTCGAGTCGTCAATTCTCGCATGGCCACCGTAGTAAACAATAAAAAGTGTATCCTGAGACTCATGCTCCTTGATCAACTGGCCGAGGCGCATCATGAGCTCGAGGTGGGAGTTCTCAGACGGAATGGCAAAGATGTCGGTGCCAAAGGCGTACTCCTCGCGAAGACACTTTTCCAAGTCCTCCAACTCGGGCAGCACGAACAAGTCGTCTGACCCCCAGTGAAGCAGTAGTGCTTGGACCTTGCGGTACCGCTGGGAGGATCGTCCGCGGTTTGGAAAAGCGCGTGTTGCGGACTGGTGTCGACGTCAGAAGCCATCACGGAGGCAGCCTGCAGGGTAGGTAGGTAGGTAGGTGAACGTACGTCCTCGAGTCTCCTTGCGAACTGGCCAATGTGCTTCATGTGGAAGCTCGTCCGGCTAATGTCGTGGGTTGCGGACCTGGAACACGCATCTCCAGGACCCGTCGTACCCTGATAGCGCCACGTCTGATCAGCCATCGACAACACGCAACCTGGGGAGCCGAGACTCGAGAGCCAAACGAACCGTCGCTTCGCCGTTCATCGTGCCGTTTCCATCCGCCGGCCGCCGCGAGCGGATGGTCACGTAGGGCTGCTGGTCACTCATGTCTGTGTCGCGAGTCGCACGCCCGTGTCCAGCGCGAGGTTTGGAGTCATGTACACCGGGTCAAGCGGGCACAATCGCTGTTGTCAAAGGGTTGCCGCTGCGGGGGGACGACGGCGCTTGAGAGGGACCTTGGTTGATGCTCCTGGTGGCGGATGCAGCGCATCGTATCGGGGACTCACGGCGTTGGCGACTTCAAGAGGGTCAAGGGAGGAGGAGGGAGGTGCCGAAGAGGGACTTGATGAGCCGCGAGAAATAGATCCAAACTGGAGATCGCCATGAGCGCGCATGTCGTCAAGTGGTCGCATCCAAAGCCTCACTTGCTCTCGGTCCCCAAAACGGCTAGCCCCGTGGCATTGCCCGGTGGCCTAAAGTGGTTGTTTTGGGGGATGTGGCGTATCGGGTACAGCACAGGAGGCGCGTCAGCCGCACCAGAGTCGGGTCTCCGGTACTTGGGCGTGCGGCCGCTACTCCGTACTCCTCGTTTCCAGCGAGCACGTTCAGCGCCTCAACCGCTGCGCGGGATGCCCCAGCACCGCTGGACAGCGCCGTGGGTCCCGAGACAGGGGGCCGTCTGGCAGCCCGCCGCAGCCAACCACAGCACGCGCAGCCCCATCTCACGCTTCCAAAACGACACCGAAGCACGAGACTAGACTGAAGCGCACACGCTCCTCGGTCAGCTTTATATCCTCATTTGTAGCGGTCGAGGGACCTTTTCCCTGTGCCCCTTCGGCCCGTCTTTCGGTGGCCTGTGCCGTCTGCGCTGCTAGCAACCTCCGGCCGCAAAGCTCCCCGACCCGATCGACACGCGTCCGTCCCGCAGTCATGCGTGAGAGGGTCACCTTTGTCCACCCTCAGGATGCCGAGCTTGACCCCAAGGCCCTGACCATCCAGCAGGCCGGGCTGCTGGGTCCCTCGGTCGAGTCTACCCGAGAGGACCGGCTCACCGTTGCCCTGGACGAACTGCCGCTGGAGCTCGCCGGCCTCCTCCAAGCCTACCAGGAACTGCATCTGAGGTGGTCGAGCCCCTTGCAGTACGACACATTGGAGCCGTTCAGCTCTCGGCTGTCACCGGGACTTCATGTGCTGTACACTCCGTCCGAAAATGGGGCTCGCGACTCGTCAGTTCTCCCTCCGATCTGATCAGAATGTTTGTGCTTATTCCCCGGCAGTGTGAAGCTATGCTCATTCTTACAAGCGTTGGGGCCGCTAGACTGCATGTCTCCAGAGGTACAGATCATAGACCTTAGTGAAGTCCATTTCAGTTCTCTGACATAGAGCATAGGCATTCACGAATGCCGGCACAGACCAGCGTGTTGACCGCGGCTCCTCCTACTTCTACCAAGAGCTGGAGGACCTCTCTGGCCTGGTCAGCTCAGCCACCCAAGACATCTGCCCAGAGCTCGACTCCATCTGCCAATCCCGCCTGCGCAGCCTATACACCGCTGCGAGCTTGGACATTTCCTTCGAATCGGCCACGAAAGCACTCAAGGTCACGGCATTCTGGCCCCTGAGAGAGCACGTCATGACCGTACCCAGCTCGTCCAAGAGGAGGACAGAGGTCGGCATCCTCACCAAGGACGCACCGCCCAAGCTCGAGTCGCATGAGCTTGGCGTCTCGGGTGTCCTGAGCGTCCTCGGCGAGCAGAAAGAGCCGTCGCCGTCGCTATTCGCCTTTCCCTCGCGGCACAGACTGAGCGACGCGTCCTTTTCGGCCGAGTTCCTGTCGCCGACGGGGCTGCATCCAACGCTGCAGTTGAGGCTAAGCAGCAACAAGCCTCCGGTGGAGGATGCCGAGTGCGCTCCTCATGCCTACTTGACGTTACCCAAGACAATCTTTGCCGACCGTTATCAGTTCGAGGACGGGCTGTTCTTGGCGTCCAAGAACCTGACTGCGTCTCATTACACCAGCCTACCCGTGGACTTGGAGGCACCTGCGTACACCACCAAAACATGGGGTTCCAGCGTCCTCCTGGAGCTGGCACCTCCCGTGTCTGAAGGCACCCAAGCCTGGACCGCCGAGGTGCCACTCCATCTCCGCTATCTGAAGCCATCGGCGACTGGATATAACCCCATCGAGGTCCCCTATCCGGCCGTGTTTTGGGCGTGCGAGTCTGGCAGCGACGCCGATTTCTCGACCAACCCCTTCGACCGGCTTCACCTGGGATACGATGGACTGTTCAGCCCCCAAACGACCTTTTGGCACGTCAATCCACAGCCCGAGACCGGACACCGGATCATGGTTTCGGTGTCAGTCCCGGTGCTAAAGGAGCAGGGGGCCGCATGGATAGGGTTGGGGACAACGGCCGTCGTGGGTTTGGGCTTTGCGTGGGTGCTTTGGAAGCTGTTGTCTGCGTACACGGCTTCGGGTCGTGGAGGCACAAAAGGCGAGGCGCAGGAGCAGAAGAAGCAGCAGTAGATATATCGAAGGGCTGACGTGACAAGCTCACTTCTCGTTGCGTCCCATTCCGCGTAGCGCAGGGTCTGTGGTGGACACCCGTGGCATCACGCAAGTCCTTCCTCTTCTTACACAGCCACATACGTACGTTAATCTCTCAACTTGAAGAATCAATACGGGTTCATCCACATGCACTCGCAACCACGGCCCAGACGCGTCCCCGATCCCGGCCGTCAGCACCGGCGCCGGACGGTCCACGTGACCCCTCAGCGGGATTAGCGGCGATAAACTTCAACATTCCGCCCCGAAGCCTCGCGTCCAACGTTCCGTCTCATCAATTGCAGCAGGTCCATCTCATTTTCCAGACTCTCCGGCGCAGTCTTGCGAGCGCGTGTCTGACCTCTCCGTCTGCTGAGCTTCCGGCCTTTCACGTGCACCCGCCGCGCGAGGGGGATGCCATGAGCGAGAATGGCGCCGACGCCACCGTCGGTGGACGCCGCGCCCACAGCGGCGTCGACGCCGGGGAACGGCAACGACGACCGGACTAGACGCAACGTGGCATGCGTCAACTGCCGCAACTCCAAGGTGGGTGAATCCTCGATGCTCGATGGGATTGGGCGTGGTGCTGACAAGTGAGTAGGTGCGGTGCCGGACGAGCCAGGTCCCCGGACAGCCGTGTCAGCGGTGCACGAAGCTGCACATCTCGTGCGTGGTGGACAAGGCTCACAAGAGAGTCACAAAACGAAGGTAACTATCCCTCCCTCAGCATCAAAACTCATTCGTCGGTGTCTTTTCAAGACGTTTCGTTCATTGTTTGTGTTGTCCTCCTCATCCAAGCTCAGAGGCTAACCTCCACAGCAAACTCGAGCAGCTCGAACAGGAGCTCCAGAGCATCAAGCAAGTCGTCAACCCCAGCGCCAACGGCCACACGGTATGGACGCCGCCCAGCCCCCGCGCGACCTTCTCGGCCCTCCCCGAGCAGACGCCCGCGCCCGCTCCCGCCCCCGCCGCCCCCGCCGTCGGGCTGCGGCCGCTGCCTCCGCAGGTCCCCACGCCGCACTCGGGGCCGCCGACGGGGAGCAGCCTCGGGCCCTCGCACCAGGGCTCCGAGCGGCGGGCCAAGACGGGGCCGACCGAGTCGCGCGTGCTGGGGAGCCACGTCGTGTCCGGCGAGGACATTGACTGGTACTTTAGCAAGTACGTTCTCTGTCTGTGGTTGAGACACATGAAGTGAGGTGGTGAAGGCATGTTGACAGCGGCTCCCAGGTTCCTCCAGTGCTACCACCCCTTTATACCCATCCTCCGCAAGCGGGATCCAGACGAATGCTACGAGGCCAACCCAGCCCTCTTCTGGGTCATTCTCTACGTCGCCTGCCGGCGCTACCCGCGCGACCGCACCATCTTCTCGGCGCTCATCGACCACGTCGGCCGGGACGTCTGGCTGATGATCTCCGCGCCGGCCATGAGCCTCGAGGCCATCCACGCGCTGCTCTTCCTCTGCACGTGGCCGCTGCCCAACATCCGCTTCGTCACCGACCCGTCGTCGACGTTTGCGGGTATCGCCATGAACTCGGCCAAGCTGCTGGGCTGCCACACCGGGAGGGGGTCACATCCGCACTTTACGGTGGGCATGCGCCAGCACCTTCACTCGACGGACGAGGAGGCGTCGGCTACGTGGCTGGCGTGTTGTCTGCTTGCGCAGCGGTATGTTTCTTTGATCACTTACACCAACGAGGTGAAGGTTCTTACTAACTGTCACAGAACGACGTCCAGCATAGGCATCTCGCCCCCCTCGATACAGCTCAACGACACGGGCCCCAAGAGAGCATTAGAGTCTCACATCTGGACCGACCTGCTCGCCATGTACGAGGCACAACGCTTCCTCAACCGCTTCCACGCCGCCATGGCTGCGCAAATCAGCGTCAACGGCGGCGTTCCAGACACCATCGTCGCCATGTGGGAGACCGAGTTCGACTCCCTCAAGCCGCTCCTCATCCGCTACGACACAGGTACGCCATGCCTTACACCACCCCCTCCGCCCCCGTCGAGATATACTTATACCATCAGACATATCCCGCTTCTGCCTCCTCGCCGCCCAGCTCGAGATCCAAACGCACTACTTCATCGCACCCCCCCAGTCCGCCCCCTCGCCCTCCCTCCGCGCCCACGCCGTCCGCGCCTTCAACACCTCCCGCGCCCTCGTCGCCCTCGCCCTCGACCTCGAGGCCCGCACCCAGTTCCTCACCCACGCGCCCCAGTGGGCCCTCCGCAGCAACGTCGACGCCGCCGCCGTCGTCGTCGCCGTGCTGCACTCGTCCTCAGCCCCCGATGGCGTCGGCCCCCGCGACGCCGACCTCCTCGCCGAGCAGGTCTGCGGCGCGCTGCTGCGCTGCTCCGTCCGCGACACCGACCTGCCGCACCGCGCGTGCATCATCATGGAGACCTTCTGGTCGGTGCGCAACCTCGTCCCGCAGATTGGCGCTGCGCCGTCGGCGTGGCCGGATCGCCTCGGCGCGGGTGTGACGTATTGGTGCTTGGAGAAGTTCAAGTTTGGGCTCAAGGCGGCGCAGAGCAGCACCGACAGGGTCAACAAGGCCCTCGACCTGATGCGTAAGTTCTGACCTTTCCTCGGAGAATGTCCAAGTGAGAACCTAACACTCTTGCTCCTGCAGAACCGGCTCGCACCACGGCCGCTTCAGGGGGTGCCACAACCGCCGCCTCCGCACCCACCAACACCGTTGCCAACGACGAAAAACAAGTCGCCAACCCCGGCTCAGACCCTTTCCAAGAAGTCGACTGGTCCATGTTCATGGACGACTTTGGCTGGGTCGGCGACGACGCCGTATTATTAGGCCTACCATAAAAGTGTTTTCCATGGTGCATACTCGCATGTTTAGGACCTTGCATATTTCGCAATTCGGGGACAAGTCATGCAACAGATGTGTTCAATGTAGACTTTCTATTAGTCTTATACCTATTTACTTTTAACAGAACCCTTCATGCTAAACCGCTGACTCATTATGCTCCTAAACGCCCGCCATCGTGTCAAATCCTAGCGTCTTGATCTTTCTAGTCGTAAATGTCTTCCTCCATGTTGTCTCCGACCAACTCGTCGGCGGCATCTTCTTCATCCTCATCCATGTCCTCGTCCTCACCCATCTCACTGTCAGGGTGGTTGGACAGGACCACAATCTTGCCCTCGACCAGCTCAACCCTGGCAATCTCTCCGTCGCGAATGTTGTTTCGCAAGATCAAGATGGCCAGCCTGTTGAGCACTTCCTTCTCGATGAGACGAGCCAGCGGACGAGCACCGTAGGCCGGCGAGTAGCCAGAGTTGCCCAGGTAGTCCTTGGCTTCTTCTGAAACATCAATGTATACCTTGCGGCCGTTGTCCTCCAACCGCTTTTGGATCTCGATGATGCGGAGGTCGACAATCTTGCGAATCTCCCTCCGTGTCAGCCGGTTGAAGATGACTACCGAGTTGATGCGGTTGAGGAACTCGGGGAGGAAGTAGTTGCGGAGCGAATTCATGACGAGCTCTCGTGTTGTCGCATCGACACGTCCTTCTTTGGCGCCGGGTCGAGTCAGGTACTCGGCTCCCAGGTTGGAGGTCATGACGACGATGCAGTTCTTTGCGTCAACGACTCTCCCTTGGCCGTCGGTAATTCTGCCGTCGTCCATGAGCTGAAGAAGGACCGTCAAGACTTCCTTGGCGGCCTTCTCGACCTCGTCGAATAGGAGAATCGAAAACGGCTTGCGTCGGAGGGCCTCGGTCAGCTGGCCGCCAGCGTCGTGTCCCACGTAGCCAGGAGGAGCACCAATCATCCTACTCAGCGCGTGTCTTTCCTGGTACTCGGACATGTCGAAACGGATCATGGCCTTGGGGTCATCAAAGAGGAATTCAGCCAGGGCCTTGGTGAGAAGAGTTTTACCCGTGCCAGACGGACCGCAAAAGAGGAAACTCGGTGGCTGGTTCGGGTTGCTGAGCCCAGACCTCTGAAGGCGAATGGAGTTGGCAACGGACTGGACTGCCTCCTTCTGGCCGACAACCACCTTTCCGAGGACCTTTTCCATGTTGATGAGCTTCTCCTTCTCGGATGTGCGGAGTCGAGTGACGGGAATGCCAGTCCATCGAGCCACGATTTCGTTGATGTGGTCGGCGGTGACAATGTCGGTGACCATCGAGCCTCCGATGTCGGCGCCCGTGGCGCTGAGGGCGGCATCAGCAGCGGCCTTGCGAGCTTCAAACTCCTTGATGACGGCCTTTTGCTCGGGAATTGCGCCGTATTGGAGGTCAGCAGCCTTGGCATGCTCTCCGTTGTTCATGGCGTCTTCCAATCTCTTCTCCAGATCGTCGAGCTTGACCTTGGCTAGATGGATCTCCTCACTTCGCTTGATCTCATTCCGGTACTTTGCTCGGAGCGGCTCGAGCTCTTCCTCGACGTTCTGGGCATCCTTCTTGGCTTGTTGCAGGCGGGTTTTGGACGCCTCGTCATGCTCCTTTTCCAGCGCGGCAATCTCAATCATCAACTGTCGAAGCTTGCGGTCCAAGGAGTCGATAATCTCAGGCTGGGATTCTCGGGCCACCCGCACAGCGGCAGCGGCCTCGTCGACCAGATCAATAGCCGAGTCGGGCATCCGGCGGGAAGTCAGGTAGCGTGCTGCCAAGTTGGCGGCGGCCACGAGCGCACTGTCGAGAATGGTGACGCGGTGATGTCTGTCGTATCGTTCCTTGAGACCACGGAGGATTGAGATGGTCTCGGGAATGGTTGGCTCCTTGACGATGACTTGCTGGAAGCGACGCTCAAAGGCCGCGTCCTTTTCGACATATTTGCGGTACTCGGCCAGCGTAGTCGCACCAATGCAGTGCAGCTGACCACGGGCAAGCATCGGCTTCAGCAGGTTCGCAGCGTCCATACCGCCCTCGCCCGAAGAGCCAGCGCCCATCAGCAAATGTATCTCGTCGACGAAGAGTACAATCATTTCTTTGGAGTCTTGAATCTCCTTCAAAACACCCTTCATGCGCTCTTCAAACTCTCCGCGGTACTTGCTGCCTGCAACGAGCGCTCCGACGTCGAGAGACAGCAGCTTGCAGTTCTTCAGATTGTCGGGCACATCTCGGTTAACAATTCGCTGAGCCAGGCCTTCGACGACGGTTGTTTTGCCGACACCGGGCTCGCCGATGAGGACGGGGTTGTTCTTTGTTCGTCGAGACAAGATCCGTACTACTCGGCGGATCTCTTCTTCTCGGCCGATGACGGGGTCGATTTTCTTGTCCCTCGCCATGGCCGTCATGTCGATGGTGAACTTGGCCAGGTTTTCATTCTCCTGCTCGGCATCGGCTGTCTTGCTGTCCACTCGCTTTGTTCCTCGGATGGCTGTAACTGCGTCTTGGACGAGCTTGGCCTTGGGGATATTGCCTTCCCTGAGAGCCGTCTGGATGTTGCCGTCTTCCGAGAGCGCGGTGATGAGGTGATCAACGCCAATGTAGGTGTCTTTCTGGACCTTTTGCAGCTCCATTGCCTTTCGAAGGACGCCGTGGAATGATGGTGACAGCGAGACCTGCTCGGGCGGGGGATCCTGGCTCGGAAGTCGGACGAGCATCTTCTTGAGGGCTCGGTCAAAGAGTTGCGGGTCACCGTGTGCTCTCTCGATGACCTGACGGAATAATGTGACGGTCGGTTGAGCCGGTCCATTCTGCTGGTCTTTGGACTGGTCGACTGGCGGATCCAGCAGCGAGACGGCCAAGTGAACCGGAACGAGTTGTGAGTGAGCGTATTGCTCGGCCAGGGCCATGGCGTCCTCGACCGCCTTTTGGGCCCGGTCCGTAAAGTCCATTCGTGCAGTCATTGTGAATGGGATGCGTCGGATAAACGACTCTTGTGAAACCAAGAATAATGGTGGTGTCTGCCTTGTGAAGCTCTTGTGAGACGGGCTTCAATGTGCGTCTTGATGCATATGTTGGGCACCAGGTTCGGGCAGTGTCTTTGGCTTGTGAAGAAAGAGATGAAGTTGCCCGCGAAGCGCTGGAAAGTCGAGATATTTATCGTCTATGAAGAGTGGGGTTTAGACGATGCAGTGCGGGATCAATCGGCTGATATTGAAGATGCTGGCTTGGGCGAGGAGTCGCTCGGATGACCTGGAAACTATCAAGAACCCACTCGAAGCTGGGAGAGACTTCGTGATGTCACCTGAAGCTTAGCGGGCGTAGGTGGGGAGTGGGCCATTTGATTGGACGGCGACATCTTATCGTCACCTGACTTGAGCATTGACTTTGGCCAGTTTGTGCCAGCATTCCCTTCAAGGTCACGTGGCCGCGCGCCAGTTCGAGTTTGGGAGCCGTCGATTTTCATGTTCGTCGCATCGTCGTGCAGCTCAAGCGACAACGGCCGACCATGAATGCGGCACCGGGGACTCGGCTTGGCCAATTGCCAAGCTTCCTAAGAACATGCGTGCGACACGCCCACACCGGCCGAGGGCGGCGGCCCACGACGGGGTTTCAGGGGCCTGATGGCCATGGCGAGAAGATCTGGATCTTTAGCCACCGGCGGTCGGAGCAGATCATCTACTCCTTCAAGGAGAAGTTAGATGTGAGTTTGCACGCCAATTGAGCCCCCAGGGCACTCTTGTACTGACCCGCCCAGGGCCTCCACGATCTGAAGCAACTCCCATTCCACGGCAAGAAGACGAAGCCCGCCAAGCTGCGCAAAGACTACTGGTCGCCCCTGGCCATGATCCAGTTCCCAGCCGGCCACGGCGCCGTCGGCCGCTCAGTCTACCAGAAGCTGCGCGAGCTAAAGCACCTGCACGAGGTCGCGTGGACCGACGAGTTCCGACGCAAGCGACCGGAGGAGTACACGGCGGACGACAAGAAGAAGATCGCCGAGGAGAAGGCCAAGGGCAACGATTACCATCCCATACGGAGCAAGGAGGAGCGAGGCATTGCGCTCAATGCGCAGAAGACGAACGCCATTGCCGACATGGCGGTCGTCTTGGCGGGCCAGGGCGCTGGCAACAAGATGCTGGCGAGTGAAGCCGAGGAGGGGGAGAGGCAATTGGTGGAGGTCTCTGTGAGCTGGTCCAACGACCAGGATAAGCAGTACGCGGAGACCTGGTCCAAGAACGTCACCCATGAGCTGTTTGAGGAGCCCGTCTATGCGTCGGGCGTGGAGCAGGAGCCGGCGGCACAGCCAGCCAAGGCGGCGGCATAAGCACCCGACTAACAACGGCTATTTGCGAAATCCGTCTCACAGAAATCCCCGGACTTTTAGTGTTTGTGGATTATCACAGCGATTGTACTTGTATCAACGAGGAGGACAATGATAGTGGAAGGGTCATCACCGGATGCAGCCGGGTTGAGATGTTGTATAAAGGACGTACGGGCTGTCAGCTCGCCCGTTGTATCATAAGCCATTGAGTTCAAAAGGACTGCATGAAAGCCTCCTTGGAACCTGGATTTCCAGTGTTCCTCTTGTTACGCCATTGCCATTTCCATTCCCATTCCCATTGCCATTTCATCCATTCATTAAGCCTTCAAGCAAAACTGCTTGAGGTACTCATAATGGGGGACGTTGGCGTCGACGCACTCGCGGATGAGCTTCTGCGCCTCGGGACCGTACTTTTCGGTCCACTCCTCGTTCTCAGACTCAACCGTCGACGTCTTCTGTTTCGCAGTGCGTTAGCAACACGTCTGCAAGCACAGGCCCTTGTCAACGGGAGTTCCTACCTGAGCGTGTGACCTGCCATTAAGCCGCGAGCTCTCGAGCACGTCGTTATGGAAGCCGTCCCACTTGGCAAAGAGTTTCGCCGCGTGGTCCTTGTCGGCCTGGTCCCAGACCAGCATGCCCGGGTCAAAGTCGATGCCCGTGCGGTCGCAGTACTGTCGGATCGTCTTCTCGGGGTTGTCGAGCAGGTCGTCGGCGTCAACGACTGTGAGGTGGTCCTTGTCGACAATCTTCTCCTTCAGGAGGAAGTCGAAGAGGCGCACGAGCTCCTCGTAGCCGGCCTCGCTGGGCATAAAGGTCGTCCACCCGGTGATGTCGTTGAGCGGTGGGATGATGCACCGGTAGAACGAGGGGATGGAGCGGCGCGGGTGCCGGATCAGAAAGGTGAAGTGGAACTTCCTCAGGACGTCGAGCGGCAGCACCGTCGGGTTGCCGGGCTCCTCGCCGCCGCCGAGAGACGGGGCGATGGCCGCCGGCCGGCCCTCGGGCGGGAAAAGGTAGTAGGCCATGTCCTTGATGAAGACCCGCTTTCCCTGGGGTGTGCGTAAGCATCAGTTCCTCCCGCGATATGCGCCGCGGTTTAACACTGGGGAGTGTGTGTGAACTGTGAATCCGATTCGAGCGCACAGCGGCGGCAGCGGCGCGTTTTCAAAGCCTCAAAGGCCATCATCGCGAGTCGTTTATGGGAGGGAAAGAAGAGAGAATGACCAAGACGTCACAAAGCACGAAAGAGAGGATCTTGTATATCAATCAATCGGCCTCCCCGCTTGGGGCACGCGCGAGCAAGGGGCAGCAGCAGCGGTCGCAGAGGAGCAAGCGAACCTGTTTTTCCACCTCGGCAAAGTGATCTAGGATGGACTTGTACGTCTGATCGCACTCGGCCGAGGCCTTGCGCGCCGCCTCGTCGTCCCGGAAGCGGTCGCTCAAGAACTCCGGGCCAAAGTAAAAGGCGTCGCCAAAGGGCTCGTGCTGGCTGTCGAGCACGTCCCGGCGCGTCATGAAGACCTGGAAGCCAACGTCTCAATCAGTTTGTCCATACGAGGGCAAGCAATCGTACCCGTTCAAAGGCCGTGGAGCAGGCCCGTGGGTGCGTCGCTGCGAAGATGGGACGAGGCGCCATGGTGGTTGGTTTCTTGATATACAGTGGTATACCGCAGTGTACTTGTTGGAGATTTGTGTAGCAAAAGGTGTGGGAGAATTCAGCAAGTGAATTGGATGCGAGAGAGAGGGTGGGAACCGCCGGATACCCTGCTGAGACTCGGACGCAAAGCCATTTTAAAGAGGCTTCAAGAGCTTCAGGCAACTCGTTCGTTTGCCAACTGAGTGCGTGAGAAAAGCTTGCTGGGATTATAATTGGAGCTTCCGTGCCGGAAAGACGCGCGAGTGTGACCGCGTGTCGCGCTCAATGGCTGAGGGCGGCAGACTATTTTCAGGTTCCCACCCTCCGCTGCGGACGGGGATCCAGCCGTTCCACTATTCCCTGATGCATCGCGCCGCAGACGCCCGCAGTGTCGCAGGTTCGGCCGCGTCTGGCTGGCGGCGCGGCCGAGGGGCCGCTACGGCTGCGGCGGGTCGTCGCTCGTTGGTGGAGGCGCGCGCGGGAGGGTGATGTGGCCAAAGGTGGCGTGGGATCCGTGGATGTTTGGAGATGGAGTTTGCCAACTTTGCCCCTCCATCATCCACGTCGACGTCATTGAGAATACATCCAGCCCCGCTTCGCAGACGCTTGACCGAGGGGGGAATCCGCGCAGCACAGTTGGAATGCACCGGCCCTGAAGATGAGGTACATGCAGGAGCTCTCCGATGCGACGTTGGCGCCTGTGATGCCAGCAAAAGTCCAGTGAGGAACCTCTGTCGCATCCATCGCAGCTGTCACGCGGGGTGGATGCGCAACGTCGCGGAGCTGTCATCCGTTGAAGAACCCGCGCTCGACTCGCGCGGCACGTCGGCCCTGGCGATGGCCCGACTACTTGTGTGATCGCCTCCACGGAGGGTTATGTCCGCCTCCACCTGCATTGACTTCTTGACACGTGCTGCTAAAAGGCGCCAGGGACACGCAGCTCATCCATAGCAACCAGCCACAAAAACACATCCATCATTACAGAAAATGCCCCATCGACGCTGGCTGGCTCCGAAAAGGAATCTTTACTATATACCCAAGGCCCCGGTTCATGGCTATTCCAAGAACATGAAGAGAAGTCTGTCCTGTGCAGTCCGTACGAGGACCCGCTAACAGTAAGAAAGTGCTCCAATTTGGTTTTGCAAGCCTTCAATGACACCATTCATCGTAAACCTTTTTTTCGCACTCGGGTTCGGGCACAAGCAGAGCCTCCTCCCGAAACGAGCACTTCTTCTTCTTTTTCTTGTTGATTTTCGGTGCGCATGGATCCCATACATCTAGCTCCTCCACGGCGCACGGCGCATCTTCCGGCGGGGTGGGCACTTTCACTTCTACTTCAACATAGCCATTCAATTCACCAGCAGGGCACAATGGCTTAGCTCCCGTCCCATGATTTGACGTTTCATGGTTTCCGTGTCGTTCCACCTCCTCGACGGTCGCATTGGGAGGTTTTCCTGCCGGCTTGCTCCCTGTTCGAGGTGTTAGTCGCAGTTCAAGATCGCGTTAAGGAACTCGGGTCACAGCTTGATTAATAGTGGCTCAGCCGAGTCTAGAAAGAGCCATCGGATTGAGAAAGGCCGCAAACGGCTCGACAGTGTTGATTGGGACGAGATCCGAGGCACATGGAAAGAATGGAATGAACTTGCCTGCAGCAATGGCCCGAAAGCTGTCCAGACCTTTAAGCTCATAAAGTGCGGTCTCGAGCACGACAAGCTTCTCTTTGTTGCGAGTACGTTCGTGAACACTGGCATCATCTTCGGAAGCAAGACGAGCGACTTCGTCATCGCTCAATTCATATATCAGAGCGGGGTCGAACACCGACGGCAGCTTCTGAATCAGGCAGCATTCAATTGCCAGCGTGCTAATGTCGTCGATGAATGTCTTGAGAGCGACCTGTGATATGAGCCAGGATCAGTAGAGCGCTTATGCGTATACCTGAATGGGAGCAATCGGTGGCAGTGGAGCCGCATGCTTGTTCCTCAACTCAAGGAGGTTGGTCAAAGGCATGTCGCTCAAGACTCATGGACTCGTAGAAGACATCAGGCAGCCAGACTAACCTTGTAGTAGGCCTCCATGTAGTCCACGGCTAACGTACTCCCATAAATCTCCATGTCGACTTCATTCTGCTGAGCAAGCAGCGACGACAGCTCAGTTGCATTGATGCGCAGCGTCTCTCCGGCGCCGAAGAGATCTGTATGATAGACCGCCCGTATGTGACTGGATATCTCTCGTTGGCGCCTCGCACGTTGTGCTTTCTGAACATTATCGGTAAGATAATGGTTATATGTGATGGGGTGGAGGCTCTGATACGGCTGCAGCACTTGCTCAAAGGCAGAATCAAGTCCTTGCTTCAACTCTTCAATGCCGCAGTCGAGGAGATGGAGAATTTTCTCGGCTGTTTCTTCAACGGCGACGTGGTAGATGACGTCGTTGCTTGTCTCGTAAACCGCGCGTAACATGTCGTCTTTGAGGGCCATTGCTATTGCGTTCCATGGCTGACATTGGTCCGCAAACAGTTCTCCCACGATCAGTGGATTGAAGGTGCCTGGAAGCTCACATCCTCGGTTGCGCTTGATCAAATCCTTGACCTCTTTGATGTAGTCCGATCGCAGTACCTCGTTTGACAGAAGAATCTTGTCATCTTGATTGTCGTCATCGACAATACGGCGGCCGCGACCGTTTTTGTGCATCTTATTCTTGAAATCAATGAGCGTATTTTGTACCACCGCACGAAGACGTCGTCGGTAACCCTCGTCAGTTTTGGCGCTGCCGAAAAAGTGGTCGTTGTAAACTCCATGAACGGCTGCCGTCATCAGTCGGGAGAAGCTCTGGCTTGTCTGCAGCAAATACCGGCGCTGTTCGCGGATCGAACCACGGGGCGTACCGAGTTTCTCCAGTCTCTCCTTGCAAATCTTGATGCCATCAGAGACATCAACCAGCAAGCTTGGGAGCTGGAGAAGGATTTGGTCTTTAAGGACGTTGCTGAGTCGAGGTTTCAGAGTTGCAACTCCCAGATGCGAAGGATCAATTGCAGTCCATGCCCCCTTTGAGAAGAACTCGTCCTCTGCTTCATCTCGCTCAGCGGATGTAGCATTGCGCATTTTGAAGTCTCGATTCTTGAGCACGTGCCAGCCCAGCCGGAACCTCACATCATTATTCTGAGCGAGCTGCACGTAGGCAGCCTCACTATCCGATCCCTCATCCAAGGTGTCAGGTTTGGTGATCAGGCCAAGGGTACGAATGCCGCTTGGGTCCAACTCTCGGGCAAGCCTGGTCACTTTTTGGAGTGCAAAGTCGCTTTTGGCTGAAACGACAGCCAAGATGATGCTTCTGGGCCGCTTCATGTACCGGAGGACCATGTTGGTGACAACCTCGGCGTCCTCGTCAGACTGCGTGCTGTTGCCGGCCTGGAAGAGGCCTGGGAGGTCGACCATAGTCAGGTGTGGCTGTCCAGGGCCACTTATCTCAACTCGCAAGATGTCGTTGCTGAATACTTTCTTGGGGCCATTCAGGCCCATGGCATCTTTAGCCCCTTCAATGACATCGCCAATCTTTGGATCCAAGGGGTCGACTGTCGGCTTGAAAAGTTTCAGCTGCTCTTTTTCTTGTTCAGACCGATCCGTATCCGGGGTGATGGACACTTTTACGTCGACATGGGGAGCTCGTCGAAGGATCAGCTCTGTGGCAAATCGCGTGCAGAGGTTGTCCTTGGTCGGAAAGGTCATTCCAGATATTGCTTCCAGAACGGAGCTCTTGCCCGCAGATTGGTCGCCAGTGACGATGATCTCGGGTAGGTCGACATAGCGGCTGATGCCTTGTGAACGAAGTTTGTCAATGATGTCGAGGAGATCGCGGTGAGCCTTTGACTGGAGGCTGACGGCAGCCATGGCGTGATGTACGAGGAAGGAAGTGTTCAACGCATTCAAAACGTTACAATCACAAGCCTAGACGAGACTCGCAGTGACATACGAAACTTCAGTAAGCCGCACGACGGCTAGGAAGCAATGCCCAACTTTATACTTGGCCGAGGTGAGCTCAAGTCTCACCGACGGACGGTGGCCACCGCAGTGCGACTCCCATGCTAGCGACTGTCACCGGTAGTGTTACGAAGCCGGACGCCACATATGTAAGAATGTATCTCCTTCATGGCTTTTAAATGGACAGATTCCCAATCATGATCTGCCGGGAGGCCGATTGCTGCGGGAGGCCCTCCAACGCGGCAGAGCGGTCGTTGCCATTGGCTGAAGTCGGCCGCAACCTTTGTACGACGCGAGCTGTAGGAATTGGACACACAGCTCAAAGCGACGATTAGATGGTGTCTGAAGCATTAGTAGATCCAAGTTTAGGACTTTTTGTTACGATCCGTGCAGACGTTTTGACGGTGACGATACGGAGCGTTGGTTGAGGTTTGTGCGAAAGGGAAGCTGCAGAAACAAAAACCGACCGATCCTTCCGTCTCTGGGAATTGACCGACTCCAGCGTTTCGCCCGGGTGACCCTTTCCACATTCCGTTCCGACCCGCGAACACGTGCAAGTAGCCGTGACCGGGTACGTCTTCCTGCTTACCGTTGATGCTAAAACGTGAAGGGAGACCGACTGCATGTCGTAATCACATCCAGCGGAAGCAATTCAGAGTGCAGAGGGTGAAACAGCATGTTTACTTTATTCACTTTTCGCAGAGCCGACAGATCACCGATACCTCTCCCAGCTTCCCAGCCACCTCCAGCTCTCCGCAGCACGACTGATCTTATCCAACGCACCCTTGAATCTCCCATCCGGATCGTCATACTTGTGCCCCTCAAACTCGACGAAGAATATGTATTGAAACGGCGCTAGCAGGCTGGGCCGGCTGTTGATGCTCGTCAAGTTGAGGTTGAACTCCTTGAAGCAGCTCAGCACGTCTGCCAGGGCACCGGGGGACTTGTGCGGCACCGTGAACGACACCAGAGACTTGCTGCCTGACTTGGCGATGGACTGCTTGACCAGATGCCAGTCCTCCGGGACGGAAGGGTTTGTGCCGATGATGAGGAAGCGCGTTGTGTTATCCTCGCGGTCCTCGATGGACTTGCCGAGTATGTCCAAGCCGTGGAGGTTCGCCGCGAGCTCGTTGGAGATGGCAGCCCAGGTACCGGTCTGATCCGCGCTGACAATCTCGGCGGCCTTGCTGGTCGAGCTGACCTCGAAGATCTCCACGCCTTTCAGGTAGGTAGAGATGAAGGCGTTGCACTGGCCAAAGGCCTGCGGGTGAGAGTATAGCCGTTTGACGTGCCTGAGGCTGCTCAGGGGTTTGGACTTTGGCTTTGATGGACTGGGGTCCGTAGCTGTCGGTGTGCAAGTTCCAGAGCCATCGGCGTTGTCCTCCAGCAGCGGGTTGGGGTTCTTGTGTCCGACGAGGCAGTGGTGGACGTCGACGAAAATCTCACCGTCAACGGTGATGTCTTTGTACCGGCCATCCCTATCGGCCAGGTTGTCTAGCGTAAATACCACAGAGCCGTTGGTTGAGTTCTCAAATGGTACGACACCGGCAAGAACCTCCCGGTCCTGGACCTGGTCAAACACATCTAGAGGGATGTTGTCAGATATGGACGGCGTTGCTACAGTGAGATTTACTGACCATCAATGGTAGCCACTGGCCGCAAGTCCCAGCTATGTTCCGGAAACACCTGACGAACAGCCTTTGTGTGGGGGTTAGTCGCTTGGACAGGCCGTCGAGGATAGACATGTAGAGGCTTACCTGATGCGAGTAGGACGCAACGGGTCCCAGGAAGCTCACGACCGGCTTTGCACCGGACGCCATGACCACTGCTTGAGCCGGCAGGCGATGAGCTGGCTCGCGTGACTGTCCAGATGTCGTGAGACGCTGCTCGTTTCGCTGACCCGCGGGCACACGAATGTCCAGATGCTGACAAGGTCACAAATAGCTCGTGCTTTTAATTACCCGCACCAGCTGTCGCAAGCGGCCAGTATGGGGGAGCAATGCGGCTGTTTCACGGACACAGTGGCATATTGATGAGACGTTTTCGTGAAGTCGTCACGTTGACATGTCGAAATTAGAAGTCACCACTAGCAGCTGCGAGCCTCGTGGCGGTGATGTACAGTTAGTGGACTACCATTGGCGATCATGGCGCAATTAGTGGGCCATCGGAGCTCAAATCGGCCACTGAGACAAGAAGAAATGGTCAAGGTGACAAGGTGACTTGGCAACGGCTCGCGAGAACGATCGATCAAGCCATGTGGAATCAAAAAGACGGGTGCCGAGGCAAATTCATCCCGCCTCGTCTGAACTTTGAAACGACATGAGCTGTTCGTCCTTGCACGACTGACCTTGACACCCCCTCTCGTGGCGACGAGGACACCAGCAACCAGATAAGGTATTGTCAGATACACACGAGTGCGTCGTACGATTGTACCCAGTGATGAGACGTGGTAAGCTACATACATTCTGAATCCCCAAGACCGGTCCGGAGACCCGGAGGATGTTGAGCGAGGTTGAGCTCCGCACGCGCATTCACCTGAGGTTGCTCGTACTCGTACGTGGCCATTTTGCTTCTATTGACAGGTCCCGGGTAGTTGGATGTCGCTCAGGACCCCGGTGAGCTTGGCGTGGTGTTTCATGCTGGTAGCGCCCACTGGGCTGAGCGGCTACGGCTGGCCGCCTGTCGACTTTTCTGAAACGCGCTCAACAACGTAACGTTAGTGAGGCCCGCATGCGTCAGAATGAGTGCTGGACCCTTGGCAAGAGGACCAAGAGCAGGAAGCCGTTGGATTATCGAGCATCGCAGGGCGGCAGCTGAGGGAAACCCCCGCAGGGTCTCTGCCCGAGCGGGAAGGACGACGACGCGTGGGAGGAGTAGCTGAAATGGAGCCCGATGATGGACGACGATGGGACGCCTCTCCGAGACACCGAGGACTCGTGCAGAAGCTCTAACGCTGGGGCTGGTCTGGCGGTGGAGAGAACGACTGCAAATGCATCCGCAGAAGGGGTTTGCGTCTGCGTCTGCATCCGCATCGCCTCCGTCTGCGGGCTCTCGGAGCAGATGGACGAGCTGCCCCAGCCGTTGGCAGCCTCCTCGTTGCAGCCGGCCACGAAGATGGATATCAAGTCGTGCGTATACGTACAGCCACTCCAAGAAAAGAATCACGAGGCCGTCAGACGGACGCGTGGAGCAGTTTCGTCATACATAGCCGGCAAGGCTTGTTGATGGTCTTTGCTCTCCACGAGCACATTTGCGATGGATACTGCGGATTCTGCCGGTTGTTGGGCAATATTTAGCACTTCGTGGCCGCGGTAGTCGGTCAGCGTCGTCGAAACGCCGTTGGTTTCACCTTTTGCTGGCGCGTGGCCTATCAAACGGTGAACCAGCCGCCGCACCGCTAAGCAGGGGGTCTCGGAAACAGCCCAGGGGGTTCAACAGCAACTGTGCGGCGTGCGCCACTGAATTTTCGTCATTGGGGCCGGCTTGAGTGGACAATGGCAGTTGCGGTAAGCTTTCCGAGTTGTTTTGGGTTCGCATTGTCCGCTGCAAAGCCACAAAGAACAGCAGAGACAATATGAAACGGTTGGGAAAAAACATCAGCCAAAGCGGCATCTCAAATAAGGCTGAGTAATTTTCGAGATCCAGTGCGCCACTACGGCGGCTGGCGCCATGCGTCAAGCGCATAAGTTAGGTACCTACGTATCTTCATCTGAAGAAGTGCGGGACCGCCCTCAACCATGCACGCACTCACAGCGACATGGGCACGAGGTCGCGAAAGAGGCCAACACCACAGTCAACATACGGTGGTATCCGATAATAGGCTCAAAAAGCACAAAAACGGAACGCGCGGAGCTGTGTGATGCGTACAATAGCCACGGTGTTACAGCTATATCGTGGCCGAGGGAGCTGTCGTGAATTGATTGCGTATGGACTTCTGCAGGTTGATATCAGGAGATGGCAGTGACGGAGACCATCATGCGGGCGTTAAGGCACCTACCTAGAGGAGGCACAGAGGCGTCCTCCCGTTTAAGCTGTATGCCCGGATGCGACAGCAAGGATCACGTCGCGGTAGTACAGACAGGGCTTAATATATCCTACCCGAGGCATCGCGGATTCGCGATATTACATCACGGTGGACATCGGAGGTATCACGACTGACGCATGTGGCTGCCGATTCGGCCACTGCCTCTTCGACCCCGAGCAGTAGCACAGCACGTAGGTACCTTACAATAATAGCACCGTTGGCAATACTGTCCAGCCACCTTTGGCCCGTTGTTGTTCGCAGATGAAGAGCGACTCGCATCTTCCCGTTGCGTCGTGGCAAGTTTCAACTCCCGCCAGCCAACGGCACTCGGCGCAGCGGAAGCAAACGACAGCTGCGACAAGCCCACCGGCGGTGTCGTGCGGTGAAATTACAGGGGGGTTACAGGGGGACCAATCGACACCTGCAGCTGCCCCCCCGCCGCCTCAAGATCCTGAATCCTCTGGGCTCGTCAGCGTGCCCACCGTCGCCCGCCGTGTTAGTGGGATAGTGGGCCCACGAGCGCCCCCGCCCCCTGTCCTGTCGTGCCTCAACTGAACGCCTAGCCAGCTCCGTCCGTCCAGCCAACCAGATGGCCCCTGCAGGTGGCTCCATTCATTCATTCATTCACCCGAGTTATTGTCCCTCCCCAAATAGCCGCCATTCTCTTAATCCTCCCACTGCCTCACCACCTCGGCTTCAGCCAAAGTCCTCCTTCTGGCATCGCCGCTGCATGCACTGTTCCTGGGCTCCTTGCTCGCGGCTCAGTCTCTGCCGGCGTGGAAGCTTGGAGACGATCGACGGTGACAGCTGAACGGGAGCTGTGTCCTCTACTCTCCTCGAACCAACGAACGACCCCCGAATCATACCTAATCCGCACCACGCGAAAATCGAGTGCAACCTCGCGACCACACCATCGATACCCGGCATCTTCTTGACTTTGCGGGAGCCGCCCCATCACGAGCTCGATACCATGGCTATGCTCGCATCAAAGTCGCCGTTCCCGACGGCCCTCAGCTCCGCGACCCTCGTCCCCAACAGTGCACCTCCATCCGCGCTGCCGACATCACGACGAATGCCCCCGATGGCCGGTGGACCTCACGCATACGCGAGCCCGACAGAGTCCGAATTCTCCGACGCTGATGGCCCCGACTCCGTTAAGAACTGGGATGAGGACAAGGTGTGCGACTACCTGCGGGGCATCAACTGCGGCGAATATGAAATGCTCTTCAGAAAGAACCACATCAATGGCGAGAACCTCTTGGAGCTGGACAAGAAGGTGCTCCAGGAGATGGGCATCGACAAGGTCGGCGACCGGGTTCGCCTGTTCCTCGGCATCAAGAAGCTGAGGACAAAGGCATACGCGAACCAGAAGAAGCGCAATAGGGTAAGCTCGTGCAAAACGTTCCTCCTTGCCCGGTTGACCGTAGCTGACAATGATGGCCTAGGATTCCTTCGCTGGGCTCGATGTTCATTACGCCTCCGTCTCTGGCGACCCCTCAAGACCCAACTTACGGACGACGCCCACCTCGGCTACAAACAGACGCTACTCGCGGCTTGACCTGGCTGCGCCGCTTGATACTGGTAGATTCGCTTGCCCTCCTTCCGTCCGTCTCCCGCATGGCACTGACCCTCGATCAGCGCGACAGCAGAGATTTCCTGCAGGTGCTGGCTACCTGAGCAGCGTCGGATCCAATCCAACGCCGTCATCTAGACTGCCTGCCTCGTCCTCGGATGGCGCGGGCAGCCGTCTGGTAACGAGCCATACACGGAACAATTCCAGCATGGATGGTTCACTGATGGCTGCCTTACCCCAGAACCAGGAAGTCATCCGCGTCATCTCGACGGGAGGTGTCACCAAGGTCGTCAAGATTGCCGACTGCAACACCTGCGAAGACGTCATGCGCGTGACGTTGAGAAAGTTTGCCCTCCGCGAGGACCACGAGCGAAACTACTGTTTTTGGGTCCTGGCTGGTCTGGACCCCGACCCGAGTCAGTGCCGGCGGCTTGGAGACACCGAGATGTGGCGCATCATCAAGGATCAGCGCCGTCCGGAGCGCAACCGTCTGATTCTGAGAAGAGTCCCCGCCGCAGAGCCCGGAGAACCCGAGCTTCAACGCGCCGCGGCCATTGCCATGGAGGAGGAACAACAAAAGCACAACCGAGCCCTGGAGTCGGTTGACAAAAGAAGCCAGCTCAAGGTCCAGAAAGTCTTGGGTGAGAAGTGGAACGATCAACTTCAGCAACCGCTGTCTCCCATCTCGTTCCAAGACCGAGAGCGGAACCTGTCGCATGCAGCCATGGACCTAGAGCGACCTTCATCGGGCGAATCGCGGAGGCCACAACGGCGCAAGGTTGGCCTTCGCCAATTTGGCGGACTGCGCCCACCGAGCGAGCTCATTGCCTCCGACCTGACGTCGTACTTCCCTGACCACCCCCGCGAGGACATTGATCGAACCGCTCGGCTCTCTATGAGGCGGTCGTCTCGCTTGAGCAAGGTTAACAGCCGACTCAGCGTCGCCAGCAACCTCAGCTTCGCGTCCAGCGTCCAGGATGCGCCCCCTATCCCCACCATTGCCGACTCCTGGCTTAATCACAGCAGCGCCCACGTCGCCAAGGTACGGCCACGCGACTCTCAGGGCCGCATTGCCCCGATATACAACAGAGACTCTATTGCCTCGTCGATGCTGGACACCCTCCAAGAGGAGTCCCCCATCGAGCCAAACCGCAAGTCGTACGTTTCATTCACAGAGAGCGGCTCCGACACCGCGGCCGTGAGCGTCACGGACCCCGATGGAAATACCACCCGGACCAGCTACTACGACGGAGACAATTCCACTGGATCTGGATCTTTCCAGGAGTTGCAGCAGGCTCTGACCGACGACGGAGAGGAGGCGGACGAGGAGCTCGAGAGCTTCCTCGCCGGAGATTCATGGGACGACAACAAGTGGATGAAGGGAGCTCTGATTGGCCAGGGCTCCTTCGGGTCCGTGTACCTGGCGCTGCATGCCGTGACTGGCGAGCTCCTTGCCGTGAAGCAGGTCGAGGCACCAGCCCCTGGGGCTAACAGCCAGAGCGACACACGCAAGAAGAGCATGATTGACGCCTTGAAGCGGGAGATTAGCCTCCTTCGAGAGCTGCGACACCCCAACATTGTTCAATACCTGGGCTGCAGCTCGTCGGCCGATAAGCTCAATATTTTCCTCGAGTACGTCCCCGGCGGTTCCGTCCAGACGATGCTCAACTCGTACGGTGCCTTGCCGGAGCCGCTCGTGCGAAGCTTTGTGCGGCAAATCTTGACCGGCCTGTCCTATCTCCACAACCGAGACATTATTCACCGGGACATCAAGGGAGCCAACATTCTCGTGGACAACAAAGGCACCATCAAGATTTCCGATTTCGGCATTTCCAAGAAGCTGGAGGCGTCCAACATTCTGAGCGGGGCAAACAACAACAGGCATCGACCGTCACTTCAGGGGTCCGTGTTCTGGATGGCGCCCGAGGTCGTCAAGCAGACTTCGTACACGCGCAAGGCCGACATCTGGTCTCTTGGCTGCCTGGTGGTGGAGATGATGACGGGCAACCACCCATACCCGGACTGCAGCCAGCTGCAAGCCATTTTCAAGATTGGCGGAGGCAAGGCGGCACCCACCATCCCAGAGCACGCCAGCGAGGATGCCAAGAGCTTCCTTAGCCAGACGTTTGAGATTGACCACAACCTGCGACCCAGTGCGGATGAGCTGATGCTCAGCCCGTTCCTGGCGCCCATCACATAGACAATTTCTTTTCTTTATTCTCTTTATTGGACCATGCGTTGGCCTGGGCAGGAACCAGGGCACGATTTGATAGACATCGGAGGGGCACTTGGCGTACAAGGCCCTGATAAACCGGGAGCAGAGAGCAAAGAAGCAGCGCCATTAATGGCTGGCGGTACGGTTCGATGCATGGCGCAGGGGATGGTGCTATCTTGAGGGGCTCGTGGAATAATGGGATCAAGACTCACGACTGTCAAGAGTGTATACTAGGAGAAATAAACGACTGATGATTTCCCCAACTGAAGTCGGCTACGCACGTGCTTTTTGGTCGCCTTGCTCGCCCCAACAGTCCACTCCATCCAAGAGGTTTCGCAGAGTTCTTTGGTATCTTTTCCTTTCTTAATGGGGCATAAAGCGTAACCTCCGCCCCTGAAAGTATGTGAAGTTGTTGAGGCTATGCCGAGCCTCGAGACAGTATTGAGGAGCCGCCACAAGTCAAGTGTCGCCCTCAAGCAACAACATCGGTGGGCTCTTGCTATCCAGGTTTTCGCCCAGAGTGCGCAAGCCCTGGAAACCTACACCATGCGCCATGGCGTAGAGACATGGCGGGTGAGGGCTGTGGTCATTGCCCGCCACATTGGTCTTCTTCAGGGGATGGGTAGTTGTGACTGTCTTGGGAGTCTGCGCACTAAACTCTGAATGGAAATGGAAATTGAAAATTTGATATGTACCTGCCATATAAAAGAGTACTGTTAGGGCTCGAATGTTCCATGTATTGATTTCTTCACCTGTTCTGCAAAGGGTGTTTAAGACTCGAGTGTCTTCTGCCTTGGCTTCTTGGTTATGGTGCTTTCCAGTTCATCTTGACTTGTCCACCCGCTCTGCTTCTTGCACACGGGGAACTGCGTGGTTCGCGTCGAGCGGCTGCGGCTGCGCGATCGTGTCTGCTCTCACGGGCATGCCATGATCCTGCTGGGCATCGACGAGCACGCTGTGCTTCCAGCGTCGCTGCATCAGATCCGGACCGAGGTTAGGTTTTGCTACTTTCCGTAATTGAACCCTCGGAAAGACAACTATTAGAAGTGAATCGAAAGTTGGTTTAGTGACGTTGGAGGTTGGAACTTGGATGTCGTCCAGGTAAGAAATCCGTGTCCATTTATGTAAGACTGATGATGAGGTGGCTGACACTCGGGCCGCGGGCCGCGGGCGTCAGGAGTCCAGGGCCGGAACAGGACGAAAACCTTCCACAGCCACAAACATCGACTCACTGGACCATCGAGGTAAAAGCTAAAACAGCATGGCAAATGCGCAGTTTGGCTCCTTTTGGCCATCTTACGTGATGGGTTTCCCAGTTTGCTCGTGTCTGGTGGATCAATGAGGCGGACGTGGTCGCAAACGCGGTCTCCAGAGTCCAGAGTCCAGTCGTCCCTGCTGCCTGGTTCAAGCCTCGAGGTTGCCTGTCATCTGGTGCCCAAACGAGGCTGCCCAGCGCCATCACCTCCCACCAGCTCCACCAGCGCCTCGAAAGAGACACAAATACAGCGTCGGGCTTCACACAAGCCTTTATCGATTAACGTTCATCCCTGAGGCCTCCTATTTGCAAGAAAAAAAAGAGGCATGGACTCCCAGGACGACAGCCAGCCGTCGCAGGACAGCGTCATGACGGTGACGCAGGAGAACCGCCACGAGATCCTCTACTTTGCCTACGGCAGCAACCTCTCGACCGCGCAGATGCGTCAGCGCTGCCCGTACTCGACGCCCGTAGGGCTGGGGTACCTGGCCGGCTGGAAATGGCTCATCAACGAGCGGGGATACGCCAACGTCGTGCAGCCCGCGGCCTCGGACCCGGACAAGGACGGCGGCGTCTACGGGCTGCTGTACCTGCTGCCGCCGCAGGACGAGAAGCGGCTGGACGGCTACGAGGGCGTGCCGTGGGCGTACGAAAAGCTGCACTGCGACCTGCGGTGGGCCAGGGACGGCGAGGGCAGGGCGGTGGACGAGCCGGTCAAGGCGCTGGTGTACGTGGACAGGAAGCGCGTCGGGGAGGGTGCGCCGCGGGAGGAGTACGTCGGGCGCATGGAGAGCGGGATTGAGGACGCGATTGAGAACTGGGGGCTAGATATGGGGTACGTGGTCAAGGTGATGCGGAGGTTCTGGAAGGGGGCGTGAGGCGCTATGAGCATCAACCGGGTTCATGAGAGTGGTGTTGAGGTTGCTTGAGGAGGCATACGACGTACGATTTACGGCATCCAACGTTGTACCGGCTTTAGCTGCTGGTTCACAGTCTCGACTTTACCAGATTCGTTTGTGTTGACCAGAAGGGTCCCAAAACGCCGTCATCGCTCAACCCTACTCTGCGGCAAACGCCCCGACGCCAGCTCCGACTGATGCAAGTAGAACAGAAACATATACACTCGAACAACCAAACCCGCCACCCGCTACAATGCAAACGGCCCTCATGCAACCCCAAACGCCTCCTTGGCCCGGTCAAAGTACGACTGCCTCTCATCCGTCACGGTGACCCCCACGCACTGCATATACGCCTGGAAGCCCTCGTCAACGTTGCCGCGCAGCTTGTTGCGCACATCCTTGCCGCACTGCGTCGTCAGGAACCACGGCCCGCTGCCAAAGTTGTACTCGTCGGGCGTGACGAGCGACAGGATCCAGTTGAGCCTGTCGTCGGGCAGGCCGTCGACCGAGGCAATGTCCGTGACGTTGCCCTCGACGGCGGGGATCGCCTTTGCGTAGAGCAGGTTGTATTTCGCCATCTGCATGTTGGCAGTGCCCTGGCCCGGGCGGCCGGGGTACACGTTGTGCTTGTACTTGAAGCCGACGCTCTCAAAGGCCATGAGGGCGACGACGGAGGCCATCTCCTTGGGGCAGCCGACGCCGTAGGCCTGCAGGGAGCTGACGATGAAGGGCGCGGCCTGGGCGGCGGTGCGGCAGTCGCCGGGCGGGGAGGGGCAGGAGGTTGAGTCGGGGGCGATTTGCTGGATGACCTTGACGGCGTCGAGGGCGGTGGCGAGGGAGGAGAGGCCGAAGGCCGTGAGGACGGCGGACGCGGTGAAGCGCATCGTGATGCGGCGGTGTGTTGTTGTGTAAGTCGAAGTTGGTGATGGATGGATCCGTAGACTGAGGGTGTTTGCTGAGCCAGGTGTAGGACGTGCTTTTATAATGCAAAACAAGTGATGCCCGTTTGTGAAACAGAGAGTGAATGTTCGTGTGTTGTTCGCTGGGAACGCGGAAAGACGGGTTACAAAGCCGTTGGCGAGGTCAATGAATGGTGAGTTTCCGTAGTCACTGTCAAAGACTCGTTGCAAGCGACCTCGGAAGGGAAGTGTGACCAGCAGCACGAGAAAGAAAACGGGTGAACCAGGCCGGCAGTGTGAAGAAGTAAAGATTAAAGCCAAGCGAAAGCAGATCAACACAATGCCATTGACGAAGCCCAGAACTCAAAATACGAGACCCCGTCGTCCTATTTGTACCGCCCCAACTCCCGAGCAGCAATGGCCCCTATCCGCCCCCGGCCCTGGTGCCGGCCCCTATAACCATCCGTTGTCTGTGTCTCCCAGGTTCAGGGAGGAGTCGCGTGGCGAGAAGCAATTCCTCGCGGATCGTCGGCTCCGCGGGCGGCCAATGGCTGGGCGTTTTGGCGGGACGCTGACGGCGTTTGAAACGGAGCGGATGGGGCGGGCCGAGTGGACGGCGGCGGTGAAACGTAGCGCTCTTAGCAGCCCCTGGTAGGGTTCAAACAGCAGGCGAGTAAAAAAGGGGATGAATCAATGGACGGGCAGATGCAGGGGCATTCGTTTGGATGAACCGTTGCTGAAGTTGTCGTTGCCTTCGGCGCTACGGAGTTACTGTCGCGTCGGAGGGACTGTTACTGTGCCTCCCCCGTGATAGATTGACGTGCAACAGCTGGGGCTAGTGAATCATGGGCAATGCCATGTTTTCAGAACGGTACGTTCATTATTACCTTGCAACCACGATGTATGCCTCTTCACTCTGTACCGCATCATCCCATCCTTCCTCAAAACTTCCCGCACGCTGAATGCGATCCGCCTGTTCACCAAGGAGTCAAGGACCTACCCGCGGCACGGGCTGCCCGCCGTTGCAGCACCTTGACACAATGCAAACAATGGGCACAAACAAAGGACTGCCTATTTCAGGCAAAAGGCGTGCAGCCCATGCCGTAACGAGGTCCGCAACGAGGCCCGTCCGGATCTCCGACGGCCGCTCGGCGATTCGGCGCCAAGACCACCGGCCTCGGCCCGCTCCGGCCGTGTTCCACAATTTATTAACCGACCCGGAGCCGACCTCATCTCAACCTCTCACCTCGCCCTCCACCACTTCATCTCATCAGCCATGGCCGCGATGCCCTCCTTGCGCGCCTGGCCATGGCGCCGTCACCTGTGCAAACCGCCATCAGTGAGACCCCGATGGCACTCGCAGCGCAGCTTCCCCGCCTGGTTCGTCCGCGGCGGCACCTCCAACGGGCTCGTCATCCGCCGCGAGCACCTCCCGCCGCAGGACCTCTGGCCCACCGTGCTGCCCGCGGCCATGGGCGCGCCGGACCCGCGGTTTGGCCGGCAGCTCGACGGCATCGGTTCCGGCGCGTCGTCGACGTCCAAGGTCGTCGTGCTGGCGCCGGCGGCGGACGCGGCGCACGCGGACGTGGACTTTACGTTTGTGCAGGTCGGCATCCGCGACGGGGCGCTCGACGTGGCGGGCAACTGTGGCAACATGTCGTCCGTCGCGGGGCCCGCGGCGTGGGACCTGGGCATGATTCCGCCGGAGAGGAGGGTCGTTGAGGAGGATGAGCAGGGGGGCAAGTGGGCGGTGGCGAGGGTGTTCAACACCAACACGAGCAAGGTCATCGTCTCGCGGTTCAAGGTCGAGGGCGAGCCGCTCATGTACTCACCTGATGGTGACTACGCCATGGACGGCGTGCCGGGGACGAACTCCGTCATCACTATGAGCTTCATGGACCCGGCCGGCGCAAAGACGGGCAAGGCGCTCCCCACGGGCAACCCCGTCGACGAGCTGGCCCTGCCAGACGGGAGCACCATCACCGCCTCGCTCGTCGACGTCGGCAACCCAGGCGTCTTCGTGTCCACCCGCAGCCTCGGCCTAGACGCCTCATCCCTGACACCATCCTCCATCGAAGCAAGCCCCTCCCTGAAGGCCCGCCTGGAGCGCATCCGCCGCGCCGGCGCCGCCCGCATGGGCCTCGACCCCAACACCGAGAGCGTGCCCAAGATCGTGCTCGTCTTCCCCGCCAGCGCCACGCCCGCCGACGTGGACGTGCGCTGCGTCGCCCTGTCCATGGACCAGGCGCACAAGGCGATGCCGCTGACGCTGGCGCTGTGCCTCGGCGCGTCGACGTACCTGCCGGGCACGCTGGCCGCGGACCTGCTGGCGGAGCGTGGCGGTGCGAGTAGGGAAGGGACGGTGACGATTGGGCATCCGAGTGGGAAGCTGGATGTTGGGACGGAGATGAGGGATGGGAGGATTGAGTCGGCGAGGCTGTTACGGACGGCGAGGGTGTTGATGAAGGGGGATGTGTACTACTAGCTATGTCGGAGAAGGCGTGTATGTATAGCAGAGCAAAGGGAGTCTTGTAAGTAAGTAGAGTATGTATAAATCTACCTAAAATGAGAGTACTGCTAAAAGACATCACGGATAGTCGAGGCACTCCCTCACAGCCCTCCAATGCTTCATGCCCCCCAGCCCCGACGGCTGGTGAATCGCCTTCGCCCTCGTCCACTCCCGCAGCGTCTCGATGCAATGCCCCCTCCCATACCCGCTGTCTTTCGCGCCCCCAAACGGCGTTCCCACGACGTTGCGGTCGTAGTTGTTGAACCACACCATGCCCACGTCGAGCTGCCTGCTGATCCGCAGGCAGCGCTCCTGGTCGCGCGAGAAGATGACGGCCGTCAGTCCGTACGCCGTCTCGTTGGCGATGGCCACGGCTTCGCTCTCGGAGGAGAACTTGAGCACGCAGCTCACCGGGCCGAAGATTTCTTCCTTGGCGATGGTCATGTCCCGCGTGACGTCGACGAACAGCGTTGGCTGCACAAAGAAACCGTCCTTGCAGGCTGGGTCAGTCGGCGCCGGGCCCTGGGCGAGGAGTTCTGCACCCTCTTCCTTGCCCTTTTCGATGTACGCCAGCACACGCGTCTGAGATGCCCGACCGACGCAGGGCCCGACGTGCGTCTTGCCGTCGGCCCCGTTGCCTGTCACGAGCCTCCTCACGCCGGCGGCGAGTCTCTCGACAAACGTGTCATAGACGGCCTCGTGGACCAACACCCTGCTCGCCGCCGTACACGCCTCGCCCTTGTTGAAGAAGCCCCCCTCCAGGGCATCCGCCACGGCCCGCTCCAGGTCCGCGTCCTCGAACACCATCATGGCGTTCTTCCCACCGAGCTCCAGCGCCGTGGGTTTGATCGTCTTTGCAGCCGTACGTGCTACCGCTGAGCCCGCGGCCGTCGACCCCGTGAAGCTGACGGCTCGCACATCGGGACTCGAAACCAAAGCCTGCGGCACGTCTGGGCCCCAAGCAGCCACCGCCATGACGACGTCCTTGGGTAAGACGCCCTGTAGGATCTCAACAATGCGCAAGACCGTCAGCGGAGCCTGCTCGCCCGGCTTCAGGATCATGGTGTTTCCCGCCGCGAGACACGGCGCCAGCTTGCCGCCGGCATGGATCGGCGGCCAGTTGAACGGCAAGATACCCACGCAAACCCCATACGGCTCATACACCACCGCCGAGTACACACTCCCGCGGTCATAAAACTCAGACGGCAGCTTCCCCGCCAGCGACCCGAAGAAGCGGAAGATACCCACCAGCGCGGCGACGTCAAACGCCAGCGCGTCCAGGTACGGCTTCCCGTTCTCGGCGCACACGAGACGCGCGAGCTCCTCCCTATGGCTCTCGAGTGCGTCGGCGCATTTCAGCAGCAGGGCCCCGCGCTGGAGGGGCGGGACGGTGCGCCAGAGGGAAAATGCATCGTGGGAGGCGGCGATGGCGGCGGCGGCGGCGGTGGTGTCTGCGCCGGCGAGGGTGGTGAGGAGGGCGCCGGTGGCTGGGTTGGTGATGGGGAAGTGGTTTGAGGGGTTGAGGCTCGACCACTGCGTTGTGGTGAGCTGCTGGAATTCAAGTGGTGCCATGGTTGGATGGATGTGTGTGATGTTGTAGTAAGGGGGCGGCTGGTGTCGGTGTACGTCGGGGGCTGATGGACTCTGGTGCTGATATCGCTTCATTTCCTCGGACCAAGGGCTCTTTATATCTTGAAAACAACTGAAAAACTGCAGAAGCTTCAACATCCATGCCTTTACCATCGCGTGTCCCGAGCCATTATGACGTCTCATTGCTCAGCTACCGGCCCGGCGCTCAGGAAGGTCACCCTCCCAAAGTCCCGGATCTACCGCCGCATCCGTGTCGTCGGCATGTAACTTACCCACTTGACGAGACTCGCTGTCGGAAATCCAAACCTCGTGTTCTTCTATATTCCCGATGGCCAGGCCATCGTATTTTCTCGTTCTTCGGCTGCCTGGCCTTGTGTTCGGACCCGGAGGGCTGGCCCAAGGCATGGACCTCGGTGAGGGCCGGGCATCGACTGTAAGTGAATGTGACCGAGCTGCCGATCAGCAGGATGAAGCTTGCCTGGGAGGCTTGGCACGGGAATTGTTCGGCGGAAACGGGTCTAACAGCAATTCGTTACATGTGCATGCCTGGATATGCGAAATTTGTTGTATACGTTCGAATGTTGATGTGAACTTATGCTTAACGTCTTGGCGTTCAAGCCCGGGACGCCTTCCAGCCAACACCCACCGAAAATATACTCGGACAAATCAGCGCAGCATCAAACCCCATTAGACTTGGGAGTCCTCTTGAAACAACACATGAACCGGCATATATCAGAGCTTCACAGACACACAACATTGGCGGTGCCCCAAGACACGGCTTCATGTCGTCTCATTCGTCTCACATCTACCTCATCACGCCCCTTTACGCACCTACTCTACACCACACCCGACGCCACGCTCATCGCACCCAACCACTTTCATCACCCAACTTTTATACACCGCTCTACAGCCCAACCGTCAACGCCTTCACTCCACACACCCTAGACCACAGGGCAGTTGTCCTTGTTGGCCGCCCACGCGAGCTTCGCGTACGGCAACATGAAGTCTAAAACCCCTCGTTAGTCACTGGATCATGGACGAGCACGATGCCAGGGGAGCGTCTGTGCTTACCCTGGGAGGTGAAGCTGCAGTCAATGTAGCACTGCACCATGTCCTTGGTGTAGCCCGCGCCCAGGTCGGCGAGGACGTTGCTCTCGATGCTGCAAAGAGTCAGCTTGTTCTCATACATGATGCTTTGGGGCAGTTGCACGTACAAGTCGAAGAAGATGAGGTCCACCTTGTCCGGGTTGCTGCCATCCTTGGGGAACGAGGCACGCGCCTCGAAATACGAGGGAATATTGTAGTTGGGAATCTTGGAGTGCACGGTATCGTCGCCTTGACAAACAAGTCAGTCGTGACACCAGTTCACGTGGGAAGATTGACACGCACCGTCAGTGCCCCAGTCATCAGAGGTGGTGTAGCCCGGCACGACGGACTCCTGACGACGGACAACGCCACGGGGCTCGCGCAGCTCGCGCCGGCTCAGGTAGCCGAGCGTCGGGTCGGTGCAGGAATCGCGCGGGACGGGCATGGAGGCCAGGTCTCGCTTGCTAACCGGGCCCTTGTTGAGCCTTGCGCACCACCTGTGTCAGCCGCTACATCGCAATGCCCGTATCACGGGAGAGCCACTCACTGTGTAATGACCTTGGACGCCTTGTCAAACGGCACGTCGGGGATGTACAGGAACACATCGCGGAACGGCGCCACGATAAAGTTGTCGTCGTAGGTAAACGGCCCCTTGTGCAGGTCGAAGCGGATCGCGCCCGTGTTGCCGACAATGATGCGCGACTTGTCGGCACGGGTCTTGTTGAGCACGACGGCGGACACGGCCGGCACAATGACGCCCGGGAAGATGTTCTTCTCGTCCGTGTACGGCGCGCAGTTGATGCACCAGTCCTGCGGCGCGCAGCCGTACACGTCGCCGAGCTTCAGCTCATCCCTCGCCTTGGTGATGTCGCCCGTCACGCGCTGGCCCGAGTGGTAGTCGTACGTCTTCTCGTCCTGGCTGGAGTGGTACACGAGCGTCTTGCGGTTCCAGTCGAGGTAGCGGCGCGAGTAGACCCACGGCGCCTTGGAGTCGGCGTTGGCCGGGCGCTTCGCGAGCTCGACGCCGTGCGGGTTCTTGACGCCGCGGAAGCCGCTGTTGGAGGCGTCGAAGCCCGACATGGACACCCAGCCGAGCGTCTCGCAGTAGCGGCCCGACTCGATGGCGACGGAGGCGTCGTCGTAGACGGCGAAGTCGCGGATGTGGCTGTGGCCGCCGAAGATCTGGACGGGCGTCCCGGGGTGCGCCGCGCGGATGGCGTCCCAGACGGTCTTGAAGGTGCTGGAATAGTCGGTGGGACGCACAGGGTTGTGCCCGAAGAGGATAAACAGGTCGACGGGCTGCTTGCTGGCCAGGGTCTCCGTGAACCAGCTCTCCTTGACCATGTCCTTGGCCTTGAGGACCTGCGAGGCGTTGGAGTTGCCTCGTGCTCTGTTAGCTGGAGCCCTCACACATGTCATGTAGTTGTGAACAAACCCGTAAAGTCAAAGAGAACACCAAAGGCCATGACGCGGAGCCCCTTGGCGGTCGTAAAGTACCGGTGGGTGGCTCCCACGTACTCGTACTTGCCAGACGCCTTGTTGAGCACCTTGACGTTGGACGTGACATATCGGTCTCCCCACTTGCGGGCGTACTCGTTGAACATCTGGTACGCGACCTCGGACACGTAGAGCTCGTGGTTGCCTGCGTCTCGGTCAGGTACGCTCGCTCGCCCGCACGTTATGGATACCACAAAGACGCACCGATGGTGAGGAGGTCGTAGTCGATCTCGTCAAAGACGGGCATCGACTTGGTGCCGTCGACCTTGGTGGCGTCCGACAGGCCGTTGCCGTCGTGCAGGTCGCCCGTGTCGATGAGCAGCATGTCGACGCCCATGTTGCCCGCCGTCTGCTTCATGCGGCGCGTAAACGTCACAAAGTCGCCCCAGTCGGCGCCGTAGTTTTGCTCCTTGATGTGGCCCTCGAGCCAGCCATGCGTGTCCGTCTAAGCCGGAGCAGTCAGTAGGTTAACTTACAGTACGCCTGTAAGCCGCCACTGACACCAATCGAGTCTTACAGTGTGCAGAAAGTTGACCTGACCCCATTCCAGCGGTCCCTTGGGCCCGTAGACGGCATTGGGCGCGCCGGGCTGCATGCGCTTGACCTGGCGGACATGCTCGACCTTGTTGATGGGGCCGTAGCAGTCGTCGTCGCCGCAGGCAATGACACTGGGGAGCAGGGCGGCGAGCCCGCCGAGGACGCCGAGACACTTGAGCATCATGTCGTCCTGTGTTGCTAAGCTGGCCACGGACTCGACGGGCCTTCAATGGGTGGATTGAAGAGCTCGATGCCGATCTCTGGCCTGTCGAGGACGGCGGCCCCCGTGGACGCTATATGTACTTGTATCCGTCCGGCTTATCATCCATCGTCTGCCTCCCAGCTCCAGGGCAAGCCACTCGGCCATCTCCGCCATATCCGCACGGTCTAGCATGGATGACGCCCCTGCCGTCGTTGGCCAGCCGAGTGGCGTCGAGACAATCGGGCTTGGTGTCGTCGCCGCTCTTACAAGGTCTCAGCGTTGGCGAGAGGAGTTGGTTGTCCCTGCATGTCTGTTTGAAAGCATGCAAAATCCTAAAGCTCTTGATATTGGGTCTCACGTACACAGCCAAGTCGGTGGAGTATACGAGCATTGAAGCCAAAAGCTGGCTTCTTACTTCTAATCTCCTACAAGGTGTTCCTTGCAGACCCACAGACTTCGACCGGCAACTTGCCTTCAGTTGTGTGCATGGTCGTTGCCAGTCTTAGCATCGATTTGCGATCCAGCATCGCATCATGCTCCACAGAAGTTCATCATCCCAGTCCCCTTCAAGATACCGTCCCGGCAACTCAGCGACGCTGAAAGAGGTAGTCTAGGCTACGATACCGTCTTCGATCCACTCCAGCGCCAGGGCATCGCCAGCAACGGCAACCATCACGATGTGGAACCGATCGGGGCTCTCCGCCCTGTGACCGCCAAGGCGCAGCGGTCGACGGCAATGGCCGCTTTCTATGTCTTGATTCGGCAGGCGAGTGGCTGGATTTAGCCAAAGGCGGAGAGAGAGGAACTCGAGGTTTACCGCTGAGAGCCTGAGACATCCTCGAGTGCAACGACGTCGACCCCGGCGCCTTGATGAGAGGGGTAGCCGAAGACGTGGACGCTCATTACTGAGACCTTGAAGCGTGGATCGACGGAATAGGTATGATCAGGCGAGGGCGAGGGCGAGGGTGCCTTGCGTAGTTTTCTGCACACCATGATGCCTACTTCTTGCACTCTTGTTGTCGTTGAAGCTGTGCTCTTTCGCGATGATTTACTCTCTGATGGCAACTTGGAGTTTCTCGTCCAGCTCAGGCATCCAGCCACAAGAGTGAGTTAGTCAAGACTCAAGAGAAGCCCCTTAAAGCGGCGCTGCTCAGCACTTCAGGCACCTCGCCAATCAAACAAGCTTCGGCGCCTCCCAGCCTGATTCCCAGCCGTTCCTGCGCATCAGATCCATACCCAGCTCGAGCTCTCCGCCCTCCAGCCCCGCAGGCTCCAGACCTTCCCGAACGGGGAGCAACCCGTGGCCGCAGCCAGTGCAGTGAAGAGCGTGCCAGAACGCTGCTGGGATCTTGTTTCTCTCGACTTGGCCCTGCCGATTCATCCGCCGCGACGGACCTGTCAGCTTCATGCGCGAGGCCATGTGCGACCACCCGCGCGATCCACAGGCGGTTTAAGCCGACGGCGCCGCAGAATATCGTATTGACGCTGCCCACTTCAGCTGTCGACTAACGTTATTCCGTAGGCCTTGACCAATTCTGCTCTCGGTAAAGGACGGAGAATTGCGCAAGACCTATTTTCTTCGGTTCCGGAGCGGGTGTTGGCACGTGGGAGACGGACGGATGGCAGCTTGGCGGGTAACATCAGCACGTGGACGCCTTGAAGCTTTCAAATAGTGTATTAGCCTGGACCGCTCGCCAGCAGTGTCCTGGGAGAACAGAAGCTCGCGTCTCTTGTTTTGCGCCGACTTGCGGTTGGAGACGTGAAAAGGTGTTGTCAAGGTTGGTTGTCTCATATCATATTACTCGTCGACAAGTGGACAGAGAGCTGGCACCCAAAAACACTGCCTCGCTCACCGAAACCTTGATTAATCAAGCACCCCGGGTATTTCGTACAAAATGACTGGTAGCTTCTCATCAGACTGCGTATTGAAGGCAACCCGTCTTGCTCCTTGTTCGGGCGCTGCCAATGAAGTGATGGAGCGAGGGAGAGGGCGGCCTGGGGAGGTGCGCGACGGCTCGGCAATCGCGAGTTCGCGGCCATGACCTGATTAAGCTGAGCACTCTGAATACAAGTCCCGACTCCCACTGGAGGGGATCCAGCGCGACCCTCGAACTTGGCCTTCGCCTTGACGCAACACGGTGAGCCATGATCGTCGCGAATTGTCTTTCTTACCTCGGCTGAAGCCGTCAGCCCCTTGGCCGACTGGTCAGTCACGAAATTCGTGCGACACGACGTATCATGGAATTGCCTGTTTTAGTCACGGCTGCGGCGTATGCGGACTCGAGTTTCCAGTTGGGCTACGAAGTACGAAGTACGAAGTACACAGCCGCGGCACACATTTTGTTGTCATAGGAAGATGCATGCTAGGCTCGTGCGTGACGCACGACAGAGCGCGGCATGTCGGGCTCTGCATGCTGTCCATGATGCTCCGATTCACGACTTCCAAGCGGAGAATCGACATGTATGATTTTGCCATTTTCTTTGCAGTAAATTACTTGATTGGCTTACCTGCCCTCGCCCTGTCTTCTGGATGTTTCGAAACGACTTCATCGGGAGGCTGCCCTTGTCAAGGAATGCTTGTTTTAACTGCCGACCGTCCATGTGGGTTGCGGAGTGAAAGCCGGCCACCAAAGTGGGACTCGGCCGTGAAGGCCCGGCCCCGTCCGGGTCGTCCTTCGGCGATGGCATTTCCTGCTTCCGGCCAATCTGGGGATTGGAAATATTCGGAAACGCCTCTCGGGTAGCCTTGAGAAGAAACTTGGGGGTGCGCGCCGCCATTTCTTATCAAGCCATGGCGAGCGAACCTACGTCATGGTGACCGTGAAATTACAATGCCTCTCCAAGCCTCATGTACGGACTACGGACTATCAACGTTCATTTACAGCCCCAGCTTCAGTACTTACGATTAAGTTAAGCTGCGGGGTTCGTGCTGAGACCTCTTTCCCTCCATCATCATCATCAGCAGCCGCAGGCTTCAAGTGGTCCAATCAATCCGGTTTGGCTTTGACGTACTTGAACACTCACTCAGGCTCATACCAATCATGGGTCGACGATACAAGAACCCGTTGAACAACCCACTGCATTATGCGGCACGGCAGCTGCCCACAGGGCCGCCGGCAACATATGCTGCAGCGCGACGTACGATGCCGGGCTATGACTACGGTGCGTTCAGCATGAGATGTAGTTTCCTCTTGCCCCGCTGACTCGGGCTGCCTGGTGTAAGTAATTGTTGGCGCCGGTGCGGCGGGATGTGTCCTTGCGAGCAAGCTGTCCGAAGACGAAAACATATCCGTCCTCGTCCTTGAGGCAGGCGGATCCAACACAAACGTGTTCGAGTCAAGGGTTCCCATCATGTTTCCAAAGCTATTTCACACCGAGCACGACTGGGACTACTACACGGTCGAGCAGCCGAGCCTCGCGTCCCGCCGGCTCTACTGGCCCCGTGGTCGCATACTTGGGGGTTCAACTTCACTCAGCTCCATGATGTATCACCACTGCTCCAAGTCCGACTTTGACGAGTGGGCTTCTGTCCATGGATGCGAGGGATGGGGCTACGATGGCCTTGCGCCGTACTTGAGACGCATGGAACAATTTACTCCAAACCAGGCCCGTCCCGCCATCGATCTTCAGCACCGTGGCACATCGGGGCAGTGGCAAACCGGCTATTCCTACCTGTCCCAGATTGTTGAAGAGGGCTTCCTACCTGCGTGCCATGATGCCGGTATTCCTGCAAACGCGGACATCAACACACCGAATGGGTCGCTTGGCGTAACGCGGTTCCAAACATTTATTGATCCGAAGGGCCAGCGGTCGTCGTTTGCGACCGCCTACCTATCTCCGGAAGTCATGCAACGTCCGAATCTTTACATTGCTTATCATGCTCGCGTCACGAGGCTGCTCTTTGATCGTCTAAGCAGTAAAGTCCCCACCGTCATTGGCATCGAGTTCCAGACCAGCCGGGGCGGTGATCGCTTCCAGGTACACGCGCGGAGGGAGGCGATACTCTGTGGAGGTACCGTCAATACGCCTCAGACTCTGTTTCTGAGCGGCATTGGTCCAGCCGACGAATTGAGGAAACTTGGAATTCCCCTCGTCCAAGAAAACGACGCGGTGGGGAAGACCCTCAAAGATCATCTCTGCACGACCGGAGTGCTCTGCAAGGCAAAGGCAGGGATGACGCTCGACTACCTCTCTAGTAGCATCAAGGCAATTCCGGCACTCTTACAATGGCTACTCATGGGGAGTGGCCCGCTTACGAGCAATGCCGGCGAAGCAGCTGCCTTCATCCGATCGACGGACCACCACTTCCCAGGCTCTAAGCGGGACGCTCCAAAGGATCATACATCTGGTAGTGTCGGCCCAGATATAGAGATCATTGGCGCTCCATTAGCATACATCCATCATGGTGAAGAGCCAGCCATTGACGGGAGCAGTATCTTCACAATCGCTCCAGTTTGTCTCCGGCCACAAAGCAAGGGATCAATCGTCCTCCGGAGCGCGGACGTGTTCGATTCACGTGAGTGTCTGCCCAAGAATGTTCTTGGTGGATTTGAAGCTAACCCGCGTCTGTGCCATTCTAGCTATTATCGATCCAAAGTACCTGAGCGACGAGGGCGACAACGATCAAACTGTCCTATTAACAGGCTTGCGCGTTTGTCTCAGAATAATGCGGAGCCCGGCTTTCCAGAGATTCCTCGAGCCAGTTCCCGTCAACGATGATACCTCTTCGTACTGGTGGCCGTACTCCAGCAGCGACATTGATAGTATCACAGACGAGCAACTGATCCGCTTCATGAAAGAGAAAGCCTTTACGCTCTATCACCCAGTCGGAACCGCGCGCATGGGCCCATCACCGTCAACAAGCGTCGTGGATCTACAGTGCCGAGTACATGGTGTCAATCGGCTCCGGGTTGTGGATGCGAGTATTTTCCCAGAGCAGCTCAGCGGGCATCCTACGGCCCCCATTGGCGCTATGGCCTTTAAGCTGAGTGATATCATTAAAAGAAATCATGTGGCGGACATACGCGGACGTGCGAATCTGTAGACCTGGAAAATTCTGGCGGTTCGGACGGATCCTTTGTTCCAGCAATTCATTCAGTTCAATGTCACTAAGACGCCAGGTTGTGACTGAGCGGCACCTACGCAGTGCACTAGCCTCCGCGGCTCTGGCGGCTCCGGGGTGAAAGCCACGGCTGAGAAACGTTGCTTAGATCCTGGCCTTCGCTTCTGCGGCACGTTGACTGACGGGACTCGAAAACATACTTGTCCCATGGGCCCTGACAGTGCAGTTTGCAGTGGCGATCGCGGATCGCATCGCGCTCGGAACAAAAGTCTGATGAAGCTGCGACACCACCCTTTGCGCCTTGGCTGTCATGAATGACAAAGTAAGTCTCAGATGCCTCCAGCTTCCCTGCGAACAGTGGCAACAACACTGGCCAGGCTTTGAAGCCAGGCTGAATAAATCTCTTGTCAGATCCATATCACAATGAGGGACTAAACTAAACATCGACGGACAAAGTCTAATCATCGACGGGCTTGAACCTGCCACGCTGATTGGTGCCGTCCATGTTTATAATGCGTGCGTCCATGTTTACCTTTGTTGAGATTCTACCTCGGGCACAGGCAGCCTCGCAGAGCCTTGCATAGCTTCCTCTTGCATAGCACATACACTTTCTCGCCAGAGCCTCCCTTGGTTTCCACCAACCTTGGCCACTCATGCCGATCTGGAGAGGCAGAAGGCGGCCCAGGGCAACGCCCAGGCAACGCGCGACGAGGTGAAACTCACGCTTGACGGTCGGAGAATGAGGCTTGCATGCATAAACAGAGGCATATATAAACAGAGGAGGGCCCAGGCCTGCAGCCCGGGGGTCCTTTACTCTGCCGCTCCTTGCGCAGTTGACCCAAGATCAGACATTCATGGAACCCAGCTATCGACCACCCGCTCATCCAAAATGAAGCCCACGTACCTTCCCTTCCTCGTCGCCGTAGCCTCGGCCTCGCCAATAAACGTAAGAGCCCTTCATCCTCCCAGATGCGCGCCAGAGCCGCCTGACACCGAGTATAGCGGAATCGAATCAACGCCGTCAACGGTCCCTCGAGCGGCCTAGACCTGACCGCCGTCCTCGATGGCCTCGTGGGCAGAATCAGCCCCGAGCAGAAGGGTGCGCTGGATGATCTCGTCGTCGGCGGAGAGGGCAGGGGCCTCCTCTGGGGGCTTCTTCATGAAGACTGGGACGACGGAACTCTTCTTGGGAGTATCCTCGGCAGCATGGAACTAGAGGACAAACTCAAGGTCGACAGCCTCCTCGGCAATGCCCCTGAGATGACGGAGAAGCGCCGGCTCGACGTTCCCCTCACCTTGAACGGCAAGGACCTCGGCGAAATTATCAAGGCCGTCCTGGGCAGCCTTAACATCGGGGAGAAGCGCCAACTCGTCGACCTCCTCGGCGGCTCCAGCCTCGAGAGGCGGATAGACTGTCAGAAGCCCGTTGACAACATGTTCGACTGGTTCGTCAAGCTTCTCGAATGCGGACTTAATCCTGAACCCGAGGCCAAACCCAAGGACAGACCCGAGGACAACCCCGAGGACGAACCCGATGCAGTCGATACGCCTGACGAGCAAGGGCGATGAGCAGCATGGCAACATCCACGAAGCCGGTTCAATTCCGCCATGGATGGTCCGTCCTTGGAGGCTGGAGATGCGGCGGGCAAGGCCAAGCAGGATTCGCGAGCGCAGTCTTCGAGGGTGACTGACGGGTTTGCACACTCCTCATTGAGGCCGCAGGAGGATCTGGCAGCTTTAGATGGCTTGAGAGTTCTTGTACATGGCAGAATATTTGCACTGCGAGAGCTGGTAATGATGGAGTTGGAGAAATGAGATGGAGGTCGCCGTTAGAATTGAAGACGCTGCGTCTCCACTGTGGGGCGCCGTGATTTAAGGTTCCTTCCGCGTGCCGTCCGTCCCGCTCCTTCCTCGCCCCTGACCGGCCCCGACCTCCGTCCAGCCTCCATCCAGAAACATCAACACGTCCTTGCCCAAGCTTCAACCGCCCGAGGTAGCAAAATGGAGGCCGCCGCCGCAGCACCGCACCCGTATTTCCCACCGGCGGCGCCCATCCCGGGCTTCGTGCCGAACGAGTCCTCCGTGACGCGCCTACTTCCGCTGTTCGGCTGCACCGTCGGCGCCGTCGTCGCCGCCGCGTACTACCTGGCGCTCCGGAGCCGGAGCCGCCTCCGGCCCATAGACCGCTTCGCCGTCGCTTGGTTTGCCTTGTGTGAGCGCCTCCATCTGCTGAATGCGCTTCGCATGGGTCCACTCATTCTGTTTGTGCCACGGAAGAGAGCTGACGTTTGTGCTGGCTAGGCGGCTTCTTACACCTTGCATTTGAAGGTAAGCCGGCTGGCCGATGGACATCTTACACGCCGCGTTTCTCTGCTGAGCACCATACCAAGGGTATTACGTCTGCAACCGCACCAGCATAGCCAGCCTGCAGACCACCTTCGCCCAGCTCTGGAAGGAATACGCGCTCTCCGACTCGCGCTACCTCACCTCGGACGTCTTCACCGTCTGCGTCGAGACCATCACCGTCGTAAGCCCTTCCCTCCCTCGCCTCCCAATAGCAGCCAGACACGCCAGCCGCCTCTAACGCCGTGCCCGGCTCGCACCGCAGTTCGTCTGGGGCCCGCTGTGCGCGCTCACCGTGCTCGCCGTCCTGCGCGGCTCGCCCACGCGCCACGTCAACCAGGTCGTCGTCTGCACCGCGCACCTGTACGGCGTGGCACTCTACTACGCGACCAACTGGGCCGAGCGCCGCTTCACCGGCGTCGCGTACAGCCGCCCCGAGTTCCTGTACTTTTGGGTCTACTACGTGGGCTTCAACCTGCCCTGGGCCGTGGTCCCGCTGGGTGAGAGCAAGCTCCTGTTACCCCCCAGTCGGAGGTGTGCATGTGGGCTGATGGATCGCGATAGTGCTGCTGTATGATAGCTTTTCCCAGATTGGCATGGCATTCGCGGCCTTGCAGGAGAAGCAGACTCGGCTCAAGAAGAGCTGAGATTGCCGAGTAACGGTGCACCCTTGGTGCTTGCCTCGTCCCATCCATCTCCCGACGGAACCGGGATTCTCCAGAATCTGCACTGTTCTAGGCTCGTCCACGACACCACCCACTCATTCTATGCAAGTGGCGATGCCCTCATGCAAACGACACCGAGCTTGCCGGCACCGCCCCCCTTCCCGCATCGGCCGCCTCGCCTTTCAACGCCAGCTGTCGCGAGGGAACTCAGATACCACTTCGGGAGCCCGCTGCGTCAGCCCAGCGTCCAAGTTGCAGCATATAAACCCCCCCTCCCTCAAACATCCGGCATGCTGAGGTTCTCGTCTCTTGGCAGTTCCATCCGAATAGCCACTGGGCGTTATTCGTTGGCCGCTTTTCGTGCGCTCATGTAGGCGGCCGGCGTCGGGATGGGTTGCATAGAGAAAACAAAAGTTGCCTTCGTATGTAACGTACATATTAGTGCTCTCTTCTCTCTTTGCGTTTCCTCTTTCCTCGCGGTTTTTTTTTCGGAGCACCGGCGTAAACATGGAGTAGACTGTCTTTTATAGCAGCCAAAGCAGTGGCATGCAGCCTCCCGGGCATAGGGTCCGGTCCAACGGCAACTGCTGCAAGTGCACGGTTGTTGCACAGCAGTGTTGTCTGCATCATGCCAATAGAATCCCCGCCGTGGGGCCCGCAGGCGGGTTCATCGACGTGCTTTGCAGACAGACGAGATCGTCTATCTCCGTCGCGCTCGGCCTCGCGAACCTCGTGTCACCGGGGCCCTCCGCCACGGCGACGACGCCTCATATCCTGTCCCCCAGCTGTGGCACGTCGGTTAGCTGTCGGGGATCCCACAGCTGGCCCATGCTGCACGCATTGTCTTCTTCATCCGCCATCCTATGTTGGTGTTTACGTTTCTGTCTCACGCGAGCAGTGGCACGGGCAGTCGCAAGCGTCCCATGTGGCGGCCAGCCTCCCTCCCAGTTCGTCTCGTGGCACGACAGGCGGCTTTCTTCATCGACAATCAGGGAGGCTGTTCCCCGACGGCGTGCCGTTACGTCCCAGCCACCGGGTTGCAAACTTGCATGCATGGGCGGATGCTCTGATTGTGCGTGGTGACAACTCATCGACGCCATGGCAAGCTACCTCCATGTCGATACTGATCCATAGGAAGCCAGGATATTCTCCTTGGATATCACTCATCACATATTCGAATCGTCAGGTAATCGGACCACATGACTGGTAAGAAGCAAGATCAGTCTCCATCCGATGTCCAACTCAAGAGCTATAGCAGATAGAACTAGGCCAACCGAGCAATCTATAATCCTCTCCTGCCCCTACCCATCCGTTCCATGGACCTGCCCAGTACAACTCAGCAACAACACAACACACGACGGGTAAAAGCCACTCCCCGTTTCAGACATTAGCTGCGTAAGGTAGCCACAGGACACCGCATGACGCCCCGTGTATTGCGCCAAAAAAACAAGAACCAGAAGAAAGAAAAAAGCCCCCCCCCCCCCCCCCCTGCCGTGCGCTCTGCTGGTGTGCTCACCGCAGCCTTGCCCGTCTCAGATCTCACTGTGCCCGTTATAACCAGGCTGGGGAAGCGAAGGCCGGTGGAGACGGGGAGCGTTGGATGGACGGCCGTTTGATACAACTCTGTCTTGTTGGCCGGTGTTGCTGCTTCGTCTCCTGACACCCCGCCGCGTCCAAGCTCTTCTTCGTTGACATCCCATCTCGTTCTCAAGTCGCCTTTACACTCGCACAGTTGCTGTTAATAGCTAATCAATTCGTTCAACCCCGACCCTCAAGACCCAAGTCGCGCAATGCCACAACTCACGAGCCGCTGATACACTCAAACGCCGCCGCGGCCATGGCCTCCAACCGCCTCGGCCCCCTCGCCGAATCCGACGAAATCGTCATCTCCCCCGTGTCCGACAGCTCGCCCTCGTACAGGGTCTTCACCCCCAGCGTCCTCAAGCGCAGCACATATCACCGCGTGCCCTCGAATGGAGCCCCGGCGGCGGACATGAGGGGCCTCGACGACGACACCATCTCGCCGGCTGACGGCCTTGGCATCTTCCCCCGGCGCGCCTCCGTTCCGCCCCGTGTGCCCGTCGGCTCCAAGGCCGCCGCCGCCGCCAGCCCGCCGGGGACGCCACCCCAAGCCGCCGTGTCGCCTCACCATGGGCACATCATCAGCAGCCCGATGAGTTCTGCCGCGGCCTCGCCCCGGACGGGCCTCCTCTCCGGCTCGCGTTCGTCAGCCATGTTTGAGCGTGTAAAGGATGCGTTCACGCCGAAGAGGAAGCCGCCGTCTCAGGCGTCGGCCCCGATCGAGCCCAACGTGGCGCCCCTTTCCGGTTCTGTTTCCTCTGACGAGCCCAAGGGCGTGTCCAGCAATGAGACGTCGACGGCAATCTCGGATGTTGAGTGTGAAGCAGGTGATGACCTTGTCGACGACGACATGTTCAAGAAGAAGTTTGGTGGGTCCTCACTTACGTGCTTGCCTCACCACAGCCATGACTTACACTTGTTGATAGCCGAACCACCCACGTACTGCTGGTCCAAGAAAGACATCGCCAAGAAGCGCAACAGCTGGCTCTCCGTCATCATATTCGCCCTCTCCGTCTACTCGACCGTCATGAGCGGCATCTGGATGGTCGTCTCCTTCGTGCAGCCGCGCTGGGGCCACAAGATCTCCTCGCGCGGCGGCCTGCTACCGTCGACGGCCACGCTCGTCACCGCCCTCGTCGCCAAGACCATCGAGCTGTCGTTCGTCACCGTCTTCATCGCCTGCGTCGGCCAGGTGCTCACGCGCCGGGCCATCGCCCGCCGCTCGCGGGGCATGACGCTCGCCGAGATGACGATGCGCAACTGGGTCATCCAGCCGGGCAGCCTCATCACCCACTGCGAGAGCGTACCCTACGCCGCCGTCACCGTCCTCGGCGCGCTGTCGCTCACGGCCAGTATCGTCGCCATGTTCTACACCACCGCCAGCGACGCCATGGTCGCGCCCAAGCTCAAGTTTGGCAGCTGGGAGACGGTCGCGCTGCAGGGGCACATCCGCGCGTCCTACGCCAACGCCGGGTACGTCAAGAAGGTGTGTCCGTCGCTGCTCGAGGTCCAGGACCCCGTGTATGCCGGCGAGTCGTGCATGAACGTCCAGTTCTCGAGCCAGTCGTACCGCAACCTCATGGCCTTCATGGAGGACTGGACCAACATCTACCGCAACGGCTCGAGCAACGGGGACGGCCTTGGCGGACGGCCCAACGGCACGACGCTGCTGTACGACAACACGACCATGACGTCCTCGTGGATCGAGATGCAGTACAGCAACGTGACGGCGCACCACGAAACGTACGGGCGCATCATCAACAACGTCACCCTCGCCATGCCCCATCCCGGTGTCTACGCCGCGGCCAAGAACAGCATCAACGGCATCCTCCAGCCCGACGACCTCGCAGGAGTGGGTGAGTACGCCATCAAGGCGGGCGTCGTGTCTCCCTCGCTCAACGTCATGTGCGTCAACATGAGCCCCAAGGAGCTGGCGCCCCTGATATACACCGAGTGGCCCAGCAGCGACAAGAAGAACGCGACGGCCTGGAAGGAAGACATCCCGGGGTGGGCGGACAAGAGTGGCAAGGAAAATTATCTCAACCGTACCGTCGTCGACCACATCTTCCGTTGGGGGCCTCAGTACGCGCCCAACAAGTACGTCCGACGACCGCCCATCTTTTATCGTGTAAGTGACCGTTTCCCTCTCACAATCTCATGCTGGCTGACAGCCCCCCTTTGTCGTCCAGTACCCATCCGACTACAACATCGTCACCAACTCAACCGTTGACGCACAAGCCGACGCCTTCTACATCCTCGGCAAGGACGCCGCCCTCGCCAACTACACGCTGTGCGAGATGCGTTCGTGGGTGTCGCCCGCGTGCTCGACCCACTTCAACATCTCTGGAACCGCCGGTGCCAGCATGCAGGCACACTGCGAGGACGACAACGACCCGGACGCGTATCATCTCTCGGCGGAGCGCGAGCCCAGCTTCGATAAAGACTGGCCACGTCCGTCGTGGGACTGGAAGGTATGTCGACCCTCGGGTTCGCCGCCCGCTGCTTCTTGCGCTGCTGACACCGTGGTAGTGGATTGCCAGTCAATGGGGCCTGGCCATGGATCTCAACGGCGGTGCCACCGACGGCAACGCCTCCAACGCCCGGATCCTGACCCAGCTCGCTCTGAAGAAGCCCAAGCTGCCGTCGTACCTCCCATCCCTGGCCGAGGCGCTGGCCGTGTACGGGAGTGCCATGCTGGTCATTGGGTCCATCGGAACGCCTTTCATACACTACTGGAGGTATGATCTTCCAAACAACATCATACCCGACTTGCAGGGCCAGTTGGACCAGTTCCACGCCTCTGTCATCACGCAGCAGTACACGTCCGGGCACATCAACTCGTGGCAGAACATCTTCTACGTCGTTCTCGTGCTCGTCTTCGTCATCAACGTCTGCTGTGCCGTCTACTTAATCCTGCGTGCCGAGCAGGTGACCGACTTCACAGAGCCACAGAACCTGTTCGCACTGGCCATCAACAGCCCACCCAGCGCCCAGCTGAAGGGCAGTTGCGGCGCGGGTCCGGAGAATCGAGATCTCGTGGTGCCGTGGCGAGTGGAATATGTAAAAGACTCGAACCACTACTTCTTCGAGGAAGCAAACGAGAAGCCGTGGCGGGGCAAGTATTCGGAGCAGGGCGTGAGCACGACGAGGGATTACGGCGATGCGAAGGGGGCCAGCTATAAGAGGCTGAGCTCGGGCAAAGGCTGGCTTTAATTAGTTTGTGCGAGGAAGACGGGAAGGGCGTTTTAATGGGATTGACGGCAGCTTCAGATGAGCATGGCCAGCATTCCTTTTCTGTACAATCCTTCGCTCATGGACCAGCATTATCCATGTGCGAGCCGTGGTGAGTAATCAAGATGGCGACAAAATGCTCCCAATTGCTCTGCTGCGTGCTGTACGTCAATATTCGAGAGCTGACGTGCTTCATCTTCAATTGTTGGGCGACGCCGGGTATCTGTTGAGTGGAAGATACAGTTGCTCATGCATGCTGTCTTCCGTCCTTGTCCCTTGGCATGCTCGGGGAGCCCATGCAGGCGGGAGCTTCGGCACCGATGAACTGTAGTGGACTGCGGCACATAATGTCGTGACAGGGACGAGCTTGTGTCAGATACAAAGCCGACCGAGGCAAGGCCGAGAGATAACGATGAGCGAAGGCCGTGTCGAGGTGGCCTGGCACGACGTGAGAAGTTTCGGGTCTGGTTGTGTAAGTGAACCTCGGTTCTGGACGGCATATTATGGTGGCGGACAAGTAATCGCAAGGGAGTTCGGTTGAAATGCCGAGGTGGTGTCTGGGAAACCGCTCGCTCGCCACAATATGGACTCTGGATCTCCGGGGTTGTGAGAATCGAGCGGTCGTAGGTTCATCTTCCGGCACGCCTCGTCGTTCGTCGTCAAAGAAGAACGCACTCTGCAACCTTGAGCCATTCATCTCAGCAATGCGACAGAAGCTCATGCATCCCCGAAAGTTAGACTTGCCGTGGTTCCACAATCTGGCCGAGTGGCTTCCGGCAGTCGCAGAAGGAAACCAGAAGGAAAGAATGGAGCCCTCATTATTTGGCTACAGATATGACAACGGCGCGTGGTATGCGGACTTCACTCCGTGAAGAAAGCTGTCGGACCGACAACAGGCCATGCTGGATGCAGAGATGATGCGGCTGGCAGGTTAGATGCAGGCTTATGCGCATGAGTTTGAGACCAGTATTTGCCTTACGGAGGTCGCGAGACGGGATTGAACCCTTTTTCTCTTGACAAGTTCAAGAGTCGTCCCTGGGTCTGGGATGGAGGCTGTAGGGCAGTCCGAGACCTGGGATATGGAACATGGGTGGCATTGTGAATTGTGACGACCTTGGAAGGAACCCCAGTCGTTTTCAGATTGATCCATCTGCTTGACAACAGCTGCCTTTTCTTGCCAAGTGAGATTAGGTCGACGACGAGAAAGATTCTGCCCCACTAGCAGGCCTCAGGCAGATCGACGAGGCACGAGACCGTTGATCGTCAAGCCGCTCGGTCATCGCCTATGATTCCATGACGATGCAGTCCGACCAACAGGTGGAAATCAAGCTTGCCAACAAGCTGCAGCTCGCTAGCGCGCTCATGCCCGGTCTCCATGGAAGAAAGGATGACTTCCTCCCCTTGGGGAAAAAGCAAACGATGGCGCCACAATCCCCAGCTTCGGGCCCTCCGCTGACGTTTCCGGGATGCGGGGGCGCCCAGCTGGTCCGCCTCTCCGTGGCAGCTTGACAGTCGCGCCTGTGTGAGTGATAAGTGCCTCTTCGTGACCTGATGTTTGATTGTGAAGTGTGTCGATTGTTTGTGTTGTTTTGGAGTTCATTGTTTGCTCGGTGAAAAAGACAGCCCGGCCGAGACATGCGGCTGCCGACGGAGCTGTCAATGTCTTTTCAACCGATTGATTGATTCACCCCCGGCCATTGTGCGACTAGATGAAGCGAGGAACAAAGTCCACGGGCCGTAGTCTGGGGTATGGAGACTGGGGCCGACGCATTTCCCCGAGACAGTGGGAAAGACCCACGAGTCCCTTGACCGTTGGCGCCGTCGTCCTCGTCCGCGTCAACTTATGTTGCTTGTACTCGGCCCGGCCTAAGATGCTCATTCCTGCCGGACGCCGCCTCTCATCTTGCCCTGCAGACAGATCGAGGTGTTTCTCATGGCAGGCAGATAGGAGCGGTCACGAGGCAAAACGCCAGCAAGCTCTAATACGGCGAACCTTGTGTGCGCCGTGTGCTCGCGAGCCTGATGTTCTGTTGAGGTATCCAGTGGCGTTGACGGTTCGATTTGGTCGCGGCCCCGTCGCGATGGTGCTAGTGCGGGATAGGGCATGCGGCTGCCTTTGGCTCGGCACTTGTTACTGTTGATGCCAGGCGGGTGGGTGTGGGAGGGGGGTGTGGGTGTGGGTGCCAGAGATCGGACATGGATCTCTTGGAGGCCTTGGCCTCTGGGGTCGGTGATGGCGATGGACTGGTGGTGGATGAAGGTGCAGAGTCGCAAGCTGGCAATGGGAGAGGAGAGAAGAAGGTGAAGCTCTCGTGACCTGGCGTGTGAAAAGTACGCACCGCGCCTGCCGTATTATTGTGCAGCTGTCGCCGTCCAGGAGCGATCGAGCTTATTACCGAATCGGGGAGGATGTGAAGGAAAGAGTGGAGGCTGCGCTTTCGCATCCCCCGCCAGCCCAAACCTTCGTTACACGGTACACCAAAATCCCCACCTTGAACTTGCACCAACTTTCTCCTCTCCTCCCCTCATTGCTCTCGGCGTCTTATTCGCGAGTTTGCTTCATGGCTGCCAGCCGGCGGTCGGCGGTCGGCGGTCGGCATGCGCTCGCCGAGTGGTGAGCAGGTGGTCTTGACGACGAGGCTTGCAGCTGCTTCAGTGCATGCTTGCGCGAGTGCCAGCCAGGCCAGACGGGGAGCTCCATCAGATCTTCGTCATGCCCACCGGCGTGCTTCCCGAGCCCTGGCATGGATGCTGTTTGCTGGGGTTTTGCTGCCTTGCTCGCAGCCGCACGTCGAGAATCCAGCGCATGCAGTAATACTTCGTACGAAGCATGTATCAAGGAATACGTACGTGGGCAGATTTGAGAGACGGGAAAGGGGACAAGAAGAATGCCTCGCGTCTCGGCGCCGTCTCCCTTCTTCCGTCTCCTCTTTTACTTTCTCTCTCTGCTTGTTCATGCTCATGTTCTCCTTCTTCACCTCGTCTTTCTGACTCGTTTGCTCCGTCGTCTCTGTCCCCACACTGTCCCCAGACCCTGCTTGTCGGGCCGTTTCGAACACCACCACCATCACCACCACTACCACTCACCGTCCTCCCAATGAAGCTTTCTCGGCCTTGCCGGGCTTGACAGCCTCAGCGCGGATGCCTCACCTTGCTGCACCAGCCGGCCCACACTAAAACCTCCGCTACCCATTTCCGCTGCCACACGGCTCCGTCATCGTCCCGCCACCATCCACATCAACCCCATCTCGACGAGTCTCGTGTGCCCGTGACTCCATGGGGAGAGCTGCAGTAGCTTGGGTAGCGAGCTTCGAAGGAGTAGGTATCCGGTCGATCCCCAGGCTACGTACTGCGCCGTTGCAGCAAGGGGGCATGCTACTTGCTTATAAGCCTGCCTTGTCCCCGCCTGGCCTCTTGCACCCGTCGTTGGCTTGCTGCGTGCACCGTCTCAACTTCCCATACGCTTTTCCACAAAGAGAAGCGTTTGTCTCACGCTCTTCTGTCTCGGCGAACCGGACTTGTCCTCGCCGTGATCCATTGTCGACAATCTCTAAGAACCCGCTGGCCGAGCTCATCACTTACACGGCTCGCCTCGCCAAATTCTCATCACCCACCTGGAATTCAACGTTGCAGCTGCAGTCCAGGCGCAGCCATGGGTGTCCTGCGCAAGGTCTCCCTTTCCAAGCCTGAGGAGGAGGCTGGAAAGTCATGGCCGGGTATCGTAATTGGCTTCTTTGTCGCCTTTGGTGGCGTTTTGTTTGGGTTCGTGCTTCCTTTCCGCGGTGTGCCGTCGCATTCAGATCGCATATACTGATGCACATGCAGATATGACACCGGCACCATCAGCGGCATCATTGCCATGCCCTACTGGCAAAATACATTCAGCACCGGGTTCCGCGATCCCACGGGCCACCTCGACATCACCACCAGCCAAGAGTCCGCCATTGTCTCCATCCTCTCTGCCGGAACCTTCTTTGGCGCCCTCTCCTCGCCTTTAATGGCTGACTACATTGGGCGTCGCCCCGCCTTGATGGCTGCGACTTGGGTCTTCAACCTTGGAGTCATATTTCAAGTGGCGTCTACTTCCATCCCCCTGTTCCTCGCCGGTCGTTTCTTTGCCGGCTTGGGCGTCGGTCAGGTCTCTGCACTGAGTAAGTCACATCGAACGAGATAGACCTCGTAACCTATGCAAGAGCCCCGTTTCTGACATTGTGATTTCCCTTGCAGTTCCTCTCTACCAGTCCGAAACTGCTCCCAAATGGATCCGAGGCGCCATCGTCGGTGCGTATCAGTTGGCCATCACCATTGGCCTGCTTCTGGCCGCCGTCGTCAACAATGCCACCTCGCAGCGCATGGACACCGGGAGCTACCGGATCCCCATTGCTGTACAGTTTGCCTGGTCCCTCATTCTGTTCATCGGCTTGATCTTCCTCCCCGAGACACCACGCTATCTGATCCGCCGCGGTAAGCTGGAGAAGAGCAAGAAGTCTCTCGGCGTCATCCGCCGCCTGCCCGCGGACCACCCAGCCATCCAGCAGGAGTTTGACGAAATCAAGGCTAGCCACGAATACGAGCTGAGTATTGGAAAGACGTCGTACGTTGGCTGCTTCAAGCCGCCGATTTTGAAGCGTCAGTTTACCGGCATGGCCCTACAGGCCCTGCAGCAGCTGACGGGCATCAACTTCATCTTCTACTACGGCACCAAGTACTTCCAGAACTCGGGAGTATCGAGCGGATTCGTCATCCAGATGATCACGTCGGGCATCAACGTCGTCTCGACCATCCCCGGCCTGTACGCCATCGACAAGTGGGGGCGCCGGCCGCTGCTCCTTTGGGGTGCTGTGGGTATGTGCGTGTCGCAGTTCATCGTCGCCATGACCGGCACACTGTCCTCGGGCCAGCACCCTGACGGCGTCATCTACGTGACGAACCTCGCGGGTCAAAAGACCGCCGTGGCCTTTGTTTGCATCTTCATCTTCTTCTTCGCCTCCACCTGGGGACCCCTCGCATGGGTCGTCACCGGCGAGATCTTCCCCCTCAAGTGCCGTGCGCGGTCCCTGAGCATGACGACGGCCACCAACTGGCTCTTTAACTGGGCCATTGCCTACTCGACGCCGTACCTGGTCAATTACGGCCCGGGCTTCGCCAACCTCCAGTCCAAGATCTTCTTCATCTGGTTCGGCTGCTGCTTCATCTGCATCGCCTTTGTCTACTTTTACATCTACGAGACAAAGGGCCTCACCCTCGAGGAGATTGACCTGCTGTACACGGAGGTCAAGTCGGCGAGGAAGTCGACCAAGTGGAAGCCCGACGACACGTGGGTGCACCGCCAGAGCGTAGCCAATCAGGGCGCGGGCGGCAACGACAGCAAGGCCCTCAATGGCGACGGGCATGTGGACGCTTCGCACCACGAGAAGAATGTTGAGGCGTAGTGGGGATACACCGGACGTTCTTTACCACATCGAGTTGCGTCGCATTATGGTTTTGGGCTTTAGGTTGAGTGTTTTACGTGTTGGATGGGAAGTTAATTGGATACCTTGTCAAGTAATTTGGCACATGGGGGATCCGACACGGATCGGGGAGGCTGGCTTCGCGGCCGGGGATTGTGCCCCAGACATGTTGATATACCAATGGATGTACGGAGTACCTTGTTGAACAAATTCTAATACGCCATGACTAAACCCATCTACCTCGTGGACTGCTGTCTTCGTCCGTGTGGTCATATGCTGCTTGTCCTCGGCGCAGGTGTTATTAAGCCGCAGAGGACGCCGCGTTTAAGCGCTCCGTAGCCCCATGGAACTGTTTTAGGGATATCCTGTCCAATCGCTAGCTGCTATTCCACGCCTTATATATGACTTCAAGCACCTGCAGCTCCTCCAGAAGTCGAATGACCCCTGATCATTTGTACCAGCCTCAAAGATCCAATGATGAACTAAGAAAGCAAGCAGAACGAGCAGAACCAAAGATTTCGCTGTCATTATTGAGCGCACCAAAGCAAAACTTCGCAAATGCATCACACGATTAGAAACTGCCAACTACTCTGCGCAATATGAGGATTGGCTTCTTGGGATTGGGGACGATGGGCAAACCAATGGCGCTCAATCTCTGTCGCAAATTCCCCGTCACTGTCTGGAACCGAACTGCTTCTAAGTGCACAGCCTTGGCGCAGGCTGGTGCTACGATTGGTCAGACGCCGTCGACAGTGGTTGAACAGTCCGACATTATCTTCACAATGCTTTTCGATGCGCCCGCTGTAGAATCGACGATCGATGACGAATTCAGGGAGGCGCTTCGCGGGAAAACTCTCATCAACACTAGCTCGGTATCTGTCGAATTCAGTCACAGTCTTGCCCGGCAGGTCCACGAGGCTGGCGGCAACTTTGTCGAAATGCCCGTTAGTGGAAGCAAGGTTCCGGCGGAGCAAGGACAGCTCGTGGGCATGATGGCAGGCGACCCGATAGTGTGCGAGCTCATTCGACCCTTTGTGGAGCCGATTACTAGAGCCGCTATATACTGTGGCCCTGTCGGATCGGGTCTCAAGACCAAGTATGCTGTCAACGTCTTCCTCATTACCGTGACAGCTGGTCTCGCAGAATCCATGAACCTCGCCCGAGCGCAGGGACTCAATCTGGAAGCTGTCGGCCAGGTGCTTGACGCTGGTCCCTTGGCATCCGCATATTCGAAACTGAAGCTTGCCAAGATTCTGAAGAACGACTGGTCGGCCCAGGCGGCGGTAAAGGACTGTTTTAATAGCACTGAACTTATTCAATCCGCGGCAAAAGACGCAGAGGCCAAGTCCCCGCTCATCCAGGTTTGCAGCTCGTTGTATCGACAAGCCAAGGAATCCGGTCTTGAGGAAGAGGATATGATTGCCGTTTATAAAGTATTGTCCGATATGTAGATCTTTTGGCTTATAGCATTCATTACTTCGTATTATTAGAGAGAATGTAAGATTGGAGACATATTTACAAGCCTGAGGTTGAGTGGTACTTGGACCTCAATGTCCGAAGTGGAGTATGGCCTCCAACTGTATCTACCAAGCTACTCACAAAAGCCCTTCAATCTCACAAATTCGATCGGCGTCGTCAAACGTGTGCAAGACCTTTGTGTCACGTAGATCTCGTGGCAATGACATCAATTTCGCTTTCGCCATCTTCCTTATGAAGCATAGGGGGGATTCATTCTGTATTCCCCGCAGTGTGAAAATGGGTACCCGTAGGCTGCCAAACGCCACTAAAGTCGGCGACGGGAAGCCGTCCGGCCAGCGGTCCGGCTAACGGCCCGGCTCGGGATCGCCGCCCGGTTGAGTATTAGCCGACCACATTCCTCGGTAACGCTCGGAGTCTCCTGCAATTGATTTCATGCTAAAACTGTCCATTCAATCAGTGCCCGTTGTTGATTCTAAATTCCTCAGCTAATGTCTACAACACGGTAAAGCCCCCGCCATACAACACATAGACATGGATTCGACAGCAAATGGCATCCCGCCATGGGTTATTGGTGTTGCTGGCAGCACTGGAGCCACGGTTGCCAATGCCATTGTGTATCCTCTCGACATTGTCAAGACGCGGCTGCAAGTACAGCTCAAGAAGTCAAACGGCGCAGCTGGGAACGGGGGAGGGCACCACCACTACAAAGGCACCTGGCATGCAATGCTGAGTATTCTCAAGGACGAAGGGTGTCTTGGCCTGTACCACGGACTCCCTGTCAGCAGTCTTGGGACAGCAAGCACAAATTATGCATACTTCTACTGGTACAGCATACTCCGGACCCTGTACCTGACGAAAATTCAGGCTTCCACTACCATAGCGGCTGATTTGGGTCTTGGAACCGCTGCGGGTGCGCTGGCGCAACTATGTACGGCCCCTATCGCTGTCGTAACGACTCGGCAGCAGACGAGGCCGGATGGAGAGAAGAGAACGACGTTTCAAACTGCACGAGATATCATTGACGGTCCAGATGGTTATGCCGGGTTTTGGAAAGGCATCAAGGCCAGCCTGGTGTTGTCGGTGAACCCGGCCATCACCTACGGGGCATACCAGAGACTCCGAGATGTTCTGTTTTCGAATAAGAAGAGTCTAAGCCCTCACGAGGCCTTCTGTGAGTCTTTATATTCACTTTATTCTGCCGGTGCAGAACTACGGAGTAAAATCGTTATTGACAGTGCAAATTTGCAGTACTCGGCGCTCTTTCTAAATGCATCGCAACTATCATCACACAGCCTCTCATCGTGGCCAGAGCCACTCTACAGTCGCACCGCTCGTCCGATCCGGAGAAGAAACCATTCAAGTCCTTCCAAGAAGTCATAAGATACATCATCACACACGAGGGGCTCCTGGACCTCTACAAAGGTTTAGCGCCTCAGATCCTCAAAGGCCTGCTGGTGCAAGGCATTTTGATGATGATCAAGGAGAGGGTGGAGTTGATATTTGTGTTACTTTTCCGGCATCTGCGGAAAAGAATCCCACAGATGAGCATGAAACCAGGGAGGGGCATCGTGGGATAAATGCACAGTAGTGAGATGACTAATGGGGGATATTACCGAATCTGCGGCTGGTCCTTTATTGACGGTCAATTTAATACTTTATACTGCACTCGCCTTTTCATGTGGAACAGGGTTTTATTGCAGAAAGGCAGAAAGTCGAAGCAATGCACTTCGTCAATAGCAGTCACTCATGCATAAAATGGCCGTCGGCCCGCCCTTATTAATGGAAAGGCCGGGCTTCGCTCTTTGCTGTATCGGAGTTTGGGACGGCTATATCCGCTACGACAGAATGACCCAATCTCTGCGTTGAGCCGTGGTAGATGCTAGCAATATTGGGAACTCGGGAACAAAAGTCTCAGGCGTATTATGTCCCTGCAAAGGTACTTCGTGTGCTAGCTATTAAAGGGGAATGATAGGGGAAATCGTCGGTGCCGAATCGGCAAAATGCATATGGAGGCTCCTAAGGACCTGATGGATGTAACGACGAGAAATGCCCAACACAAATTAACCAAGAAAAAATTACAGCAACGGGAAAGCCTTCGTAGGTCCAATGACTGACAGCAGGGCCATCAATCCAAATCTTCTGTTTAGGTGCCGAGCACCATGCCTGCCAACACGAGTGTAAACGCTGCACTGGCCTCCATCGAGGTTGATAACTCCAAGATTCTTAGCCTGATCGTTGGCGGCCAGCAGATTAAACCCGGGCAGTTTGTACCCAAAGCTGGTAAGTATTTCTTTCGTTCTCTATCGCCATCTAGCGCCGTTTCTGATGCTTCTTTCCCCTTCTTCAGACGCACAGTCACCCCCTGAGCTTGCCTTCAGTATCCCATCACCATCAGGAACGTACATGGCCGTCTGTCTCGACATTGATGCCCCATTCCCATCCTTTAGCGTGCTGGGACCGACTCTGAACTGGATTCAGCCCGGGATGAAGGCGTCGTCTTCGGGTGGTGCTGGCCCACCGACCCTAAAGGCCACGGAGGCGGCCTTCATCGTTGACTACGTCGGTCCTGCTCCTCCGCCTATTAGCTCCCCGCATCGATATGTTTTCTTCCTGTACGGCCAGCCGGTTGACCTTGATATAAAGGAGTACACGCCGCCGGACGGCAAGAAGGTGGGAATTTGGCCGAGGATGAGATACAGCCTGGATGAATGGGAGAAAGAGGCAAAGCTAGGGCCGGTGTTGGCAGTGAACTACTTCACGAGCAAGTAGTTATTGAGAGCTCTATTTGGTATCTCAAGGTGCGCAGCAAAGCTGAGTACGCAGACTCTGGCGCATGCAGCACGGCCTACGTCGGTCACTACCTATGCCGACGCGCCGACGCCGCCACGCGCGGAAGATCCTCTGCCAACGCCATTTTTTGCTTGTGCTAATCCTACTACGCCGCATCTTGCTCAGGCCACGAGGTGCTTGCGCCGTAGGGTGACCGCACTGTTACAGGCCAAGGTTCATGCGGCTGTTTGATGAAGCAGGACTGCCTGTTCTAGGTATCGAGCCCCGAACTAGTGCCCTCTGTTCTTGCCCCTTGGCTCTCCCCCCTTGCTTACGATCCTTACTTTCCTACTTATATTGCCAGGTTGGGATACATCCTTCACCACAACAGTATTGATCTCATTTCCCGTTACCCGTTTAAAGCAATTCTTGGGCGTCAGGCTTTTACCAGCCATATCAAATAAACAAATGTCTTTCCTAACCGCAACTCGCTGCACTGGAGATAGATCGGAGGGATCGACGTCTAATGTATTTGCGACCTCCAACCTACCGTCTTTCTCGAGCACCTTGAACTCGATGCGAATGCTCGGTCCATTCGTCAAGGCACCTTCAACTCCTTCGCATATCCTAGGAACATGATATTACCATGACAATACGTAGAAACTGTTGTAATTTGAGGGTAACTGGAACGCGCTATGGTCTTATAGTCGAGCCTTATTTCGTGTCTTTGACAGAGTGTACGCGTCCCAATCACACTCCTTTACGCCGCTTTGAAACTGATGGAGCCCGTACTTTGACTCGGTATCCTCAGCCATCATCTCGTCAAATACTTGCCGTATGCCAGTTGCCTGCTTCTCACCACCTCCACCCTCTAGCCAACTTAGCCGTACGAGGTCTTTAGTCAACGCTGACGCTCGCGGCGCACACTGCCGCAAACGGACAAGGTAATCGTCAACAGCTGCCTGTGGATCGATCGAGTTCTCGATGACGGCTGCGACTTTACCCAGCCTGAGCAGCTCCTGAGCAGACACCGTACGAGCTGAGAGCATAGCCTCTCGAGCGAGGGCGGCTCCCAGTTCGCGGATCACGTACTTTGAGATGGTGGCTGGTGCAAGCCCAAGTCGCACTTCGCTCAGTCTTATGCTGGCCGTGGCGGTCATGAGGCGAATGTCGCACGCAAAGGCCAGACCTACACCTCCGCCGAAGGCTGGGCCCTGCAGGCAAGCTATCGTGACCTGAGGGGTGTTGTCGATCGCTTCAAAAAGGCGCTTGAGTCGGGAGTACTGTGCGTCCGCTGCGTCGCCTCCTTGCGCAACTGGTGAGGTGCCTTTGCCAAGATCCATGCCCGTGCAGAAAAACCTCCCGCGAGCGGTTAATGCAATTCGTGTGATGGATGGGTCGGATTTTGCGCTCTCAAATAATTCAGTGAGGTGTGATATCATGGACGTTGTAAGAGCATTGCCGTTCTTGGGTCGGTTGAGCACAACCTTGAGGTTGGTGCCGCTTCTGAGGATTTCGATGCCATCTTCCGCCGGCTGCTTAAGCCATTCCAAACTTGACGGCAATGAACTTTGGCGTTGAGGAGTTGCCAACGCCTTGACAGCGAGTGCACTGCCCGCACGGCTGGAGTTGGGAGCAGAGAGTTGTTGAGATATCCACACGCCCGCATCAACCAGCTTTGCAAGATCAACACCGGTGTCCAAGCCAGCCCGGTGCAACGTGTAAACGAGATCTTCCGTGGCGAGATTGCCCTTTGCTCCAGGGGCATAAGGGCAGCCTCCTAGCCCGGCAACGCTGCTGTCGAACACGCGGATGCCGCAGTTGTATGCCGCCCACACGTTGGCAATGGCTTGGCCGTAGGTATCGTGGAAGTGCCCCGCGAGTCTTTCCACAGGTATGCCTGCGTCAAGCAGAAAATGGAGCACCCTTTGGACATCGGCAGGAACTCCTACACCGACGGTGTCGCCCAAGCTGATCTCGTAACAACCCATGTCCAGTAGCTGTCGCGAACAATTGAGCACGGCCTGGTGCGGTGTTGGCCCGTCGAAGGGACATGCAAAGACACACGATACGTAGCTGTAGAGGAATGAGCCTACGTTCTTGAAAATTACAACAGATGCAATTATCAATGCAGCGGCCATAAAAACTTACCCTCGTACTCCCAAACCGTGAGAAAGGGCCGTGTTGGCAACTTTTCGCGCGCGATCAAGGCCTTCCTGAACGCTGCATCTAATATTCGCCTTGCTGAATCCTTCGGACGCGCTTACAAAAACGGCGACTTCTTTGACGTTGTATTTTAGAGCTGCATCCAGTCCCTTCAGGTTCGGAACGAGAACTGGTGCTCGGATCCCGGGATCGGCGAGTAGCTTCTGGACTTGAGGACTGGCCAGCACTGTCTCGCAGTCTGCAAGCTGTGGAATCGCTCGCGGACTGACGACTGAAGTGATCTCCACTGTTCGAAGTCCGGCAGCTTGTAATTTGCTGATGAGTTCGAGTTTTGTGACCGTTGGAATGCTCTTCTTCACATTCTGGAGGCCATCGCGGGGCCCGACTTCGACAATGCGGACGGCTGCACCTTGCTTTGGTAAAGACATGGTGTCTATGGCTTTGATGGCCTCTTCGAATCGTGAGTGACTTGATATCAAGCAGCGCGATGTGTACCCTTGGCCAGTTTCACAGCATCCTTCTGTGCGATTGCGTACTTATCCGCGAGACATTCGCGGGACGGCACAAGGCCCTGGGCGATTGGTTGTGGCTGGACGGTCCAAGTCTAACCGGAGGGGAAACGCGGGCCGTCCGCCGCCCGGCTTCCGTGTCTTCGGTGTGGGTCCACCGCGCGTGCGACCCGGAGCACCAGTCAGGCATCATGGCATTTGAGAATAGGGGAATTGACATCGGCACTGAGGAAGTTCTGACAGCATGTGCTTGGGGGACGTGAATTGCAGCGCAATGAGCTGCTGATAGATTCCTCTGGCACTTACATGTACGAAGCACATCTCATCAAAGTTGCATTGGGCCATCTTCAAGCGTCGACCATCAACCGTGTGTCTTCTGTTGCTGCAATAATAGCATCTCGTATTAAAACTGATAGTATCGAGGTCATCACAATCTTGCTCTAACTGCACTCTCATGGGCGTCTTTATTCTGCCGCAGCAAGCGAGCCCCCATGGCACGAAGAATGTGTTTCTGGTGTTTTCCGCTCCCCGTCTTAGGAAAGTCTTCTCCCACGGCAGCATCACCAATCCAGAAAACATGCTTCGGGGCCTTGTGTCGGCCAAGCGTCTGCCGCACCCAGTCGGCCACATTCGCCGCACTTAGTCGAGCCGACTTTTCTGCTTGGCGGACGAAACAGGCGACAGCCTCGCCGTACTTGTCGTCCGGTACTCCCACCACACTGGCCTCTACAATATTCGCATGAGCGAGTAGCCTCTCTTCAATTTCCGCTGGAATGATGTTTTCGCCTCCTGGGGACACGGCTGAGTTAGTTGCTTGTCTCCATGGGCACCAAATGGTTATACTTGCCTCTGATGATCATGTCTTTGATGCGGCCTGTCACACGGCAATAGTCGTCCTTGTCGATGACGCCCTCGTCGCCGGTATGCATCCACAAAACTCCGTCCGCGTCCATCCTCATGACCTCGTTGGTTTTTTCTTCGTTGTCAAAGTACCCTTGCTGCAAAGCGTACCCGCTCGTACAGATTTCCCCTCGCACACCGCGAGGCACAATGTTGCCCTCTACGTCGACAATCTTTGCCGCCGTGTGTGGGAACACAGTTCCTACTGAATCCAATCGATGCTCCGGCGGGCACTGAAACGACGTGGCGAAGGTGACGGGGCTAGTCTCTGTCATACCATATGCAATGATCATCTTCTGGATGCCCATGTCTTGTTCCAGTCTGTTCATGAGCGCTTGTGGTACCGGCGATCCGGAGGCCAAGCCCGCCTTCAGCGACGTCAAGTCGCGCCGCCGTTTTGCATTGGCGTCAAGTGCAGCGACAAACATTGTTGGGACCCCATACAGCACAGTGCAGTGCTCGGCTTCTATGGCATCCAATACCAAATCAGGGTCAAATCGCGGTGCGGGGAACACGATCGAACTTCCATTCGTGAAAGACCCGAGGAAACCCAATACAAGACCGAAACAATGGAAAAGCGGCGGAGGACAACAGACGACCTCGTTCGGGTTCAAACACAAGCGTTCTCCGACCAGCCGTGCGTTGTTGATCAAATTTCTATACCGGATGTTAGTGGTAACGGACCAGACAACGAATCCAACGAGGGGTAGTTCATCTTACATGTGCGACAGCATGGCTGCTTTCGGGCTACCGGTCGTGCCTGGTATAGTAATGTTAGAGCTGAAATCTCAATCGGGTGGTTCTGGTATCCCAACCTGAGGTAAATTGCAGGTTGACGGTGTCGCCGGCCCGGACCAGAGACTCCTTCTTTGTCAATTCTGTGTCGCTCAGCTTGCTGTATTCACCCTTGGCAACGAAATCTTTGTACGCTGTCGATTTCAACCTGAAGCCTTCCGAATTAAACGATCCGTTGAATAGCACAAGCTGGAGGTCCGTCTTCAAGCCTCTGCTAAGCAGATCAAGGTGTTCGGCGAGGTCTGTCCGGTACCCGGAGTATTGCGCCGCGCAGACGAGCTTGCAGCCTGAGTGCCTTTCTCAGTAATGGACACGACAAGTGCTCTACCATACATACTTACCGCTGAATTTGATGGCATGGAGCAATTCTTGGGGGGCGTAGGTGGAGTTGAGAACCACCACCGGACAGCCGATGCGGGCTGCTCCAAGGAAAACTTCGATGTATTCCAAGCAATTTCCAGCGATGATGCCAATGCGGTCTCCATACTTGAGACCTGATTCAAGGAGGGCTTTGGCAACTAGTTTACTGCGGAAGAGGAGGTCACAGTAAGTTCGTGACACCTTCTGCCAGGAGAAAACCACCGCGGTGCGGTCCCCAAAGTGTCTTGCCTGGGTGTCGATAAGAGCACCCAATGTCGTGGACCATAGAGGCTCGTCGGTAGGACCGCGAACAATGGAGAGAGCGGACATATCTTTTGCGGACATTGCGAATTGGGTATCGTATGGAAGAGCGGCAGCAAAGATACGGAGTAGCACACAGTCACACTTGGCGCACGACAGTGGACGGCGACTTATGAGAACAACCGATATGCTAATCAATGCCAATCCCACATCATCTAAGCCGGGGCCGCTTAGCTGGCCGACAACTACTGACCCATGTAATCCACGAATCCAGTTTGTCGGGGCTTGGAGTCTCGGGATTCGGGAAACGGAAGTGCCCCACCCGGAGCGCCCCACCCGGAGCACGGCTTACGGGCCGTCCGTGTCCGTGTCCGTGTCCGGACCCCGGAGTCACATGATGCTGGACGGCCTCGGGCCTCTACACTTTCTCGCTGCGGTCAAAGTGGGCGGACGTATAAGCAAATGTGCAAGTGGGCGATTGTGCGTATGAACAATTACTGATCGTCTTGTTCGTTTTGGTACACAGTTCATTTTCACCAACCTGCGACAAGTCATGGCAGGTCTCAACGCTTTGCCCTTTGTCGAGTCCTCGCTCGACCTCCGCGGCTCCCAGTTCGAAGAAAACCGAGCATCATGGGAGCCCATCATCGAGGCATTCGAGCAGGCGTCCAAAGCCGTTACCACCGAGGCCGAACCAAACTCGCAGCTGAAGCACCAATCGAGAGGCCAATTGCTTGGTGAGTTGATGCCGTACAATATCTTGGTCTATCGACCGGTATATTCTGACAATGCAGCGTAGCTCGAGATAGAATTTCCCTCCTGCTAGATCCCGGTTCCCCATTCCTGGAGCTGTGCGCTTATGCCGGCTTTCGCCAGGATGGCGCACCGCCTTGTGCCAACCTGATCGCGGGCATTGGCAGCATATGGTTAGTGGCACCAACAAGCCAAGTGTGAGCTGTCAGCGTCTGACTTGTCTTCTTGTAGTGCTCGACCGTGCCTCATCCTTTCACATATACCCACGCAGAGTGGCGGCGCGTGGAATGAATTCACAGGTGAAGAATTGGTTTGGACTCCCCTTTCGCAGGGCAATATCTGACTAGCCAGCGCAGTGCCCAAACAAAATCGTGTCACGGAAATCGCAACGGAAAACGGCTTACCCATCGTGGCACTCGTACAATCAGTATGTCTCTTCCGGCTTCATCGGATCTGTGTCTCTTGATTGCCCCTAGCTGATCGTTACAGGCAGGCGTGTTTTTACCGCAGCAATTCAAGGTGTTTCATGCAGGAGGCCAGATCTTCCGCGACCTTGCCAGACGGAGCCAGCTGGGGCAGCAGTCATGCGCAATCGTGTTTGGGTCCTCCACGGCCGGTGGCGCGTACCACCCTGCCCTGTCGGACTATAGCATCTTCGTCAGGGGCCAAGCACAGGTGTTTCTCGGCGGCCCGCCACTTGTCAAAATGGCAACGGGAGAGGTAGTCGAGGCGGAAGAGCTCGGCGGTGCAGAAACCCACGCCAAGATCACGGGATTGGCTGACCAGATCGCAAACGATGAGTCTGTCGACCATACATATGGGACTTCAAGTCACGTACTGACAGGTTCATGATAGGTTTGACGCAATCAGAAAGGCACGCGAGTGGGTGGCCACTCTCGGTTGCTCGCCAATGGCGCAAGCCGCCATCTCAGAGATGCCTCTGGAACCACGATACCCTGCAGAAGACTTGTTGGCGTTGGTCAACCCGGACGTCCGCAAGCCATTCGACATGGTGGAAATTCTCTTGCGTCTTGTGGACGATTCGCGACTATCCATCTTCAAGCCAAGCTATGGTACAAATCTACTCACCAGCTTTGCCCAAATAATGGGTCTGCTTCCCTCCGTATCTTACTGCCAAGAGGGAGTAAATGCTAACCGATTCGGTAGGTCATAATGTTGGAATTGTTGCGAATCGCGTGCCAGTGATCAACATCGATGAAGCGTCCAAAGGCGCCCATTTCATTCGCCTCTGCAATCAATCGTGAGTCTCCCCCACACACAAGCCTTGCAATGGCCCAGGAGACGGAAAACGACTGAACAGCGTCTCGTTAGGACCGTACCCATCATCTTTCTTCACAATGTCACTGGATTCATGGTCGGCAAAAAGGCTGAGCACGCCGCAATCATCAAGAAAGGTGCCCAGATGGTGTCCGCCGTCAGTTGCTCCACGGTTCCGCACATCTCCATAATCCTAGGAGCATCATATGGAGCTGGAAACTACGCCATGTGCGGTCGGGCGTACAAGCCGCGATTTCTCTTCACCTGGCCGACCGGTCGTTGCAGCGTCATGGGGCCCGACCAACTAGCTGGCGTCATGCAAACGATCGAGGCCAACAGCGCCAAATCTAAAGGCAAAGAAGTGGACGGCAGCGCCGTAGAAGCGAGAGTCCAGAAACTCAAAGACAGCGTTCAGAGGGATAGTGAGAGTTACAGAACGAGTGCGGCTCTCTTGGATGATGGAGTCATTGATCCGCGCGACACGAGATGTGTATTGGGCATGTGTTTGGAGGTTGTCAAGATCCCTGGAGTCAAGGGCGCCGACGGCCATCGTGTTCTGGCGCGGATGTAGTTTCATTCACTCGAGGCAAGAAAAGATTAACAAATCAATGTTTCACACATTCTTGAAAGCAAGATCGTCATATATCGTGTGCTCTATGATGGTGGGGTTTGCTGTTGGCGTTATTCACTGCTACGTCTGTACGTGTTTGAGCGTTGTGCTTGAGCCATCGACAGCGCATAATACCGAAGCAATACTGAGGAAATAACATCTTGCAAGAGAAACGATTATATACTTCATTCTCAATCGTTACCACTTTAATTACTCAACCACACACAATACCACGCCTTCGTCCACGGCATCCTGCTCGCGGACCTTTGCTTTGAATGTACCCTCTACCGAGGTAAAGATGTTAATCTCCATCTTCATGCTTTCTACCACCATTACTTTTTCGCCAGCCTTGACAGCTTCGCCGTCCTTCTTCAACACCGAGAGTACTTTGCAAGGCATGGGCGCCGGTACCACCCGCTTACCCTGCCCAGCGCCGGCCTCTTGCTTCTCGCGGATGTTCTCAAAGTACGAGAGCGTGCTGAAACTGGTTGCGTCATACCAACTCCCCAACAGGGGCACGTGGCACAGAACGCGGGCTCCCTCTGCAGTCTGGGTGACACCGGAATGGCCGGCCTCACGACTCTCTGTAGCGAGGTGAAGCACCAGGCTCTTGCCATTGAGTACGCAGTTAAGGGTGGTTTGAATCCATGGCACGGATGTGGGCCGGGGATTTGCGACTTCCGCCTTGCAGCCCTTCACCGTGATGCTGTACTTTTGCTCGTCTGGCAGTGCCCCGGCTCGTAGAGAGTTGCTAAGTAGGTTATATCTTGCAGTGACGTTCTGGGGCTGGCCAGCATCAGGCATGGGGGCAATCGTGCCTATGGCTGTATCGCTATCCTTCGCTTGCTGAGGCGTAGTCCATGAACAAACATATGCCGGTTTCCCCGCCGCGTCACTGCCAGGTACGACAATTTGCCGGCGTGAATCATTCACTGGGTCGAAGGCTTGGTTGCGGAAACCGAGGCGGATGTTGGAGAATGGCCTTGGTGCTCCCTGTCTGCGTTGTGAGACGGTGCTCAAGACGTAAGCGGCAAGAAGCGGCAAGCCGGCGCTGATTTCCGAGTTCTTCTCAGCATAGGGTGATTTAAGAAGAGTCTCAAGGTTCTGGGGAATGAAAGAGGTCGTGTATCCCGGGTCGGAGAAGCTGTCGTGTAGTAGGCAGCTCTGGAGGAACAACTGGTTTGTAACAACTCCAACGCAAGCCGTCTCGGCGAGCACTTTTACCATGCTGGCCCGCGCGAGAGCTCGCGTTGGTGCCCAGACCACAAGCTTTGCAATCATGGGGTCGAAATGTATCGAAATCCGTGAGCCCGTGGCCACGGCCGTTTCGAATCGAACATGGCGAGATGCCCAAGGACCCAAGTCAGCGGGTCGCCAAAGTCGGACAACACCATGCCCGGGATAAAAGTCCCGTTGCGGATCTTCAGCGCACAAACGACACTCGATGGAGTGGCCTACTTGACGGACGCGCTTGAGCGGCTCCAGGGACGCTAGATTGCCGCCAGAGGCGACGAAGAGCTGCAGGGCGACGATGTCAAGCCTGGTCACCTCTTCGGTGATGGGATGCTCGACTTGCAGGCGCGTGTTGACCTCTAGGAAGTAGAAGTCGTTGGTGGCAACGTCGAACACAAACTCGACGGTTCCGGCATTCTCGTATTTGAGGAGCTTCCCGATGCGCACGGCGACATCACTCATCTCCTGGCGCTTCTTCTCATCCAACCATGGAGATGGTGTTTCCTCGATGACCTTTTGGTGTCGTCGCTGGACTGAGCAATCCCTCTCCCCCAGCGATAGGACGTTGCCGTGGCTGTCGCCTATAATTTGGATCTCAATGTGTTTGCCGGCCTCGATGTACTTTTCCAGAATGCAGTCGCTGGAGCCAAAGAATCTCGCCGCCTCTGACTGTGCCCTCTCCAGTTCGGTTAGAAGCTGGGAGCGCTCGCGAACAATCCGCATGCCTTTGCCGCCGCCTCCAGCGGATGCTTTGAGCATAATGGGATACCCGATCTTGTCCGCGGCCCTCTCAAGATCTGCAGACTGCTGACTTGCACCGGTAAAGCCAGGTATCAACGGGACGGTTGGGTCATGTTGCTGGAGGTACTCTTTGGCGGACCGCTTGTCGCCCAGTGTCAACATGGCATTTGCGCTGGGCCCGACGAACGTGAGTCCAGCATCGCGAACTGCGGCGGCGAACTGGGCATTCTCGCTCAAGTAGCCGTACCCGGGATGGATGGCGTCGGCTCCGGCGTCGGCAGCGATGCGGACAAGTAACTCGACGTTCAGATAGGGATTTCCACCAGCCTGCTCAATTGAACCGAGCCCAATGGATTCGTCAGCGAACACTATGTGCTGCGACGTTGCGTCTCTGTGTACCGACGACTCTGTTAGCTAGGGAGCTTTGCACGGGCACCAGCCAAGTTCCCACTCATTGGAGAGACATACTCATCGACGTAAATTGCGATGGAGGTAATGTTGAGCTTGCGACAGGTTTCAATGATGCGACAGGCAATCTCTCCTCGGTTTGCAATAAGAAGACGGTGTAGTCGCGGCGAGCCTGTGTTGTCGAGCGGCAGCGGCGCGACGAACAACAGAGGTGGATTAGACATTGTCGACGCATCGGTGGCGGATGCAAGCTCAGAAGTGGCCTTCATGGCGATGGTAGTAACAGCAACAGGAAGAGCATAGATTCACCATGCAAGTCAATACCGTGCATGAAATGCCTTGACAAGCAATTAGTAGACATTGTGAGCTATTCAAGGCGTCGGCGAGTTCTAGCTGTGAGTTGCATCGGCACGGCGCACAGCCCGTGCCGTGTACATGGTACCTGGCAGAGTAACGCGGCCTGCCGGGCCGTGTGGGGCCGCGCGGAGCCGTGTACGTGCCATCCGTCCGGACTCCGGGGTGCCTTTCTGCCTACGGAATCATATCGGGTAGCTTGTAGACTTGTTGCCGTCCAGAGTTTCACCAATAACAGAACGAACCGCATCCCGCCCGTTACAGCAAGATATTTCCATGCATCTGGCTATAATTGCGAAACAGTTGGCGTCGTATACGAAACCGAGCGATTGATCCTTTTCGACTCATCCACGAATCATCATGGTCGGACGAAAACAAATTCCCTTTGCGGAGCCTCTCTGGCTCAGCCGAGAGTTTTCTGCTTACTACCATGAGTCTCATCGACGATTGCAGAAGGAGGCGAGGGCGTATGTCGACAAACACATCTTGCCCTTCAGTGATCAATGGGAACATCAGGGCTTCGTCCCCCCAGAGGTAGGCAAGCAGTTGTCGGCGTGTCCGCATGGGCAAGGTCCCGGCAGATCAGTATGAGATCGGAGTTGGCTAACCAAATCATTGTCCTGCGATGCAACAGGTCATTGCAGAACATGCTCGACAAGGATACATGGCGACCGCCGTATACCCGCTGGCGAAAGACTACCTACTGGGCCAGCGGCTGCCCGGCGACATTAAGCCAAGCGAATGGGACGGTTTTCATGACCTGATTGTCATTGACGAAATCGCAAGGTGCGGCTACCTGGGCGTCATATGGGCCTTGACGTGCGGCAACTCGATTGGGGCGCCGCCGCTGGTCAACTACGGCAATGAGCAGCAAAAGGGTCAGTTCTTGCCTTCGATACTGAACGGCAGCACGAGGTTCTGCCTCGCCGTGACGGAACCAGATGGTAAGTCACTGGGATCAAACATACAAGACAGGTAGAGGCTGACGATGACTTGCCACAGCGGGATCCGACGTTGCTGGAATCACCACGACGGCCGAGCGCAAGGGCGACAAGTATATTGTCAACGGTGCCAAGAAATGGATCACCAACGGCATCTTTGCCGACTACTGCACGGCGGCGGTGCGAACGGGAGGCGAGGGAAGGCAGGGCGTGTCGGCGCTCATCATCCCACTCAAGGTGCCAGGCGTGACCTGTCGGAAGCTTGAGAACTCGGGTGTGCAGGCAAGCGGTACGTATGCGCCAAGCATACGAGCCGAGCTCGTGGCTAATTTCTTGCTCGTCTTTGAGGACTACAGGTTCGACATATATCGAGTTTGACGAGGTGGAGGTCCCCGTGTCGAATTTGTTAGGCCGTGAGAACCACGGGTTCGAAATCATCATGTCAAGTATGTACTCAGATGAGCAACTCGGACACCACCCTTTCGAGCTGCTAATAACTATGGCGCAGACTTCAACCATGAGCGCCTGTGGCTGGCCTGCACGAGCCTGCGGCTGGCTCGCTGCTGCATCGAGGACGCATACACGTACGCCCGCACCCGCGAGACCTTTGGCAAGCCGCTGCTCGCCAACCAGGCCATCCGCAGCAAGTTCAGCGCCAGCGGGCGCAAGGTGGACTCGGCGCACGCGCTCATGGAGCAGCTGGTGTACATGGCCGGGGCGGCCAGGCGGGCGGGCCGCGAGGCGCAGACGGGCATGGGCGGCCTGTTTGCCAACCTCAAGGTGCTCGCCGGGCAGACGCTGGAGTTTGTGAACCGCGAGGCGCAGCAGACGATGGGCGGCGCGGGATACTCGCGGGGCGGTCGGGGCGCGCGCGTGGAGCAGATCAGTCGCGATGTGAGGGTCATGGTGGTGGGCGGCGGGAGCGAGGAGATTCTGACCGACCTCGCCGTCTCACAGGAGGAGCGAGCCCTGGCCAGATTGTAGGTGCCATTCCTGCCGAGTTTTTGAGGGTTCGTTTCAAGTAGTCTGGATAATACACAGCTTGCGACTTACGAGTCGGGTACCTTGCCAATTGCCAAGCTGGTAGCCCCTCCGCCACTTCCCCGCATTCTCCGCACACAGCCGTTACCCTCCCACTAACACTAACACGAGCACCCACTGCAGCTTTCTTACCTGATCGGCCCTCGGCCATCCGGTTTCTCCCACCTGCTCAGCACTTGTCCATCATCATAAAACACCATGTCTGGAGAGCGCGAGACGAAGCGGGCGCGTCTGGCGTGTCTCAACTGTAGGTGAGTACGTACGCCAGCCGTTGTTCTCCCCATCTGTCTAACGGTTGGCAAGGCGCAAGAAGACGCGCTGCCACGGCGAACGTCCAGCCTGCGCTCTGTGTGTTCGACTCGGCCAGCACTGCGAGTATCCTGCGCCGACGGCGGTCCCTGCCACCGCTACCGGCTTTCCCTCCGCTTCACATCGACACTCACCACCGTCTGGGCTAACCAACGTGAGTCGAGTCCCCATTCCGCCTTGCATAAACTGCACGCTGAGCACTGTTCCTGACATCCGTATTTGGTTTGCATCAGGATGACCTTGCTGCCCGCGTGGCAAAGCTAGAGGCACATCTACGTGCCGCAAAACGAGGCACCATCGTCGATGAAGGCGACAGCGATGGTGGCCTTGATAACATCCACGCCGTCTGGGCGTCCAAGTCCTCTTCGCCCGAAAAGCCCTTGACGCCGCCGCAGCAGCAGCGACAATCCCGGCAACGCCAGCAGTCGACACCGCTTTGGTCAGCGGCACGCCCCGATTCCGAGGGCAGCAAGCTCTTTTCTCAGCTTCCGCCCGGCCCTGTGCTGAAGTCGCTTGTCGACGTCTACTTTGCCAACTGCCACAACCAGCCGTATTGCTTCTTTCACGAGAGCAGCCTGCGCCGACGTCTCGCGGCTGGCGAAATACCTCACTATCTTCTCCTCGCTCTTGCCGCGACCGCCGTCCGATATAGCACCAATGATTACTTTAAAGATCGCCAGTTGGAGGCGGCAGAGGCTTTGTCCCGCGCCGCCTGGATCATCATTCTCGACCAGGTCTTCGCGACTGACCATAGCCCCAACGTGGCGGCGGCGCAGGGCACGAGCCTGCTCGCCATCATAGACTTCACTGGTATGAAATACCCCGGTTCCCGGAATCCTCGCTCCCTGCCGATGCGTGCCTGACTGTGACATAGCTGGACATCATCGCCTCGGCTGGGTCAAGATTGGCCTCGCCATCCGCCTCGTCCAAAGCCTCAAGCTCAATGCGGAGCCTGACTCGGCACTCCCGCCCTGGCAGCAGGAAGAGCACCGCCGCGTCTTCTGGTCCGTGTATTTGCTCGACAAGTTCGTCTCTTGCGGCAGATCCCGCCCGCCCGCCATCCTGGACCTTGACTGCACCCTGTCCCTGCCTTGCAGCGAGGAAGCCTTCCGCATGGAGACCCCAGACAAGATGCCCACGCTGGCGGTATTCCAGGACCTACCCAGCAGTGCGCCGGTCATCAAGCAACTGGATCACTTCGCAATTTTGGTTCTAATGTGCTCGATGCTCGGTCTTACAGTCAGAGACACGTTTCAGCAGAAGCCGGTCGCTTTGCCTTCGTGGGACTGCCGAAGCGATTTCGCCAAGATTGGTAGCATCATCATGAGCTTTGAGAGCATGCACGCGGCCAGTGCGGATAGGCTGGGGGCTTACATAGCCGACAGGTTCGGCACGTACGAAGGCTTTGATCGGCAGCGCGTTGGCCACTTCGTATGGGCACGAGGCGTATATCACCTCTGCGGCTGCATGCTCTACCATCCCGTCAACATGCACAGGCACCGCCAGACGCATGGCGCCGACTTTCCCGCGACGTTTACACGCGAGTGTCTCGGCCGCTGCCAGGAACATGCTGCGCAGCTGACCAATATTCTTCAAACGCTGCAGACGATGGGTTGCTGTGCTCGGGGAAGCTTCCTGGGCTACCTGGCCGCTTGCGCCGCGTCAATACACCAGCTCTACGTCTATTCCCCAAACCAGGATACCGCGGCACAGGCTGTGGCTTCCTCGGGGATTTGTCTCGGCGTCCTCGAGCAAGGGCCTGTGTGTTGGCCCAACCACAACTTGATGGCAGCAGCGTTGAAGGACCTCGACACAGATCCTCGCCTGGCACGACTTCTGATTGATCCATCACAGGTCGTTGTCGATGCCGAGGCTGACGCGGCACAAATAGATGGTCTCTGGCATGCCATTGATTACGGAGTGCTAAGTGATTCGAAACGCAAGAGCCCGGGACTTCTCCCGGCTTTCCCTTCGAGCCTGGGGCCCGGCATGGATTGGGCATTCTTTGAAGACCAAATAAGCAACAACAGAAACTCCTTCCTAGGCTTGGCGCTGCCCGATCTCATCACGGAGCTCTAGCCTCTCTTATCAGGCATCAAGGCGAACGAAACTTGTCCGAGATGTATTATTATCGTGGAACATGGGTACCACCGATTTCTTGGGGGTGGGTGAAGCGAGCAGCATGAATAACTGTACCTAGTACGAAGTATGTAGCATCAACAGCCGGAACATGATGATGTGGAATCGCTGCGGCGTTGTGCCAACGGGCTTGCGAGTTTACAATAGGACATGCAACCTAAAGATGACGTCCGTATCATAGCCCGGCTGGTATATCACGGGTCAACAGTGACTACTGCCATTCACCGTCTTCTCTCCCTCATCTGCCTCCATTACCGCCTCCGATACCGCTTCCGCTTCCGCCTCCGCCTCCGCTTCCGTGTCCGTGTCCGTGCCCGTGTCCGAGGCCGTCCCCACCCACACACAAGGTTTGGTGTATGTTCAATCTTCAACAGACGTCACATGCCCTGCTGCCACAAAGATTGACATTGCTGACATGTACGGACTATGCATACTCCGATTCGTCCCCTCATCCTGGGCCTTTTTCTCAAAAAGTTTCCTAATCTGGCATCGCATCTTCCCCGCGAGTCGTCCCCGCATAGCGATCACTAGTCCTTTGCGCCACCTGTCATGGTTCGCCTTAGCGGCATCCCTCACTCTTGCGAATCGCGGGTTGGAGGCTCGCTGAGTTACCGGTAGTCTGGGCTGCCGGCGGAGCGGAGCCGTTGAAGACAGCCCTGGAGACCAACGGCAGCTACGCGTAGTCACCTGATTCATCTATGTTGTCTCTTATCTACAGCACGTGGGGGTCCCCGGCCTTTGACCAACCCCTCCATCGCTCACCAGGCACAATTCGTCGGGAGCATATGCAAGGCTGCGATGATCACTGACAAGTTTTACTTTGTATCCATCGCAAAGGCGAACCAGCGGCGGTGTTCGAGATGTCGTTAGCCAAGAGGAATAACGGTTAGTGCGACCCTTCCGAGCTCGCTCGCAGTTGGACTGACTGACTGACCATCAACTGGAAAGGCTGCTTGGAGTGCCGCATGCGCCGCGTGTGCTGCGACAAGGCAGAGCCAGAGTGCTTCAAATGCCGCAAGAAGGGAATCAAATGCTCTGGCCAGGGCATCGAATGTCGATTCAGCTCTCACATGATACCCAAGACCTCCGCCAGCTCCTCGAGATCGGCGACCGGTGCAGCCGGGACCAACACCCAGGCCAACGGCTCTCCCGTGCCTTCGCGGGCAGCGAAGCGTTACCGATGGCGCAACACGGTCGGCACTCGGCCAGAGAAGCGAGCACCCAGGTCAGACGAATCGGAATCGTCTTCGCGCCGTGGCTCCGCCATCCTGTCAGTCAGCCCAGGCCCAGGCTCGCCACTCTCCAAGGACGCTCGAGATGATGGACCTCTTACCCCTGATGCTCCAAGTCCTTCCATCATTCTGGATCGGGAGGCACTGGATCAGAGAATTATGCAGCTGTCATCGCCCCGTGCAGCAATAGAAGCAGTACCTCCTCAGGCCAGGATGCTCTTCGATCACTGTAATCACCCATCCATCCCCCGCCCATTCGATCGCGATCAGAGCTGACCTCGATTTTCTGTTTTGTAGTCTCCAACTTCATCGCAGCCAAAATGGTCGTCTTCGACTTCACCGGCAACGGCTATCGTCAAATCATCCTGCCGCTGGCATGTCAGGACGAGACGGTCGGACGGGCCGTATCCGTCATCGCGGCATTCCACCTCGCACAAAAGGCGCCGCACATGCGCATGGCTGCCGAGATGGGCCAGCAAGCCATCCTGTCGAGGCTGTGTCGCGACGCCCTACTCCTTGAACCAAAGCGATTCTTCAATCTTTCGACTTGGGCAACCATTCTGGTTCTGCTTGTTGGGGATACAATCACTGGCTCCAACAACTACGTGCACCTGCTCGAGCTCCTCTCCTCATTAGCTCAGTCGTCGGCTTCCGTGCAGTCGCTTTCAGACACCACCAGGGCATTCATCATGCAGCAGACCCGAATGTGAGCGCTTTGCGGTCCTTTCTGTAACGCTTTCTGTGTGCCTCGACTAATCGGTGACGAAAACAGGTTCGAACTCTTTGGATTTCCGTTGTCTAGTGAGAAAAAGGGCTTAAAAACTCTAACGAAATGCCCGGACTACTACCTCGACTTCATATCGTCGTGTCCACCGCTCAGCCTCGACCCCGAGCAGTATTCCAACGGCATGATAATGAAAGATGCCATTCGGCAGGCATGCGAGCTATATCGAAACCGCGCGCTACAGTCTACGTCCCGCGAACTTTCCATCGAGTCTGTAGAACGGCTTCGCCAGACGGTGCTCGGCCTGGAGCCAAGTGTTGACGGCTGCCATGCGCTGGTCTGGGCTTACTTCGTGGCAGCTGCTGAGAGCATTCTACCCGAACACCGTGACTTCTTTTCCAACCGTCTGAGAAGTCTCTTCGGATGCACTGGATTTGGCAGTATCCCGCTCGCGCTTGAAACTCTTGAACTCATTTGGGCGACGCAGAGCTCGTCGAGCTGGACGGAGATAGTGACGCACCAAAGACCGATCTTGATCATGTGAGGATAAGCCAGGCCTTACATGTATACCCTTTCTCGTCAAATAAGTAGCTACAGAATGCAACGTCCATTTTGTGATTAAATTTCCACCACACACGATGCGATTGCTGGCCTCATAATTTACACTCATATCTTTGCTCGCCCAGCAAGATCAGCCCGAACAGCAACAGCAGCTCTAGTACCCTCTTCGATGGCTCCATCAATGAAGCTGCGCCAACCCAGCGCCCAATCCGAGCAAGCGAAGATGATGTTTCCTTGCCGTGCTCGCATGTCCTTTAAATACGTGGACAACAGACCCGGCGCTGGGAAGAACCTGCAACACGCGTCAGAAACTGTGCAGGTAACAAACTTTGGAGAAGACGGGTCAGCCTCACCATGCTCCTTTGGCAAACTCATCTCTAGACCAGTTATGGAAAACCTGTTCAGGCTGCGTTAGCGAAAATAGTGCTGCCCAATTTGCGTAACCTTGACTTACAAGTCTCTCTATGTTCATTGGTGTAAATCCCTGGAGAGCGGCCATGGTGTGATCAATGTCGTCCTCGGGGTGGAAGTGATTGTGCTGTCCACCAAACGCAACGACGTGTGTATTTCCAACCGGCGTCTCGCCATCGCCAAACCCATAAATAAGTCCGTTGTGCGGGTAGCTGATGCCAGTGAATGAGCGCAGGTCTCGGTCGCTGATTTCTGCATGAACCTTGATCGTTTGGTTGACGTGGCCGATGCTCGTCGCCGCCTTTCTCCCCGGGGTAACGGGCGGGTCAAATGCGACATCGTTCAGGACGTTCAGCGGGATAGCGCTGATCATCCTGGCAGCTTCAAACGTCTGCCCGTCGCGTGTCGTCACCTGAACGCCGTCCCCTCTGTCTTTGATGCTCGCGACGGGCCGGCTGAAGGCATATGTCAGGTTCCCCGAGGCCAGGGCTTCGCGGAAGAAGCGAATCGCAAAAGTCGACTGTCCACCCCGGAACTTGTACTTGACAAGATAGTTGATGCAGCCCTCATACGAGTACCCGCTCAACGCCCACCAGTGCAAGAACTCGTAGAAGCTCGTCGTCTCCAGGGTACCTCCACTGCAGAGAAGAACAAAAGCCTCCACGCAGAGACGCTCATTGGGAGTCAGGTCGCTCTTGATTCCGGAGAGGCGGTCGGCAACGGACATGTGATCGTACTTTCGAGCCTCAGGGCTGAGAACGCCGCTGTGGGGGAACGGGACAACCTTGCGGCCGCCAGACCCGTCAACGTTGGCGAGTTTGGATAGAGAAGATTCCATCAGGGCATCCTTCACACGGCAAGGTCAGATTTCTGTTTGCTCAAGTTGTTTGCAGCTGATGCGAGCTCACCTCTTCGTCGTGGCTGAACCGCTGCGTCCCCGTTGCGCCAGCCAGCAAATACTGGTTGATTCCCCTGGAAAAGTCGTAGGATATCTCAAGCTCGTCTTGCATGCCGTAACGTGCAATCTCACGCCACACATTGGCCTGGCCCCAGTATACCCAAGTGCCACCCATCTCGTAGGGGTACCCGCCAATGTTGGATGACCACGAACGACCGCCAATTCGGTCGCGAGCTTCGAGGAGCAGGACCTTGAGGCCTATGCAAAAAGATTAACAATGTTTCCCAGCAGCGGGATCAAGGTCACATACCTGCGAGACTAGCATCACGAGCGGCCGTGAGACCGCAGTATCCTGCGCCGACAACGATGACATCAAATCTTGAATCGGTGCCTTTCAGATTTGAAGGCGGCTCAATTGCGCCAATGCAGGGCACTCCAGGCTTGAGGCCCTGCGCCTTGGTCCAGGAGAAGCCATCTTTGGATGCCATTGATGCCGCGTTGGTCGTAAAAGGGAGCTTTGGGTAGCAAAAGCAAAGAGAAAACGTCGCCGCTATGCATCTTACTGCTCCCCTCAAGCAGGCACAGGTCTATTAATACGGTGGTCTTTGGGGTAGCTCGGTCTATACCGTGAGAAGGCCCGCGTCGACCCATTCATTATCAGCATAAGCCCACTTTGCATGAGATGAGCTGGTAGTCTAGCTCCAACAGGAACTTTCTCGAGAGTCGACTGGGGCGAATGGAGATTCTCCAGGCAATTGTCTAATGGGAATCTTGTTTCTCGCAAAATTACCCAATTTGGCGGGTAACGTCACCCCGATCCTCGCATGACTCTTTGTCGGTCTTAGCGTTACCCCAGGTTCTGTTGTGGGGGCGAACCGGAGCCTCCCGGACGGTTCGTGATGGTGCTACTCCATACGAACAACTGACGGGCCTGTAAGTAAAAGCTTTCCCGTGCTATCTTCCTCAGAATGGTACTGATCAAGTCTTGGATTTATCAACAACGAGTTTGTGGACATGGAGTCTGCTGTTGAGAAGACCTTTGAAGTCATCAACCCATCTGCCGAAGAGGTCATCTGCCAGGCATGCTGGGTGGCGGGATTAACGTTAGATGGTTACGAGGCGCGGCGTGATTCCGCAGCCATTGCAGTACAGGCGAAGCTGAAAACAATGAATGAGGACTACCGAGGCGAATCTACGAGTGAAGTAGAATCCGGGGCCCCGCGCGGTACCCAGATCGGACCCGAAGCCGGCTTGTGGGGACGGTACAGGGATAGTTGACATGTCTCAAGACGGGGAGAGACAGAGGGCGAAGTCACGGGCGGTCAATGTGAAAGTGAGCTATCAAATGGAACCTCGTCCATTTCCAAAAAGCCAAAAGTTAGGACTCATCTTGTTGAGAACCTAGAAACAGAAATGGGCGAGGTCAGCTACGCTGCTGAACGATATCGGCAGTTCCCCTTCCCCCACGAGGCGTCCTGGTTGGCCATGCTCCATCGTCTCCCTTGGGGGATCCTTGTCGCCGCAGACCCGGTGGCTGAGAGACACGGGCTGGCCCATTTCTCCCCTCACGACACGAGCTGCACACGAACTGCATCGAATTCCGCCCGTGTCCCCGTCCCGACCGTCTCAGCCATTTACTTCCTTGGGCAATAATTGGAGAAAGAGGAGGTGGTTCTGGACGCGACGACGACCGTGACACTCAGATACCTGGAAACCTTGTACTACTCCGTACCCCGCATCTTGTGGTTGGGCACTGGACCCTAGTCTATCCAACCTCTCAGAAATTTGCCTATTTGGGAAAGGGTCTGGGCCCGACGCCCCTCCGTGTCTCGGTATCGAAGAGGCTTCGCCGCCACGTCAAAACTGTCCAGCAACCTCTACTTCTATATCAACGGTGCGGGATCATCGTCCAGGCAGCGCTATGATAACCTATCAAGCCTCTTGTAATAGGGAGGCGTAGGGCGCAGCTATCGTGCCGCGTTCAGCTCCGAGTGAGCCGCCCTTCCCACAACACGGAACGGTTGTTGATGGGATACATATCAGGCCCATTGCCGCCACGGCCTAGTCATATTTCCGCAACTCTTTGTTCCTCAGCATACCCATCTACTCGATGAAGATGACAGCTTCTGGAGCGACAACAACATCGAGCCATGGCGCTCTCCAGCAACGGTTTTCTACCTTGTCAACCGTGGCAATGGCCTTTGCCATCCTAAAGTATACTTCCGCCTCTACTTGATGTGCAACGGCTCTGATGCTGACATGACTTCAGTACTTGGATTGCTCTGGCCGGCTCCATCGGTCTCATACTGCCTTCTGGTGGTTCCGTTGCGTTCCTCTACGGGTTCATCTTTTGCGTCCTGTGTTGTTTCTGCGTTGCAGCAAGTCTTGGCGAGCTCAGCGCTATCTGGCCCACTGCCGGAGGGCAATATCATTTCGTCTTCGCACTCTGCACGGACAAGTGGAAGAAGCCTGCGGTTAGTTGATACCCTACCCCCTGTCTTCGACTATGCTAATACGCAATATCATCGTAGAGCTTCGTAGTCGGATGGACCAACATCGCTGGCTGGCTGGTCGTGGTCACAGTGCAAGGCTATTTCGGTGGTAGGTGCATCGGTGTTTACTCACGGGTATCCATCGACATGGCTGATCTTGGACACAGCTCAATTCTTCTCTGCCGCTGCAGTCGTTGCTTCCAATGGGACGTACGAAATCACCGCAGCAAAGACATACGGAATCTTCTTGGCAATTCTCACCTTCACAACGGCTGTGAACATCTGGGGAAATAGGTTATTGGGCAAATGGAACGATGGAGCGCGTGAGTCAAGCAACGCATGCAGCTGGTCGCGATATCCAAACTGACCCAGTCACCCAGTATATTGGTCCATTTTGGGCGTCATCGTCATCAGCGTCGTTCTCCTCTCCATGTCTGAGAAGACAGACGCAGAATTCGTCTTCACAAGCTTCCAGAACCAGACAGGATGGCCAGATGGCATGTCCTGGATCCTGGGGCTCCTACAGTCGGCGCTCTCCCTCATCGGCTACGACGTTGTGTTGCACATGACGGAAGAAATGCCGAATCCGGCACGAGATAGTCCCCGAGCCATGATTTACGCCATAGCTGTTGGGGGAGTCACGTAAGTTAAACAACATCATTCAGCAGACCATCCCATAGAGATTGCGCTGACTTATCATCCAGAGGTTCACTCTTCATCCTTGTTATCCTCTTCTGCCTTACGGACCCCCAGGCAATACTGTCGACGGCGACTGGAATGCCCATTATCGAAATGGTTCTCCAAGCTACGAAAAGTCGAGCCGCCGCAACCATTCTGAGCTTGATGCTTGGCATCTGCTTCGTCAACGGATCTAGTGCCAGCATCACGAGCGCCAGCAGACTGCTTTTTGCCATGGCTCGTGATCGTGGCATAGTCTTCCACGACTTCTTCTCCCACATCCAGCCTGGCTTGAACGTACCCGTACGAACCATTCTGTTCTGCTTCGTCTTCAACGTCTGTTTCGGCCTCCTATACCTGGGTCCCACGGTGGCCTTTAGCGCATACGTTGCGTCGTGCACCATCTTCTTGGATATTTCCTATGCTTTCCCGATAATTGTCCTTCTTATCCGTGGACGCAAGGCCCTTGCAGAGCACCAGACCGAAAGGACTCCCTTCAAGATGGGGAGAAGATGGGGCTTGGTCGTGAATATCATTGCTACCTTTTATCTTGTTGTCACGTCGGTGGTAAGCCATTCCTATTTCTGTGTAACCGACCAGCCATGGATAACATCATTGAACAGTTCTTCTGTTTCCCTACGGCACTACCCGTTTCCGGGAGCGATATGAGTAAGCTCTTCTATCCCACCCTTGAGATTATTACTGTTGACTCACATTTTTGCAGATTACGTATCAGTTGTCCTGGGGATATTTGCAGTGCTCGTTGCGATGTACTGGTGGATATATGGCAAGACATTCCTGGGCCCGGTAAGGATACAACGTAGCGAAGTATTAGAGAACCAGTTTACTGATTATCTGTACTATAGGGATTTGATGTGATCGTGGCAGATAACCAAGATGCGACGACTGTCCATGTCCCTGCTCCGCCATCGAGCCAGGAAGATACATCGGAGAAGGGCACAGTAGTCCATCAGCAGTGAGTCGTACTGCAAATTTCTATCTATCTAGGCGGATGCAAGATATATCAGGACTCTAGCGTAATAAGGGTATTAAGTTAGTCGTTATTAAGGTGGCTTAAATAGTAATTTAGTAGATTACTTGGTAGGTTAATAATTTTTTATTCCCTTTTAGTCTGCTTTCTATTAGCTATTATTGCCGTTATTATACTTTCTTAGTTATTTACGAGCTATAATTAGGTCGTGACTAGCTTCTTTAGATTAATATCCATATACACGAGCGGGAATATATAGCCCCTATTCCTCTCTATTATATCTTTTATATATAACAGGTCCTGCTATTACATATATTCGCGGATTAATTACCGCGCGGACTATTTACCGCTAAAGAATTCGGTCGCGGACTAATTAGTAGGCAAAGATAATTGCGTAAGTAATCGCTATCTACTATAAATATGGCAAAGATGCCCGTTAATATTCTTACGGGTCTATCTTTTATAGAGAAATTATAGTATTAATACGGGGGAATCCCGGGCTAATCCCGGGGAAACCCTGGGGAATTCTTCTTGGTATTCCCTTCCCCGTGGATTTCCGGTGAGAAATCCCGGTGAAGCTATGGTGAATTCCGTGGGATTTCTTAGGGAATTCACGGGGAATTCTTGCTAGTATATCCTTTTCCGTGGTTTCCCCTATTAGATTTCCCGGATAATTCTCCGGTAATATCCCGATATTCCCCTGAGAATTCCTAGGGAAATCTTTCCGTATTAAATGCTAGGGTAAAAAGGAGAAGACGACGTCCTCGTCGTAGGGGAAATGTGCGTAGCGTAATATAGGGGCAATATCGGGGAAGTATATATAGTAGTGAGAGAAATAAGGAAAGTAATAGGAAATTATAGAGAAATAACGGGGAATATTAAGGAGAGGGGTGCTTGCGGTCTTTGGTAGTCGAACACGAAAACTAGGCGACCCGCGTCCGGGCCTAGTTAGTTAGCAGCGCCGCTCTTGCTCAGGCTTGTATTACCCTTAATTAGTAATGCTTACCTTAAATCACCTTAACCTCCCCCCTCCCCTCCGATAGGATACCCTTTAACCTATTAACTATAGCCAACACTGCCTTGAGTTTGCACTATATTGCATTAACTTTATGCGACCTTCGCCATGGCTCAGGATCCAGTCGCCCGCGCCAGGGCCGAGGGGCTGAGGGCAGATTGGCTGGTGAGCCCGGTTTCTGGCAACACCCTTCATTCTCTCGACACCCCGGTGCCTGATGCTCGGCTTCTTCACTCTGATGGTTATGCGAGTCTCGAATTGCTCCTGTCGCCTCCGTAATGGGGCTGGGCGCCTCTGATCCTGCGTATATATGAGGCTTTGGCCGGCCGACCAGACATGATCCCGCCCTACTTCCTACCTGCTCGACTGATCACACCCAACTTCTTCTTCCCCTCTCGATTTTCTTGCGACGACGGTGCTTATATTTACTTCACTCTGGTCGCAAAAGGCTCAGCAACAATGCCCCGGAAGAAGAGCGCCCAAGACTTCTTCCGCAAGGGAAGAGAGAAGGGCTCTGGCCAATGCACCGAGGGGATCGACGGTTCTATCGTCTTCAAGCAGCCCCAGGAGAAAACATTGAGAGAATACAAGCGAATGATCGGCCTCCGGAATCAGTGCGTCCCTTTCCGTCACCATAACCTCTGCTGTGGCCACACTGACACCCTAGTCCAGGTACGCGCAAGAACACGCTGACGACGATCCAAGCCCGTACGACCTAAAATCCTTGAAAGAATTCATGAAGGAGATTGCTCTCGGTATTGACGGCGCGGAAGATGATCCGAATCCAGGCGAAGGAACCGTCATGGTTTATTAGAAGCAGTTCATGGCCGGCTGGCGTCGAGAACACGATGCTATTCCTGGGAATACCACGCTCTCAGTAACGAATGTATGTCTTCCTGGCATGGGGGAAAACCCAGTCCATCCTTGTGACCGAATGGAGCTGACTGGTCGGGGCTAGTTCATCAAATACGAGTTACCCGAGATTCTCAGGCGCGAAAGCAACATCAAGTTGGTAAAAACCAAGCGACCGAGGAGATTCGGCACGAAGAACCACTTTCTTCACCTCGGTCATCAGCTGTGGGGGAACGACTGGGTCGAGTACGAAAAGCCGGCGACAAGGGTGTACGATTGGGCGGGCCTTATGGCTATTGTCTGTTCCTCCGCTCGCATCGGCGAGTACATTGAGTCCTCGTGCCGCGCAGGTTCTGGTCGCGGTTTGTACTATAAGGTAAGTACTTAGTAGCTGGCAATACGGTGATGAAGGCTGAATGAAGTCTCTTGTCTAGGACGTGAAGTTTGGCGTGTTCCGCAACGAACATGGCAACGCCGAATTTGCCATTCAACTCGTGCGAGATGCCAAGGGCATGACACATACCCCTGATAAAAGGTATGAAGACTTCGTCAGGCAGCTCGAGTCCCCGTTCTAATAGGTTCGTTCCAGACCCGAGCATTCCCTCTACGAGGGGCTAGTACCTATGCCTCTCATCTGCAACGCCATGTTGCCGATACTGGCTATCCTTATTTCGGCAAAGGCTTTCAGTGGCTACGATACCATCGAAGATCTGCTCGCCCTTGAGCCATCAGAGGGCGAAATGATGCACTTGCAGTGGAGGGACAGCATTCTCGACGAACCCTTTTTCAAAAGCATGTCCTCGAGACGTACCCGTGGAAGCATAGAGACGGCCGTCGCGGTCGGCAGAAGGCTTCGAGCACTTGGGTCTCGTGCCGGGTATGCCAACCCACCCACCATCCACGATTTCAGAGCGGAGGGACTGTATTGGATCAGTATGTATACCACTTCCCCTTCGTCCATCCTTGATCTACAACTTTGCTCATGCTCCCCTAGACCAGCTCTATTCCCTGGCCCAGAGAATGAAGCACGCGGGTCAGAAAGATCCGAGCACTTACGATAAGCACTACATGCCCAACAATAGCGGTACAGACGGTCAGGGTAGCTATTTCGGCACAGAAGTGCGCAGCGTCGTCAATGACCTTTTCCGCGGCTTGACCGTGGCGCGAAACCCGCATCTGCCACAGTCTCTTCCAGCAGAACAAAAGGAAGCTTTGAGGACCAGCCCTGAATTTGCGGCGATTGATGAAGAGCTCATGACACTGCGTGGGCGGGACGACAAGAAGTCGGCTTCCCGCTGCAAGAAGCTTCATGGAGAGAAACGAAAGCTGGCGGACCAAAAACTCCGGAAATGGCAGAAGGATCAGCCATATCGACCTAGCACAACCACCGGGGACAAGGACCTCCCTTGCTACCACCGAGGCATATTCAATCGTGTTAGATTCCTTATGCCAGAACGGGACCGTCTCGCAGAGAGTCTTTTCGAGACCGACACTTTGCGAAGCCCGACCGGCCTCCAAGCACTCCGCGATATGATTGCTTTGTGCGAGACAAACACAGAAGTGAATTTTCGACCAGGTCTGGAGCCGAACCTGTGCCAATGCGGCAAGTCAACGCGCCGCCGGAAACTGCCCCAATCTGCTCGCGCCGCCAATGATCTGCAGTCCACCTATGATTGGAAACATGTCTACAGCTGTTTCAAAAACTCGCACAGCGGTTTTGCCGAGCTCTGCTTCCTGTGCAACGAGTGGGTGGTTGATGAACGTCAATGGAGTGATCATTGCCGCTCTCATCTTGCTTGTCCGGAGACACTGCCAGTCTATTGCGACCCGCTCACTTACGGTGGAGTTTTGGCCACAGCCGGCTACTGCGTGCTCTGTATGGCGGACCCATCACTGGCGCCCGAAGTGCGACTCCGCCAATTCCTGGACAGAGGTTCATGGAGGGACCATGTCTACAGACACTACCAATTCTACGTCCAAAGTGTCGAGGATGGCAAGCCTACGCCGTGCCCTCATCCGAACAGCCGGTGTGATATCAAGTTTGACTCAGCGAAACAACTCGAATTCCATCTTTTGGACGTCCATTGTCCAGAATTCATCAAGGGAATCAAGCATACTGGAGGTGCTACAGGAGGACGAAGATGTGACATCTCCCAGGAAGAAACGACAGCTGAGTATTGAGACATCTGCGGCAGAGATAAAGACCGAGCCCGAGTACTATTTCATCGACCAGACAATCGAAATCACGCGGCGCCATCCTTCAAAGATCACCTCCACACCATTCATCCAAGGCTCCGTGTCTCCGATTCTCAATTGTCACGAAAACGCCTTGTCAGAAGACAAAGCTGCTCAAAGCATCGAAGCTCTCTCCAGTCAGCCTTTACTGATGTATGACGACAATCTGCAGGCGCCAACTGTTCCGACTGCACCCGAGATCCTGACCTACACCTCTCTACCGGAATTACTGGCGCCGTCGGAAGGCAAGGAGTCCACGCCTGACACAACTCGGAGCCCTGGGTCCGATGTTCCGCTGTTTGATATCTCCGAATTCATAACTTTCTCTCCTACGCCCGAACCGGGACTGTCAGTGTCTCATTTAGCCGTCAACGACAGCAAGGAGATACCAGTTGATGATACAACGCTGACGACCTATAACGACTTATCTGACTTTCAAAATACCGACTGGTTGTTATTGAACAATCTGAAAGAGTGGGATCCGGAGAATGACTACCCTCGTGCTGCTGTACAACTCTCTGATCCCGACACCTCGCTGGATGAAAGGACGGTTGATACGGCCTCCGTTCTCCATCCGAAGTTCTCACCAGAGGCCCAGCCTGAGTCTTGCATCACGGTACAGCCAAGGACGAACAGACCAGTTCGCATCAAATTAAGGACCAAAGGGCAAGGCACAGCTGAAGAAGCCTTGGTGGGAGATGAGTCTGTTCGGACGAGGAAGACAAGGATCAAGATAATACGTTCTGGCACACGGAAAGCTACTAATAGTTAAGGGATATTACAGTAGCGATAGCGAGGCAGACGATTGGCGGCTGACAAGCTGCGTGATAAGGGGAGGGACAGACGTCAGGATAGCGGCGAATCGTCATCATAAAGTATATAGCCCTTAACACATATCATGACACTCTTCTTTGCGAAACTCTGCAAATAGACTTACTGAATCTGGCTCACGAAGAGTGCTCTTCGCCACACCTCGCACTTAGAAGACAGATCTTGGATTGCACTTGGCCTTTTTAGCGCAAGGCAAATCCCAGGGTCTTGCGGGAAGGTCCAGGTCTGGGCCTTCCGTGAAATGACCTTAGTCCGCTCACCTTGCGAATGGCTGGCCTACCCTATACAGTTACTCTACGACGTTGAGGTGTTGAGGCTGCGCAACCTAATTGATAGCTTCACTGATAGCGCCTCCGTTTTCAAAGCAGTCCGTTGGCTGAGGTCACCGGGTGCTTTCCAACCACCTCCTCTACAGGTAGACGATATAGTCTATGAGACGCAGCTAGACAAAGCCAACGCCTTACGACGGGCGACGCTCGAACGCCGTACCGCAGAAGATGATATAACAGATCCGTGGATACCTATCGACACGGAAAGGACAATCCCTTTCACTCAGTATATCTCACAGGAAGAAGTCCGCGACGCTACCCTACGCACGGGAAATACTTCCCCGGGCTCCGATAATATCACGGTCAAAATGCTCTATGCCGTCTAGCACGCGATTGGATGTCTTGTCCACCGGCTATATGAGGGCTGCCTCACTACCGGCTACCACCCGAAGCCATTTAGAGAAGCAGAAGTGGTCATGATCGCAAAGCCAGGACGGAGAGACCTCTCGACGCCCCGCGCTTGGCGGCCCATCTCCCTTCTATCCTGCCTCGGCAAGGGCCTCGAACGGCTAATCGCGCGTCGCCTAGCATAGGCTTCTATCTACTACGGCGTACTATACCCGCAGTAAGCTAGAGCACTGCCGAAACGGTCCGCCGTCGACCTCGTTGCCGCCCTGATATACGATATCGAAGAGGCCTTCGCCCGTAAACAAGTCGCCACGTTAGTGACCATAGATATCTAAGGCGCTTTCGATATAGTTCTCCGCAATAGGCTTATCCTCCGGCTCCGAGAGCAGGGATAGCCTCTAAACCTTACTCGATAGGTTAGATCTTTTATACACGACCGGTCGGCCCGCGTGCGCTACTAGGATATTACAATACCTTCATCACCCCTATAGTACGGCCTACCTCAAGGATCGCCGGTCTCGCTTATACTCTTCCTACTATACACGGAGCCGATCTACCGCCTAGGCAACTCAAAGGGACGCTTCGGCTATATAGACGACACTAGCATCTTATATATAGGCAAAACTCTAGATGAGACCGCTATTAAAGCTTCATACTACGTCCACGAACTCGTGACGTAGGGCGCGGCGAACGGGATAGCTTTCGACCCAAAGAAGACTAAAGTTATACACTTCTCCCGAACCACCCCTAAAGCCGCGCCGCCGGTCTTTCACGGCGATATAGAAAAGCGACCTAAACGTGGCATACGGTAGCTAGGTATCTGGCTAGATAGTACGTTAACTTTCAAGATCTATATCGAGAAGTAGACGGCCAAAGCGCAAGCCGTGGCCTACTACCTTAGAGGATTAGCAAACACTAAATATAGCCCTCTCCCGAGCGCCGTGCAAAGAGCCGTCCGTGCCTACATCGAACCAGTGCTACTCTACGGAGCAGAGGTATAGTACCCCGGTATAACCTGCCCGCGATAGACATAGCCGACCAAGGAGGGTCTATCAAGGATACAATAACTCATACGGAGGATAAGCAAGTCGCTCAACGTATCTATGCGGGCTATTCTACTAGTCTAGAGGACGACGCCTCTTAACGCCCTACACCGTGAGGCAGGCATACCACCGGTCCCGCAACTACTCGAGGCGCGTCGGATATGCTTCGCCGCCCGCCTTAAGTCTCTAGACAAAGCCTACCCGCTTACGAAGCAAATAGTTCTGCCGAAAGCCCCTATCATACATAGGACGATTAAACGGAAGTACTAAGTACCGCGATAAAGCTTCCGAACTAGATTGCGGCGCGCCGACGAGCTATTTCCCAGTTGCGCGAGACCCGCCCTACTCCCACGCAGATTCTGCGACGGATAGCAATAGCCCCTTCAAACCGCCTCTAAAGACGAGTCGGCGGTAGAGTTCCGAGACTGGCTTCGGTTAGTGAGCCCATAGACCCCGGTCGTCTATTTGGATAGATCGCTCTCCTCGGAGGGAGCCGCCGGATATGGCTATATTATATATCGAAACGGACTCACCGTCCTAAGCGGTAGCGGCCGCCTCGGCCCTGCTAAGGTCTTCGATGCCGAAGCAAAAGGCGCTTTAGAGGGACTGCGTGCCGCTCTGAGCCTCCCCGACCCGGAACGAATTATCGTGTGCCTCGATAACCTCGCAGCCGCAACGTGCCTAAGAGGCATACTATCCGACTCCTCCTAGGAAGTCTTCCTTGAATTCCAAGCTCTAGCCGCAGAACATAATGCCATAGAGGTCCACTAGATCCCCGGCTACACCAATATCCAAGGCAACGAGTAGGCAGACGCCTTAGCAAAGGCAGGAACCTATTAACCCGAGCCTATAGGTGCTCTCCCGATACTAGTATATCTACGCAAGGCCGCTAGATAGTAGCCCAAAGACGTATTTAAAGCCTAGTGGGAAGCATCTATACCCGAATAGTATAGAGCCCTAGGCCTTAAGCCCACGACTGGCTGTCCGCCTAAACTCGCACTCTCCCGACCTCTGCTCCACTATCTACTCGCAGCCAGAACCCATCATGGGGACTTTGCTAACTACCACGAGAGATTCAACCACGACGACGCGCGTTTGACGTGCTCATATAGTCGACGAAAAGAACCTAAACATCTCTTCTATTGTAGGAAGATCCTGCCGCGGCATCGGATAAGGCTTGCACCCTCACCGACTACGGTAGTCAACCGTGCAATAGGCAGAGACTTCGACCAGTTCGTCAAGCTAGCGAAGGCGAGCTCCTTCTTCGGAACGGTTTGCCCTCGCCACTAGGCGACTGCACCTTTCCCTCTCCCTTCCTTTCCTTTGTCTGAACTCTTCTCTCGCCACGGCGAGGCGGAGGGTGTTGCACCACCCTTTGTCCGCCCGGGTCAGTTGAGGTTGCGCTTCGCAATCTCCGGCAACGGTCTCTTGCAGACCAATTAGAAAGACAGCATAGCTGTCGCGCCTGAACGTCCCGCTGACGGGCAACAGGCTCAACAAAGAGCGCCTTGGAGCCGATGAAATGCTGGATGTTGGTTTTGTTTACATTTTACGGCGGAGCAGATGACGCGGAGGGGTTCTCATTTCGCTTGGGCGTTTTGTGGGCTGCCCCACTACAACCTGTATCGATATAGTAGACTGTAGACTTCCAGTAGCTCAGCACGTCCTGTGCCCCCTCGCGGGGACCTGAGCGGCCTAACAGCCGCTGGACGGAAAATACACATACATACATATATATACATACATATAGGTGTTGAGGCTCCGATTCCCCTTCGAACAAGCACCAGTAGCCGGGTTGCCAATGACCAAGAGCGGACTTGGCGGCCACCAACGCATAGGCCCCCATAAGCCGCCTATGGACTGGCTACCGAGTTTCGCCTACGGGACGGTTACCCGAACCCCGCATAGTGGCTCGCAGGGAAGATTGTCCCTAACCCGGCGACATGAATGAGGGCAGGGATGGCGGTAGTGAAGGATGACGTCGAATCGGAGTGGTAGTGTTGACAGAAGCTACTATGAGTGTTCCTGCACTCATCCCTGTCATTCAAGCTATGCTGCAGCCCCAACTCGTTGGCGACGGAAGCTACCGGGTGCCTAAGAACTGGCTTTGTTGGTTAGTCTGTGGTTGGACGCCAAGAACCGGGCCGCGGGTATGTACATGCCTGGCTCTCGGCCTGCCGCAGGTACCCTTCCGCATATGTCGCAGTAATAGCATCCAGTGCCTGAAGAGTATATTCTTAGTGCAAGCCCAGCCTTCCCATCAGAGCCCTATTCGCGGTCGCTGAATACGAGGGCGAACCATATTTGGGGTGATATACATTCCAAGAATTGGCTTAAAGTAAGTGAATCGTTGGTTGAGAATGATTGACTTCTGCATTTTTGTCTATACTGTGCGCCTTTGAGAACATGGACACCTTTCAATCGAACCGCACCGCGATTGCTGCAGGAAGACAGAAACACAGTCTCGTCTGGTCTAAGATCACCCTGACACCTCTTCCCGATGTATGGATGCTCGTTGGCCCTCGTTTGCCAGCGCTCTACAACGAAGACGATTGCGGAGACGAAGTGATCTATCTCGCACTGGTATGCTTAGAGTGGGAAGGTAACCTACAGTACGATTACAGCCTAGCCGACCTCCGAGCTACCCTTTTCCCTCACGAATACAATGAAGATACGTGTGAGGCAAGGCTGAGCGACTCAAACATTGTCGTAAATATCTGGTCATGGGCAAAACAAGACGATGCTACGGCAGTACCGAACATTCATTCAACACTACTATACACGAGCCTTGACTCGATGCAGACTTATCTTCTGCTCAATGACAACGGGTCAATGCAGACTGAAGCGTGGGAGCTTTGCATGGTGGAGCATCAAGAAACATGTACCGTGATGACTGAGGAGCAGCATTTTTTCGACTGTATAGCCACTTTGGCTGGTCGTCGCAAAGGCCGAATTGATGTGTTAAGCCCTTCAGGAAGGACTTGGTGTTTTTTTGAGTGGGATGGACAACGCTCTGTCGATGGTCTTGGCAGATATAGCTGGCTCATCAACGCGTGGAGAGAGCATGAGGTACGCGTGAAGTATGGCAAGCGGAACGTATAGCTGGCAGGACCAAATATATGTTTTTAGTCTAGGACTTCAGTTGAATCCATCCAGCAGGAAGAACTTGATAACTAGATTCCGATGTTCCCAAGCGCAAGGTTCGCAATCTTAGCGCGACACTGATCACAATTTGCCCAGCCATAAGAGCAGCCAAACACACGATGTCCCTCACAGAGGCACCCTGCATGTCGGACTCTATCCACTTCCTCCTTTATCTGTTCCTCTTCTTCTCTCTTCTCTTGATCCCTCTTTGCCCTGAACGCTTTCCGCATCTCCTTCTTTGTTTGCTTTGGTTTAGGTAGCTCGTCGACATCGAGCTGGATCGTTAATCTCTGTGTTTTCCATGCCCTTCTATGCATGCCCTTCTAAGGCTGATCGGTTGAGCATATCTCTGAGAGCTACAAACGAACGACACATAGTGAAGAGTCTAAACATAATGTCGCTTTTTGTGAGAGAAGATTGCGGAAATAAACCACAATCCAACATACAATCGACAAATCATGCCATAGTCCTATAGAACCATCCTCCCCAGTCCATAAAGGTATCCTGTTCTCATGCTCTGCGATCACCAACATCATCACATCATCGCAACTCCGGTATCATTCTCTATAGATAGACAAATGCTAAGTCACAATGGCACCGAAAGTCGATTTCAGTAATCTCAAGGGCCCTGCCTCCGACCACATCCCATCCTTCGCCAAGGCCAAGCGCCGCGCGATGACCGTCGAGAAGATCCAGCAGGTCTACGACTTTGTAGAGCAGCGCATCATCCCGCTCGAGCGGGTCCTCAGCAAGACCTTGGAGAAGACAGGGACGACGCCGTCAGAGTCTAAGCTTAGCCTGGGAGTCTTGACGTCTTTGAGCAGTACCGGATGTTCATGATACGATACAAAGTATGTTCGTGTTATGGTGGGATAGCCCTGATCTTATATGAAGTACCTTGGTCTCATAGTACTGATATCCCTGGTGTGGAGCTTGGGCCGGCACTATATTCACACCCTTGTTCTTCGGAAGATAGGAAGGCTGCTCATGCTTATCAGCTCCGTAAACCTTACCCGGATTGCATATGTCAGCATCATTTGCATCATTTTCATCCAAGGTCTATCCTATTTATATAGACACCCACTTGAAGCTCTAGCGGAGACACAGTCAGGTATAGGATCCCCCTCACGAGGCTCCCTATCGCTGTGGTACTTATAACACGACGAATCCCATCCCCTCATTATCGACACCCTCCCTCATTCTCTCTGTTTCTTGGAACCTCTCCTCGGAAAGCCCTCACTACGCTGAATCCACATTCACAACACGCCTACGATCTTCACCAACCGATTCCCATCAAAAGACCTGACTTACATACACCATGTTTCCGCCTCCACCAGCTTCTGATATCGGTAAGAATACACTGCAGCCCCCCCTAGAACGTCAATTCAACTCCTCGAGCCAACCACTAACACGGCATCTCCAGACTGGACAAACGTCGACCTCTCCCTTAAGATCCCAGTCAAGGGCCACGTCGAGGCTCGCCACAATGCCTCGACCGGCACTTGGAGTGCGCCCGTCCTCGAGACGAACCCGAACATCTCCATAAGCGGCATATCCCCCGCCTTAAACTATGGGCAGCAATGCTTCGAGGGCATGAAGGCCTACCGACAGACGTCAGGCGACATTGTCATCTTCCGCCCCGAGGTCCACGCCGCACGCATAGCCAAGTCCGCTGCGGCCGTGTGCCTCCCACCGCCTCCCAAGGACCTGTTCGTCGAGTGCGTCCGCGCGGCGGTGGCCGCGAACGCCGAGCTGGTCCCGCCCTCATCGTCCAACGGTGCGTTGTACATCCGCCCCGTGCTGTTCGGGTCTTCAGCGCAACTGGCGTTAGCACCGCCAGAGGAGTCTATCCTAGCAGTCTACGTCTACCCTCTTCTACCCTACCACGGCTCGGCCGCCACCGACGCGCTGGTCTTGGAGGATTTTGACCGGACGGCGCCTTTCGGAACTGGGCCGTTCAAGGTCGGCGGGAACTACGCGCCCGTGTGGAAACACGCTGCGGCCGCCAAGGAGAAGGGCTACGGGATCACGCTGCACGTGGACAGTGCCACCCGGACGAAGATTGACGAGTTCTCCACGAGCGGCTTCTTGGGCTTCAAGTCTGATGGCTCCGAGAAGACTCTTGTCGTCCCACTTGCTGAGAATGCAGTGCAGAGTGTCACGAGCGCATCGTTGACCAGGATAGCGGAGCTGCAGGGCTGGACTATCCAGCGTGACGAGGTGAGTCACTTGCTACGCGCGACCCCACAAATTAAAAAAAGAAGTCTTGACGAGTATACTGAAATCTCCTTCCACTTAAGGTCCCATTGCATACGCTTTCTTCCATCGAAGAGGTGGTGGCGGTTGGTACGGTGGCAGTTGTTGTTCCCATTCGAAGCATCTCTCGCTTGTCCACGAGCGAGAAGTTCACGTTCCCCGGTACTTCGAACCCGGAGAAGATCGAAAGCCAGCTGCTGGGACTGGCTCGTACACTATCAGACATAGCACGAGGCAACCGGGAGGACACTGAAGGATGGTGCTGGAAGGTCACGGAGCATGGCCCGGACAGCAGCTTTCCCAGCCGTCTGTAGTGCTGGAGGATGGATAAGATACACACGGAGACATGCACATGGAGACGATGTAGTTTTGCCTCTCAAGCCTAGTCAACGCCAGTAGTGTTCTTTTTGCTACCATTGAGCCTCATGGACTAGGCCATTTCTCTCTCTACACATGCACGTACTCACGCAAACGGCTAAGGGGCCTTTCCAAGTCCACTGGCTGGATCATCTCCCGTGTGTAATCTGGAGCAGATACTTTGAGACAAAGGACTAACGATGGAGAAGATCATGCCTGGGCCCCAGTTGGGTCATCTATCTGCACTGCATTGGTATCTTGATCGTTGCATGCGAAAATGTCCACGTTCGCTGACTCTGGCCCCGGCATGTTGTATAATCTCTAGGTTTGTCATCGTCTGGTTCGTTGTTGCTAGGTAGTCTGTCTGCAATGCCGGTGCTAAGGATAGCCACGGCGACACGCTATTTATCTCTTCCTAGTTACTCTTACCCTTGTCTTCAGACTGTTCCCATGGTTCCTCGGCTGCCATCAGAATCTCGGGCGGAATCGCAGCATCGGTCCATCTTTCTGCCCCGTCACATGGTCTCTCAGAACATACGGGATCGTTTGCGAGTCCAACATCTCGAGATTCGCCTTACTCCTCGTTGTCTCTTCTGCCCTCTCGAAGTCGAACTCAAACAGCAGGCGAGCGAACGTCAGCATGATCTGCGCAATAGCTAGCGGCTTCCCAACGCAGCTTCTAGGACCGATATTGAAGGGGAAATATGGACGCCGGCCCTCCACCTCGTCGGTCCACCGCTCGGGCATGAACCGATGGGGGTGTTCCCAGTTCGCGGGACTGCGATGCATTGCGTAGATCCCCGAGCCGACCTCGCATCCGGACGGCACGAACTGCCCATTGATTATCATGCCTTTGTCGTTGTCGATGACACGCCACGGCGGACCTCCTCCCGGCGGGGACAAGCGTAACGCTTCATCCATGCAGGCTCGTAGGAACACGCACGAGTTGAGCTTCTTCCCCAGTTGGATTTCCTCGACCGAGTCAAACGCTGCGCGGACCTCTTCCACTGCTTGACGGTAGGCCTTGTCCGTGCATGAAAGGTAGTGGGCCATCGCAGCCATCGTCGTCGATGAGGTATCAACACCTACCATCGACCAAAAGTCAGCCAGCCTGCAGCAGATCTCGGAAAGACGCTCAAATTACCAGCCACGACGAATGTTGCCGTCTCCGTGCTCAGCTCCTTGAGCGTCAGATGCTGCTCCGTGTCCGGGTCTTTGCACTGTTGCAGGAACGAGAAAATGTCGTTGTTGTCCGCCTTCTCCTCCCCTAGCCGGATCTTCATCAGTGCTCGGAGAAACAGCACAAATCTCTTAGCTGCCTTGTCCGACTCTGGTAGTAGCTTGCGATCCAGGCCCCCGAAGGTCAGATTGGGCATTTGCCACAGCGCGGCGAGCCGGACATTTGACTTCTCGATTGCGTCCATCACGAAGCGGTACTCGCCGTCTTCTATCGTGCGGTAGTCGATGTCGAATGTGAGGGCAGTCATCGTGTCGAATGCCAAATGTGTGACTGTCGCCGAAAGTCAGAGAAAACAAATTTTGCTGGCAGGGGGCGGCGTGCGTCACCTACATCGATGGGCCATATTCGAAGGCTCTGACCATTGCCCTGCCTGCAGGTCGGCACCACGTACAGCCCGTAGAAACCTATCAATCCGGGCCTGCATGACGGGCTCGAACTTTCGCAAGCTGCTCTCGGAGAACGCCTGACTGAGAACCCGTCTGCGACGAGAGTGTTGGAGCTTATCTTGCATTGTCAGGGTGTTGGGCGCCCTAGCCGCCAGGACCTTGTAGGAGTGGCCTTTGGTCACAGGTGCGCCGTGGCCATAGACATCTGTTGGTGATTTCATCATCTCTTCAGCTTCCACTGGAAACGACTGGACTCATTCACATATCTTACCTCGAAGACTGTCCACGGTGTTGATCAAGACGCGGTTCGGTGCATAGCGCACCCATACCCCTACCACGCCAAAGACTCAGCCACTCGTTCCCTACTCATTCAGGGAAACGGCGCGACGAACCATATTTCTCGTGACATCTCAATATGTCTGTGTGTATATCACCTTTCCAGGCATGGTAGGCACTGTACAGGTTGGTGAACTTTGCGAGGACGGGGCCTGGGTATTTGGCCAGAGGGTGGAAGAAGGCATAATGAACCAGTGTGTAGACAATCTTTCAATTGATTGTAAGTATACAGCCCAAGGATATCTAGGGATAGAAATTGTTCATAGGATCTCTTACAAAAGATAGAAAGCTTCCAGATAACGTCACACCGAGAAGCTTTGCCCAGTCAAGGAGTCTATGCACATTCAAAGTGTTTGCAAATGAATACTGCAACATTGTGGGCACAGAGATAATGAGAAGTGTGCATCGGAGTCTAGGGAACGAGCCTTTCGACACGTGAACAATGTATGTATTTAAAGACGCAGGGGTATGACGATTGACCTGGTTGAGGGACATGCCGTGGGATGGGCTGTGTCCGCTTGCATCATGATCCCATCGTACATGGGCAAACGGATGTTGCGTCATTTTGCGACGTGAGACGAACGAGCAAACCCAAAGATCAGTGAAGGATCTAATTGACAACCTCACTTGGTTCTATATGCCGGCCTGGGCCTGGGCCTGGGCCATGCTGATCATTCACAGAAGCCGTATGCGGGTCGTCCTGGGATGGCGAACCGCATCTGGAGCTCTATATAAATGCAAGGCTTATGCATAGGAGGGACGACTTCCTCCACAGTCATCCGTCGGCTTGTTCTTGACGTACCGACACGTTTACCATCACTCCGCCTCTTCTTCTTGTCTTCTCACCGAACACGCCGAGGCAATTTGATCGGATTTGTTTACGAGCTGAAGACTTGGCAACTTCGCTGTGCCGTTAACCACAGCCGGACATTCTCTCTCCACCAATCCTCGTGCTACCGTTCCTCATCTATCGATGCAGCTACGAGCAGCTTTCGTTGCGCGAGCTACTGCAAAGCTATTCAATGTCCGCGATCAAGTGGTATGATCCTACTTTGTCAGAATGCTTCCGAGTGAACAGGGTTAGGCGCGCTTGTAATGCAGGTAGGGTATCTACGGAGTACAGAGACAAGTAAGCTCGGACCATGTATCACGGCGAGATGGTCAGTGCTGGGCCGCAGCTGATCTAATTCCATGTGGAGCGCAACCGACCTTGTGCTTGTACTTGTACTTGTACTTACGACTCTCTGCGCATGAGGAGACAAAGTGTACTCCACACGGCTTGTGCATGCGAGGTCTGTTAGCTGCAAGCTGCTCATTGTATTGAGATGATAGTTTAAAATAATATAAGAGACCAGATACCCTTGTCTTGGTCAAAAATGTATTTGTTCGATCGTGTAGGGCTGTGGCACCGACGGACAGGGGGGTCCAAAGTCCATGCTTTGCGGAGTAGATCTGACACTATCAAAAGCGCGGGGTACGATCGTCCGTATATCAAGTGATCAAGATTCCCAGGTGCTCTGATGCAACGGAGATAGATACAAGTGCGACTTGAACAAGCATTCCCTCCACAACTACTTGGCTGGGAGGAATCTTTTGTCATATCCCGCGGTCAAGTATGTTCAGGTCTCAGCTCATCTTCAACGTCCATTGAGCTAAGAGCCAGTAACTCCGTACCAAACTTGTCATTCCAGGGATAAGACCGATCTAGCCGAGAACAAATCTCCCCAGTACTCCATCCTCTCGTCCATCAAACAGGGAATGCCCAGCATCCAGTGCGGCGAAATGCTCAGCGAGCTCCATCCCCTTACGACGCATCAACTCTGTCCGCTTCCAGCCCTCTACTGGCTCTTCCTCTCCCTCCAATGACTCGACCTTCTCGCTCACATCACCAACCTCGAGCTCACCGCCGCGCCACCCACCACCGGGGCGCTCAGGCAAAAGACCGCTCTCCTCGAGTATGATGGACGGATGAATCGTGAAGCGCCCAAGCTTGAAAACATACTTGGAAACAGCCGTCGCGATGATCCGCTGCGACCAGTCCCGATCGGTGCCAACGCCTCCCGGTGACGCCTTGCCCTTACCCTTGTCTCTGGCCACAAAGTGCGTCACAAAGTATAACCATTTACGGTCCCAGGTCAGCACGCGACTCCACAGCTCATAGCTCTCCAGCATCCCGACCTCGCGTTTGTAGCTGCAGAAGACAGAACCGAGCACGAGGCTGAACCCACCGCCCATGACCCTGCCGCTCCTGTCGCGGACCACCTGTGTCCTGGCATTGTCCGTGACGACCTGGATCCCAGGGGTCAAGAGGTAGCTGACAAGGCGCGTGCGTGAGACATCGAGATCTGGAAAGTAGGTGCTGTTGCTCTTGTGTAGGTTGTAGTCGGTGTCGAGCGGTGAGTTGCGAGTAGTTGTGACGATATGGCCAAACAGCGCGTGGGGTGGGAGTTCGCCCCGCTTGAAGAAGTCGTGGCAGACAAAACTATAGAAGACGCGAGCCTAGACGAAAAGGACAAACCACAGTGTTAGTTGTCGTGTCATTACTTCTCTCAGCTCCTCCTGTGTTCCTTGTCGGAGTGCATAGCGCCAGGGCGAGGCAGTGTCGTACCGTCCATGCCAGCGGCAGATTCTTCCAATTCAAGGCGGCGAACACCACCAGGCACAGACGAAGCGGCCATCCCGGCGATGTCAAGAAGTGGTAGATGCCTTCCCGTAGTTCCGGTGAGGTGGCCACGTAGGCAAGGCCGCCAATGGTGACCGGCACAGAGGCCGCAACGGCGAATTTGATGAGAATGAGTGGCGTCAACATGGAAAAGACTATGTTCTTCCCGAACGTTCTATGTATCTGCTTGTTTCTGTGTAGCTGAAGGAGATTGCGTCGACATCACTCACACCAGATCGCGCAAGGCGGAGATAACAGGACGGCTTGTGTTAAATGGATTGCCTACGACCTGCTCCACCACGAATGACTGCGTCACTCGACCTTCAGTACGGAGCAGGGGGCTTGTCAATCAAATGATAGATAAAGACGTATTCATATCTGGTGTTTTCGAGGAACGCCTTTCTTCGGACAACGTACTAACGTACTATACTCCCTGGTATTCGTGACTGGGTTGTTCGGCTGTCAACCAGATATGGCGAGCGGCCGACTGAACTAAGTCTCGCCTCTGGGTTCTGAACTACCAGCATTCGTACGTCACAGGTTCAAGGCGTTACAACTTGAGAGCATTGGCCATCTTCCGTCCGCTCATGGTCCCGACTTGCCAGCATGTTATTCCGGATTATGAGACGCATACACACTGGGTGGACGTCCATCTATAATAGTTGCAAACTTTGACAACGAATTCTCGGCTGGATTTGGTCTATCAATATACGGGATATCTCTATATCTGGCGTGGATCTCGAAGATCCGTGTGGGTCGAATGGCGCCGACTCGGGGATTGCTTCTGGTCGCCCCGGCTTGGGACTATGCAAACATGAGCGAAGAAGGAAAATCTTCAGGCTTCGTGATCAGCAAGTCCAGCGGTAAGGGTACTTTGAGGAACACCACGACTGGAAGTTCGATACTCACACGCAATCTGCCTCCCGGGAATCTAGTGGATCAGACGTGTGTTCCAATCCCGGTAACATCACGTATACATAGTGATGGTGAAGCTCCGCATCCAAACCTGATAGTCCACCAGCAGGGTTAAAAAAAAAAAAAAAAAAAAAAGAAAACAAGATGACCAGCATCACGGGTTACGCTGTCCAGTGACACCGTTGAGTTTTGTTATTCGTTCAAATTGTGCAACCCTGCCTGGCCTCATGCATCTCTCACATTTCTCAGAGACCCAGCTTACTCTGCATCCCGATTCGTAGAGGATAAGACCGACCAACCAAGTCAAGTAGATAATAGGGATTTGCATTGACTCATATGTTGTAACCACTGCATCTAGAAACTCGGGTGGCTGCCGCCTTGGGGTAAGATGCCGCTGCCTTGAGTCTCTTCCGTCGAGCTTTGGGCGCCATAGAGATGGAACACCAAGATGAGAATGTATCTTTGTATTCTCTTGAGAACAAGGTGGAGCTGACCTTTTTGAAACAAATCCTGTCAATTACAACAGCCAGGATTCTTCGCCGAGGTCTGTTTCCTTTGGTCAGACAGGGGAACGGCTCCACCCCGAAGGCTTAATAGGCAGGCTGATGTGCTCGGGGAGCTTGAGCAGGATTCCCACCTGGCCCTTGACTAAAGCTCGAGTAACAGCTGACATCGTCAGTGAGCGTTGATTTGCACTCTTCTTGTGCGTTGAAACATCCATTTACGAGCCAAGGAAACGAGGGATTCCAACAAGATCGAACTTGAAAACCCGAGAGTCTTAGATGTCACTATAACCATAACAGCACCTCGGTAAACAGCACCTCGGTAAACAGCACCTCGTGAAGCTCAACTTCAACACGACCTCGTCTATCGTGCTTAATTTGTGCTTTTTGAACAGCAGGCTGGGCATATACCCCGAAGAATGGCTCCTCAACAAACATCACCCCCCAATGGGACGGCATCCCCAGAGGCCGGGACTCCAAGATATACGTACAGACCAGCTTCACCTACACCAGAATCGCCATGGGCAGACAGCGCGGAAGGGGCCGAGTTGGCCAAGCCCATGGCCATCATCGGCATGGCCATGCGCCTCCCGGGAAGCGTACGCTCGGGTGACGACCTCTGGGACCTCCTCTCCACGAGGAAGAGCGGACTCTGCGATATCCCCAAGAACCGGTTCAACGCCGACGGGTTCTACGACCCGGCTCGGGGCCCCGGGACGATCCCGGTCAAGAAGGGATATTTCCTCCATGACGTGCAGATCGAGGAGTTCGACACCAACGTCTTCCCCATCCCCAAGATGGAGCTGGAGCGCCTGGATCCTGCCCAGCGACAGCTGCTCCAGGTAGCCTACGAGTGCATAGAGAACGCAGGCGGGACCTCGTGGCGTGGGAGCAGAACTGGGTGCTACATCGGCGAGTTCGGCGAGGACTATGCCGACATTTCTGCACGCGAGTCACAGCAAAGGGGCAACTTACGGTACACCGGCCTTGCCGATTTCGCAATAGCCAACAGGGTCTCGTATGAGCTCGACCTTCAAGGCCCGAGGTAAGAGAGAACCCTCCAGCCGGAACAAGCTCTTAGCAGCAGCAAAGATTGGGAAACTCACTGCTAGTCTTTCAGTATGGTGGTCAAGACGGCTTGCTCGTCTTCCCTCGTGTGCCTCGACCTGGCCTGCAAGGCCATCCAGAGCGGCGAATGCGACAGTGCCCTCGTCGGCGGCGTCAGTATGCTCTTCTCGCCCGCCACGTACATCAGCGTGACCGACCTGGGCGTCATCTCGCCCAACGGCCAGTGTCGGAGCTTCGACGCCGGCGCGGACGGCTACGCGCGAGGGGAGGCCGTCAACATGGTCATGATCAAGAGGCTGGATCACGCTCTGAGGGACAAGGACCCCATCCGTGCCGTCATCCGCGGGACCGGTGTCAACACCGACGGCAGAACCAACGGCATGCTGACCCCAAGCTCCGCCGTGCAAGCGGATCTCATCCGGCACACATACGAGATCGCTGGAATAGATGACCTGTCACAAACCGCCGTCGTGGAGTGTCACGGCACCGGAACTCCGGTCGGCGACCCCATCGAGACGGAGGCTGTCGGACGGTGCTTTGGCGACGACGGCGTCACCATCACATCAGTATGCCCCTGGAACGCCTCCCTACCGATACAGGCACAATCTCTGTCCGTCTGTCCTGCTAACTGACCGCGTGTCCAGGTCAAACCAAATCTTGGACACGCTGAAGCTGCCGCCGGCCTGTCCAGCCTGATCAAGTGTGTCCTGAGCTTGGAGCACCGGCAAGTGCTGCCAAATATCAACTTCAAGACACCGAATCCAGACAGTAAGTGCAACAAGCCGCGGTTTGAATCATGAGAGATGCTATAGCCCAGGAAATTGACGTATACCCCGCAAGTTCCGTTTGAGAAATACAAACTCCGCGTCCCGACCGAGGTTGAATCTTGGCCGCAGGGTCGAGCAGAGAGGATAAGCATCAACGCCTTCGGCATCGGAGGCGTCAACGCGCACGTTTGTCTTGTCTGGATCCACGAGGGAGAGTGCCTCACTTGCTGATACGGTGCAGGCAATCATCGAATCCCCGGCGCAGTTTGGAATCAAGAAGCCTGCCAACGGCGTCGCCAGCCGCGGCGTACACACAAACGGCGATTCTGTTCCCAATGGTTCTCAAAAGCAGCATGAGCATGATCACCGTCAAGACCAAAGCGCCTACGTGAACGGCGATTATATGAACGGCACTGCCGTCAACGGGGCGAACGGCAACGAAAAGCATGCTGACCGCGGACCGAATCTCCTGGTCTTCTCCGCCTATAGCTCTGAGTCTCTCGATCGGCAGATCAGTGCTTACCGTGACTTTGCAGCAACTCACCAAGGCACCTCGCTCAAGGATCTGGCATATACCTTGTCGAGTCGGCGCGATCACAGGCCCTACCGGGCTTATGCCATCGCCGACGACGCATCCGGTGTCCAAGACGCCTCCGCCACCGTTAACGCCGTCGTAGATGGAGCACCTCCGCCGGTGGGCTGGATCTTCACCGGACAGGGTGCGCAGTGGCCGGAGATGGGCGCCAGGCTGATCGATACCAGTGCTGCGTTCAGAAACAGGATCCGTAAGCTGGACAAGTACCTGCAGACGCTGAAGCTGGAGCCACCGGTGAGCATTGAAGGTGAGAGGCTGGCCCGAGGTGACGGACATGGGAAAGCCTTTGACGCTATGCTGACACTGATCCGTAGCCGAGCTGCGCAAGACCAAGGAAGACAGTCGAGTGCACCGTCCCGAGATGGGACATCTCGTATGCGTCGCCATGCAGGTAGCCCTGGTCGACGTCCTCCGCTCCTGGAACATCGTCCCAGACTTTGTCCTGGGCCACTCGTCGGGCGAAACAGCCGCCGCCTACGCCTGCGGAGCCATCACGGCGGAGGCTGCCGTATACGCGGCAACGAGCCGAGGCATCGGCAACGCATCTTCCCAGAGGAAAGGCTCCATGGCTGCCGTCGGGCTGGGCAGGGATGAGATACAGCCGTTCCTGCTCGAGGGGGTCAACATCGCATGCGAGAACAGTCAGAGCAACGTCACGCTGTCGGGAGATACGGAGCAGGTTGAGAGCATCGTAGCGACGCTCAAGGCCGAGAGACCGGGGGTCTTTGCTCGTTTGCTCCGGGTAGAGAAGGCGTATCACTCGCGTAAGTTCCAATACTGCCGGTCGCCATCACTACCGCCGTTCCCGTCATCGTTTCTGGGATGTCGTGCCTGTCTGGAAGGTTGTGCACCCGCTGACCGATGTACTCAAACAGATCACATGTATGAATACGGGCCGGTGTATGAGGAGCAGCTGAAGCCCGTGGTTCGCAGTGCTGACCCCGAGATCCCATTCTACTCCTCCGTCACCGGTGACCGCCTGACCGGCGAGGGACAGCTCGGGGCATCGTATTGGCGGGCGAACATGGAGAACACGGTTCTCTTCAACCCGGCGCTCCGCTCCGCCCTCCGAGATCGACCCGGAAAGCTGGTCCTAATCGAGTTGGGACCTCATCCCGCCCTTGAAGGACCAGTCGGCCAGATTCTCCGAGATCTGGGTCGCACAGACGACATCTACCTTGGGACCTGTATCAGGGGCAGCGAATGCGATCGCAGCCTGCTTCACCTCGCCGGAAAGCTGTACCAGCAGTCGATACCGATGGACCTTGCAGCGATCTGCCCACCCGGCGCCGTCTTGACGAACCTGCCGCGCTATGCCTGGAGCCAGGACACGACGCACTGGGAAGAATCCAGGGTTGCGCGCGGCTGGAGGCTCCGGGAACATCCACCCCACGAGCTTCTCGGGAGCAGAGTGCTGGAGACGGAGGGCGAGCCGTGTTGGAGAAAGGTGATGGCTCTCGAGGACGCTCTCTGGTTGGATGGCCACGAGGTCAACGGCCAGGTCGTGTTCCCGGCTGCTGGGTACATCTCCATGGTAGGCGAGGCGCTTCGACAGCTGACCGGCGACGCGACATTCACCGTCAGGAACGTCCGCATCATGTCGGGCCTGGTGCTGAGCTCGGACAAGCTGGTCGAGCTGGTCACTCTATTGAGGTCGACCACGTTGGGCACCTCAGACGATTCGGAATGGTACGAGTTCACCATCACCTCGTTCGACGGCACGGCATGGGTCCGGAACTGCCACGGCGAGGCCATGGCGTCAAGTGACAAGTCGTTTCACCTCAACTTTGTCTCACCTGCAGCAGGATCTTTCCCCCGCAAGCTTGACAGGAGGGACTCTTACGACATCCTGAGACGAGTTGGCTTCAACTACACCGGGGAGTTTGAAGGGATGGCGGACATCTCGGTCTCGCCGTCGTCGCTTCAAGCCCACGGTGTCACTTCCCCGGGTCGCCAAGTGACCGATAGGTCGTCCAGGTGCGCTACGTACTCGGTGCACCCGGCGGTGATCGATCAATGCTTCCAGCTCTTCACGGTGGCCCTATGCCGCGGACTCAGGCGCAGCAACAGGCGGCTGGCGGTCCCGACCTTCATCGAGGAGCTGGTCGTGTCGCCGAGCGCATCGCCCCTGAGCGTCACCGCCAAGATCAACCGCCTGGATGAGGTGGGATCCTGGACAGGCGATTTCGTTGCCCTCGCGGCCGAGGGGCCCGTCGTAAGGCTCAAGGGGATGAAGTCCGTCGTCCTCGCGACCCCGGCGCAGTCAGAGCTGCCTCTATCCACGGAACTCGAGTGGAAGCCGCACAGCGACTTTGTCGGACTGGAGGTCGGCCTGCACCCGCGTGTGCCAAGGAAAAGGGAGTGGGCTCTGCTGGAGGAGCTCATCCTGCTGTGCAATCTTGACCATCTCGGCCAGATCAAGACCGATGACAGCACTGCGCCGTATCTTATCAAGCTCCTGGACTGGATGCGCCTTGTTACGGATCGATACAGGTCCGGCAAGAACCTGTTCGTGTCTGCAGGCGCTGGCCTCGAACATTTGGATCACGACGAGCGAGTCGCCAGGATTGATTTCCTCATGGCCCAACTTGCTGACACGCAGGACGTTGTCTTCGCCAGGGCGATCCATCGCCTCTTCATCGAGGCACCCTCCATATTCGCGGGAGAGGGCCATCCCTTGCACATTCTCATGCCCGACAATGTTCTGAGCGACTTTTACGACGCCACATCCTTCGACATGGCCGATGCCGTCCGCCTGGTGGCCAACACGAACCCTCACATGCGCGTGCTCGAGGTTGGCGCCGGAACTGGCAGCATGACGGCCAGGCTTCTCCGCGCCTTGACGTCCTCCCACGGCGAGCGCCTCTACAGCCAGTACGGGTACACTGATGTGTCGGCCGGCTTCATGGCCGTGGGGAAGCAGCGCTTTGCCGCCGTCGAGAACATCGATTACGATGTGCTGGACATATCGAAGGATCCCAAGGAGCAGGGATTCAAGCCCGGCAGCTATGATCTCGTTATCGCTTCCAACGTAGGTCCAAGCAGCGACTGGGAACTTCCATGGCCTACCCGTTGTGGATTGAGAATGCTAATGATAAGGTATTCCAGGTTCTGCACGCTACCCCTACTCTGGATAAGACACTTCGCAACGTCTATAGTCTATTGAAGCCCAGTGGACGCTTGTTCCTGGAGGAACTAACTCCAGGTAGGTTGCTCCCCCTTTGATCAATGCGTATATGCGTATAAAGTACTCACAGCAACTAGATGCAATGTTCGTAAACTACGTCATGGTGAGTTTGGAATCTCTTTCACCCTCCTTGTTTCCACAGAGTATGGCATCGCGTGGTCTAAGGTAGTATGTATATGGGCGTGCGAGGGGAGTCTACTCTCAACGACGCTACATCCACCAACGAAAGGATTGGCATCATTGTTCTCTTGCCATGATGGCCTCTTTACGCAACTATATGACACGAGCTGACTACAGTCTTTCCGAAGGGCTTCTTCTACGGCTGGTGGCTCGGTGCCGAGGACAATCGTGTGGAGCAGCCATGGATCGCGCCCGAATGCTGGGCTGAGAAGTTGGTCGCCGCGGGATTCCAGAAGCCCGAAGCCATCGTTCTGGACAGTGACAAGCCATATCAGATCAGCGCGGGGATCATCGCTTCACGGGGGGTACGATCGACCTTGCCCTCCAAGGTGGCGGTTCTGTGCCATACCGCCGATGAGCCCCATGCGGTAGAGATGATCTGCCGTCTCGGTGCCATGGGCATAGACGTCGAGACATGCCTCTGGGGCCAGCCTCTCCCCTCTTGCGACATCATTTCCGTCCTCGAGCTCGAGAAGCCTTTATTGCATGAAATGTCCGAGGAGACCTTCAAGACCATCATTGCCTACTTCCAGAGCCACGAGGCAAGGGTGATCTGGGTGACCGAAGCATGCCAGATAGACTGCGCGAACCCCGAGCCTGCAATGATGCTCGGCCTCGCCAGGACGGCCCGGAACGAGTACTCACTACAGATGTACACCGTCGAGCTCGACAAAAGGACGACCACGAGCAGGGCCACCGAGGCGATCATTGACATCTGGGGCCGGGTCAGCACTCCGGACCTAGATCCGGAGTCTATGGATCACGACTACGAATATGCCTTGGTCGACGGCAGGATCCTGATTCCGCGATTCCACTGGCAGACGATGTCGGGTGCATTTTCAGGGGCCGCGCGCAAGGAGACAAATGATGTCGAGGTCGCTCTCAAGCACCTCAACATGTCGACTCCAGGTCTTCTACGCACAATGAAGTGGATCGACGGCGGCGTTCCGACCGCTCCCGCCAAGGGCGAGGTGTTGGTCGAAGTGAAGGCCGTTGGTCTCAACTTCAGGGTTCGTGCTCCTCCACCCCAACCCCAGCCTTTACTTTACATGACCTCTTCTGACAAGATCGCCAGGATGTTATTCTGGCTCTGGGCGTAGTCGAAGGGAATCCCAGCGGAATGGGCCACGAGGGCAGCGGTGTCATCCACGCAGTCGGACCAGATGTTCAAGACCTCTCCGTTGGCGACAGGGTCATGTTCATCCACGACGGCTGCTTCACCACGCAGCTGACGTTGTCGAAGGACATCTGCGTCAGACTCGACGACTCGACGAGCTTTGTCCAGGGTGCCGCTCTGCCCGCCGTGTATGCAACCGCTCTGGCGGCACTGGTCGATGTTTCCAGGCTTCAAAGAGGACAGGTAAGTGTCGGCCCTTTTTGTCTGTCTGTTCAATGACCAGCACGGTAACCTTTTGAACAGTCCGTGCTCATCCATGCGGCATGTGGTGGCGTCGGTTTGGCCGCGATCCAGATTGCACAGAACATTGGCGCACAGGTAAACAACCCCAAGATAAAAAGGCCTCCTTTTCTCTCCATCTCCATTGGATGACTGACGTGCTGCGTGCAGATATACTGCACGGTAGGAAGCGAGCCGAAGCGGAGGTACCTCGAGGACACCTACAATATCCCGGCGGACCACATCTTCAACTCCCGCGACGTGACGTTCCTTCCAGAGGTCATGCGCGCGACCAACGGACGCGGCGTTGACGTCGTTCTCAACTCGCTCTCCGGCGACCTCCTGCACGCGTCGTGGAAGTGCGTCGCCGAGTTTGGTCTGATGGTAGAGATTGGGAAACGCGACTTCCAGCGCCGTTCAAAGCTCGCCATGGAGGTGTTCGAGGCGAACCGGAGCTTCGCGGGCCTGGACATACGCGGGCTTTCCATCTCTCGCCCGGAGAGGGCCGCCGATCTGATGCGTCGATGCGTCGACATGATCCGGTCGAGGGCCATCCAGGGTCCTGTCGCGTGCACGACCTTCCCAGCTGTCGAGATCCAGGATGCCTACAGGTACATGCAGAGCGCCAAGCATATCGGCAAGATTGTCATCGAGATGCCTGATGACCCGCGGGACCTTGGTGCAGGTGCACCTCCAGAGGGCGAGTCGACCGAGCTGGAAGTCTCTCCCAGGCCCAAACCCAGCTTCCGCCCTGATCGTAGCTATCTCCTCGTGGGTGGTTTGGGAGGGCTGGGACGTGCTGTGGCGACGTGGATGGTGGAACGCGGAGCGCGGGTCTTGGTCTTCCTCTCCAGATCGGCCCGGGAGAATGATGACAACCGAGACTTCCTCAACGACCTCCGCTCCGAAGGTTGCACTGTGCTGTTGGTTCCCGGCAGCGTCAGCAACCTTGAGGACGTGCAAAAGGCGGTGGCAATTGCTACGGCTGACCAGCCACTCGGCGGCCTCATCAACCTGTCCATGGTCCTCAGGGATGTCACGCTCAACAAGATGACATACTCGGACTGGACCACGGCTGTGGAGCCAAAGGTCAGGGGAACGTGGAATCTGCATCACGCCACTGCAAACTGTACTTCCTTGGAGTTCTTCATACTGTTCTCTTCACAAAACGCTCAGATCGGCCAATGGGGCCAGGCCAACTACGCGGCTGCCAACACTTTCCTCGACGCCTTTGCCCAGTACCGGCACGGGCACAACCTCGTCGCTTCGGTCATCGATGTCGGTCTCATGGGCGACGTGGGCTTCGCGGCGGAGAACCGCGCGATCCTGAAGAAGCTGGGCAGGATCGGCATGTATATCCTGCAAGAGACAGACCTGCTCGATGCCATCAACCTGGCTCTTCTGAAGTCACAGCCCATGCACGAGACGGAAGACAAGACGAGTCGCTACGTCACGCCGGGCTACGTGGGTATCGGTCTCAACACCACGACGCCCATGTCTGCCGCCTCGACCCGCGTCCCGTGGAAGCGAGACCCGCGCATGAGCATCTACCACAACATGGATAACTCCAGCGGAGACGTCAGCGGCGAGGGCTCCTCCAAGGGCAGCTCGCTCAAGGTCGTCCTGGCCGCCGAGCCATCTGAGGAGAAGAAGACCGAGATCATCGCCAGGGCCCTCGCCGGCACTCTCGGGAACTTCCTGATCAAAGACGGGAGCAGCTTCCCACTCGACAGGCCCCTCAAGATGCTCGGCATGGATTCTTTGATCGCCATGGAGGTGCGGAACTGGATCCGACAGAACATCGGCGCCGAGACAAGCACGTTCACTGTGCTGCAGAGCTCTTCCTTCATGCATCTTGCCGGCGAGATCAGGGCGGCGATGAATGCGGCGAGCGAGGAGTGATGGAGGCCTGTGTGTGATGATTCTCAACGGAGATGGATATATATGATGCTGCTTACGCCACAAGATGTAGATACACGTTTGGAAAATGCTTGACAGACTTTGATAATAAGGCCGACGAGCCATGTGAGGAATCACCAAATCTAGACAGGACGATGCGTCAAGGGACATCATCCCCGAGCCCGGTAAAGTAGAAGATAAGATACTCTACTTCTACTTCGACTCTGGATATCAACTACCGAGCAATCGAGGTAGTCTCAACAGCCCGGCAAGTAGTTGATTTCTTCTACCCTGAAACCCTGAACTATCCATTCCCAAGTCGTTTGTCTTTGATGATGATCGTGTATGGATACGGCAGCGTATTATACTGGTCTCTTGATTCTGTACTCCCACTTACTCTGGTTTCCTCCTAACCGGCGAGAACTGTCAAATATATGCCTTACCATTTGTTTCCTGCTAATGTGCAATACATGGAATTGAAGACGACGAGGAAGTGACAGCTGAGTCAGGAGGCGTGGTGCACATCCATGCATCTTGGTATGGATTCTAAACCCACATCCACAGGGGAGCCTGATCCCTGCGTCTTATTTTCCTTCTTGATTCCGAGATATGTATCTGTTACGGATAGACCCTCTGCATTACTCCTAATCGCTCGGTGGTTGACCAGCATTGGATACCAATCACCTCGCGGCAGAATGACAAAGCCGATTTCGCGTGAAGAGCTCGGCCAACACAACAAGGACGGCGATCTCTGGATTGCGCTGAACGGGAAGGTGTATGACTTTTCCGACTTCCCATCGAGCCACCCCGGCGGGCCTGAAGGTACGTCAAGATGGCCAGCACCAAGCACGAGAGGCAGAATTCGTTAACGTGGGCGCGAGTGACTGCAGTGATTTACCGCTACGCCGGACAAGATGCTTCGGAAGAGTACAACACGTTCCACGCACCAGAGCTGGTCAAGAGTACCCTTGGAGCTGAGAAGATGGTGGGCGATCTCCTCGACGTCGCGACCGCCGGCTCAGATGCCGTCAAGCCAACCTCGGTCAAGGACCAGATGCCGCTTCTCGATGAACTCATCAATCTCTACGACCTCGAGGAAGTGGCCAAGCGAACCCTCACGGCCAAGGCGTGGGCTTACATCGACGGCGCCTCCAACGACAATCTCACCTACCGCTTTAACAACCGAGTCCTCAAGCACATCTGGTTCCGCCCGGCCGTCATGAGGGGCGTCCGCTACGTCAACATGTCGACGACCCTGTTCGGCTGCAAGCTCGATGCCCCCATCTACATCTCGCCCACGGCCGCCGTCAGCGTCGCTGGACCGGACGGCGAGTTGGCGCAGGCCAGGGGGGCGGCGAGCAGCGGGATCATCGCGACGATCCCGAACATGGCGTCCCATCCCCTCGAGAACATCCTGGACGCCACGCCGGAGAGGGCCTTCTTCCAGCTCTACGTGAGCAACGACAGGCAGCAGTCCGAGGATATCGTCCGCAAGGTGACCGCGTCCGGGAAGATCAAGGCTATATTCGTGACAGTGGACTCTCCCGTCGTGTCAAAGCGCGAAGCGGACGAGCGCACTAAGGGGAACTTGTCCTCAGTCAGTCCGTATAAAGGCTCGTCACCCGCCGCCACCGCCGCCTCCCGCAAGGGACCGCCGCGCGGTGGCTTCGCCCGGCAGTCGGGCCAACAAGTCGACCCCAGCATAAGCTGGAGCGACCTGGCCTGGCTTCGCAGCATCACCGATCTGCCCCTGGTGCTGAAAGGCGTCCAGCGGCACGAGGATGCCGTCAAAGCGATGGAGCTCGGGTTCGAGGGGATCATTCTAAGCAACCACGGGGGGAGGGCAGCTGATAACGCTCTGCCGGCCATCTTGACCCTGCTGGAGCTGCACAGGAACTGCCCGCAGGTCTTCGGCGCCATGGAGATCCTTGTCGACGGGGGGTTCCGAAGAGGCTCGGACGTTGTCAAAGCGATATGCCTCGGCGCGTCGGCTGTAGGACTCGGACGACCATTCATGTACAGCGTCATGTATGGCCAGGAGGGGACTGAGCGTGTGGTCGACAGTAAGTTTCCCGCCACTTTCTTCGGGTTTTCCCTCATTACTTCTCGACGGCTTGCTGATTCATTCTTCAGTACTCAAAGACGAAATCAAAACCTGCATGCAGCTCATTGGCATATGCGATCTTTTCGCGGATGCAAGTCCCAATTACCTGGTCACTGGTGAGATTGACCACCTCGTTTGGAGCGGACAACATCCCTATGCGAGGAAGATGACCCGAAGATCCAGGATCTAGACTTGTTCATCTAAATACAGACTTTCACCAAGTGCCAAGGTGGTTCCCATTAACCAACGTCACTCACCATGAACCCTCTGAAGTCCTTGCCATGTGTTCTTTTGCAGCCACCGCCCGTGCCGATCATGTCGATGTCGAGCAGGTTGACAACTCCATAGTTCGACCTCGACGCTGACCGCCGCCTCTTCCTCACAAACCAACAAATGAACGATTGATAGCTCGACCGATAACCAGACCAAGGAAAGTGCGATCATCCTTGTTCCTGGGAGTTCGTCAAGCTATCTGGAGGCTATCGAGCATGTTGAGACCCTCGTTAATGTGCTGCGTCATGGTGTCTGCCTGCAAGGAAGGAAGAAGGTTAGCAGCGCGTTGTGGAAGCAGTTCCATGACTTGGTAAGTGGTCGACGAAGGAGACGTGCCAAGTACGGTAGACCCGAGAGAGTCCTGCTGAGTTTTGAGGGCAAGCTTGGGCATGGAGAAACACGCAAGAGGGGAAAAAAGGGCCAAGGACAAAACAAAAGCATGCAACATGAGTATGAATACTGATGGTGGAGATGGAAGCGGCAACAAACTTGTCCGGCCAACTTACATTGGAAGGCTGGAAGACGTTAAAGTGGTGCTTGTCCACGTCGATGACGGCCTTGATGAAGCTCTGATGTCTCCCCTCCCAACCCAACAGGAGATCATCCCGATACCTGTCCACCTGGGACGGTCCCTGCGAGGGTGCATCGGTGGGTGTGCGTCTCAAGCACCTCACCAGCACTGCAGGTGGCGGCCCAGTGAACTGTTCCGTCACCTCCATACGACCCTCCTGAGGAGTCTTGGTCAAAGAAGCTGTCGTCCAGCCACCGTCCAAGGGCAAGTGTAGAACCTGATCCGTCTCCACGGTGAACGTCTTTCCGCCGGCAGCGAGACGCACCGGCTTGCCCTGACAGGCCGGGGAGTCCCACGTGGGCAGGTCGCACACACTCAGCATGGCGTCGAACTTGTCGAACGACTTGCGCACCAGGTCTGGGAGATCGCTAAAGTCCGGGTCCGGCCCGCAAGGCGGCAGCGTAGACGTGGGAATCTGAATTGGAGAATCGACCATGAGGATCCCCATGACGTAGAACCTGCAGGGCTTCATGTGTAGCATCCGTTTGGCAATGGCGAGGGACACATAGGCGCCGAGTGACCATCCTTGAAGAGTTTGCATGAGCGACTAGTGATGTCGTAAAGGAGGGCCTTTTCCTCCTCTCCCTTTTCCCATCTACGTACCTCCCAACAGGATCGGGCCTCTGATGCCGGCGCTCTCTATCAGCTGCTGGTAGTGCTCGGCCATCTCGTCGAAACCCCCGTCCCATGGCTTCACTGCCTCAAAGTACGGGTCTGAGATGGCCCAGACATCCCGTTTCAGGTCCCCCAGGCGCAGATAACTATAGACCGTCCCACCGGCGTCGTGGATGAGTACGAAGGGAGCGGCACTTGGAAATCTTGCCGCCCTTGGGCGAAACTGTAGACGCAAGGGGTTTTCGTCCATTGTGTGGTGGTGGTGGTGGTCGTCGTCGTCGTCGTCGTCGGTCGTGGGGGATCTCGGTTAACTCTGCGGCGGTAAGAATGTGATCAAGACATGTCCAGAGTAATAAATATCTCCGGGAATTGACCGTTTCTTCTATATATTGAACTTTTCAAGTCGAGCAAGTTCACGAATGATGTATATATGTGTATGTATGTATTTACTAGCGCAACTTTTCCCCACCTGCAGGGACCGCCTGTTGTCGCTGCTTTGATTCCCAGATACACGACATTACGTACGGTCAGTGTCCCTGTCTCGGCATATTGTTGCTGCAAGATGATTCATTGAGCCAGCAACTCAATCAAGGAAATTCCGTGAAGAGGAATCGTGGATCACAGTTGTCGATCGATTCACTCCACCAAAAGCAACACAGCCAGTACCTTGTCCGCAAAAGATAGAGCCAGATACGGAGTACGGTGTCTTTCTTGTACGTAGTATACGCACGCGGCATCAATAGCCTGAGAGCTTACGCACAATTCACGAGCCAGGGTCCTCGGATTATAAAGGCTAAAGACTTAATTTAAAGTATAGAGTATGATATTAGATTTCTCGTTTAGAACGAGTTATACGTATATATCCCTACTACCGCTAACTACTTATACTTCTTCTTCTACTTATACTTATACTTTTACTTCTACTTTATATTTACTACCTTATATTTACTACTCTATACCTCTTAGTACTAGTAACGTAGCTAGGCCTATACGGACTATCGGCCCTATTAATAGTTTAAGCTTCCGTGCTAGGAGAGTCTTACGTACCTTACCGTATTAATTACTCTATAAGACTTAAGGAGGGAAGTTGCTAGTATAATATATACTAGAATTTAAAATTTAAGGTATAGTACTCCGAATACTTATATATATTGTAACGGGCTAGGAGGTGTGCTAGGCCCGAGCAATAGAGCAGTCGGCCGTTAGGCCAAAAGATCCGCCAGTCTCGGCACTTCGTGCCGAGGCTGCACCTCACACCCACCTATAAGGCATGGCCCCGGCGCTCGTACGCCTACGGCGTGGAGCCCGGTAGCGCATCCTTACATATATATATAAGCCTATAGACCCTCGCTTAGTCTTAACGCGTTATTTACTTTATATATAGTCTTTATTAGTAAGGTAGGGCTTCCTATCGCTTATATATAATTTATGAGCTAGGGTCCTTGGATTATAAAGGCTAAAGACTTAATTTAAAGTATAGAGTATAATATTAGATTTCTTATTTAAAACGAGTTATATATATATATCCCTACTATTATTAACTACTTATACTTCTTCTTCTACTTATACTTATACTTTTACTTCTATCTTATATTTACTACCTTATATTTACTACTCCATACCTCTTAGTACTAGTAACGTAGCTAGGCCTACACGGACTATCGGCCCCGTTAATAGTTTAAGCTTCCGTGCCGGGAAAGTCTCACGCACCTAGCCGTATTAATTACTCCGTGAGACTTGAGGAGGGAAATTGCTAGCATAATACGTACTAGAATTTAAAATATAAGGTACGGTACTCCGAATACTCGCATATGCGTGTAAGCCTGCAGACCCTCGCTCGGTCTTGACGCGTTGTTTACTCTATGCCTGGTCTTTGCTGGTAGGGTAGGGCTTCCTGTCCCCATCGTGCTGAATTCAGTGTACCCCGATTTATGCTAATAACGGTGATGTGTCCCCCCCCCTCTCTGTGGGGTGGGTCGCCAGGTAATAAGCTACGTGGGTCCGTTTATGCTAGAACGGGGAGATAACGGGAGGTTGATGCACTAAAATAAATACAGGTGCACTAAAATAATACACCTAAAAAGCTAAGTATACTGACTGCTCAGTATAGCTTAGCGCGCGTTTTGGCGCCGGAGACATCTCTATTGACATGGAGGTACCTACTCTGTACCTCTGTACCTCTGTACCTCTGTACCTCTGTACCGCGCAATATAGGATATACATGGGAACATTCAATGATATCGAGCGCTGTGTGACGCCTCCTCGAATGACAGAGAGCTGCCCGTGCAATGCCATGCAAATGAATCCCAGGAGCCCTGACTGTCATCGTCGTCACCACGATAACCACCCCCAATCACAAAATCACGCAGCTTCATACTCCGCGATCCATCACCTTCTTCTTCTTCCCCCTGCTTCCCTCAACACGCTCATCTCATCTGTCTCTTGCTTACAATCAACAACCAACATCCACACGCGTGCCTGCTTCTGCATGCATCAAGCAACTCGCCCCCAACTTCCCCGGGTCCTCGCTTAGGTAAATTTTGGCGAGTCGTAATTTCCTCGATCCATGGCCTTTGCCACACCGTCCTCGTACATTTTTCGCGTTTCAACTCCAAACAGCAACAACCTTCGTGGCCCCCCCAATTCCAATTCCAATTCCAATTCCAAACGCTGTGATCCGAGAATGGCGTCGCAACAATAGATCTGAGCTCAGTCCCCATCTTCTTTTCGTCGCCAGGGTCGAAAGACCAAGTGCGCCCCCGAAAGACGGTGGAAGCTGCTCATCGTCGCCTTGCCCTGGAACGTTTCTGACGCTGCCTCTCATCACAACATCTCTGAATCACAAGCAGCAGCGTCAGCGCCATCAGTCAGCATGGGGATATTCAACAGGACCAAGCCATCGCAAGGCCCCTCGCAAGACCCCTCGCAAGACCCAGTGCTGGACAGCGAGCTCAACTGTGCTCGCCTCAGTGGTGATGTCGCCTCTCCTGCGATTGAGGATCCGCCGCGCGAGAGGGAGGCGGGACTCAAGGACTACATCCGTGTCTTCACCTACGCCAAGCGACAGGACATCATCTTCCTGGTGGCCGCTGCGCTGTCCAGCATCGCCGCCGGTGTGACCATGCCTCTGATGGTCGCCGTCTTTGGCCAGTTGGTCGAGAACTTCAGCAGCTTTGATGCTCCGGATGGCAAGACGCAGAATGCCTTTGACGATACCATGAACAGGGGCTCGTTGTACATCACCATCTTGTTCATCGCCCGCCTCGGGCTCAACTACATCAACAAGGTACGTAATTGTCTGGAATGTCCCATGAACTCATACATGACCGTGGGACGGTGCCAGGGACCTCCACAAACACCGAAACTAACCCGGATGCCAGTTCTGCTTCCGTATCATCGGCATCCGCATATCTGCGGCCATCCGCCTTCACTACATGCAGTGCCTCCTCGGCCAGACCATCCATGTGCTCGACTCCATGCCCCCCGGCGCGGCGGCCACCACCATCACGGCGACCTCCAACATCCTCCAGATCGGCGTCTCCGAGAAACTCGGCACCTTTCTCGAGTACACAGCCACCATCATCTCGGCCATCATCATCGCCTTCGTCTACAGCTGGTCTGTCACTCTCGTCACCAGCTCCGTCCTGATCTTCATCCTCGTCGTCCTCGGCATCCTCCTGCCCATCATCCTCAAGGGCCACGCGAGGCTCACCGCAGCCGAGACCAAGGCCGGCGCCGTCGCGGCCGAGGCCCTGGGCTCCGTCCGCATGATCACCTCCTGCGGCGCCGAGAACCGCATCGCCTTGAAGTATGCCGGATTGGTCGAGCAGGCTCGCCAGGCCGGTGTGTGGACGAGCCCATTCGTCGCTATCCAGACGGGGCTCGTGTTTTTCAGTTTCCAGGTCGCTTTCGCGCTGGCCTTTTGGTTTGGCAGCAGGGAGTATTCGAATGGCCGTATCAACACCGTCGGCACCGTCGTCATTGTCTTGATGAGCGTCATGCTCATGGTGTGCGTGGCCTCTTCTTCCTCTTCTCCCATGGATCTTTTCTTCTTTTCAAGTTTCGTCTGTCATCACGGGCCTTGCTGACTGGCGTTGTGACCTACAGATCCTCCATATCCCAAGTGTCCACACCCCTCATCGTCATCTCAAAGGCCATCGTTGCAGCATCCGAGTTCTTCGCGGTCATCGATGCCCCCAGGCCGGTGGCTGGCACGCTCAGATATCCTTCCGTGAACCCTGGCACCGACATTGTCTTCAACGACGTTCAGTTCGCCTACCCTAGCCGCCCCAGCAAGAAGGTCCTGGATGGGCTTAACCTCCGTATCGTGGCCAACAAGAACACTGCCATCGTTGGCCCCAGTGGCTCTGGCAAGAGCACAATCGTCGGTCTTATCGAAGGCTGGTACACCCTGCAGAGGCAGCACATCATCGCCAAAACGGTAGAGAAGAAACCACCCGCGAAGAAACCGCAGCAAGGAGAAGAAAACGATGCAGAACCGCCGTCAGCAGCAGGTACTGGGCCCTCCATTGAGATGGACGATCTCGGCCCCCCTGTTGAGCTCTCAGGCTCCATCACTATCGACGGGAAAGACATGACGGATCTGGACATGAAATGGTGGCGATCGCAGATCGGGCTCGTCCAGCAAGAGCCATTCCTCTTCAACGACACCATATACAGCAACGTCGCCGCTGGGTTGACGGGAACCCAATGGGCAGACGAGCCGGAAGCAAAGAAGCGCCAGCTAGTCCAGGAAGCCTGCAAGGAGAGTTTTGCCGACGAGTTCATCGACCGCCTCCCCGAGGGGTACGACACCCAAGTGGGAGACTCGGGCATCAAGCTCAGCGGAGGCCAGCGCCAACGGATCGCCATCGCCCGCAGCATCATCGCCAACCCCAAGATCCTCATCCTCGACGAAGCCACGTCCGCGATCGACATCCGCAGCGAGCGGATCGTCCAGGCAGCTCTCGAGAGGGTCTCCAGAGGTCGCACTACCGTCACCATTGCCCACCGGCTTTCCACCATCAAGAACGCCGATCGGATCGTCGTGCTCCGCCACGGCAAGGTCGCCGAGGCGGGAACTCACGAGTCGCTCCTCGCGGATCCCGAGGGAGCCTACTATCGCTTGGTTCACGCCCAGAAACTCTCCCTCGGAGACGATGACGGAGCTGAGGGGCTGCCCGAGACGAAAGAGGAGAAGGTCAGCATCGAGGAACAGCGTACCAGGACCGCTTCGTCCTCGGTGGCGGACCTCCCTCCGGGTGCAAACCACGATGCGCAGTGGAAGGACAAGAACATCCTCAATGGATTCGGGAAGCTTCTGTACGAGCAGAGGAGCCGCTTCCCACTATACGTAATCGCCATCATCTTCTCCATGGGTGCGGCAACCGCCATCCCTCTCCAAGCATACTTCTTCGGCAATGTCATATCCATCTTCGGGAAGACCGGTCAGGAACTGAGAGACGATTCGTCGTTCTGGGCGTCTGTATGGGTCGGCCTCGCGATCGGTGTGGGCATCTGCTACTTCGTCGTCATCATGGTGGCCACCAACGTCGAGCACTTCATCGCCTCGGTATATCGGCGCGAGTACTTTGACTCCATGCTCATGCAAAAGACATCGTACTTTGACCAGGACGGCAACTCAACCGGTCAGCTCACGGCACGCCTTTCCAGCGATCCGACGTCCCTCAAGGAGCTTCTGGGGATCAACACGTGCATGGTCCTGGTGGGTATATTCTCGCTCCTCGGCGCGGTCATCATATCCTTCATCTACGGCTGGAAGTTGGCGCTCGTTGCTCTTTGCGTCATCCTCCCGCTCACCTGCTTGGCTACCTTTTACAAGCTTCGCTACGAGCTGCAGTTCGCCGCCCTGAACGAGGCCGTGTTCTCGGAGAGCTCAAAGTTCGGAGCCGAGGCGGTCGGCGCGTTCCGCACGGTCACGGCCCTCGTCCTCGAGGACGCCATCTGCGAACGATATCAGAAACTGCTCCAAGGTCAATTGACCTCGGCGTACCGGAAATCCCCCTGGCCTACATTCATCTTTGCCTTCTCCGACAGTGTCGGACTCGCTTGCCAGGCCCTCATCCTTTGGTACGGCGGCGGGCTCGTTTCTTCGGGAGAGTACGGCATCATTGCTTTCTTCATCACCTACATGGCTGTCATTCAGGGCGGAGAGTCGGCCGGCCAGTGGCTCGGCTTCGGGCCTAACGCTGCCCAGGCTACGGCCGCTGCCAACAGGATCCTCAACCTCCGGAATACTCGACATCAAGACATGGCACTCGGGTCGAGGCCCGTTGTCCCTGAGACCCAGAACGGCATCAACATTCAGTTCCAGGATGTTCACTTCAAGTATCCCACTCGCGACGTTCCCATCTTTCAAGGAATCAACCTCACCATTGAAGAGGGCCAGTTCGCCGCCATCGTGGGAGCGTCCGGCTCCGGCAAGACGTCTATCGTGTCGCTTCTTGAGCGATTTTACGACGTCACCAAGGGCCGCATCCTTTTCAACGGCCAGGACATAAGTGAGACGAGCATCCCCGAACACCGCCGGTTGCTGTCCTTGGTATCCCAGGAGCCGGCCCTGTTCTCCGGCACCATGCGCGACAACATCCTCCTCGGCGTCGACCCCGACCAGACGACCGACGAGCAGCTCGAGCAGTGCTGTCGCGACGCCGACATCTACGACTTCATCAGCTCGCTCCCGGACGGATTCCGAACCGAGGTCGGCAACAAGGGCGTTAGCCTCAGCGGCGGGCAGAAGCAGAGGATGTCGATCGCACGCGCCCTAATCAGGAACCCGCGCGTACTGCTGCTCGACGAGGCGACGAGCTCGCTAGACTCGGAGAGCGAGAAACAGGTGCAGGCTAGCTTGAGCCGGGTCGCGCAGGGTCGGACGACGATCGCCGTAGCGCACCGGCTGGCGACCATTCAGAACGCTGATGTCATCTACGTGCTGGGAGAAGGAAAGGTGCTCGAACAGGGCAGTCATTCTGAGCTGCTCAGGCTGAGGGGCGCGTATTGGAGCATGGTAAGTCTCTACTTCTGCCTCTCACTCGCGGCCAAGCCATTCTTGCGTCTTCCTATACTAACACCGGAGTCTAGTGTCAAAGTCAAGCCCTGGATCAATAGAGAAAACGAGGCGCGCGCAGTACAGATAGAACATTTGGTGATGACAATCAGGGATTGACTTTGAACATCTTGGTCAGATACAGTATCCTTTCGGCGACATGTGTACTGGTTTGGGTGTTGGCACAACACCTACCTCCTTGCCTTGTCAACTCCTTCTCATATAACTTGCACCTGGTGTACTTCTATGATGGTCCTCACTTCCCTTATAATAGAATAATCTGATCTACACGATCAAAGGATAGAGCGCGATGGAAAGTAGAGATAACACGAACACTGCATCCCCATTTTCCGCATTCCCGTCTTCCATATCAGGCCAATACACTTGGATTGAACTTGCTCGATATGCTGCTGCTATGTATATACGGACTACTGTCTTCCCGTCTCCAGTCTGAGACCTCATGAAGCAAATCCTCCAGTAGTCTTATGAACTGTCTCCAAGGTTTCTCTCCAAGGCTGCATGCACATCATATCATCACGCCGAACTGCGCCGAAACGACTTTCTTTTTCACGACTGACCGCACGCGACAATCAGGGGCCTCTTGCTGTACTGGACAGCACCACTCTCGGAGCCGGTCGCCTCAATAGCCATGACAACAGCCATTGACTCCTCATCAGCAACCTCACCGAACACGACGTGCCGGCCGTCGAGCCAAGAAGTTTCAGCCGTGGTGATGACAAACTGGGATCCGTTTCTAGTCAGGATCTATTAGAATGGCGATCTCTCCTTTTTCCCTTGCCTTGCGGGCAGATTGCATTGGGGGGAGGGGAGGATTGCATTGGGGGGGGGGGGGGGGGGGGGGGGAGCTTTACGTGTGAGGCCCGGCATTGGCCATGGTCAGCATGCCAGGCTTTGTGGTGCTTCAGAGTAAAGTTCTCGTCCTTGAACTTAGCCCCGTAGATGGATTTCCCGCCTGTGCCCTAAACGAGAGAAAAGAGTTTTAGCTTCTTGACGAGAAGTATGTGACCAGGTATTATCCGGTGGGTGTTTTCGTACATTGCCACGGGTGAAATCTCCGCCTTGCAGTAGAAAGCCCGGGATGATGCGGTGTAGGTAGGAGCCCTTGTACCCGAAGCCCTTCTCGCCGGTGCAGAGAGCACGGAAGTTCTCGGCTGTCAGAGGGGTAACGTCATCGTACACGGTCAAGTTGATTCGGCCAGTCTGCGCTGTAGAGAAGTCATCCGTCAGCGGAAGCGGTAGCAGGAGTTGACTATCGTGTTTCATCGATGGTGCAAAAAGGAATCGCAACAGCAACCATGGGTTGTTGCCGGGGAAGAGAATGAGAAAGGAGGAACGGGCAATAGGAGACACATACTCTTTATTGTTCCGGTGGGCTTGCCATCTTTCATAACAGGGCCTTCCCACTCGAGTTCGAGGTAACTATCATCCGTTTAGGAATCAGCCCTGGCTTTTTCCATCACCATACATCACTGCAAAGAGGGCAGGGCCGGCCTGGCTACGGGGCCAGGGCGGTTTCAGCTTCACTTACGTGCTGATAACCATCTTGGCAAAAGAACAAGAAGTTAGATAGGGATACTTGACATCAATTGGCAGCAGGAGAACGAGAGAAGCGGGTCGCGCAAGGCGGAGGAGAGACAGAGACGCTGGAGAATCTTGAGATGGCCTTTACATGTAAAGGTCAAGATCGTGGAGTCGCGAGAGGATTGGAAGGGGTAAAACGAGGGCCAAGGAGGGGTATTTAAGGAGGGGTATTTCAGGAGGGGTATTTCAGGAGGGGTATTTCAGGAGGGGTAGATGAGGATTGAGCTCGATCTGGCATGCATGCAATCCTGGCCTCGAGGGTGCAGCGATGAGGCCGGGGAGGAGGCTGATGGCGGGTCCGTGCCATGGTATTCCAATGCATCCATGCATATACATCCGTATGCGCCCCATAGGCCCCGGGTGGCAGTGCTGAGTTCAAGAATCATACTTGTAATAGTCGATAGCATGGGGGATGGATGGTGCATTGGCTTTGGAGTATTCAATACGGATCTGCTGCTTTGGTTTTTCCACCTTGATCAAGGCTGCAGTTTCCTCATTTTGGCACATGTTCCTGGTTCACCGGGGTTCGGCCCCCCGAAGTTGTCTGTCTCTTTGCAGAGAACGTCCTGCCCGTGAACGACCGGCGAGGAATGGTGAAAGCCGCATGGGGATCCCATTTCTTACCGGCTGTATGCACGCCGCGGAACACGAACTGGGCGCGGGGCAAACAAGATCCAATCATCGGTACCTATTGCAAGGTGAAATGGAATGCTGCCTCGCTACGAGTAGCACAACAGATGGTAATACCAACAAGACTCTTGCCAACATGGAACTCTTGACATATGGCGCCTTCGGGTAGAGTCAGTAACCTGATCAGCGACGCCTCAGCTATCATGAATGTATGATGCTAGAGTGCTTGCAAGCGACAGACGATGATGACTTCAATCTCAGTGACTGTTGAATCTGATCCGATGCATCCAGTAGACGATCTTTTTTGAAAAATCCCTCCCTATCCTTTCTTCAGCAAACGTGACGAAGTTGACGATGTGTCGATGGGCCTGAAACCAGTACTGGGAGGGTTAGGGTTTGAATACATATCCTACCCTGTACCCATTCTCATTTAGGCCAACACAGATCAACTTCCTCAACGGGGTCGATGGATCAACAATTCATGACAATACCATACAGGAAGATGCAGCTGTTTGATAAGATCAGTATTGAGTGCAAAATTTAGTGCATCTCAAGTCAGGTTGTGCAGTCTTTTAGCATCTTTGCAAACCAAGACAGTTCAGATACGGTGGGTGGGAATGGTCACACATTTCCCGCAGCTCGATGTAGTAGACATCTGAACTGTACTCCGTACAATGGTAAAGGTAGTGGTCAACTATTGTTTTTACTGGCCGAAATCTCGTCTACTCATTCGTTACTTCCAAATTATATCCGTTCATTCTATCTGACTTTCTCTTATCAACAACCATATATGCAAGGAGTGGATGGAGTAGGAGTTTCAGGCAGAGTCTCCAGCAAACAGGTGTTCCAGCCACTATCTGAGCTGTGGCTGCGCGTCATGGCGCGTACCTGGTCGAACAACAGCTTTAAGGCATCATTCCGATCCAACCCTGCTCCATCAAACATCAGCCCCCCCCCCCCCCCCCCCCCTTTTTTTTTCGTTTTCTTTTCTTCAATCTTTTCCCATCTTTATTTCTTCCTGCACTGGCCAGTTCCAAGCTCGCCAGAGGAGCGGTGGCTGACCATTCTGGACAAGTCTATTCCCGCGTGAGGCTTGCTGTCACTCCCAAGGGAAAAGGGATACGAAAGGGTCGCCACAAGCACAACACAGTTTGATCCATCTTGTGCTTAACGGATCGTCCTATTCCTGAGCGCTCACTGCCCCTCGTGCAGATGACTACTCATTCCGTCTGGCGAGACGGATGAGGCGCCGGGCTAGGTCCCCGGCGGCAGGGATGCTATGCCAGTCACAGATCATACGAGTCCGGGAAAGGATAAGTGGCCAAAAAACTAGAAACATTCATACAACTAGTCGATGGTGTTGGACCTAAAGAAACACCTCGCTGCGACATGTCTCAAGGGTTGCGCGAACTGGCCATCCGTGGAGCGGCTCTGTTCAGTTGTGGAATGAACCATCGTGTCTACTCGGTGCAGAACCTGCGGTTGACTCTCGTCGATTCCAGACCAGTGATGAGTTCCACAGGGCAATTATTCCAGGAACCTCGCTGAGAGAGGCATGCATCGCCCTCTGAAATGCACACAATAGATCAGCATAAGCGGAAGGCACCTTGTGTTTACTCCATGTCTACACCCGACGCGACCAAAGAGACAAACAAAGATGTTGGATAGACTAGTTGACTTAGGCAACAGCTGTTGGTTGAGGAAGCAGTGGAAATGCCTCAAGACTAAGGAGGCCAAGCCGGAAGAGACGGCTCCTGCCTGGCTAGGCAGCAGAGGCCACATAGATAAAAAGGGAGGAAATCCCTCACTAGGGGCCAGACAGAGAGAGCAGAGTTTTTCATCAATCTATTGAAATTCAACATAAAAAGGAACCGCTTAACGCGACAAAAGAGGGATGGGTTCATTTTCGGGGTCTTGCTGATTTAGGCAATATGCTGTCAAGCACGGATCATGTCTCGTGGCGCGATGGTCTAAGCTTCCTGGCCCGATGGGGGCACCATTGACTAAAAATAGAAACAACACACTCGACTCGATGCTTATGGGTTATAGCCGATCTTGCCCACAACCAAGGGCATTGAAGGATGGATGAAATACCACATGTGCTCAGGTCCTGCCTATCTATCCTCTACCCTTTTCCCTCCCTTGAGTACTTAGAACCCTTGACAGCGAACCCCAGATAGTCAGTACCCCCTTGATCCATGGAATATGGCCCAACAGCAATGACCCAACTCCGGGTATCTAGTTTGACTAAAGGCGTTCTAGACCTGCTCGCTCTGCTCTTGACCGTAACGGACTTTGACTTGCCTTTTTCTCTAACACCTCCTCGAACACCGCCTCCAGTCGTCGCATAGCATCGGTTGATATCTGGTGATGCAGAACGATGCGTGGTGCCCTGATGCGTATGTCACGGTGCTGAGCAGCCGTGTCCAGTCTGGACTTGTCGAGACCAGCGCTCTTCAAGTCGAGCCAGACAAGGTTCGTCATCACCGGGCGAAGAAGCAGACCACCCCTGGAGGTCCACATGTTGGCCACCGCTCTCGCCAAGACATGTGTTCTCTGGATGATGCCCCGTGTGTCGACATCGCCGGGACCAAAGTTCTCTATCATGGCCTGCCAAGCTGCAGCCACAATGGCCCCAGCCTTGCGGACGCCGCCGCCGATGCTTTGACGCAGTCTTCTCGCCCTTGCTATAAGGTCCCTCGGGCCCACGATGACCGATCCTATCGGTGCTGCGAGCCCTTTACCGAAGGAGAGGGTCATCGCGTCGCAGCAGGCCGCGATCTCCTTTAGATTACCGCCCCCGCCTGCCACGGCGTGCCATATCCGCGCACCGTCGATATGAATGGCGATCTCCTGCTCGTCGGCCCAAGCCTTCATCTTGCGGAGCTCTTGTAGTGGGATTACGCTGCCGTGAGCTGTGTTCTCGAGGCTGATGATGCTGGTGGGCAACCGTTCTATCATGTTGGTGGTCACTGCGTGTCGTTCCACATCATCAAGGGTGAGATAATGCCCATTCGCCGGCCGCACGGGCTGGATGGATGCCCCGGAGAGACCGGCAAGGCCACCGGCCTCAAAATGTACGATATGAGAGGTAGCATCTGCTAGTACACCTGTGCATCGTCGTGACAGTGCTCCCAAGGCAATCTGGTTGGCCATGGTCCCGGATACAACAAACAGAGCTGCTTCTTTGCCACAGATGCTCGCCATGTGCTCCTCGAAGGACCGTGTTAGCTGGTCCTCGCCATAGACATCATCATTGAGCGTGGCCCCGGCGATTGCTTCCAGCATCCCATGGGATGGTGTAGTAATAGCATCGCCTGCAACATCAGATAGCTGTCAGCTCCGGTAACAGGGAAGGATAGGATAGGACAACCACAAAGAATCGATTTGATAACTTACTCCTGAAATCAAAGGCTGAGCCAGTGAGAGTGGGATCTCCCCAATGACCTGCCTTGGAATTCAGTATTGGGCAAGTCTTCATGGTGATGTGAATCTAGCGAGAAGAATGCAGGAGAATCGGCTGGGATGGCCTCCAGATATAAGCCACATGGTCCACAGTCTGACGAAGTTTCGAATCCTTCAGGGATTATTAACTAGGTAATACGGAGTAAAAGGAGTAGTATAGCTTGGAATATGTGGAAACCCCGAGGAGGCGATCCCCTGGGCTGTCAGATTACCTTACAAGTCTCCATCTACTGACAGCAAACTGAACTCTGTTCCTTCAGTCACTTACTATTTACTGGAACATCTCTTCGAATTTGGAAAAAGGAAAAAAGCACCAACAAAAATTCAGGAGATACACTCTTTATCGGACACAAATAGCTACTTGCTTTCTGTGCCGTGCAACGATACTGTCGGAAAACTCGACCTACGAGCCACTTACACCTGTGGTGGCAGCACAAAGCCGGACTCGCCGCAACTCAGCAACCAGCCATTCGAAATCGCAAACTACAGCAGCTACACGAACTTCATCAGATGGATTGTACATACTGACTACACTAGGTTTACTAACAGATAGACAATCGTTGCCAGATAACCGAGCCTTTTGCTTTCTTGGTCAACATGGGCGCCATCGGGCAAGACATGGCGTATGATCGCCTTGCCAACCCGTCTCGGGCGAGTTCTATCTCTTCAAACCGGTACTCCGAACCTGTCGAGCAATCCTTTGCCCAGGGCCGACTGTGGTTCCTGCACCAGCTGAAGCTCGGTGCGAGCTGGGACATTACGCCGGCCGCGATCCGACTCCGGGGCCATCTCGACATCGATGCGCTGAACGCTGCCTCGCGCGCTCTGACGCAGCGCCACGAGACGCTCCGAACGACGTTCAAGGAGCAGGATGGCGTGGGCGTACAGGTTGTGCACGCCTCGGGTCTCGAAAGAGGGTTGAGGATTGTTGATGCCTCGAGCCGCGATTTGGCCCAACTCCTGGCAAAGGAACAAACCATGAGGTTCGACCTAGAGTCTGAGCCAGCTTGGAGAGTTGCATTGTTGAAGGTGGCCGAGGATCACCATATTCTTTCCATTGTTGTACACCATATCATCTCAGACAGCCGGTCTCTCGACATTATTCAGCAGGAGCTTGGAGAACTCTACGCGGCCGCCTCGCAGGGGAAATCGATTTCGACTTGTCCCTTGGGTCCAATTCCCATTCAATACCGTGACTTGACGACATGGCAGAACCAGGACGAGCAGGTCGCTGAGCAGGAAAGGCAGCTCGGATACTGGATCGAGCAGCTCGATAACAACACACCGGCCGAACTCCTCACAGAGCTTCCCCGGCCAGCTATCCTATCTGGCAAAACTGGCAAGATCTCCTTCCCGATCGATGGATCGGTACACAAAGAACTCCTGGCCTTCTGCCGCTCCCAGCAAGTAACCGCCTACGCCGTGCTGCTGGCAGCGTTTCGCGTGGCGCACTTTCGCCTCACTGGAGCCGAGGATGCAACCATCGGAGCGCCCGTTGCCAACCGCGACCGGCCGGAGCTGGAGAACATGGTTGCTCCCTTGGCCACTCTGCAGTGCATGCGAGTCGTGCTCGATGAGGACGACACCTTCGAGTCGGTGCTGCGGCAGATCATGTCCGTCATGACAGAGGCACATGCCAACCGCGACGTCCCCTTTGAGCGCATCGTGTCTGCGTTGCTGCCTGGGTCGACAGACACATCACGACACCCGCTTGTGCAGCTCATGTTTGCTTTGCATCCCGCGCGGGATACGGGCCGAGCCCGGTGGGGGTTCCTCGAGGCTGAGACTCTGCAGAGTGCGGCCCCGACACGATTCGACATGGAGATGCACCTGTTTGAGGGAGATGACCGGTTCGATGCAAACGTGCTGTTCTCCACGGGCCTTTTCGACGCAGAAGCCATCTGCAGCGTGGTTTCTATCTTTCGGGAAGTCCTGCGCCGTGGCATCTCGGAGCCTGCGGTGAATGTGAAGACGATGCCGCTCACCGATGGGCTCGCCGCGATCCGGGACATGGGCTTGCTGGATATCGGGACCACCGACTACCCCCGCGAGGCGAGCGTGATTGATATGTTCCAAGAGCAGGTGACCTTGAATCCAAGCGCCACCGCCGTGGCCGACGCTTCGTCAAGATTGAGCTACTCTGAGTTGGATCACAAGTCAGATCAGCTGGCCGCGTGGCTGCGCAGACGGCAGCTCAAGCCTGAGACCTTGATTGGCGTGTTGTCTCCTCCGTCTTGCGAGACCATGGTTTCCTTCCTCGGTATCCTCAAGGCTAATCTGGCTTATCTGCCTCTCGATATTAACGTTCCCTTGGCACGCATCGAATCAATCCTTTCGGCCGTGGACGGGCACAAGCTCGTCCTGCTTGGGAGCAACGTGCCCCAACCCAAGGTGGATGTACCCGATGTTGAGATGCTGCGGATCAGCGATGCCCTGAACGGGTCTCAGGTGAATGGGCTTGCAGGGAAACAGGTGACTGCAAAACCCTCGGCGACTGACCTGGCCTACGTCATCTTCACCTCGGGATCGACTGGCAAGCCGAAGGGTGTCATGATCGAGCATCGGGGTATCGTACGCCTCGTGAAAGGAACAAACATTATTTCGCCCGCCCAGGCAGCAGTGCCGACAGCTCACCTGGCCAACATCGCTTTCGACCTCTCAACATGGGAGATCTATACCCCTATCCTTAATGGCGGCACTCTTGTCTGTATCGAACACTCTGTCACGCTGGATAGCAAGGCACTAGAAGCTGTATTCACCAAGGAGGGTATTCGTGTGGCCTTCCTTGCTCCTGCTCTGATCAAGCAGTGTCTCGCCGACAGACCGGCGATCTTTGAGGGCCTGGATAGCCTGTACGCTATTGGCGATCGCTTCGACCGACGTGACGCCCTCCATGCAAAGTCCTTGGTGAAGCATGGCGTTTATAATGCCTACGGTCCAACCGAGAATTCCGTCGTCAGTACCATCTACAGCGTCTCCGAGGCTTCACCGTTTGTCACGGGGGTGCCCGTTGGCCGGGCCATCAGCAACTCGGGCGCCTACGTCATGGATCAGGATCAGCAACTAGTCTCTCCCGGAGTGATGGGGGAGCTTGTGGTTTCTGGAGATGGTCTAGCTCGAGGATATACCGATTCGGCTCTGGATAAGAACCGATTTGTCGTGATGCAGATTAACGGCGAGTCAATCCGGGGCTATCGTACGGGAGACCGGGCCCGATACAGCCTCAAGGGTGGCCAGATTGAGTTCTTTGGCCGTATGGATCAGCAGGTCAAGATCCGTGGCCATCGTATCGAGCCAGCTGAGGTAGAGCACGCTTTACTCAACAGCGACCAAGTACGCGATGCAGCAGTGGTTATCCGGAGACAGGAGGATGAAGAGCCTGCGATGATTGCCTTCGTTACCGCGCAGGGTACGGTCCCTGATCACCTCCTCAACATCAACGGCAACGGCCACGTTCCCGACGGCAGCAAGAACGACCAATTCGCCGTTCACGTCGAGAGTGAACTGCGCCGGCGTTTGCAGATGTTGCTGCCCTCCTACATGATGCCGGCCCGCATCGTGGTGCTTGACCATCTCCCTCTCAACCCCAACGGCAAAGTCGACCGGAAGGCGCTGGGTCAGTCGGCCAAGACTGTGCAGAAGAGCAAGCTGGTCTCACAGCGCGTCGCCCCACGCAATGAGATCGAGGCCGTGCTCTGCGAGGAGTTCAGGAGTGTGCTTGGTGTCGAGGTTGGCATCACCGATAACTTCTTCGACCTGGGTGGTCATTCCTTGACAGCCATGAAGCTCGCGGCACGGATCAGCCAGAGGCTCGACATTCAAGCATCCGTAGCAACTGTCTTTGAGGAGCCGATGCTCGCTGACCTCGCCGCCACGATCCATCGCGGCTCGACCCTGTATAGCGTCATCCCTACGACAGAATACACTGGACCGGTGGAGCAATCATTTGCCCAAGGCCGTCTGTGGTTCCTTGAGCAGCTGAATACCGGCGCCTCATGGTATAATGTGATGCTCACCGTACGACTACGAGGCCACCTCGACGTGAATGCGCTGGGAACGGCCCTGCTCGCCCTGGAGAAACGGCACGAGACTCTTCGGACAACCTTTGAGGAACGGGACGGGGTTGGCATGCAGGTAGTCCACAGCAGCCTCATGGGGGAGCTGCGGATGATTGATATATCAGAGAAATCCGGCACTGCCGCGCATGAGGCACTGATGAAGGAGCAGTCAACCCGCTTCGACCTGACTCGCGAGCCAGGTTGGAGAGTGGCGCTGCTGAAGTTGGCAGACCACCACATCTTCTCGATCGTCATGCACCACATTGTATCGGATGGATGGTCTCTCGACCTCCTACGACACGAGCTGGGCCAATTCTACTCGGCAGCTCTACGCGGCCAGGACCCATTGTCGCGCGTTGAGCCACTCCCGATCCAATACCGCGACTTTGCGGCCTGGCAGAAGCAAGACAGCCAGCAGAAAGCAGCGCACCAGAGGCAATTGGAGTACTGGACCAAGCAGCTTGCAGACAGCACGCCCGCAGAGCTCTTGACAGACTTCCCGCGGCCCTCGATTCTATCCGGAAAGGCTGGAAAGGTCCCCGTTGCCATCGAGGGGTCTCTATACGACATGCTTCAAGTCTTCAGCCGCACCCATCAAGTCACGTCGTTTGCTGTCCTACTCGCAGCCTTCCGTGCAGCACATTTCCGGCTTACGGGATCTGATAATGCGACTATTGGTGTCCCCAGTGCGAACCGGAATCGGCCTGAGCTTGAGAACATGATCGGCTTCTTCGTGAACACACAATGTATACGTATCACGATCGATGAAAACGACAACTTTGAATCGTTGGTCCGGCAGGTCCGGTCGACGACTACAGCCGCACAGGACAATCAGGATGTCCCGTTCGAACAGGTCGTTTCCAGCCTCATGCCGAGCAGCTCGAGAGATGCATCCCGGAACCCTCTGGTGCAGCTCATGTTTGCACTGCACGGCCAGCAGGATCTGTTCAAGATCCAACTGGAAGGGACCGAAGAGGAGGTGATCCCAACAGAAGACGTGACGAGGTTCGACATCGAGTTCCATCTCTACCAAGGCGCCAGCAAGCTGAGCGGTGATATCATATTCGCTGCCGACTTATTCGAAGCCGAAACTATTCGTGGCGTCGTCAGCGTCTTTCAGGAGGTTCTGAGGCGCGGATTGCAACAGCCACAGACCCCGATCATGACAATGCCACTCACCGACGGCATTCCCGAGCTGGACAGGATGGGCTTGTTGCACATGGTCAAGACCGACTACCCCCGCAACATGTCTGTGGTAGACGTATTCCAACAGCAAGTTCGTCTCAGCGCCGATGCTACAGCTGTTATCGACTCATCTTCGCGGATGAGTTACGCCGAACTGGACCAGAGGTCCGATCAGGTGGCAGCGTGGCTTCGCCAGCGACAGCTGCCAGCCGAAACCTTTGTGGCAGTGCTCGCACCACGCTCGTGCGAGGCCGTCATTGCTCTCTTCGGCATCTTGAAGGCTGGTCATGCCTACCTACCGCTCGACGTCAATGTGCCAGCAGCGCGTCTTCGCGCCATCTTGGCCGAGGTGAAGGGCGAGAAGCTGGTTCTCCTAGGAGCAGGTGAGCCATCACCGGAAGGCCAGTTGCCAGAGGTCTCGATCGTGAGGATTGCCGATGCCACGAGCCCTGTCGGCCATGCCAGCTTGCGTGATGGCAAGTCCAAGCCAACCGCAGGCAGCCTCGCCTATGTCATCTTCACTTCCGGATCCACTGGTCAACCCAAGGGTGTGATGATCGAGCACCGCGGAGTCTTGCGCCTTGTGAAGCAGACCAACATTCTATCCAGTCTACCGCCGGCGCAGACCTTCCGAATGGCTCACATGTCCAACCTTGCGTTTGATGCATCGATATGGGAGGTCTTTACAGCCCTTCTCAACGGAGGCTCTCTTGTATGCATCGACAGGTTTACCATCTTGGATGCTCAAGCGTTGGAGGCACTATTCCTCAGGGAGCACATCAACATCGCACTCTTCCCACCCGCCCTGTTGAAGCAATGCCTCACGGATGCAGCTGCTTCTATCAAGTCTCTTGACCTCCTATACGTAGGAGGAGACCGGTTAGACACAGCGGACGCAGCTCTGGCCAAAGCCCTGGTCAAGTCAGAGGTCTACAATGCCTACGGCCCAACGGAAAACACGGTCATGAGCACTTTATACTCGATTGCTGACGCAGAACGATTTGTTAATAGTGTGCCAATTGGCAGAGCCGTTAGCAACTCTGGGGTCTACGTGATGGACCAGAATCAGCAGCTTGTGCCGTTAGGCGTGATGGGAGAGCTGGTAGTCACTGGAGATGGTTTGGCTCGTGGCTACACTAACCCGGCTCTTGATTCCGACCGGTTCGTTGATGTCATTGTTCGAGGCCAACTTCTCAGGGCCTATCGAACAGGTGACCGAGCTCGTTACCGGCCCAAGGATGGCCAGGTTGAGTTCTTTGGTCGGATGGATCACCAGGTCAAGGTCCGAGGGCATCGCATCGAGCTCGCCGAAGTAGAACACGCTTTGTTAAGCAGTGCCGGTGTGCACGATGCCGTTGTCGTTTTAAACTCGCAGGAAGACAATCAGGGAGCCGAGATGGTGGCCTTCATCACCGCCCAAGACAACGAGACTCTCCAGGAAGCACAGTCGAGCAACCAAGTCCAGGAATGGGAGAGCCATTTCGAGACCACGGCCTACGCGGACATCACGGCGATTGATCAAAACACGCTCGGCCGAGACTTTACATCCTGGACCTCTATGTACGATGGAACGCTCATTGACAAGAGGGAGATGCAGGAATGGCTCGACGATACTATGCGCACTTTCCTTGACGGTCAAGCAGCTGGCCACGTGCTTGAAATCGGTACCGGCACCGGTATGGTTCTATTTAATCTCGGTCAAGCTGGGCTGAAGAGCTACATTGGACTGGAACCTTCCCAATCCGCGGTTCAATTCGTCAACAAGGCAGCCCAAACGTTCCCAGGGCTTGAGGGAAAGGCTCAAGTACATGTCGGCACGGCGATGGATACGGGCCGTCTCAGCGCCTTGAGCCCGGGTCTGATCGTCATCAACTCCGTGGCCCAGTATTTCCCGAGCCGAGAATACCTCGCAGAGGTGGTTGAGGCCCTGGTCCGGATTCCAGGTGTTCGCCGTATCTTCTTCGGAGACATGAGAACCTATGCCACCCACAAAGACTTCCTTGTTGCACGGGCGGTCCACACACACGGTAGCAAGGTGACGAGATCTAAAGTGCAACAGGAGGTGGCCCGGTTAGAGGAACTGGAGGAGGAATTGCTTGTCGACCCTGCCTTCTTCACAAGACTCAAGGAATCTCTGTCGGAAGAAATAGATCATGTTGAGATCCTGCCGAAGAACATGAAGGTGAACAACGAGCTGAGCTCATACCGGTACGGCGCGGTTCTGCACATCCGTAACCACAAGCAGAATCAAAGCAGGTCGATTCACAAGATCAATGCAGAGTCCTGGATCGACTTCGCCTCAAGCCAGATGGATAGACAGGGTCTTGCTCGGCTGTTGAAAGAGAACAAAGATGCCGAAAGTATCGCTGTGTTCAACATCCCTTACAGCAAGACTATCGTGGAACGGCACATCGCCAAGTCTTTGGCCGATGACCACGACGGCGATGATACACACAGCTCAATCGATGGAGTCGCCTGGATCTCAGACGCGCGCGAGAAGGCGAGCCAGTGTCCATCTCTTGATGTGCATGACCTCGTGCAGTTGGCCGAGGACGCTGGGTTCCGCGTCGAGGTCAGCTGGGCCCGCCAAAGGTCCCAGAACGGCGCTCTCGATGCTTTCTTCCATCACTTCCAGCCTACCGAGAACGAAAGCCGCGCGCTCGTCGATTTCCCCACCGACTACAAGGGCCAACAAGCCAGAAGCCTGACGAACCGGCCCCTGCAGCGGGTTGAGAGCCGTCGAATCGAAGCACAGGTCCGAGAGCAGCTCCAAGTATTGCTCCCGGCATACATGATCCCAGCCCGGATTGTGGTTCTCCAGAACATGCCGCTGAACACGAACGGCAAGGTAGATCGCAAGGAGCTCACCCTTCGAGCCAAGGTCACGCCGCAGGCTAAGCCGAGCTCCGAACTCGTGGCTCCTCGTGATTCTATTGAAGCTATCATCTGCAAGGAATTCAAGGATGTTCTCGGCGTCGAAGTGGGTATTACAGACAACTTCTTTAATGTCGGAGGACATTCTCTTTTGGCCACAAAGCTCGCAGCGCGCCTGAGCCGACAACTTAATGCCCAGATTGCAGTCAAAGACATCTTCGACCGGCCAGTTATCGCCGATCTGGCAGCCACAATCCAGCAGGATACCACGGAGCACAATCCTATCCTACCGACCTCTTATACCGGTCCAGTCGAACAATCGTTCGCCCAAGGCCGACTCTGGTTCCTCGATCAACTGAATGTCGGCGCCACATGGTATCTCATGCCCTTCGCAGTCCGGCTGCGAGGGCCTTTAGTTGTTTCTGCTCTCGCTGCCGCTCTTCTGGCCCTAGAGGAGCGCCACGAGACACTGCGAACAACCTTTATCGAACAGGAAGGCATCGGCATGCAGGTCATCCATCCGTTTGCCCCTAAGGAACTAAGGGTGATCGATGTCTCGGCCGATGAAGATAGCACTATCCAGAAGATACTGGAAAAGGAGCAGACAACACCCTTCAATCTCGCTTCTGAGCCCGGTTTCAGACTAGCATTACTGAAGACAGGAGAGGACGAGCACATTCTCTCGACAGTGATGCATCATGCAATCTCTGATGGCTGGTCTGTCGATATCTTCCAACAAGAAATCGGCCAATTCTACTCGGCAATCCTTCGCGGACACGATCCTTTGGCCCAGATCGCACCGCTCTCGATCCAGTATCGCGATTTCGCGACTTGGCAAAGGCAGACATTCCAAGTCGCAGAGCACCGGCGGCAGCTTGCATACTGGACTAAGCAGCTCGCCGATAATAAACCAGCCGAGCTGCTGACCGATTTCAAGCGACCACCTATGCTCTCCAGCCGCGCGGGCGAGATCCCGGTGGTCGTCGACGGCTTGATCTACGAGAAGCTTCAGGACTTCTGTCGAATCCGCCAGGTGACCGCCTTTACCGTGTTGCTGGCCGCTTTCCGCGCAGCGCACTATCGTATGACTGGGACTGAGGATGCGACGATTGGAACACCTATCGCGAACCGTAACCGGCCGGAGCTTGAGGGCTTGATCGGCTTCTTCGTCAACACACAGTGCATGCGTATCACCGTCGATGTAGAGGATTCATTCGAAACGTTGGTTCGCCAGGTTCGAGAAACGACGCTGGCTGCACATGCCAACCAGGATGTTCCTTTCGAACAGATTGTCTCAAACATCTTGCCCGGATCGAGCGACACTTCTCGGAATCCGCTGGTACAGCTCATGTTTGCTCTACACTCGCAGCAGAATCTTGGCAAGGTCCGCCTGGAGGGTATCGAGGAGGAGATCATCCCCATTGCTGAGACCACGAGATTTGATATCGAGTTCCATCTGTACCAAGAGGCTGAGAGGCTGAACGGTAGTATCGTCTATGCAGCTGATCTCTTCGTGCCCGAGACTATACAGAGCGTCATCACCATCTTCCAAGGCACCCTACAGAAAGGCCTCAGTGAGCCCGATATGCCCGTCGCCTCTATGGCGCTTGATGGTGGGCTGGAGTCCCTCCGAAGCACAGGACTGCTGCACCCTCAACAAACTGATTATCCGTCCGATGCTTCAGTGGTGCAGATCTTCAAACAGCAGGTGGCAGTTAACCCGGATGTCATCGCGGTGAGAGATGAATCAACACGGCTGAGCTATGCCGACTTGGATCGGAAGTCGGATCAAGTGGCCTGCTGGCTATCTCGGCGAGGTATCGCTCCTGAGACGTTCGTGGCGATCCTGGCACCACGCTCGTGCGAGACAATCGTGGCCATCCTCGGTGTGTTGAAGGCCAACCTTGCATATCTGCCTCTTGATGTCAATGTTCCTGCGTCCCGGCTCGAGGCCATCCTTTCGGAGGTATCGGGATCGATGTTAGTCCTTGTGGGCGCAGAGACCCCGATTCCAGAGGGGATGGCTGAAGCGGAGACGATCCGGATCACAGAGATTCTCGCCGACGCAAAGACCGACGACATCAACGGGCTGGCCGCGACTCAGCCCACTGCAGCAAGCCTTGCGTATGTGATCTTTACATCTGGATCGACTGGTCGACCAAAGGGTGTCATGGTCGAGCATCGCGGAATCGTACGTCTTACAAAGCAGACCAACATCACATCCAAGCTGCCAGAGTCTTTCCACATGGCCCACATATCGAATCTTGCCTTCGATGCCTCCGTGTGGGAGGTGTTCACCACGCTTCTCAATGGAGGCACATTAGTGTGTATCGACTATTTCACTCTCTTAGAGAGCACAGCGCTCGAGAAGGTCTTCTTCGACCAACGCGTCAATGTTGCTCTGCTCCCTCCAGCCTTGCTGAAACAGTGCCTCGACAACTCACCCGCTCTGATCAAAACTCTCAACGTTCTCTATATTGGTGGTGATAGGCTAGATGCTTCTGATGCTGCCAAAGCAAGGGGGCTCGTCCAGACGCAAGCTTTCAATGCCTACGGCCCAACGGAAAACACAGTCATGAGCACAATCTATCCCATTGCCGAAGACCCCTTCATCAATGGTGTGCCCATCGGTCATGCTGTCAGCAACTCGGGAGCTTTTGTCATGGACCAGAATCAGCAAATCATCCCACCTGGTGCAATGGGAGAACTCATCGTGACTGGAGACGGCCTTGCTCGAGGCTACACTACTTCCTCTCTCAACGCTGGTCGATTTATCAACGTTGATATCGATGGCAAACAAGTCAGGGCATACCGCACAGGAGATCGAGTGCGCTACCGACCAAAAGACCTCCAGATCGAATTCTTCGGCCGTATCGATCACCAGGTCAAGATCCGCGGCCACCGCATCGAACCAGCTGAGATCGAGTATGCTCTTCTGAGCCACGACCTGGTCACTGATGCGGCAGTCGTCACCCACTCTCAAGAAAATCAAGACCTGGAGATGGTTGGATTCGTGGCCGCCCGAGTCGCTGATGTTAGAGAGGATGAGTCTAGCAACCAGGTCCAAGAATGGCAGACTCACTTCGACAGCGTCGCATACGCAGATATCACCACCATCGATCAGCAAAGCCTTGGACGGGACTTCATGTCATGGACCTCCATGTACGATGGCAGCCTGATCGAGAAGAGCCAGATGCAGGAGTGGCTCGATGACACCATGCGGTCACTTCTGGATTCCCAGCCCCCTGGTCACGTACTCGAAGTTGGTACAGGAACTGGCATGGTTCTGTTCAACCTCGGCAGAGAAGGGGGTCTGCAAAGCTACGTTGGCCTAGAGCCATCGCCATCCGCAACCGCGTTTGTCAACAAGGCCGCCAAGTCATTCCCTGGGCTTGAGGATAGGATCCGGGTTGAAGTTGGAACAGCAACTGATATCGACCGGCTTGGAGACGATCTGCACGCAGGTCTTGTCGTCATCAACTCTGTCGCTCAATACTTCCCGAGTCAAGAATATCTCGCCCAGTTGGTCAGAGATCTTACCAAGGTCCCTGGCGTGGAGCGTATCTTCTTTGGTGATATGAGGTCGCACGCTATCAACAGGGATTTCCTTGTCGCTCGCGCAGTTCATGCACTGGGCGATAAGGCAACAAAGGCCGAGATTCAACGGGAGGTTGCCCGAATGGAAGAGTCTGAAGACGAACTGCTCGTTGATCCGGCCCTTTTCACCTCCCTGGCGACGCAAGTAGAGAAGATCAAGCACGTGGAGATTCTCCCTAAGAGAATGCGAGCCACGAACGAGCTGAGCTCGTATCGATATGCTGCTGTTCTGCACGTCAATGAGCTGGCGAAACCGGCACACAAGGTCAGTCCTGGCGCCTGGGTCGATTTTGCCGCGACGAAGATGGATCGCGATGCCCTGATCCGTCTGCTCAAGGGCACCAAAAGTTCCGACCACATTGCGATCGCCAATATTCCCAACAGCAAGACAATCGTCGAGCGAACCATCTGCGAATCGGTTTACGACGTTAGCGGAGACGCCAAAGACTCGAACGACAGAGTCTCATGGCTTTCGGCTGCTCGATCGAATGCCGTGAAAGTGGCTTCCCTCTCCGCGATCGATCTCGTTGACGTTGCACAAGAGGCAGGCTTCCGGGTCGAGATCAGCTGCGCGCGGCAGTGGTCTCAGAATGGCGCGTTGGACGCCGTATTCCACCACCTTGACTCATCACCACAGTCTCATGTGTTGATCGACTTCTTGACCGACCACCAAGGTCGACCAGAAGAAACCCTGACGAACCACCCGCTGCACCGAGCACAGTCTCGACGCGTCGAGAGGCAGATCCGCGAGAGACTCCAGACGCTCCTGCCGGCCTACATGATCCCGGCCCAGATCATGGTTCTTGACAAGCTACCTCTAAACGCGAATGGAAAGGTCGACCGGAAGCAGTTGACGCAACGGGCCCAGACGGTACCCAAGGCCAAGCAAGTGTCTGCTCCTGTGGCCCCGCGCACAGAGATCGAAAGGGTGCTCTGCCAGGAGTTCTCAGACGTCCTAGGGGTTGATATCGGGATAATGGAAAACTTTTTCGATCTCGGTGGCCACTCGCTCATGGCAACAAAGCTAGCCGCACGCATCAGCCGCCGACTAGAGACTCACGTCTCTGTCAAGGAGATCTTTGACCATCCGCGAGTCTGTGATCTTGTTCTCATAGTACAGCAGGGATCAGCGCCTCATGATCCCATCGTTTCGACCAAATACACCGGGCCAGTGCCTCAGTCGTTTGCCCAGGGTCGTCTTTGGTTCCTCGACCAGCTCAACTTTGGTGCAACATGGTATCTCATGCCCCTTGCCGTCCGTCTTCGCGGTGCCATGAACGTTCATGCTCTTACCGCGGCCTTGTTGGCCCTCGAGAGGCGTCACGAGCTCCTCCGCACCACGTTCTACGAACAAAACGGCGTCGGTATGCAGAAGGTCAATCCAGTTGTCACCGAGACCCTGAGGATCATTGATCTCTCCAACGGCGACGGCGATTATCTCCCGACATTGAAGAAGGAGCAAACTGCTCCGTTCCACCTGGAAACCGAGCCCGGGTGGCGCGTGGCTCTACTGCGCCTCGGGCCAGGCGACTTCATCTTATCTATCGTCATGCATCACATCATTTCCGACGGCTGGTCTGTGGATGTTCTCTTCCAAGAGCTGGGCCAGTTCTATTCCACGGCTGTCAAAGGCCACGATCCCCTATCGCAGACCACACCCCTCCCGATCCATTATCGCGATTTTGCTCTGTGGCAGAAGAAGCCAACCCAAGAAAACGAACACGAGCGTCAGCTGCAATACTGGGTCGAGCAACTTGCAGATAGTGCCCCGGCTGAGCTACTCACGGATCTGCCGCGGCCTTCGATCCTCTCTGGTCAGGCTGGGGAGATCTCGGTCACGATCGAGGGAGCACTATACAAGAACTTGGAGGAATTCTGCCGAGTCCATCGCGTCACCTCCTTCGTGGTACTGCTTGCGGCCCTGCGCGCAGCCCATTATCGCCTCACAGGTTCCGAAGACGCAACTATCGGGACACCAATCGCCAATCGTAACCGACCTGAACTTGAGCAGATAATCGGCTTCTTCGTCAATACTCAATGTATACGCATTACCGTCAACGAGGACGAGACCTTTGAGTCACTGGTGCAGCAGGTCCGGTCAACGGCGACAGCTGCATTCGCCCATCAGGACGTCCCGTTCGAGAAGATCGTCTCTACTCTTTTGCCCGGTTCCCGAGATGCATCCCGAAACCCACTTGTACAGCTCATGTTCGCGGTGCATTCGCAGAAGAACCTCGGTGAGCTGAAGCTGGAAAACGCTCACAGCGAGGTTGTTCCCACGGAGATCACGACCCGGTTCGATTTGGAATTCCACCTGTTCCAGCAAGATGACAAGCTTGAGGGCTCCATCCTCTATTCAACCGATCTCTTCGAAGCAGTCTCGGTCCAAAGTCTTCTTTCAGTATTCCAGGAAATTCTGCGCCGAGGTTTGAACGGTCCGGATGTGCCCATCAGCACCCTACCACTTCAGGATGGAATCGTCGACCTACAAAGACAGGGCCTGTTGGATGTCCAGAAGACGGACTATCCTCGTGATTCCTCTGTGGTTGATGTGTTCCATGAGCAGGTCTCGATTAACCCCGATTCCATTGCACTGATACATGGCTCGGAGAAGCTCAGCTACGCCCAGCTCGACAGGGAATCTGACAGGGTCGCTCGCTGGCTCCGTCACCGTTCTTTCAGCTCCGACACGTTAATTGCGGTGTTGGCGCCACGGTCTTGCGAGACGATCATCGCGTTCCTCGGAATCCTCAAGGCAAACCTTGCGTACCTACCTCTGGATGTCAAGGCTCCTGCTGCCCGCATTGATGCCATTGTATCGTCGCTACCCGGGAACAAGCTCATTCTGCTGGGCGCAAACGTTACGCCGCCCAAGCTTCAGGAAGCGGGCATCGATTTCGTGCCCATCTGTGATACCTTCACTACACTCACTGACGGCACACTTCAAGATGGGCCTACCATCGAGCGACCCTCTGCGCAAAGCCTTGCGTACGCCATGTTCACGTCTGGTTCTACCGGACGACCGAAGGGTGTTATGGTCCAGCACCGCAACATCGTCCGCTTGGTGAAGAACAGTAACGTCGTCGCTAAGCAGCCCGCAGCAGCTCGCATAGCACATATATCCAATTTGGCGTTTGACGCCTCGTCTTGGGAGATCTATGCCCCGCTGCTCAACGGCGGCGCAATTGTGTGTGCCGACTACTTCACAACGATTGATCCACAGGCTCTTCAAGAAGCCTTCCAGGAACACGAGATCCGCGGTGCTATGCTGCCGCCCTCGCTCCTCAAGCAGTGCCTGGTTCAGGCCCCAGACATGATCAGCAGGCTCGACATCTTGTTTGCTGCTGGTGATCGCTTCAATAGCGTGGATGCTCTCCAGGCCCAACGTCTCGTTGGCTCGGGCGTCTTCAATGCGTATGGTCCTACGGAGAATACGATTCTGAGCACTATCTATAACGTTGCTGAAAACGACTCCTTCGTTAACGGCGTTCCCATAGGCAGTGCTGTGAGCAACTCCGGAGCCTACATCATGGACAAGAACCAGCAGCTCGTGCCAGCTGGAGTCATGGGAGAACTGGTTGTTACTGGTGACGGTCTCGCCCGCGGCTATATGGATCCAAAGCTAGATGCAGACCGCTTTATCCAACTGACAGTCAACGGCAGCGAGCAAGTCAGGGCATATCGCACCGGCGACCGTGTGCGATACCGACCAAAGGACTTCCAGATCGAGTTCTTCGGTCGTATGGACCAGCAAATCAAGATCCGCGGCCACCGTATCGAGCCGGCCGAGGTAGAGCAGGCCTTCCTGAATGATAGCTTCGTCGAGGACGTTGCCATCGTTATTAGGACCCCAGAGAACCAAGAGCCTGAGATGGTCGCCTTTGTCACTGCCAAGGGCGACAACTCCGCGAGAGAAGAAGAGGCTATAACCCAGATCGAAGGTTGGGAGGCGCATTTCGAGGGTGGTGCGTACGCCGACATCGAGGAGATCGAAAGCGAGGCGCTTGGTTACGACTTTATGGGCTGGACGTCTATGTACGATGGCACTGAGATCGACAAGGACGAGATGAGAGAGTGGCTGCATGACACGATGCGCTCTCTCCTCGATGGAAAGCCGGCTGGTCGAGTTCTTGAGGTTGGTACCGGTACCGGTATGATCATGTTCAACCTTGGCGGGTCACAAGGGCTCGAAAGGTATATTGGCCTCGAACCTGCACCGTCGGCCGCCGAGTTCGTCAACAACGCTGCAAAGTCATTCCCGGGTCTCGCGGGCAGGGCCGAAGTTCACGTCGGCACCGCCGCAGATGTCGGTACCCTGCAAGGCCTGACCTCAGATATGGCCGTTATCAACTCGGTGGCGCAGTACTTCCCAACGCCAGAGTACCTGGCCGAGACGATCAAATCACTTGTCCAAGTCCCGGGCATGAAGCGCATATACCTCGGCGATATGCGGTCCTGGGCCATGAACAGGGACTTCGCTGCCGCTCGCGCCGCCTATTCACTAGCCGACAATGTCAGCAAAGACCGCGTGAGACAGAAGATGATGGAATTGGAGGAGAAAGAGGAAGAATTACTCGTTGACCCGGCCTTCTTCACTGCCTTGGCGAGCCAGCTGCAAGACAGGATCCAACACGTGGAGATCCTACCCAAACGAATGAAGGCTACAAATGAGCTGAGCTCGTACCGATATGCCGCCGTGCTGCACATCTCCGACGAGCCCCTTCCTATCTACAAGATTGATCCCGAAGCTTGGATCAACTTTGAGGGGTCTCAATTGACCCGAGAGGCGCTTGCACAAGTACTCAAGGAGAATCAGAATGCCGAGAGTGTGGCAATCAGCAACATTCCTTATAGCAAGACCGTTGTAGAACGTCACATTGTGCGGTCGCTTGACCAGGAAGACGCCAATGCCCCTGAGGAATCGATGGATGGCACCGACTGGATCTCGGCCGTGCGCACAAGAGCTCAGCAGTGCCACACTCTCTCCGCAAGTGACCTGTTCGATATTGCAGAAGATGCTGGGTTCCGTGTTGAGGTCAGCTGGGCCCGTCAACATTCGCAGCACGGTGCCCTGGATGCGGTGTTCCACCACCTGAAGCCCGCTACGGAGGACAGTCGCGTTTTGATCAAGTTCCCTACAGATCACCAAGGCTGGCCGCTCAAGAGCTTGACAAATCAACCGCTCCAGTCAGCCCAGAGTCGCCGAGCCGAGCTCTTGATCCGCGAGGGGCTGCAAACCCTGCTGCCTCCCTACATGATCCCCTCGCAAATCACGCTTATCGACCGGATGCCACTCAATGCTAACGGCAAAGTCGACCGGAGAGAACTCGCTCGTCGGGCTAAAATCAAACAGAAGAGCAAACCGGTTGAGGACATCGTTCCCCCTCGGAACAGCGTCGAGGCTACGGTCTGTAAGGGCTTCACTGACGTGCTGGGCGTTGAAGTTGGGATAACAGACAATTTCTTCAATCTGGGCGGCCATTCACTGATGGCAACGAAGTTGGCGGCGCGTCTAGGCCGTCAACTCAATACACGTATCTCAGTGAGAGACGTCTTCGATCAACCAGTCGTTGCTGATCTCGCCGCTGTGATCCAACGCAACTCGGCACCTCACGAGCCGATCAAGCCAGCAGACTACACAGGGCCCGTTCCCCAGTCATTCGCACAGGGCCGTCTTTGGTTCCTCGATCAACTTAATGTCGGGGCGACGTGGTATCTTATGCCCCTTGGTATCCGCCTTCACGGATCTCTCCAGGTTGATGCCCTCGCTACCGCGATATCAGCCCTGGAGCAACGTCACGAGCCTCTCCGTACGACATTCCACGAGGAAGATGGCGTCGGTGTTCAAGTCGTGCAAGATCACCGGCCCAAGGATCTGAGAATCATCGACCTGTCCACTCAGCCAAAGGACGCCTATCTTGCCGTGTTGAAGCATGAGCAGACCACGCTCTTCGACCTCGCAACCGAGCCCGGTTGGCGTGTCGCTCTGATCAGGCTTGGAGAAGAAGAGCATATACTTTCCATTGTTATGCACCATATCATATCTGACGGCTGGTCAGTAGAGGTTCTGTTTGATGAGATGCACCGGTTCTACTCGAGTGCGCTTAGGCAACAGGATCCTCTGGAGCAAATCTTGCCTCTACCGATCCAGTACCGCGACTTTGCAGCATGGCAAAAGACTGAAGAGCAGGTTGCCGAGCATCAGCGGCAGTTGGACTACTGGACGGAGCACCTTGCTGACAGTACCCCTGCGGAGCTGTTAACTGACCTCCCTCGACCTTCTATCTTGTCCGGCCGTGCCAATGAGCTACCCCTTACCATCGAGGGGCGTCTTCATGACAAATTGCGCGCTTTCTGCCGAGTTCACCAAGCCACGCCGTTCGTCATTCTCCTTGCGGCCCTGAGGGCAGCACATTACCGTCTTACAGGGGCTGAAGATGCCACGCTTGGAACGCCAATTGCTAACCGTAACCGACCGGAACTTGAGAACATGATCGGCTTCTTTGTTAATACGCAGTGTATGCGCATTGCTATTAAGGAGAATGATAACTTCGAGTCCCTTGTCCGCCGAGTACGATCGACTGCAACATCCGCTTTCGCGAACCAAGACGTTCCATTTGAATCCATTGTCTCGTCTCTTCTGCCTGGATCCAGGGACGCCTCGCGCAATCCATTAGTGCAGGTCATTCTGGCTGTTCACTCTCAGCAGGATCTGGGTAAACTCACCTTGGAAGGCCTCAGAGATGAAGCTGTTGACTCGGCTATTTCAACCCGCTTCGATGTGGAGTTCCATCTTTTCGAGCACGCAGACAGGCTCAGCGGTAGCGTGCTTTACGCAAAGGAATTGTTCAAGCTGCGCACGATCGAATCAGTGGTCTCCGTTTTCCTGGAGACTCTGCGGCGGGCTCTCGACCAGCCACTGACTCCCATCGCTGTCTTGCCGCTGACTGATGGAGTCGGGGAGATCGCAAGCAAGGGGCTCCTTGATGTGCCCAGGACAGACTATCCACGAGATGCAAATATCGTTGAGGTCTTCCAACAGCACGTTCGCGCTACCCCAGACGCCATCGCCGTCAAGGACGCTACTTCCATACTGACGTATGCTCAGCTAGATCAGCAGTCTGATCGACTTGCTATCTGGTTGAGTCGCCGGCACATGGTGCCCGAAACGCTGGTGGGTGTCCTTGCGCCGCGGTCATGCGAGACCATTATCGCAATGTTTGGCATTATGAAGGCCAACCTCGCCTACTTGCCTTTGGATATCAACTCGCCTGCTGCTCGACTCCGCAGCATTCTCTCAGCCGTAGATGGGAACAAGCTTGTTTTGCTCGGCAGTGGTGTCACAGCCCCCGAGCAAGAGAACCCCGAGGTGGAAGCTGTTGGTATTCAAGAGATCTTGGCCGGCACTGGACTGGACAAGACACAAGGCAGCAACGCCCGACCCTCGGCAACGAGCCTTGCTTATGTTATCTTCACCTCTGGTTCAACCGGCAAGCCCAAGGGCGTCATGGTCGAACATCGTAGCGTTACAAGATTGGCAAAGCCCAGCAACGTTATCTCCAAGCTACCACAAGGAGCCAGGGTGGCGCACCTCGCCAACATTGCCTTCGATGCCTCGATCTGGGAAATTGCCACAACTCTTCTGAATGGAGCCACGCTTGTTTGTCTCGACTATCACACAGTTCTCGACTGCAGGACTCTCAAAGAAGTCTTCGAAAGGGAAAGCATTACCGTTGTTACACTGATGCCTGCGCTCCTCAAGCAGTGCGTGGCCGAAATACCCGGGACCCTCGCACAGCTCGACCTCCTGTACACCGGTGGAGATCGAGTGGGTGGTCACGATGCTATGCGGGCTCGCTCGCTAGTCAAGATCGGCATGCTCAGCGGTTACGGCCCTACGGAGAACACCGTCATCAGCACCATCTACGAAGTTGATGCAGACGAGATGTTTGTGAATGGTGTGCCCATCGGCAAGACTGTAAGCAACTCCGGGGCATATATTATGGATAGGAATCAGCAGCTGGTGCCTAGTGGCGTGATAGGTGAGCTTGTGGTCACTGGCGATGGCCTTGCTCGCGGATACACTGATCCGTCTCTGAACAAGAACCGCTTCATTTACATCACTGTCAATGGAGAGAGTATCAGGGCATATCGGACTGGCGATCGGGTGAGGTACCGGCCTAAGGATCTGCAGATTGAATTCTTTGGCCGCATGGACCAGCAGGTCAAGATCCGTGGCCATCGAATCGAGCCGGGCGAGGTGGAGAGCGCATTGCTCAGTCACAACTCGGTACAAGACGCCGCGGTCGTCATTTGCGCGCCAGCAGATCAAGACTCAGGCGCGGAAATGGTGGCATTCGTTGCCGCCCGGAATACCGAAGACGAAGACACCCAGGAGGAAGAAGCAGTCGATCAGGTTCAAGGGTGGGAGACGCACTTCGAAACGGCCGCATATTCAGAAGTCAAGGACATTCGACAGTCAGAAGTCGGTAACGACTTCATGGGCTGGACTTCTATGTATGACGGCAGCGAGATCGACAAGACAGATATGCACGAGTGGCTCAATGACACCATGCGTATGATACTCGACGCCAGAGAGCCGGGCCATGTACTGGAGATCGGTACCGGCACCGGCATGATCATGTTCAACCTTGCCAAGTGTCCTGGTCTGCAGGGCTACGTCGGTTTCGAGCCTTCAAAGTCGGCAGCCCAATTCGTCAATGATGCAGCCCAGTCATTCCCGGCTCTGAAGGATGGCCGGTCAATAGTCCATGTGGGCACAGCGACAGACATCAACAAGGCTGGGCCGATTCAACCACGCCTCGTCGTTATCAACTCAGTAGCGCAGTATTTCCCCACGCCAGAGTACCTCTTCAGTGTTGTGGAGGCCCTTGTACATATCCCAAGCGTGGAACGCATCGTCTTTGGTGACATGAGAACCAACGCTATCAACAGAGACTTCGTCGCAAGCCGAGCATTGCACACCCTCGGCGAGAAAGCAAACAAGCGTCTGGTCCGCCAGATGATCTATGAGCTCGAAGCCAACGAAGAGGAACTTCTGACGGACCCTGCATTCTTTACATCCTTGCGTACGCGCTTGGGTGAGAAGATCAAGCACGTTGAAATTCTCCCTAAGACCATGAAGGCTACCAACGAGCTCAGCAAGTACCGATATGCCGCAGTACTACATGTGCGTGGCTCGAGAGAACAATCAACTATACACCAAGTCTCTCCCAACGCCTGGATAGACTTTGCGGCAGACGGTCTCGACCGGCAGACCCTCATCAACTTGCTGAAGGAGCACAAGGATGCCGGGACCGTCGCTATCGGTAATATCCCGTACAGCAAGACCATTGTTGAGCGGTTTGTCAACAAGTCACTGAGCGAGGATGATATGGAGGAAGGCCAGAACTCACTGGACGGATCAGCTTGGGTTGCAGCCGTCCGGATGGCCGCTCAAAGCTGCCCATCACTCGATTCAATGGATGTCAAGGAGATTGCTCGAGAGGCGGGATACCAGGTCGAAGTCAGTTGGGCGCGTCAATGGTCCCAGAATGGTGCGCTCGATGCCATCTTCCATCACTTCGAACCGCCCAAGGATGGTGCTCGCACACTTATTGAGTTCCCGACGGATTACGAAGTCCGGAATGTGAACACCTTAACAAACCGTCCCCTGAACAGCATTCAAAGCCGCCGTCTTGGGACGCAGATCCGCGAGAAGCTGCAGACCCTCCTGCCGCCTTACATGATCCCATCGCGTATCATGGTCCTTGATCAGATGCCTGTCAACAACAACGGCAAGATTGACCGCAAGGAGCTTGTGCGGAGAGCTATCGTGGCCCCGAAGCCAAGGTCAGCGGCTACTCGGGTAGCCCCCCGCAATGAGATCGAGGCTATTCTGAGAGACGAATTCGAGGACGTGCTCGGAACGGAAGTCAGCGTGCTGGATAACTTCTTTGATCTCGGTGGGCACTCACTTATGGCCACGAAGCTCGCCGCCCGCGTTAGCCGCCGCCTTGATGCCCATATTTCCATCAAAGATGTCTTTGATCAGCCGGTGCTGGCGGATCTTGCGGCGTCCATCCAGAGAGAATCGGCTCCTCATGACCCGATTCCGCAAAGGCCTTACACTGGGCCGGCTGAACAGTCATTTGCCCAAGGTCGCCTATGGTTCCTTGACCAGCTTAACCTTGGCGCGACCTGGTACCTGATGCCTTTAGCCATCCGTATCCGTGGCCAGTTGAGGGTAGCTGCGTTGTCTGCCGCACTCTTCGCCTTGGAGAGACGACATGAGACCTTGAGAACCACCTTTGAAGAAAGCGACGGCGTTGGCGTGCAAATTGTTGGAGAGGCTCGCAACTCAGACCTTCGCGTTCATGACGTTTCTACCGGAGACGACGGGGAGTACCTTGAGGTACTCAGGAGGGAACAGACTGTGCCCTTCGACCTCTCGTCAGAGCCTGGCTGGAGGGTTTGCCTGATCAAAACGGGCGAAGAGGATCATGTACTATCCATCGTCATGCACCATATTATTTACGATGGCTGGTCCGTGGACATTCTCCGCGGAGAGTTGGGTCAATTCTATTCCGCTGCCCTACGCGGCCAGGACCCCTTGCTACACGCCAACCCCCTCCCTATTCAATACCGGGATTTCGCGGCATGGCAAAAGGAGGCAAAACAGGTCGAAGAGCATCAACGTCAACTTGGGTACTGGTCGAAACAGCTCGTTGACAGCACTCCAGCTGAGCTCTTGACGGATCTGCCTCGCCCGTCTATCTTGTCCGGTCGTGCCGGGTCGGTGGATGTCACGATCGAAGGCTCTGTTTATGGAGCCCTTCAGTCATTCTGCCGCACGCGTTCGGTAACCACATTCGTTGTGCTTCTGACTGTGTTCCGGATCGCGCATTTTCGTCTCACTGCCGTCGACGACGCGACTGTCGGCACGCCTATCGCAAACCGTAACCGTCCTGAACTGGAGACGTTGGTTGGCTGCTTTGTAAACACGCAATGTATGCGCATCAGCATAGCCGACGACGATAACTTTGAAGGTCTTGTGCGACAGGTGCGTAATGTTGCAACGGCAGCTTACGCGAACCAAGATGTTCCTTTCGAACAAATCGTGTCCGCCCTAGTTCCAGGGTCGAGAAACACATCGCGCAATCCCCTGGTTCAGCTCATGTTTGCTGTCCAGTCCGTGGAAGATTATGACCAGGTCCGACTCGAGGGCTTGGAGAGTGTCATGATGCCTGGAGAAGCCTCCACACGCTTTGATATGGAATTCCACCTTGTCCCCGGCGATCAGAAGCTTACGGGCAGCGTTCTTTACTCCTCAGACCTTTTTGAGCAAGGGACTATCCAGAACTTCGTCGACATCTTCCAAGAATGTCTTCGCTCCGTCCTGGACCAGCCATTGACCCCGATCTCCGTTCTTCCCTTCAGCAACGCCATTTCAAACCTCGAGAGCTTGGATCTCCTGGAGATGCCGACCACAGACTACCCCCGCGATCGGACAGTCGTTGATCTCTTCCGAGAGCAAGCGGCAATCTGCCCCGACAGCATCGCCGTCAAAGACCCATCGTCGCAACTGACATATGCTCAACTGGATGAGCAATCCGACCGTGTTGCCGCCTGGCTGCACGAGCGTCACATGCCGGCGGAGTCTTTGGTCGGTGTACTGTCGCCACGGTCGTGCGAGACTATCATCGCGTACTTTGGCATCATGAAGGCAAACCTGGCTTACCTGCCGTTGGATGTTTATGCGCCAGATGCCCGTTTGGCGGCTATCCTGGATACAGTCGAAGGCGAAAGACTGCTTCTGTTAGGCGCAGGTGTCCCTCAGCCCGGCATCCAGATCCCTCGCCTGTCAACAGCATACATCGCGGAAGCACTGAACCATGCCACGACCGTCGATGTCACTTCCATCCCACAGCCCTCGGCCACCAGCCTTGCGTACGTCATTTTCACTTCGGGATCTACTGGCAAGCCCAAGGGTGTCATGATCGAGCATCGCGGCATCGTGCGCCTGGTCAGAGATACCAACGTCAACGTGTTCCCGGAATCGGGATCAGCTTTGCCTGTCTCTCACTTCTCCAACCTCGCCTGGGATGCGGCGACTTGGGAGATCTACACTGCCGTGCTCAATGGAGGGACCGTTGTGTGCATTGACCGAGACACCATGCTGGACATAACCGCGTTGAACTCAACATTCCGGAAGGAGAACGTTCGGGCTGCCTTCTTCACCCCTGCCTTCCTGAAGCAATGCCTCGCCGAGACGCCAGAGCTGGTCGCCAACCTAGAGATCCTTCACACGGCAGGTGATCGTCTCGATCCTGGAGATGCCAACCTGGCTGGAAAGACAGCCAAGGGTGGTATCTTCAACGTCCTAGGTCACACAGAGAACACTGCCTATAGTACCTTCTACCCTGTGGTTGGTGAGGAGACGTTCGTCAATGGTGTCCCCGTCGGTCGCGGCATCAGCAACTCCCATGCATATATCATCGACCGACACCAGAAGCTCGTACCCGCAGGTGTCATGGGAGAGCTTGTTCTCACTGGCGACGGTGTTGCGCGAGGTTACACCGACTCTGCGCTGAACAAGGATCGATTCGTTTACATCAATATCAACGGCAAAAGCACATGGTCGTACCGCACAGGCGACAAGGCACGTTATCGACCAAGGGACGGCCAGCTGGAATTCTTTGGCCGCATGGACCAAATGGTCAAGATCCGCGGTGTTCGAATCGAACCCGGTGAAGTTGAGCTCACCCTGCTTGACCATAAGTCCGTACTGGCCGCGACTGTGGTGGTCAGAAGACCACCCAACGGCGACCCGGAGATGATTGCCTTCATTACCATCGACGCTGAAGACGGCGTGCAAACTCACAAGGCCATTTACAAGCACCTCCAGGGTATCTTGCCCGCGTACATGATTCCCTCACACCTTGTCATCCTTGACCAGATGCCGGTCACCGACAACGGTAAGGTCGATCGCAAGGATCTCGCACTCAGAGCACAGACAGTACAGAAAAGCAGATCTACCGCGGCAAGGGTACCACCTCGTGACGAGGTGGAGGCTGTTCTTTGCGAAGAGTACAGCAACTTACTTGAAGTTGAGGTTGGCATTACCGACGGATTCTTCGACCTGGGTGGACATTCGCTCCTCGCCACCAAGCTTGCGGCCCGCCTAAGCCGACAACTCAATACTCGCGTGTCTGTCAAGGACGTCTTTGACCAGCCAATACTCGCTGACCTCGCTGATATCATCCGCCGCGGTTCCCAACGCCACGATCCGATTTCTGCCACTCCATACACGGGCCCTGTCGAACAGTCGTTCGCTCAGGGTCGCCTGTGGTTCTTAGAACAACTGAACCTAGGTGCCAGCTGGTACTTGATGCCCTTCGCGATCCGGATGCGTGGGCCCCTCCAGACAAAGGCGCTGGCTGTCGCACTGAACGCCTTGGTGCACCGGCACGAGGCGTTGCGGACGACGTTCGAGGACCACGATGGGGTTGGTGTTCAGGTCATTCAACCAAAGTCAAGCCAAGACCTGCGGATCATCGATCTATCAGACGCTGTAGATGATACTGCCTATCTCGCCGCGCTCGAGAGGGAACAGACAACAGCCTTCGACCTGACCTCTGAACCAGGGTGGAGAGTGTCACTCTTACGCCTAGGTGGCGATGATTACATCCTTTCTATCGTTATGCACCACATTATCTCTGATGGCTGGACTGTTGATGTGCTACGACAAGAACTCGGCCAGTTCTATTCAGCTGCGATCAGGGGTCAGGAGCCTTTATCGCAGGCTAAGCCCCTCCCTATTCAATACCGCGACTTTGCTGTTTGGCAGAAGCAGGAGAACCAGATCAAGGAGCAAGCGAAGCAGCTCAAGTATTGGTCACAGCAGCTCGCAGATAGCACCCCCTGCGAGTTCCTGACAGACCTCCCTCGGCCCTCTATCCTGTCTGGTGAAGCTGACGCCGTTCCTATCGTGATCGATGGCACGGTGTATCAGCTCCTTACTGATTTCTGCCGGACGCACCAAGTCACATCGTTCTCAGTCCTGCTCGCAGCCTTCCGCACTGCCCACTGCCGCCTTACCGGGACACTCGATGCGACGGTTGGCACACCAATCGCTAACCGGAACCGGCCAGAGTTGGAAAGTCTGATCGGTTTCTTCGTTAACACGCAGTGTATGAGGATGACAATCAGTGAGACTGAAACCTTTGAGTCACTAGTCCAGCAGGTTCGCTTGACTACGACAGAAGCCTTTGCGAACCAAGATGTGCCGTTTGAGCAGATTGTGTCAACCCTTCTTCCTGGATCACGAGATACGTCAAGGAACCCGCTTGTGCAGGTCATGTTTGCCCTGCAATCACAGCAAGACCTCGGAAGAATCCAGCTGGAAGGTATGACGGACGAAGCTATGGAAACCCCGCTGTCGACGAGGCTCGACCTTGAGGTTCACCTCTTCCAGGAGGTTGGAAAGCTGAGCGGCAGCCTCTTGTACTCCACAGACCTCTTCGAGGTCGAGACGATTCGTGGAATCGTTGATGTGTTCCTGGAGATCTTGCGCCGCGGCCTTGAGCAACCCAACCAGCGACTGATGGCCATGCCAATTACCGATGGTATCACAAAGCTACGAGACCAGGGTCTCCTAAGAGTGGCGAAACCAGCCTACCCTCGCGAATCGAGTGTCATAGATCTGTTCAGACAGCAGGTTGCCGCCGCACCGGATGCCATCGCTGTGTGGGATTCCTCCTCAACATTGACCTATGCCGACCTCGATGGGCAATCGAACAAGCTCGCCCACTGGCTGTGCCAGCGCAATATGGCCCCAGAGACCTTGGTAGCTGTATTCGCGCCACGCTCATGCCTCACTATCGTCGCATTCCTCGGTGTTTTGAAGGCTAATCTGGCCTACCTACCCTTGGATGTTAATGCGCCTGCTGCTCGTATCGAGGCTATCCTGTCAGCAGTACCAGGCCACAAGCTGGTCCTGGTGCAGGCTGATGGGCCCGAGCTTGGCCTGACGATGGCTGATACTGAACTGGTGCAGATCGACGAGGCACTTGCATCCAGTTCATCCGGTGACCATGAGCAGATCCCTGCGTCCGGCCCTTCTGCCACAAGTCTCGCCTACGTGATGTTCACGTCAGGGTCTACTGGGAAACCAAAGGGTGTCATGATCGACCACCGCAGCATCATTCGACTTGTCAAGAACAGCGATGTTGTTGCCACTCTGCCTACGCCAGTCCGGATGGCGAATGTATCAAACCTTGCCTTCGACATCTCGGTGCAAGAAATCTACACGGCGCTCCTAAACGGTGGCACTCTGGTCTGCTTGGACTATCTGACGCTGTTGGACAGCAAAACGCTTTACAACGTTTTTGTGGAAGCACAGGTCAACGCCGCCATGGTCACGCCGGTTCTCCTCAAGCAATGTCTTGGAAACATGCCCGCCATCATCAGTCGCCTGAGTGTTCTCTTCAACGTTGGTGACAGGCTGGATGCCCACGATGCTGTGGCTGCATCGGGCCTGATCCAAGACGCCGTATACAACGCCTACGGTCCCACGGAGAACGGCATGCAGAGTACGATGTACAAGGTTGACGTCAATGAGCCTTTCGTCAACGGCGTCCCGATCGGTCGATCCATCACCAACTCTGGGGCTTACGTCATGGACGGCAATCAACAGCTCGTATCTCCTGGTGTGATGGGAGAAATTGTCGTTACCGGTGATGGTCTTGCCCGTGGCTATACAGACTCAGCCCTAGACAAGGACCGGTTTGTTCACGTCACGATCGATGGTGAGGAAAATATCAAGGCATACCGAACCGGTGATCGAGTGCGCTACCGGCCCAAGGACTTTGAGATCGAGTTCTTCGGCCGTATGGATCAACAGGTGAAGATTCGTGGTCACCGCATTGAGCCAGCAGAAGTGGAACATGCACTACTCGGCCACGACTTGGTTCACGATGCAGCTGTCGTGCTTCGAAAGCCAGCAAATCAAGAACCAGAGATGATTGCTTTCATCACCAGCCAGGAAGACGAGACCATCGAGCAACATGAGTCAAACAAGCAGGTCCAAGGCTGGGGAGAGCATTTCGACGTAAGCAGGTATGCTGATATCAAGGATCTCGACACTTCTACCTTTGGTCACGACTTTTTGGGATGGACATCTATGTATGACGGAGTCGACATTCCTGTCAACGAGATGAAAGAGTGGCTTGATGAAACTATGGCCTCCCTCCTAGACAACCGCCCACCTGGTCATATCCTCGAGATCGGAGCCGGAACTGGCATGATTCTATCTAACCTGGGCAAAGTCGACGGCCTACAGAAGTATGTCGGTCTTGACCCGGCTCCCTCAGCCGCAATCTTTGTCAACGAAGCCGTCAAGTCTCTGCCAAGTCTAGCCGGTAAGGCCCGGGTACTTGTTGGAACTGCCCTGGATATCGGCTCTCTGGACAAGAATGAGATCCAACCTGAGCTTGTGGTTATCAACTCCGTGGCCCAGTACTTCCCCACATCAGAGTACTTGATCAAGGTGGTCAAAGCTGTTGTGGAAGTGCCCAGCGTCAAGCGTGTTTTCTTTGGCGACATCAGATCCCAGGCCCTTAACAGGGACTTCCTTGCAGCTCGTGCCGTTCGTGCGTTAGGTGACAATGCCAGCAAAGAGCAGATCCGGGAAAAGATCGCAGAGCTCGAAGAGAGCGAAGAAGAACTTCTCGTGGACCCAGCCTTCTTTGTGAGCTTGGGAAGCCAGCTGCCCAACATCAAGCACGTTGAGGTCCTGCCTAAGCTGATGAAGGCCACCAACGAGCTGAGCTCGTACAGATATGCTGCCGTTCTACACATCAGCCACAACGAAGAGGAGCAGCTGCTCATACAGGATATCGATCCCACAGCATGGGTTGACTTTGCAGCAACGCAAAAGGACTCTCAAGGTCTGAGAAACCTTCTACAACAAGGACGAGATGCTGTGATGATCGCGGTCGGGAACATCCCGTACAGCAATACCATAGTGGAGCGACACATTATGAACTCTCTTGACCAAGATCACGTCAACTCACTCGACGGGACATCCTGGATCTCAGATGCTCGATCAGCCGCTGCAATCTGCACTTCATTCGACGCACCCACCCTCACGCAGTTAGCCAAGGAGGAGGGATTCCGGGTAGAGTTGAGCTGGGCGCGACAGAGATCTCAAAACGGCGCCCTCGATGCCGTTTTCCACCGTCTTGCAACCGATGCAAATTGCGAGCGCAGTCGTGTCCTGGTACACTTCCCTACCGACCATCAAGGTCGACAACTTCAAACCCTGACGAACCGGCCACTCCAGCGAGCTCAGAGCCGCCGTATCGAGTCACAAGTCTTCGAGGCACTGCAGACAGCACTGCCGGCCTACATGATCCCATCGCGCATTATCGTGCTCCCGCAGATGCCGACCAACGCCAACGGCAAAGTGGACAGGAAACAGCTCGCTCGCCGCGCGCAGGTTGTGGCCAAGAGGAAGGCAGTGTCAGCGCGCGTTGCGCCTCGTAATGACACCGAGATGGTTCTTTGCGAGGAATACGCAGATATCCTAGGAACTGAAGTTGGCATCACGGACAATTTCTTCGACATGGGCGGGCATTCACTCATGGCTACGAAGCTCGCAGCCCGACTAAGCCGTCGACTAGATACCCGGGTTACGGTCAAGGAGGTGTTCGATAAACCCGTCCTGGCTGACCTCGCTGCTTCGATCGAACAGGGCTCGACACCTCATCTGCCTATTGCCTCATCGGTGTATTCCGGACCGGTGGAGCAGTCGTATGCCCAAGGTCGCTTGTGGTTCTTAGATCAGTTCAACCTCAACGCGACGTGGTATCACATGTCGCTGGCGATGAGGCTGCTCGGGCCGCTCAACATGGACGCGCTGGACATGGCCTTACGGGCGCTGGAGCAGCGACACGAGACGCTTCGCACAACCTTTGAGGCTCAAAAGGACATCGGCGTCCAGGTCGTTCATGAGGCCGGAATGAAGAGGCTCAAGGTCCTTGATCTATCAGACAAGAACGAGAAGGAGCATATGGCCGCGCTAGAGAAAGAACAGATGAGACCGTTCACTCTTGCTTCAGAGCCAGGTTGGAGGGTTATCTTGCTTCGCCTTGGCCCAACGGAGTATATCCTCTCCCTCGTCATGCATCACATCATCTCAGACGGCTGGTCCGTTGATATCCTGAGACAGGAGCTCGGTCAATTCTACTCAGCCGCTTTACGTGGCAGGGATCCATTATCTCAGGTCAAGCCCCTCCCAATACAATATCGTGACTTTGCGGCTTGGCAGAAGGAAGCTGCCCAAGTTGCCGAGCATGAGAGGCAGCTCGCGTACTGGGAGAATCAGTTAGCTGACAGTACTCCCGGTGAGCTTCTGACCGACTTTCCCCGCCCACAGGTCCTGAGTGGGAAGGCTGGTGTCATCCCGGTCACCATTGAGGGGCCGGTCTACGAGAGGCTTCTGAAGTTCTCCAAGGAGCGCCAGGTAACTCTGTTCTCGGTGCTATTAGCAGCGTTCCGGGCCACACACTATCGTCTCACTGGTGCAGAGGATGCTACCATCGGTACTCCAATCGCAAATCGCAACCGGCCAGAACTCGAGCATATCATTGGATTCTTCGTCAACACCCAATGCATGCGTCTTCTCCTCGATACCGGCAGCACATTCGAATCCCTAGTCCAGCATGTTCGGTCCGTGGCTACAAATGCCTATTCGAATCAGGATATTCCCTTCGAACGCATCGTCTCGGCACTTCTCCCTGGCTCGAGAGATGCCTCACGAAGCCCACTAATCCAGCTTATGTTTGCCTTACACTCACAGCCAGATCTCGGGAACATTACTCTCGAAGGACTCGAGCATGAGCGCCTGCCAACAAGCGTCGCAACACGTTTCGACATGGAGTTCCACCTGTTCCAAGAGCCTAACAAGCTGAGCGGTTCAATACTCTTTGCCGATGAGCTCTTCCAGCCTGAAACAATCAACAGCGTCGTGACTGTGTTCCAGGAGATACTCCGACGCGGCCTCGACCAACCCCAAGTCTCCATTTCTACTATGCCCCTGACTGATGGGCTGATTGATCTCGAGAAACTGGGCTTGCTGGAAATCGAGAGCAGCAACTTCCCTCGCGACTGCTCGGTTGTCGACGTCTTCCGACAGCAGGTGGCTGCCAATCCAAATGCGCCCGCTGTCGTGAATTCGGAGACATCCATGAGCTACACCTCGCTAGATCAGAAGTCTGAGCAGATTGCTGCCTGGTTACACGCTCAAGGCCTCCGCCCTGAGTCATTGATCTGCGTGATGGCGCCACGATCTTGCGAAACGATCGTCTCCTTATTCGGTATCTTGAAGGCTGGCTACGCCTACCTGCCTCTGGATGTGAATGCCCCTGCAGCTCGAATCCAATCGATCCTATCCGAGGTTGAAGGAAAAAGACTGGTACTGCTAGGATCAGGGACAAACATGCCTCAAAGCGACCGAATGGATGTTGAAACCGCTCGAATTCAGGACATCCTAACGAACACGAAGGTCGAGAGATCTGATCCCATCGGCAGGCCATCGGCAACTAGCCTTGCCTATGTCATCTTCACATCCGGGTCAACTGGCCGTCCCAAGGGCGTGATGATCGAGCATCGCAGTATTCTGCGCCTTGTCAAGCAGTCCAATGTTACGTCTCAGCTGCCGCAGGATCTGCGCATGGCACATATCTCCAACCTGGCCTTTGACGCGTCCATCTGGGAGATATTCACGGCAATTCTGAATGGCGGCGCCCTTATTTGCATTGATTACTTCACTTTGCTGGATAGTCAAGCCCTCCAGACGACATTCGAAAAAGCCAGGGTCAATGCTACCCTATTCGCGCCGGCCTTGCTCAAAGAATGCCTCAATCACGCGCCGACCTTGTTTGAGGATCTCAAAGTGCTCTATATCGGTGGCGACCGACTCGATGCCACCGACGCAGCCAAAATACAAGCCCTTGTGAAGGGCACGGTCTACAACGCGTACGGGCCGACAGAGAACACAGTCATGAGCACGATCTACAGCCTCACAGATGGAGAGTCTTATGCTAACGGTGTGCCAATCGGCAATGCTGTGAGCAACTCTGGCGCTTATATCATGGACCAAGAGCAGCGCCTCGTTCCTCCCGGCGTTATGGGAGAGCTCGTTGTGAGCGGCGATGGCCTCGCCCGTGGCTACACCAACTCGACCCTCAATGCTGATCGTTTCGTTGATATTGTCATCAACGATCAAAAAGCCCGCGCATACCGGACCGGAGATCGCACTCGTTACCGACCCAAGGATGGTAGCATCGAGTTCTTCGGCCGTATGGATCAGCAAGTTAAAATCCGTGGTCATCGAGTTGAGCCGGCCGAGGTCGAGCAAGCCATGCTCGGCAATAAGGCTATCCATGATGCAGCAGTTATTGTTCAGGCGGTGGATGGCCAGGAAACGGAGATGATCGGCTTTGTTTCCATGGCCAGCGACAGATCCAGCGAAGAGGAGGAGGAGATCACCGCCCAAGTGCAGGAGTGGGAAGACCACTTCGAAAGCACCGCCTACGCTGGCATTGAGGCCATCGACCAGGCTACCCTGGGACGCGATTTCACTTCATGGACCTCGATGTACAACGGCAACTTGATTGACAAAGCCGAAATGGAGGAGTGGCTTGACGATACAATGCAATCCCTCCTTGATAAGGAGGAGCCAGGTCGTGTGCTTGAGATCGGAACAGGTACCGGCATGGTTCTATTCAATTTGCCCAAGAACGATGGCCTGAAGAGCTATGTCGGTATAGAGCCTTCACGATCTGCAGCCTTGTTCGTCGACAAAGCAGCCCAAGATTTCCCTGGTCTGCAAGGAAAGACGCAAATCCTTGTCGGCACAGCCGAGAACATCAAGCTGGTCAAGGACTTCCACCCTGACGTGGTTGTCATTAACTCGGTAGCCCAATATTTCCCGAGCCGGAGCTACCTTGTACAGATAGCGAGCGAACTGATCCACATGACCAGCGTCAAGACGATCTTCTTTGGAGATATGCGATCCTGGGCCACCAACAGGGATTTCCTCGTGTCCCGAGCTCTTTACACGCTAGGTGACAAGGCTACAAAGGATCAGTTTCGCCAGGAGGTTGCCCGACTGGAGGAGAATGAAGACGAGTTGCTTGTTGACCCAGCATTCTTCACCTCTTTGACCAGCCAATGGCCCGGCAAGGTCAAGCATGTTGAGATCTTGCCGAAGCGGATGAGGACGAGCAATGAACTAAGCTCGTACCGGTATGCTGCGGTGCTACACATCTGCAGGGATGGGGAGGGTAGGAACAGATATGACAGACGTGTCCACTCAGTGGAAGAGAACGCCTGGATCGACTTCGCGTCGTCTGGCATGGATCGTCACGCCCTCGTCCAGATGCTCGATGAACGTAGAGACGCCAAGACTGTCGCCATCGGCAACATCCCTCACAGCAACACGATCAACGAGCGACACTTTACGACATCCCTGGATACTGAGGGAGAAGGCATTGCCGAATATTCACTGGATGGATCCGCCTGGCAATCGGCTACGAAGGCAATGGCCGCGCGCTGTCCTTGCCTTTCCGTCACTGAACTGGTCGAGATCGGTCAAGCGGCAGGATTCAGGGTTGAGGTCAGCTGGGCTCGTCAACGATCCCAACATGGTGCACTGGACGTCGTCTTCCATCATCTTGAAGATGACAGAGCAGGCCGCGTCTTGATCAACTTCCCCACAGACTTCGAGCATCTATCCCCCAGCACCTGCCTGACCAGTCGGCCGCTGCAGCGCATCAAGAACCGTCGGTTCGAGTCGCAGATCCGCGAACAGCTGCAAACACTGCTGCCACCTTATATGGTTCCACCACGGATCGTAGTGTTGGAGCGGATGCCTCTCAACGCAAACAGCAAAGTCGACCGTAAAGAATTGGCAAGGAAGGCGAGGACCCTACAAACCATCAAGCCTTCTGCAACGCGCGTGGCTCCTCGCAACGATATTGAAGCCATCTTGTGCGACGAGTTCCAGGCAGTTCTTGGTGTTGCAGTCGGAGTCATGGATAACTTTTTCGAGTTGGGCGGACACTCCCTGATGGCTACGAAACTGGCCGCCCGTCTCAGTCGCCGCTTCGACACCCGCATCTCTGTGAAGGATATCTTCAACCAACCAATCCTTCAAGATCTCGCGAACGTGGTCCAGACTGGCTCCGCTCCTCATGAAGCTATTCCATCCACGCCCTACTCTGGTCCCGTGGAGCAATCCTTCTCTCAGGGCCGTTTATGGTTCTTGGATCAGCTGAATCTCAATGCATCATGGTACCACATGCCATTAGCGAGTCGCTTGCGAGGCCCGCTTCGGATCGAGGTGCTGCAGTCAGCCCTGGCAACGATTGAGGCGCGGCACGAATCCCTGCGCACCACATTCGAGGAGCAAGATGGTGCTCCCGTTCAGATTGTACACGCTGCGCGCAACAAGCAGCTGAGGATCATCGACGTGTCGGGCACCGAGGATGCGTATCTCCCAGCATTGAAGCAGGAGCAAGACGCCACATTCGATCTGACTGCTGAGCCAGGCTGGCGAGTAGCACTGTTGCGCTTAGGACCGGATGATCATGTCCTGTCTATCGTCATGCACCACATCATATCTGACGGATGGTCGGTTGATATTCTGCGACAAGAACTTGGGCAGCTCTACTCGAATGCCTCATCGCAGCCCGCTCCTCTTCCGATTCAATACCGAGATTTCGCCATCTGGCAGAAGCAGGAGAGTCAGATCGCTGAGCACCAAAAGCAGCTGAACTACTGGAAGAGACAACTGGTCAACAGCAAGCCGGCTGAGCTCCTGGCGGACTTCACTCGTCCGAAGGCGTTATCTGGCGATGCTGATGTCATACCGATAGAGATTGATGACCAGGTATATCAGAACCTCCGCTCGTTTTGTCGCGCTCGGCAGGTCACCAGCTTTGTTGCACTCTTAACAGCTTTCCGAGCTGCTCACTACCGCCTAACTGGGGCCGAAGATGCAACTATCGGCTCTCCAATCGCCAACAGAAATCGACCTGAGCTTGAAGGCCTCATTGGATGCTTTGTTAACACCCAGTGTCTCCGAATTCCTGTTAAGAGTGAGGACACATTTGACACGTTAGTTAAACAGGCACGAGAAACGGCGACCGAGGCCCAGGACAACCAAGATGTCCCGTTCGAGAGGATCGTTTCTTCCATGGTTGCTGGCTCGCGAGATACCTCGCGAAATCCACTCGTTCAGGTCATGTTTGCTGTGCACTCTCAGCACGACCTTGGTAACATTCGTCTAGAAGGTGTTGAGGGAGAGCCCGTTTCGATGGCAGCGTCCACACGCTTTGACGCGGAAATGCACCTATTTGAGGACCAAGGGATGCTCGGCGGCAACGTCGTCTTTTCGAAGGATCTGTTCGAATCCGAGACGATGCGCAGTGTTGTGGCCGTGTTCCAGGAGACCCTGAGGCGTGGCCTAGCCAATCCTCACGCAAATCTCGCAACACTTCCTCTTACCGATGGATTGCCCAGTCTTCGAAGCCTGTGTCTTCAAGTCAATCAGCCTGACTACCCCCGAGATGCCTCCGTGATCGACGTTTTCAGAGAGCAGGTAGCATCGATGCCTAAGTCTATCGCCGTTATCGATGCTTCTTCGCAGCTCACCTACACCGAGCTCGACGAGAGATCTAGCCAGCTCGCCACGTGGCTACGCCGACAAGATACAGTCCCTGAGGAGCTGGTCGGCGTCCTCGCCCCACGGTCCTGTGAGACAATCATCGCTTTCCTCGGCATCATCAAAGCGAATCTCGCTTATCTGCCACTTGACGTCAACGCACCCGCTGGTCGGATCGAGACAATCCTGTCATCTCTACCAGGAAACAGGCTTATTTTACTTGGATCAGATACTCAGGCGGTCAAGCTTCACGCAAACAGCGTTCGATTCACCCGGATCAGCGACGCCCTCGTCAAGAGCGGCAGTCCCCCTACCGAAGAACTTTCCACACGGCCGACTGCACAAAGCCTTGCCTATGTCATGTTCACATCAGGCTCAACTGGCGTCCCGAAGGGTGTCATGGTAGAGCACCGAGGTATCACACGTCTCGTGAAAAACAGCAACGTGGTCGCAAAGCAACCGGCAGCAGCTGCTATCGCTCATCTTTCGAACATTGCTTTCGACGCCTCTTCCTGGGAGATATACGCTCCTCTCCTTAACGGTGGTACAGTCGTCTGCATTGATTACTACACCACGATCGATATCAAAGCCCTCGAGGCGGTATTCAACCAGCACCACATCCGCGGAGCAATGCTTCCACCAGCACTTCTCAAACAGTGTTTGGTCTCTGCCCCTACTATGATCAGTTCTCTGGAGATACTTTTCGCCGCCGGCGATCGGTTGAGCAGTCAAGATGCCATCCTGGCGCAACGTGCCGTTGGTTCGGGCGTTTACAACGCTTACGGCCCTACTGAGAACACGGTCCTGAGTACGATACACAACATCAGCGAGAATGAGACATTTTCGAATGGCGTTCCCATTGGCAACGCTGTCAGTAACTCCGGTGCATTTGTCATGGATCAAAATCAGCAGCTGGTCTCCGCTGGTGTGATCGGAGAGCTTGTTGTGACCGGAGATGGCCTTGCCCGCGGATACACAGATTCTAAGCTTGGGGTGGATCGATTCATCTATATTACCCTTGATGGGAACCGGGTCAGAGCTTACCGCACGGGCGATCGTGTCAGGTACCGACCTAAGGATGGGCAAATCGAGTTCTTCGGGCGAATGGATCAGCAGATCAAGATCCGTGGTCATCGCATCGAGCCAGCAGAGGTGGAGCAGGCTCTCGCCCGTGACCCGGCCATCAGCGATTCGGCTGTTATCACTCAGCTCACGGATGAAGAGGAGCCGGAACTGGTGGCTTTCTTCTCATTGAAGGGGAATGCCAACGGCACCAACGGTGTCAACGGTGTGAGCGATCAAGAGAAGATCGACGATGAGCAACATGCTCTGCTGATGGAGAACAAGATCCGTCACAACCTACAGGCGCTGCTGCCCACTTACATGATCCCCTCGCGGATCATCCATGTCGATCAGCTGCCGGTCAATGCCAACGGTAAGATTGACCGCAATGAGCTGGCTGTTCGAGCCCAGGCAACGCCAAGGACCAGTTCAGTGTCAACCTACGTGGCCCCTCGCAACGATATCGAAACCATCATCTGTAAGGAATTCGCAGATATCCTCAGCGTTCGAGTCGGAATCACAGACAACTTCTTCGACCTGGGTGGACACTCGCTTGTAGCCACCAAGCTAGCCGCCCGCCTCAGCCGTCGACTAGATACTCGCGTGTCTGTTAGGGAGGTCTTTGACACTCCCGTGGTAGGCCAATTAGCGGCTTCTATCCAGCAAGGCTCGACCCCTCATGAAGCTATTCCGGCGTTATCACACTCGGGACCTGTGCAACAGTCCTTTGCTCAAGGCCGTCTTTGGTTCCTGGACCGTTTCAATCTCAACGCTGCCTGGTACATCATGCCATTCGGCGTTCGTCTTCGCGGACCTCTCCGAGTCGATGCACTTCAGACTGCATTGAGGGCTCTTGAAGAACGGCACGAGTTGCTACGCACCACGTTCGAAGAACAGGATGGAGTTGGTATGCAAATCGTTCACTCGCCCCGAATGAGGGACATCTGCGTCATAGACATCTCTGGCGCAAATGAGGATCTTGCGAAGCTGAAGGAGGAGCAGCAAGCTCCTTTCAATCTCTCTACTGAAGTCGCTTGGAGGGTAGCACTCTTCAAGGCTGGAGAGAACCACCACATCCTCTCCATCGTCATGCATCACATAATCTCAGATGGCTGGTCAGTTGACATCTTCCAGCAGGAGCTTGCCCAATTCTACTCGGCAGCTGTACGAGGGCATGACCCCCTTTCCCAGGTCAAACCGCTCCCCATTCACTACCGCGATTTTGCTGTCTGGCAGAGACAAGATAAGCAAGTTGCCGTTCACGAAAGCCAACTTCAGTACTGGACAGAGCAGCTCGCGGATAGCACGCCAGCCGAGATCCTAACTGATTTCAACCGACCGAAGGTCTTGTCCGGCGAAGCTGGCACAGTTCCCATCGTGATCGAGGACGAGGTTTACGAGAAGCTCTCCCTCTTCTGCCGCAATCATCAGGTCACCAGCTTCGTCGTACTTCTGGCTGCTTTCCGCGTTGCACATTATCGCCTAACTGGGGCAGAGGATGCGACTATCGGTACACCAATCGCGAACCGCAACCGCCCCGAACTTGAGGACTTGATCGGTTTCTTTGTCAATACACAATGCATGAGAATCGCGCTCGAAGAACACGATAACTTCCTGTCAGTGGTGCAAAGAGTTCGCTCAACAGCAGCCAGCGCCTTCGAAAACCAGGATGTGCCATTCGAGCGCCTTGTATCTGCACTTCTGCCCGGCTCCAGAGATGCCTCCCGGAATCCCCTCGTTCAACTCATGTTTGTCGTCCACTCCCAGCGAAATCTCGGTAAACTGCAACTGGAGGGCTTGGAAGGCGAACCAACCCCGATCACCACGACGACCCGCTTCGATGTTGAGTTCCACCTCTTCGAACAAGACAAAGGCCTCGCCGGAAATTTTATCTTCGCAGCAGACTTGTTCGAGGCTGCCACTATCCGCAGCGTTGTTGAAGTCTTCCACGAGATCCTCCGTCGTGGTCTCGACCAGCCAGATATCGCAATTTCCACCATGCCACTTGTCGATGGCCTGGCGGCGCTCAACAGCCGTAACTTACCCGCAGTTGAAGACATCGAACCTGACTTCGCCGCCGAGGCCTCAGTGGTTGATGTCTTCCAGACACAAGTGGTCGCTAACCCAGATGCCCTGGCTGTGACCGACACATCCACAAAGCTTACATATGCGGAGCTGGATCAACAATCCGATCATGTCGCGGCTTGGCTGTCCAAACAGAAGCTACCAGCAGAGAGCATGGTCGTTGTTCTTGCGCCACGATCCTCTGAGACTATCGTAGCATGCATTGGCATCCTCAAAGCGAACCTCGCATATCTCCCCATGGATTTCAACGTCCCCGAAGCCCGTCGCCAAGCAATTCTTTCGGAGATTCCAGGGGAGAAGTTCGTTTTGCTTGGAGCAGGAGTGCCTATTCCTGATAACAAGACAGCTGATGTCAGGATGGTCCTCATCAGCGATATCGTCGCCACCAAGACGGACAAGTCCTACTTACCCGGCACTCGGCCATCTGCATCAAGCCTTGCCTACGTTATCTTCACATCAGGCTCGACAGGTCGACCAAAGGGCGTCATGGTCGAGCATCGGGGTGTTATTTCTTTGCTGAAGCAGGACGCTTCAAGAATACCACAAAGTCTGCGGATGGCACATGTTTCCAATCTCGCATTCGATGCTTCCGTATGGGAGATATTCACCACGCTGCTCAATGGAGGAACGCTTTTCTGTATCAGCTACTTTACTGTCTTGGACAGCAAAGCACTTTGTGCCGCTTTCACCGATCATCGCATCAACATCACCCTGCTCCCACCGGCCTTGCTCAAGCAATGTCTTGCAGACGCGCCATCTGTCCTGAGCTCCCTCGAAGCTCTATACATTGGAGGCGACCGCCTTGATGGAGCTGATGCAATCAAGGTGAAGGACCTCGTCAAAGGCAAGGCCTACAATGCCTACGGTCCCACCGAGAATTCCGTCATGAGCACGATCTATACCATCGAGCACGAGACTTTTGCGAATGGCGTTCCCATCGGCACATCTTTAGGCCCCAAGTCCGAAGCCTACATCATGGACCAGGATCAGCAGCTCGTACCAGCAGGTGTGATGGGAGAGCTTGTCGTTGCTGGCGATGGTCTCGCACGGGGGTATACCGATCCATCACTGAACACGGGCCGGTTCATCCACATCACGATCGACGGCAAACAAGTTCAGGCATACCGGACCGGCGATCGAGTCAGATACCGACCTAGGGACTACCAAATCGAGTTCTTTGGCCGCTTAGATCAGCAGATCAAGATCCGCGGTCATCGCATCGAGCCAGCTGAAGTGGAGCAGGCTCTTCTCAGCGACTCATCGATCAACGATGCCGTTGTTGTGTCGGCACAAAACAAGGAGGGACTCGAAATGGTTGGTTACATCACGACCCAGGCTGCACAATCCGTCGACAAGGAGGAAGCCAGCAACAAGGTGCAGGAGTGGGAGGCTCATTTCGACTCAACTGCATATGCCAACATCGGGGGTATTGATCGCGATGCCCTCGGACAGGACTTTTTATCCTGGACATCTATGTACGACGGCTCATTGATTCCCCGGGAAGAGATGCAGGAATGGCTCAACGACACTATGCACTCACTCCTCGACAACCAACCACCCGGAAAAGTGCTCGAGATCGGAACTGGTACCGGTATGGTGCTGTTCAATCTCGGCAAGGTTGAGGGACTACAGAGCTATGCCGGTCTTGAGCCCTCGCGCTCCGTCACTGCCTGGGTTAACAAGGCAATCGAAACTTTCCCAAGCTTGGCAGGAAGCGCCCGAGTCCACGTTGGAACCGCCGAGGATATCAGCTCCATTGATGGACTGCGTGCCGATCTCGTTGTGATCAACTCAGTCGCCCAATACTTCCCAAGTCGAGAATATCTCGCTGAGCTGACGGCCAACTTGATTCGACTACCCGGCGTTAAGCGTATTTTCTTCGGTGACATGAGAACCTATGCTACCAATAAGGACTTCTTGGTGGCACGAGCAGTCCATACCCTAGGGTCCAATGCATCGAAGGCCATGGTTCGACAACAAGTGGCCAAGCTTGAAGATGACGAGGAAGAGTTACTTGTTGACCCTGCCTTCTTCACCAGCCTGAGCGACCAGTTCCCTGACGAAATCAAGCATGTCGAAATTCTGCCAAAGAGGATGGCCGCGACCAACGAACTCAGCTCTTACCGATATGCTGCTGTCATTCATGTGGGAGGCCACGAGATGCCGAATGGGAAGGATGAGGATAAGCAATGGGCTGTCAAGGATATCGATCCGAAGGCCTGGGTGGACTTCACTGGCACGAGGATGGACCGTCAGGCTCTCTTGCAGCTCCTTCAGGACCGCCAACGTGGCGATGACGTTGTTGCCGTCAGTAACATCCCATACAGCAAGACCATCATGGAGCGCCATCTGTCTCAGTCACTTGATGATGACGAGGACGGCACTTCAGATGTAGACGGAACGGCCTGGATATCGGCTACTCAATCACGGGCGAAGGAATGCCCTGCTCTCTCAGTGGCCGACCTGATTGAGATTGGTAAGGGGATCGGCTTCGAAGTTGAGACCAGCTGGGCTCGACAACACTCCCAGCGCGGCGGACTCGATGCTGTTTTCCACCGATTCGAACCACCAAGACACTCAGGTCATGTCATGTTCAGGTTCCCAACTGAACACAAGGGCCGGTCTTCGAGCAGTCTCACGAATCGCCCGTTACACCTGGTTCAGAGCCGCCGACTGGAGGCAAAGGTCCGCGAGCGGCTGCAATCACTGCTTCCACCGTACATGATTCCCTCTCGGATCATGTTGCTCCATCAGATGCCTCTCACGTCCAACGGCAAGGTGGATCGCAAGAAGCTTGCTCGACAAGCCCGGGTCATCCCAAGAAGTGCGGCAAGCACGTTGGACTTTGTGGCGCCACGCACGGAAATCGAAGTCGTCCTCTGCGAAGAATTTACCGATCTACTAGGCGTCAAGGTTGGCATTACAGACAACTTCTTCGAGTTAGGCGGCCATTCGCTGCTGGCCACGAAACTGAGCGCACGTCTAAGTCGCAAACTGGACGCCGGTATCACTGTGAAGCAGGTCTTTGACCAGCCAGTACTTGCTGATCTTGCTGCTTCTATTCTTCAAGGCTCGTCTCGTCACAGGTCTATCCCGTCTTTACCCTACGAAGGACCCGTGGAGCAGTCCTTTGCCCAGGGGCGCCTGTGGTTCCTCGACCAGTTCAACATCGATGCCTTGTGGTACCTTATGCCACTTGCACTTCGCATGCGCGGGCCGCTGCAAGTTGACGCCCTCGCTGCTGCCCTGGTGGCACTTGAAGAGCGTCATGAATCTCTGCGCACAACGTTTGAGGAACGAGACGGAGTCGGCATCCAAGTGGTGCAACCCCTCCGCACGACCAAGGATATCCGGATCATCGACGTGTCAGGCATGCGAGACGACGACGCCTACCTCGAGCCATTGCAGAAAGAACAGCAGACTCCTTTCGACCTTGCTTCAGAGCCTGGCTGGAGGGTAGCACTGCTGAAACTTGGAAAGGATGACCACATCCTCTCTATTGTCATGCACCACATCATCTCTGACGGGTGGTCTACTGAAGTCTTGCAAAAGGAACTCAGTCAATTCTACTTAGCAGCGAAATCCGGGAAAGCCCCCTTATCGCAGGTTGCCCCGCTTCCTATTCAGTATCGCGATTTTGCTGTTTGGCAGAGACAAGAGGAACAGGTCGCCGAGAGTCAAAGGCAGCTCGACTACTGGAAGAAGCAGCTTGCGGACAGTAGCCCGGCTGAGCTCTTGGCTGACTACACCAGGCCGAACGTACTGTCTGGAGAGGCAGGCAGCGTGTCTTTCGTGATCAACGATTCAGTTTACAAGAACCTCCTCTCCTTCTGCCGGTCTCGCCAAGTAACCACCTTTACGACTTTACTGGCAGCGTTTCGCGCCGCTCACTATCGAATGACCGGGTCAGACGACGCAACTATTGGCACGCCAATTGCCAATCGCAACAGGCCTGAGCTTGAAAACTTGATCGGCTGCTTCGTCAATACCCAGTGCATGCGTATCACTATCGGCGACGATGAGACATTTGAATCACTGGTACAACAGGTACGGTCTACCACCGCGACAGCCTTCGAGAATCAAGACGTTCCGTTTGAACGAATCGTTTCCGCCCTCAGCGCCGGGTCCAGGGATACGTCCCGAAACCCCCTGGTACAGCTTCTCTTTGCGGTTCATTCTCAACAAGGCCTAGGCAGGATCCAGCTCGACGGTGTAGTCGATGAGCCGGTTCCGTCGACCGTTTCGACTCGGTTCGATCTCGAATTCCACGCCTTCCAAGAGGCCGACCGGCTCAATGGAAGTGTCATGTTTGCCACGGACCTGTTCCAGCCCGAGACCATCCAAGGTTTCGTTGCGGTTGTCGAAGAGGTTCTACAGCGTGGCCTGGAACAGCCGCAGAGCCCCATCGCAACCATACCGCTGGCCGAAGGCATCGCTCAGCTCCGAGATGCCGGCGCGCTGCAGATGCCAAAGTCTGATTACCCTCGCAACGCGTCCCTCGTCGATGTCTTCCAGCAGCAGGCTACTGCCAGCCCGTCAACTGTCGCCGTCACTGACTCGACCTCCAAGCTGACGTATGCCGAGCTGGATCGACTCTCCGATCAAGCTGCTTCCTATCTGCGTCGGCAGCAACTCCCGGCGGAGACAATGGTGGCCGTTCTCGCACCACGCTCTTGTGAGACCATCATCGCGTTCCTAGCTATTCTCAAAGCAAATCTTGCCTACATGCCTCTCGACGTCAACACGCCATCTGCTCGCATGGAAGCCATCATATCGTCCGTCCCAGGGCGTAGGCTCATCTTGGTCGGCTCGGGTGTCCGCCATGCTGATGTCAAAGTACCGAACGCAAAGACGATGCTGATCAGCGACACGGTTACCGGGACTGATGCTATTGGCACTCCCGAACCTCCGGTTGTCCGACCCAGTGCTACAAGTCTCGCATATGTCATCTTCACTTCAGGGTCAACGGGCAAGCCAAAGGGTGTCATGGTGGAGCACCGTGCTATCATGCGCCTTGTGAAGGACAGTAACGTCGTGGCTCACATGCCACCAGCGACACGGATGGCCCACCTCACGAATATCGCATTCGACGTTTCACTGTTCGAGATGTGCGCAACGCTCCTCAACGGCGGAACTCTAGTCTGCATTGACTACCTGACCCTTCTTGACAGCACCATGCTCCGGGAGACCTTTGAGCGTGAGCAGGTTCGCGCAGCTATCTTCCCGCCAGCACTCCTGCGACAGTGCTTGGTCAACATGCCCGATGCGATCGGCATGTTAGAGGCTGTTTACGTTGCCGGTGATCGCTTCCACTCCCGCGACGCCCACGCAACCCAAGCACTGGCCGGGCCTCGTGTGTACAACGCGTATGGCCCAACTGAGAACGCAATCCTTAGCACGATATATGACATCGATAAGCACGATCCGTATGTGAACGGTGTTCCTATCGGTAGCGCTGTCAGCAATTCAGGGGCCTATGTCATGGATCGGAATCAGCAGCTTCTCCCTCCCGGTGTGATGGGAGAGCTGGTTGTTACAGGAGATGGTGTAGCTCGCGGCTATACCGACGCAAGTCTCGATACGGACCGCTTCGTCACCGTCACTATCGATGGCCACCGCCAGAGAGCGTACCGCACGGGTGACCGGGTGCGATATCGACCAAAGGGATTCCAGATAGAGTTCTTCGGCCGCCTGGACCAGCAGGCCAAGATTCGCGGCCACCGTGTTGAACTGGGCGAGGTCGAACATGCTCTGCTCAGCCAGAATTCAGTCACTGATGCGGCTGTCGTACTCCGCACCATGGAAGAGCAGGATTCGCAACTGGTTGCCTTTGTGACTACTGATCACGAATATCGCTCGGGTTCGAGCAACGAAGAGGAGGATCCGTACGCCACACAAGCAGCAGGCGATATGCGCAAGCGACTCCAGTCGCTTCTGCCATACTACATGGTCCCGTCCCGGGTCACAATACTCAGGCAAATGCCTCTCAACGCCAACGGCAAGGTAGACCGAAAAGACCTCGCTCGGTGGGCCCAGATTACTCCGACAGCAAGCAGCTCGGGCCCCGTGCATGTGGCTCCTCGCAACGAGACTGAGGCAGCAATTTGCGACGAGTTCGAGACTATACTCGGAGTCAAGGTGGGAATCACAGACAACTTCTTCGAACTGGGCGGGCACTCACTCCTGGCCACCAAACTCGCTGCTCGGCTCAGCCGCCGGATGGACCTTCGCATATCCGTCAAGGATCTGTTTGATGATCCTGTTCCTGTTTCTCTCGCCGGCAAGCTGGAACAACAGCAGAGGTTCTCGGGAGAAGATGAAAGCTCGACAGTTGGCATTGTCCCCTTCCAACTCCTCCCCGCGGAAATGTCGAGAGAGATCATCCAGCGCGATGTTGTACCTCAGATTGAGAACGGTCACAGCACACCCCTGGACATGTATCCAGCCACGCAGACGCAGATCTTCTTCCTGCACGACAAAGCGACGGGCCACCCACGCACGCCGCCACTGTTCTCCTTGGACTTCCCCGAGAACGCCGACTGCCGTCGTCTGGCAAGCGCCTGCGCCGCTCTCGTCCAGCACTTTGACATATTCAGAACCGTGTTCGTGTCAAGAGGCGGCCGCTTCTACCAAGTTGTTCTTGCTCACCTCGATGTACCTGTCGAGGTCATCGAGACCGAGCAAGAGTTGGATGAGGTTGCTCTCGCGCTGCATGAAGCAGACAAGCAGCAGCCCCTACGTCTGGGACGTGCGATGCTGCGGATTGCCATCCTCAAGAGACCGGGAGCCAAGGTGCGACTTGTTCTCCGAATGTCTCATGCCCTGTACGACGGCTTGAGTCTTGAACATATCGTCAACGCTCTACATGCCTTGTACAGTGATAAGCACCTTGCGCAAGCACCCAAGTTTGGTCTCTACATGCATCACATGGCTAGCCGACGTGCAGAGGGCTACAATTTCTGGCGATCTATTCTTCAGGGCTCTTCAATGACATCCCTGAAGCGCTCTGTCGGCGCCCTCGAGGCGATGACGCCGTCTGCCGGTACATGGCAGACGTCAAAGTCCATCAGGATCCCTCCTTCGGCACTCAAGAGCGGCATTACGCAGGCGACCCTCTTCACCGCCGCCGTCTCTCTCTTGCTCGCCAAGCATACCAAGTCGAGAGACGTCGTCTTCGGCCGCGTCGTATCTGGACGACAGGATCTATCCACAAACTGCCAAGACATCGTGGGACCTTGCATCAACGAGGTGCCTGTGCGCGTTCGGATCGACGAGGGCGACGACATGGGTGGTCTGCTGCGCGCCATTCAAGACCAGTACACCAGCAGCTTCCGGCACGAGACCTTGGGCTTCCAAGAAGTGAAGGAGAACTGCACGGATTGGACTGATGCGACCAAGGAGTTCAGTTGCTGCATTGCCTTCCAGAACCTCAACCTGCATCCTGAGGCCGAGATTGAAGGGCAGCAGATTCGCCTGGAGGGTTTGCCAGCAAAGGATCAAGCACGCCAGGCCAATGGTCATGACCCGAATGGCACGAATGGCACGAATGGTACCCATGCCAACGGTACCAATGGTAGCAACGGTGTCAATGGCCGCGAAAGCAACGTGGTTTCAGCCGCTGGCGATCAAGCTCCTGTTCACGATCTGGACATTGTTGGGATGCCGGAGCCCGACGGCAGCGTCAAGATTGGCATTGGTGCGAGCCGGCAGATCCTTGGAGAGAAGGTCGTGGGCAGCATGCTCAATGAACTTTGCGAGACAATGCTCGCTTTGAGCAGAACATAGCAGTTTTTCCAGGAAGACTGGTTGGATGGACAAGATCCTCTTCAAATTATGGAGGTGTCCGCCGAGGTTGGCATGAGGCAACAGGAGGACTACTGACTTTTCATGTTTTTTTGTTTTCTTTTTCCTTTTATCTTTACTTGATGCGCGATGTCTGTTTTCCTCTAGAATTCTTTTATTCCATAGTTGCTCTTGATTAATTTTGAATCTGTATACTTCACGAACCTGACTTGGGCTCACTTGGAAGACCGTATGGACTCGGGACAGACGCGTTCGTAACGGATCGAGGCATGGCCCGAGCGACATGCATCATTTCGTCGAGGACATGTCTCACAGTGAGTGCCAGTCCCCGGACACCGGACCAATTCTTTGTCGTCATTTTTCCCCCGGCCTCAGCAGGGGTCTGTCTACGCGTAGAGGTGGGAAATGGTCAGCTAGAACCTAAGCGATCGCCCACGATGCCATACCAACGCAGTCGACGCGTTTACTACCGTATGCCGCGTGGATAATCCGCCGACATGTTGTGGCAGAGGTGCTGTAGCCTCGGGCTGAAGATAATGCCAGTTGGTTTGTACCTCAGGATTTGAGCTGACAACTCATTCAGGTAGGGAAGGCCGAGGAAACCCAACACTACACGTGAGCACTTCATTTCAACACATCATGAAAATACAAGTACTTATGCATTCTAATAGTCGCGAGAATGCCAAGATACTGGTACTGCGCCCGCGCAACGTCCATGTTGCCCGAGTCGTCACTGATCCTTGGTTGCGTTCTACGCGCTGGTTGGAAGTTATACTTTTGAAAACGTGCAAGCTGCTGAGGGAACCCTCCAACTGCGAGACGAACCAATATTCCAAGCACAAACGCTGCTGGCCTTTTATGGATTCCACACGAGCGGCTCCCAGAGCTCAAACTCGTCATTGGCCGGCAATTGGTGTTCGGCGTCGTCGTCGAGACCTTGGATCCACGCCTGTCCACCGAAAACGGGCTTGACAGCTTCCTCACACCTGAAAACGCTCCGAGTCGCTTCCATAGAAAAGGGTCCGTAGTGGCTGGAGTTGAAGTACGCGTCGTCCCAGAACTCGGTAACTAGGTTTGTGCTTTCGCGGGCGCTTTCATCCTCTCCGGCACTGACGCTCTCGCTGCTTGGTCTCTCACAGGTCAGATCCCACCGGACGCGAAAGAATAAACCGGGTTTCTGCTGCTGCATGGTCAATGACTGTATCGTATCATAAAGCTGTCCCATTGTGACGCCCGTGTCGAAGTCACCAGCATCGTTCTGCGGAGGCGTGACGGAGTCGACGAGACAGCGGTGGCCCGCCGCGGTGATGGTGAAACAATCCAGCCAAGTGAATCCGAGGAAAGGCGGCGGGGGCTGTGAGACAAGCATGCGTCTCCAACTCGCACCAGCCCTGGTAAAGCTGCGCTGACGACAGGTTGGGTCGACGTCGAGCACGCTGCCGGTACTTGCTTTGAGGCGAGGCAAGGCTTGCGGCGACCAGGGTAGCTTCCAGAAGTATTCGGCACGCCGGAAAGGGTACTTGTCCACTTGACAATCACTCAGGTTGAAGAATTGGTCGCCAAAGGCCTCCTGAAGAAGAGGGTTGATACAGGGTCGTTCACCAGGCTTCGTGTGAAGGCTTCGGTCGGCCTGGAAGAAAGACGCTTTTCGGAGCATAGGCGAGTGATTCAGGGTCTCCAACCAGAAGCTGCAAACTCGTGGAGCAGAGGTGATGCGAGACTTCAGGTCGAGATGAAGCAGAATGAGCTCAAGGAGCTCAGGGGTCCTTAGCACCGACGCCGTCGCCTGCAACTGCGATTGCGATTGCGATTGCGATTGGGATTGGGATTGGGATTGGGATAGGGATAGGGATAGTGACTTGGTTGATCGAGGTGTCGAGGCCGAGGCTGGTCCCGCCTCGCTCGAGGAGAGACGACATCCCGTAGCATCGCATGTTTGGGCATGATTCAGGGAGCGCGGAGGGTAAGCAGCCGGTATGAGGGTGCGAACCCTCCGGGATGGCAGCTGCTCACCATGCAGGACCACGATGGGACCATCCTCGACGATTGCTCTCTCTAGCAGGAGCGAGTAATCCGCAGCGGTGAGCTCAAACACCTCAATGGCTTGCGCCTCCGGCTTCTCTTCTTCTTCCTTGTTCTTCGAGGCGGTCCTCGGGGCCGTGGTTGTCCACACCGACTTGGGCGACTGCTCTAGGCATAGAAGCCCTCGAAGCTGATCGGGTTGGTAGACGGCGCTTTCTGGGTCCGACAAGATTGGGAACGTCTCCCCGCGTGGCGCCTCCATAGTAGGCGCCAGGTCAGACAGACTGTGCGGAGTATAAAGGCCATGCTGTCGATGCACATCGTTGGCCATGGCCATGGTGAGTCCCTTTTGCGATCCAGGTAAGGGAGATCTCGTAGGGTCGAATTAAGGCAGGATACGAAAAGGCAAAAGGGTTCGTCGTGCAGCGAGCGAGCGGTTGCAAGGCACAAATCCGATCAGAAGCATCAATGCCTGTACCGCAGCGCCCCACAAGGCTTCGCGCGCCCCTGAAGGTTGGTGTCAGAAGAGGCGGCTCTTCCGTGCTGTCGAATGGTCACGAATTGAGGTGAAAAAGAGGCTCGTTACGCAGTCAACTGTGCGATAGAATTGATGATGATCTCGTCACTGATTGTGCCCTTGTTGACCGTCTGTACAGCTGTTGAAGCTGTTGAGGGAAAAGTCTGCATCGCGAGGTCACGTGCAGTCTACTTTTACAGGCGTTGAGTGGAGCCCTCAATCTGACAGTTGGGGCACAGGATTGTGACACCACGGTCACTCTAAAAACCTCCTTGAATCCGAGATTTATCAGCAGCCTACAATATAACTTTACTTGGATTTAGCTTATACTAGGTTGCAAAAAAGAAAAAGAAAAGAAGAAAAAAAGTAATAATAACTACGCTTAAATTTATTAAGCACTTTAATATATGAATGGGGGCCCCGCAAGTCGCAGCGCCCCACTTTGATGGAGCCTCACCGCCTAAGAATTCTGCCGCATCTCCGTAAAAGGGTTGCCCTAAGCTATCACACAAGTAGACAAGTAGATCATTGATTCATCTCACGACCAGATCGCTGCTACCTAGCTGCTAGACCGTTGTGCCATTCACTCCTACCACAACCACCTTGACAGCGGTCTCACGAAGCTAACTCACAAAGAACCATCCCAGGGGCCGCAGCCTAACTCTATTACGTTCAAAGTTGCTCGTCCCCCCCTTCCTCGACACGGCACGGACCATGCATCCCAAACATGGTCCAAGCTTCGCTCACCATCAGGAGGTCGGTCCCATGTCCAAAGAGATGTCTCAGGCGAGAAAGCGCGCTACGCTACTACAATAATGAGTATGAAGCAAGGCAAGAGGAGGTATTTTGTTGAGGGAGAACGAACACACCAAAGGCCGAGTGCAACGATCGTCGTGTAAGTCGTAGAGTCAGTGCCTGCCCAAGAAGTCAGCTATTAGTCAGTGACACGAGTTGTCGTGTAAGTCAGTGCGCTGCTTGACGCGTAAGACAAGACGGGTATGTATCCCCGTGTAAGTCGGAGCGACGTTGCCGTGTATGTCAGAACATCAGAACAGCGGCGTATAGTCTATAAATCAACGCTTATGTGAACAGGTCTTTCGTGTCGTACAAGTCAAAGGTAAAAGGCAAGGAGAGGCGACCACGGCCATCTCAAAATATAGGAGGAATTAGCTAGGATTTTTTATTATTAAAATCTCGAAAGCTCATGAACGTCACGACTTGCGTCGATGCGTGCATGAGGGACCATCTGTTCATAGGGACACAGACGTCTCTCTTATACCTACAGACTCGCTGGGCGTCCTAATGTTCCTCCACTGTGTTGTGTTTTCCGTTTTTCTGGTCAGGGGTCTGCACCAACACCCTAACAAAGTATGAACCCTAAGCCTCTTAAAATCCAGCTTGTTGAATTACTTTAAGATAAGAAATGCCGTATGATAATACTTGACTTATAGTTCCTCTTTTAGCTTATAGGGCTACGGTACAGTAATCTCTTTCTAGATCACACCTATCTATCCCCTGCCAGCCTCTCTTCTTATGTGCAGTGCAGTATTATAGTTATAAAACGCCTACCGTATCAACTTAACTAATTCACACAACGCTAGAGTCTGGGCGCTGCGGAGGACTCTACATATTCTGCAGTTTCCGGTTAGCGGCGTCTCACATAATGACTTGATCGGAATTGCATCTAGCAGACTTTTCAGTACTCGTATGCCTCAACCAACCGAGGTTATCACGATACCGAAAATGCCCTCTATGGGATTTATTGATGTGGTCTGTATGTATGCGTGCGTGCAGAATTGTCTTGCCACCTGTCAGGCAGCTAATAAATTAGACGTCATATAGGACTTTGCAGACGCCGCCTGCTTTGAGATTAGATAGCAATACCGTCTCTAATACCGCGAGCCCTCGAGCCCTGGTGTTATAACCGGCATTTCCCTTATAAATGAGGGCATCCACTACGGCTAGATAAGAGAGCGAAGTCGTTATAAGGTAGAGGCCATTATGCAATAGGGAAAAGAGTGTTAGTGCCGAATTGAGCGCCGGGGCAAGCGTTAGAGTTAAAGCAGGTCACTTGCAGGGGTTATGTCCAATAAAACGCTGCGCTTTTGTAGGTACTTTGATTTATTAGTAAAGCCCACTATGATAGAAGTCTCAGCAGTACAAGTCGCAACTTCTATCTTGCTGACACTAAGCGTTAGGCGGCATGTACCTTTAGGTCACCCGGGGGGAAGTGGGGCCCGCGACCTGCTTGCTCCTTTACCGCACTCAAAGGGATAAGGGTACTTGAGCTGGGTGGACCGGGAATCGAAGCTCGGTTCCCCCTATTGGTTCGATGTGTGGCCGAGCTGGGGCTCCCCGCAGCGCCAAGGTCACTAGCGCTGTGTGAATGGTTGAGTTGACACGGTACTGTAGATCTTAGCTTCTCTTAGTACAGAGTAGTCGCGGGGGTCACTGCTTCTGCTCTCCTACTCGTAGGCACACTTGACACATTGTAACCCCTGCGGGCCGACCCGTGTTGGTTGGTTCGTAAATGAGCCTATCGCGAACAGCCTCAGAGGTCGCGTATCATCGGAACACAGAAGTGCCAAGGGGGGTTGACAGGGATTCGAGATGATGACTACAGGAAGCATATACTACATATGCATTATCCACTGGTGGCTCAACTACACACCGATGGGTCAAACCGCAAATATTGTGCCCTTTTTTTTTGCTGTGGGGTGAGGGCAGCCGTTTCCGCGTCTGGGTCCTATGAGCATCACCTTCCAAAAAGCGGTTGGTAGCAAGCGGTGCCGAGCCCGCGGTTGTACGAAGGAGTATATACGATACGGATGCGCAATATGACAATGCGGAGGTGAAGATACTTTCCAAGGCGGGGCGAACCACGGTACCTCCCTTTGTATGGGCCTTACATTCCGACATAGCCAAGTGGCAAAGGTAAGAGCTAATTCCTGCAGGAAGCGCCCAGTCCACCGGCAGGTGTATCCTTGTCGTAGGATGACCATCCTATGCTGTCTTTTTTGTAGCTCCTACCAATTTTCATGCTCGACCGGTGCCGCTCACAGCAAGTCGTATGGTACGACCAGGGGAGCTACTCCTCGTCTGACTAAGACCGATCGTACATGAAAGATCCTTGCCATTCGTCCTGGCACTGCCACGAAGCGGGAATATGATACTCCGTACTCTGTATAAGTAACCAGATGGAGGCTTCGCACGCCGCAGAGGGCGTTTCCACCTGCCTGTATACCTTCCTTAAGCTTCTGGGGTGCCCACAACTATGTCCAGCCTGTTGCTCAACCAACAGGTCGACCAATAATCGATCAGACCTAGTGTGTGACCTGACGCCATGTCGTTCAAGAGGCCTTGCCCCGACTCAGACCACGAGTCGCCGCTTGGTCATCAAAGAGGAAAGAAGACAGAGCAGGGTCGTTTTCCTCAACGAGCCTATCGTGCGTACAGAGAGCTTGTCTTCCACCTCCCGTTCAAGCCCTTTTTCCCTTTTTTTTTACATTGACAATGTCATCCTTAGGTGAACGCCTCAAGGCCAAACTTGAAGGTCTTGAAGATGAAGTGCCGGCCCCGCAAGAGCTCTTCATTGATGCTGCACCAACACCGAGGTCAGAGATCATCAACCCTTCTCTTGACTCTAAGGCGGCTTCAACTACATATCCAGAAGTTGCGACACCAGCAGCTCATCACGATCTCATGACTGGCGCTGTTTTCGACCTTGGTGCGTCTGCAGCTTCAGATTTCTGCTTTGGGAGGAGCTGTTTGCTGACATGCATGATTGTGATTGTTAGCAAGTATAGACGCAGCATATCCCTCAGAAGGATGTCTTGGCAGCCATCACATGGACTTTCAGACCGCCTCAGACTTTCACACTTCATTGTCTCCGCACGGCACATCTCTCTCGTTGGACCCGCGAAATGTTCCACGGAGACTACAGGACGACTTCTCCGTCATAAACATCCCATCATATTTCGAGCGCAGCAAACCTGGTCCTCTCGAATATGTCCGTCCTGAGATACCCAGCCATGCCGCTACAAACCCGCGTGGCGGAAGAAGCATTGACCGTGCTGCTCCCGTCCAGGACCGAATACGCCATATCGTGGATTCAGCCATCGAGGCCGGCTTCACAACTTTTGATGAAGCTATAGAGGCCTACTATACGGAAACCTTTGATGAGACTTCGCCACTAGATCGGGACCAGAGACTGAGCCGCAATCGGCGGTTACCCCGGCTGCTGGGTGCTTTGCGCGATGCTTCTAAGGACTGGAGTCATTGGGAGCGGCGAGGCTTTCAAGAACAGATCACTCAAGGCGCCGAGGATATTCTCGTCGACGAGCTTGAGCTCTTCAGGAAGGAATACACAGACACTGCTTTTCTCCGAGAAATGACCACCTCGGAGCTGGGAGGAGGCCAGACCGCTGGAACAAGTCGAGGGTCGAGGAACAGGCGAACGTTCCAAGACAATGTGTGTGCTTTTCCCCCGGTCCTCCCGCCTCACAGTTCCCATCTCTTTTCCTCCTTGAAGCCTCTTTCCCTGCCTGAGAGCGATCGCACAAAAGGCAACTTTAGAACGGCCTGATACTGAACAATCTCGCAGCTCCCAAACCTATGGGCTTTGGCTACGACGCTTATAGCGAGGACAAATGCATCAAGGCATGATTCCGACTGCGAAGCAGTCCTGCGTATCATGGAGACTTTGTGCGCTTCGCGAAGTAATGGGTCCTGAACAACAGGTCAATGGTGTAATAACAGGAGAAACATCCCATACAGAGGGCCTCTGTAGCCAACGCAGCACGCAATTTGAAGACTGAAGAACCTACGGCCACATTGCTTGATTCCAAAGCGGCCAAAGGATCAATTGTGAGTCCAAAGCCTCCGAAGCAGGCAGCCAGCCCCAGCAGAAGAGCATGCCGCGCAAATATCTTGAGAACGGGGTGGTCACTCTCCCAGCGTTACTCTCGGTGTTGCTTGGCAGCCTCCCGGCAATTGTAAACACTCCTACTGCTTGATGCACCTCTCAACATTCAGATCATCGAATCCAAGCAGAAGCATTGCGTTGCCTTGCACATAAGGTCTTGCCCTCATTGCGAACGTCAGTCGATCTGTCTCGTATGCTGTGTAGTATGCTCAGATCGGCCAATGGCCTCGGTCTCACGTTGAAGCAGCAAACATGTCCATCGGCTCAACCTTCAAGGCTAGCGCCTTATGACCGATTGTTATCAATCTTCGGGATGCGCAATGATGGCCCCTGCTGCAGGGACTTGGTTGCTCTAACAGCTCAGGGGAAAGCCATTTAGTCAGTACAGCTTGAAGAAGAACATCTCTTCGAACATACAACCTGGCTTTCTCACAGGCTAGAACGAGCCGAGAAATCGATAAAGATACATCACGCTGTTCCCCGATTACATGTGCATTTATATGCGGCAACACGGCGGACCACTTGCCATCCCCTCAAGACGCCCCTTACTCTCTATGAGAACGCAATTCATAGCTCTTTACCAAGTCCTCGTTTTTTTGGACAGTAGTCATAGCTTCATTTTTCTTGCAGAATGAGGCGGTAGCCTCATTGCTCCGTCCCCGATCTCCGTGCAGAAGGCTTTCCTTGGCAGAAATCAGTCTTAACGCGGCTGGGCACTCTTCCAGACGAGGGAAGGCTTGAGGGCATTGACGCACGCCTGTCACGTCTGCCTCGGACTTGGACCTGGATTACTTGTGAGAGATGTTAAGCCGGCGGATGACATGGTTCTTGGGTATCGTATGCGTCACACTATGAATAGCGGTCTGACCAGTCCTCTCTTTTAGCCTGATAGGTAAGTCGGACCCCCCTACTTCCGGCACCCCTAACTTCCGGCACTATTTTATACTAAAAAGTATCTTTTTCTTAATTCGATTATTTATTATATAAAATAGCCCTAGCCCTATAAAAATTATTCAAGGTATATATATATATTTATTAATTATCTAAGCCTATCTAATTAGACTATATAATTAACCGTCGGCTTCTTAGGGAAAACCTCTAAAGAGTAAAACCTAAGCGTCTTAACTCTATATCGTCCTTTATAATCTTCGAACTAGGATCGGTCTTACTACCGTCTAAGAAAAGGAGTTAAATAAGTCCCTTAGAATCCTATATTACTAGCCGAGATCGGTCCTCTATTATATATATATTTATTAATTATCCGAGCATATCTAATTAGACTATAGAATTAACCGTCGGCTTCTTAGGGAAAACCTCCGAAGAGTAAAACCTAAGCATCTCGACTCTTAGTCGTCCTTCGTAGTCTTCGAACCAGGATCGGTCTCACCACCGTCTAAGAAAAGGAGTTAAACAATTCCCCCAGGATCCCACATCATAAGCCGAGATCGCTCCTCTATCATATAGTTACCCGTGACCCCTGGCTTCGGTATCCGTCTTTCTATGCACTCTGAAGTCGGGATATCGTCGGTCTGCCTCGCTGGGGGCTACGGACATCCACCATCTCGTCGCCTCGCTCTTCCCCTTAGTCACTACTCGCGGAGGGACGCTCGTACTCGGGGCCACAGTAGTCCGACATCTATGCGCATCTCGTCGTGTCTAGAAGCAGGACACTCAGCCCCGGGCGCAGCTCTAGGTATCGGGGGTGACTCGGTGCTCGTTCACTGCTATTAGGCAATCAGACTCGCTCGCCGCTCGGCGAGAGCGGTTAGGGCCTCCTTCGTCTTTATCCCATGTTGCTGCCGGCCCGACCTCGTGACTCGCCTTGCGCTACGCCCGTAGGCGTGACCTACTAATTTAGCCGCCTACCCACGAGTATAAAGCTCCCTCTTTCCCCCGCTCTCGCACCGACTTCTCTTTCCCTCCTTCATCATCATCACCCACTCTCCCGTTCGTCGCCCCTTCCCTTTGTTCTGCCCCCATTCCGACATCGTACTAACCTCTCGCAGACCTCAGTTGTCCTCTATTATATAATTGCCCGTAGCCCCTGGCTTCGGTATCTATCTTTCTATGCACTCTAAAGTTAGGATATCGTCGGTCTACCTCGCTAAGGGCTATGGATATCTACTATCTCGTCGCCTTGCTCTTCCCCTTAGTTACTACTCGTTAAAGGATGCTTATACTCGGGGCTATAGTAGTCTAATATCTATGCATATCTCTTTATATATATTTAAGGTATATAATATTATATAATATAAATATATAAAATAAAAAGTAAGGATTTATAAATATCTAGCTTATAATTAATTATTTAAGATATTCTAGATAGAATATTAGTACTCTTATAGAGTTTATTAAGAAACCTTAATTAAGTCTTTAATTCCTTTATTAATTATATAAATTATTTATATATTTAAAGTTTTAAATTTAAGGCTTTAATAATATATATATACTTAAAAATATACTACTATATTATTTATAGCTTATATATATCTATATATAGCTAATTATAGAAATTCTATAATAATAATATAATAGAAAAAATTCAATTACTTATAAAATTCTATATAAGCTATTTAAAATTCTATACGAAATATTATATAATAAGATAACTTTTAAATATAGTAATAGTAATATATATTAATTATCTAAGCTTATTTAATTAGACTATGTAATTTATTATTATATCTCTTAGGGAAAACCTCTTCTAGGAAGAGTAAAACCTAAGTATCTTATCTTAGAACTTCTTTATTTATAATATGTTATGACCTAAGCTGACGGGCCACGGGATAGGCCGGCTGTGCAGGCGCTACTGCGGGCTACACGGAATAATGGTCGGAACGACGGGCTAATAGCAATACAGCGACATTGGATTATTGGGATCGGTAGGTGATCTAGGTGAGCTAGATTACTACGATCGGGCAATAATCTAAGTAATCTAGGCAATAGATTATTAAGGGCTCTTAATAATCTAGAAGCAATACCTAGTATATAGGACCCCCTAATTTCCTTACTATAGCATAGATACCTCGCTAGCTTTTAATATATTATTCTAATATAGACACACTTATATTACTTCAAACCCTTTAGTTACGATCTACTATCTAGGATATCCGATCTATTACTATCGTAATAAGACTATTTAACGGCTACGCCCTAACCTACCTGCTAATATAAACCTCTGGTTTATCCCTTGGGAACCTAAACTATTATAGCGACGCTAAGAAAAGAAATAGGGAAGAGGTTACTAGAACTCTCCTTATAATAATAACCCCCGCGTAAACTAGCGAAAGAAGCGCATAGAGAACACCGCATAGGCCTATACCTAGAACCCTAGACGAATAGATCTAGACGTAGTATAGAAGGACTAGTCTAAGGAAGGCAAGAAATGCTATAACTACGGGAAGTTTAGATACTTCGCCCGCGAATATAAATAACTAAAAAGGCCTAGTTAGAAGCTAGTACCGGGAGGTAAGAAATACCTTAACGCTATTAATAAGGAATTAGCTAGCTATAACCGCATAAACTAGATAGCGTGCTATAATAATAATTATAACACGCACCTATTAGATAAATAGAATAGTAGATAGTTCCCGAAAGAACTAATAATAAAGACTCTTGCTATAACTAGACGACGAGGAGTATCTAAGTCACGAGGCGTAATAGACAGACGTAGACTTAAGTAATAACGGGAGGAACCTAAGCTACGTAACCGATTAGGAGAATTAGTTAAACTAAATAATAGACCTAAATTCGCTTATCTAGGAGGATCTACCGAGAAATAGATCTAATAATACGGCGGAGAATACTAGGAGAAGATACGAGAATACGACTAAGAAAGATAGCGAAGCCGCCTTACCCGCGAAATAAACGAGTAAGAAAGAAAGTGACTATTCGTATAGGTAAGATAATACTTTAAGGATAAAGAAGTAGCCGCAATACTTACCTAAATAAGTAAGTAACCGAATAATTCGGACGAAGGGAGTATCGACGATACGAGCTCCGAAGATAACTAGTATATGCTAAGTATAACCGAAGGCCGATCGGAAGTACTAACCTTATATCGGGAAAACGCGACTATTAGAGCATCGCTTAAAGGCAAGGAACTACTAGAATACGACGTAGAAATAGAAAGTATAGTTAATATTAGAACCTAGACTAACCCTAAACCGCTTACCAAAGTTTAGAAGTCTATACTCTTACGATATAGACCTATACTAGATAGTAGCGACTACGCTATTGCTATAATCGCTATAGATATACTAAATATAATTAAAGGAGAATTATACCTAGTAAGAGAATACGGGGATAATCTACGAATTATACTAGGATATAAGCTATATACGTAGATCTTATAGGCCTTATATATCTACTTAGACTATTTAATGCATTTCCTAGTAAAAGCATAACACGATATATTTCTAACTCGATAGAAGGGATATGTTATCGATAATCTATACCTAGCCTCGGAGCTATATAAATAGAGAGCGAAAATACGCTATAATATACTATAAGTGGTTATTATAGAACCTAATACTAATACCCCGCTAGAGTATCGGAAGGATAGATCTACTAACTCGACGTGCGCGTCCCTAACTTACTACGCTTACTAGTTTAGAAAAATATAGGAATAGTATAGGTATATCGCGACCGGTTAGGGAATCCCCCGAACACGAACTAATATTATCTATACACTAACGTGCGATAGAGCAAGCTATAGAGATTGCTAGCTACCTAGATGCCTAGAGCATATATAAGAAAAGGCACGCGAATAGTATAAGGAAATTAATAATACTCTAATCTAGTATTACCGATAGACGGAAGCACTAGATAGACTATACGAAGATAGAGAAATAAGTATTACGGAGCTTTATAAGGAAAAATAGGAAGCTAAATAGAGACTCGACGTATATTACGAGAAACGTATAAATAATAGTAATTGCGGATAGAGATACGCTATTAATTATAACTACGATAACTATTTACGATACCTAGGAGGAAAAGTAGATATCTAACACCGACTATGAGTTATAGAGAACGAATAGTTTAACTTCTAGGAAATTAAAGGGAAAAGAGGATATATCGAATAGTATAAGTTAACCGAATAATAATACGTAAAAGAATACGGTAGTAATTAGCGAGAATGTATATAGATTAAACTATCTAACTATAAAAACAACCTATATAAGGTATATAATAAGAACTAGGATTTAAAAAACGAGGCACGCTATCTATAAAAGGGCTATAGACTAGTATATAATAAAGAGATCCAAGGACCCTATATATAACGGAGATAGGTTATAGTAATAAAATAGTATTAGATATCTATATCGCGGGATATCGTATAACGGTACTATTAGATAGTAGTACGATAGGCAACTATATTTCGCCCCGAGTTATTAATCGTTATCGACTCCTATAGAAATAGAAGACCGAACTATACGAACTCTATAATATCGAAGGAGAAGTATTTAACTATAATAATGGAATTATCGATATAGAGATTAATTACCTCGATGTCTCGATTTAAGGATATAGAGAAAGAGTTACCTTCGACGTAATAGATATATTCGGATACGATCTTATCTTAGGATACCTATAGCTATAGGAAAGTAACCCGATAATTAACTAGAGGACTAGCTAACTACGTTAGGACGAGAACGCAGCCCCCTAGGATTAGAAGATCTAGAAAGAAGAAGCGAAATTTCGCGATAACTTAGCTACTAGAGAAGGAAAATAGCAATACCCTCTACGTAAGATATTACGGGCAATAAAGACCCAAGTAGTGACTAATATAGCTCTATAACCTAGTATACGATATAAATAAAATAAAGGAAAGAAGAATAGAATCCGTAGAGTTATTGCCGCTCTAAGGAGAGACCTCGAATAAATCGATAAAAGCATCGAAGCAACGATAATAATAAGCCCGTTAGAAGATAGAATAAAGAACATTCTATAGGAATACCGTAAATACGAATAACTATTCGCGGAAGAACTCGAAACTAGACTACCGGAATATAGTTAATAGGATTACGGGATCTATCTTAAAGAAGGAACGATACCCTCGTTCTATAAAATCTATAACCTTAACGAAAAGTAACTAGAAACGCTACGCGACTATATCGACGAAAATCTAAAGAAAGGATATATTAGGCTATTAATATCCGAAGCAGGATATCTAGTTATATTCGTCCCGAAAAAGAACGGAAAGCTCCGTTTAGTCGTTGACTTTCGACGGATTAACGAAATCATAGTCAAGGACTATACCCCTCTACTACTTATCTCGGAACTTAGGGACCGACTACATAGCATAAAGTAGTTCACGGCCCTTAACCTTAAAGGAGCTTATAACCTTATTAGGATAAGAGAGGGATACGAATAGATAACCGCTTTTAGAATAAAGTTTGGATTATTCGAATACTTAGTAATGCCTTTCGGGCTTACTAATACGCTAGTAACCTTTTAGCGAATAATTAATAATATCTTGCGCGAATATCTCGATATATTCGTAGTAGTATACCTTAACGATATCCTAATCTTCTCGAGGAATCTTAAAGAATATAAGGAATACGTCTATAAGGTACTATAAGCACTCTAGAATACAAAGTTACTAGTTAAACTAGAGAAAAGCAAGTTCTATATATAAGAAGTGGATTTCCTAGGATATATGATTATGCTAGGAGAAATACGTATATAAAAAGAAAAAATTATATTAGTTAAGGATTAGCCGAACCTAATAAACGTTAAGGACGTTTAAAGTTTCCTCGGATTCGCTAACTACTACCGACGATTTATTAAGGATTACGGGAAAACCGTAACTCTACTATATAAACTTACTAAGAAGGACACGACCTTCGAATAGAATAAAGAAGCCTAAGCGGCTTTTTAATAGATTAAGGACTTAATCGTTTTAGAACTAGTCTTAATAATCTTCGATCTAGAAAAATAAGTCGAGCTTAAAATAGATACCTCTAACTTCGCGCTTAGGGTATAAATCGGATAACGCGATAAAAATAGGAAACTTAAACTAGTAGCCTTCTACTCGAAGAAGCTATATAGCGTAGAACTTAACTACCCTATCTACGATAAAGAATTCCTCGCGATTATTAACGTATTTAAGGAATTTCGATATTACCTCCTTAGAAGTAAATATAAGGTTAAGGTATATACGGATTATAAGAATATCGCCTATTTCGTAATAACCTAATAGCTTAATGGACGATAAATTCGATAGGCCGAATACCTTTTAGAATTCGACTACGAAATTACCTATCGAAAAGGATCCGAGAACGGATAAGCAGACGCTCTTAGTAGGAGAAGCGACTACGATATAGGAGTCTCCTATAGATTAAGATAACTCCTAGAACTTAATAAAAGTAGCAACTACTAATAAAAATAGTTAAACGTAGTATTTAAAGTATAAGACGACGACCTAATATTCTAGAAAATCAAGGAATAGATAGAAGAAAACATTATATATATCCAAGAAGTACTAAAAGGATACTATATAGAGTATTACGATATACCTATATATAACGATAAAATATAGCTACTACCGCTATTACAAGAAGAAACTATTAGGGAGTTCTACGAATACCTGATATATAGATATTAGGGAATTAGGAAAATAATAGAACGAATATAACGAAAATTCGATTTTTCTAGAATAAAGGAAACTATTAAAGAGGTAATTAGCAAATGCGCCCTTTACGCACGAAGTAAAGCCTCGCGATATAAACCTTATAGAGAACTAAAACCGCTACCGGTTCTAGTTAAACTATAGGACTCGATTGCTTTTAACTATATTACGAAGCTACTATTATTAAGGGAACCTATAATAAAGGTAGAATACGATAGTATCTTCGTAGTCACGGATCGACTTACTAAGTATAGGTACTTTATCCTATATAAGGAAGCAAGTAATATAGAAGATCTTATATATGTATTCCTAAGGACGATCGTATATAATTATAGATTACTAAACGAGATTATCTCTAATAGAGGAACTATATTCACTACGAACTTCTAGCAAGCATTAATAGCTTAGCTTAGTACGAAATATAAGCTTAGCACGGCCTACTACCCTTAAATAGATAGGTAGACCGAATGGTTAAACTAAATACTTAAATAGTACCTTCGTTATTATATTAACTACGGATAGGACGACTAGGTTAAATAGTTACTAATAGTATAATTAGCTTATAATAGCTTAATTATAGAAGCTACGAAGGTTTTACTATCGTACGCTAACTTCGGGTATAACCCTAAAGTATATCGAGTTATACGACAAGGACTATAGGCAGAACGAGCTATACTCTAAGCGGATAAACTAAAGGAACTTTACGAAGAAATAAAGAAAGAACTCGAATATATTAGATAAAGGATATCGATATACGCTAATAAGAAAAGATTAAAGGGACTAATCTTTTAGGAGGGAGATATAGTTTACTTACTTCGACGAAATATTAAAATAAAGCAACTAAGCGATAAATTAGATTTTAAGAAACTTAGACTATTTCTAGTTAAAAAAGTTATTTCGATAACTAACTACGAACTTTCACTACCTAAAATAATAAAGATATACCCTATCTTTTATATTTCGCTACTCGAGATAGCACTATAGGACGTAGAAATATAAGACTATATCGAAGTTATAGACGATAACGAATATAAAGTTAAATAGATATTAGATTTAAGAAAGCATAATAAAGAATAGCAGTAGCTTATAAAATAGAAAAACTATAGGCACGAAGAAAATACCTAGGAACCTATTAAACACTTAACGAACTACCGCCCGTTATTACGCTAGTACTAATAGAGGAACCCCTAATAAAACCTATATTAGTAAATAAAGAAGGAGATAACGCTACCCTAGGGTATATAGTATCCTACTTAGCAAGGAAATCCTCTAGTAATAAGGAACTAGTAGACGAAGGACGGTCCTCTTATTAACGGCGCTCCTCGCGCAAGGCCTCCTCGCGCTCTACCCGCTCTAACTCCTCTACGTTATCGATGCCTCGCGATACCGCACGCATTATCTTTTCGAACCACATTTTCTTTTATTTTCGGAGACGCTCTACCTTTGCGTCCATACGCCTCCGTTCCTCCTCGGCAGCTTCTAACTCGGTTTCGAATTTAGAATGTTGAGAAGCGATCTAGCGGAGTTAAGAGGGCGAAAGACCACGAATATCGCACCGAGATTAATTAAGACGGACGCACTTAGAACACCGATCGGAATCGGAATCCGAGACCAGGTAGGATAAGCCTGCGCTCTCGCAGAAAGAATAAGGCTTTATTTCCACAGGACGCGATAGAATTAGTTCTAGAAGAACGTCGCGCTACGAAGTTTTAAGGGAACGAGTTTTAGTGTTTTTTATAATACGACCTAATATAGCGTTAGTAAGATATTCCGAGAAATTATAGGAATAGGTTACCGTACCTATAAATGCGGGCGCAGGCGTAGTATTTATGCGACGGGTACCAATAGCAGGTCTCGAGGACAAAGACCTTTAGAGAGGGGACATCGTGTTACGACCTAGGCTAACGGGCCACGGGATGGGCCGGCTGTGCAGGCGCTACTGCGGGCTACACGGAACAATAGTCGGAACGACGGGCCAATAGCAACACAGCGACATTAGATCATTGGGATCGGTAGGTGATCTAGGTGAGCTAGATCACCACGATCGGGCAATGATCCAAGTGATCTAGGCAATAGATCATTAAGGGCTCTTAATAATCTAGGAACAACACCTAATATATAGGACCCCCTAATTTCCTCACCATAGCATAGATACCTCGCCAGCTTTCAATACATTATTCTAATATAGATATACTTGTATTACTTTAAACCCTTTGGTTACGATCTACTATCCGGGATATCCGATCTATCACTATCGTGACAAGACCATTCAACGGCTACGCCCTGACCTACCTGCTAACATAAACCACCGGTTTATCCCTTGGGAACCCAAACCGTCACATAATACCTTCGAACTATAATTAATCTTATATACTTCTATTCTTACTAAGTATCCTCGTTTTAATATTGCCCTTATTATATTATACATGCCCTAGCTACTTACTTAGCCTAGGCGTTATATTTCCCTTAGGTTAAACTATCGCGCTAATCTATACGCTACGATAATGCTATAGAAGCGTTAATAGACTATCGCACTATCTTTATGCTATAGTATTGCTATAAAGTAGCCTAGGTTTTTCTAACCGGGGGCTAGGTTAAGCTAGGGGGACTAAGCCTAGCTACTATAGTATAACCTCTTTACGGTAGGCTATATTCTGCTATATAATTTTTCTATGCTATATAGGAGCGTGTATATAGTTTAGGCCCTCTTAAAAACCTATAGTCCCTAGCCGGATTCGAACTAACGACCTCCTAATAGAGGGTCCTAGGTAGTAACTACTCTACCACAGGGGTAACTTTTAAGTATATAAAGATATACTTTTTACTATTTTAGCTATTTAATTAAAGAAGTTTCTTATATATAGGACTTTATAAAAGTAATTTTAATTAATTATAGAAAATAGTTATAAAGTAAAGCTAAGTATATTTATAACTTATATATACATAGGTATAGGATATAAAATTATTAGACTTATAAGTATTTTATAGAATTAAATAGAAAAGTAATTTTAGGGGGTTTTTAGTATAAAATAGTGCCGGAAGTAGGGGGGTGCCGGAAGTAGGGGGGTCTGACTTAGGATTTTGCCATGACAGTATGCGTCTAAGCTTCCAAGGATTAAATCCTGCAGTCTAATATTGTTACCTTTTTGAGCTTGCTTACATGTGGAACCAGCAAATGCTCAACACATTAAGAGACCTATATAACTAAGCATTGCGTGGCTACCCATCCCCCTTCCCCCTTCCCCCCTAGCGGCGTTTTCACTAATACACACACAGTCAGGGCACAAGCACTTATATTTGATACCAGGTGCAGCCCTTGGCGGAGGTTCGTACGTTGGAAAGGATTTCCCATTTACAACTCAATTCTCTCTCTACATCTCAACGCGACTTTACTCAACTGCTGTGGCCGGGCAATGGAGTTGCAAGATGGCCTCTCCACGAGTACGTTGGTCGGGACCGATGCTATGGACCACACCACATCGCCCGCCACGGCTGCCATGAATATGGCGGCCAACTTTTACCGCGATGTCCAGGCGTGTGCGAACAAGCACGAGCGGCAGCAGTTGCACAGACAGTACCGCGACAAGATCCTCACAATCGATCAACTCGGTGCCAACATAGCGGCGGCTTTCCTGCCCTTCCTCGGCCCCTCGGGCAGCCGTGAAGGCGGCGCTGATGCTGAGCAATGGTCCGACTTTGACCGCCTCGCCCAGCGCGGCAAGAACATGAGGGACCGGCAGAGCCAGCATATCAGACACCAGTCGGGCGTGATCGCCGCTTGGGGAGGCGAGAGATTCCACTACTACGGCTGGGAGGCTCTGCCGCTGCCTCTCCTGCGACAGTTGCATGAGCTTGCGGTGCTGATCCCGTGCTGGACCGACGTCGTCGACCTGCTGAATTCCAAGATGCTTGCCCGGCATGAGCTTCGTATGTTGCGCGGCAATAACAAGGCGCTCCTGATCGGGGAGCACTCGGCGGCTTCCAAGGTGCAGAATCGTCACTCCCCCGTTGAACGCTCCGACATCATCTCGGCTCTGGAAGCTGCTCGTCAGAGGGCAACCCCTCTGGACCTTCGGCAGCAGATGGACCTTGCGGCGGAGAAGGTGAAGGGGGCTAGTCTCGGGGCATTCGGCCTCAAGCGAGATCTTTACAGCATGATTGTGCCATCAGTCAATGGTGATGGCTCGGATGAAACGGCCTCCTCCTCCTTCTCCTTCTCCTCCACTTCACAGCCCCCTGACGGCAGTGCACCGTTAAAGGTACCTAAGCGAATCAGGTCAGTGCCGAGCTCGGCGCAACCCTCGAAACGTTTGGCTGCTTCTTCGGAACGCCGCTTGACGAGAGCCGCCGTTATCGATAGTGATAGGGAGTTCTCTAGTCAAAGAGGCTTGGAATCGCGAGTCCAGGCTGAGCCCCCTTCATACCCCACCGAGGCTGGTCCTCCTGAGCATGCAGACTCGGATTCTTGTTCGGGCGATGCTGTTGAAGTGACGGAAACGCTGGATGAAGCTGCTGGCGATAAAGGCGCGGACGAGCCAGACTACAGGCCGAAAAGGGTACAAGAGCCGAAATTAAGCATTGAGGGCAGGCATGAGAGCGACAACCGGGATGATGAAGGGACTACTAGTGACGTTGGGAGTAATATGGAAGATGATGAGGCCAACGACAACACAACAGCACAAGGCGAAGAGATGGACATAGAGCCAGCAAATGAGCCAGATCTTGAGGACATGAGACGAGTCGAGTCAGAGGGTCATGATGCTTTGCAAGACATCGTCGCGCCGTCAGAGGGGTCATATGTTGTGGAAGTGGAGGCGCTTGATGCTCTATTCCACATGAGCCGAGAGCACAGCTCTGGTCAGATGGAGACACAAGAACACCTTGACGTTGCAAGCCCCGACATTCCAGCGCCTCAAGCTACGGGGTCCAGCCCAGGCACCTCGGATCGCAGCAGTGTCGAGATGACGGATGCTTCTGTCGTCCGAGCCCATCCCGGTGTTGTCGACGAGCCTGAGTCATCGAGGGCCGTTCCAACGCTGCTGCAGACATTGCGAGCGCGGTATGACCCTGAAATCAGCCGGTTCATTGGCAAACTACGAGAGCCTCACACTTCAGAGGATGCGGCACCACACCGTCTCTTGCAGCTCGAATGGATGGAGGCACAACGCTGGGCCAGCATCTACGTCGAGCCAGAGCATGCCTTAGGCCGGAGCTGTGTGGCTTCCCAGCAGGAGGCGGATGTTTGGTACCTTGACTGGGATACCTTCCGCTCCTATGGCGAGAGTGACTTTGCCTTCGAGCGTCCTGTTGTCATCAAACAAAGGTTCCAGGACAGAGGCATGTATAACATCGCAGAGTACATCGACATGCTATGGCAGCGCTTCCCTGAGCAGGAGGTACTCATACAGAACAGCATGATGGGCACGCGCAATTCGATGAGCGTCAAAGACTATTGCGTTACCGTTGCTGAGGTTGACCTCAGCTCGCCGGAGTCGGCTGCCCCCGTCAGCAATGTCATCAACCTCGGTCGTCTAGCCCAAGCCGACGAACCATTGTTGACCAGGCTGCCTCGATTTGGGCTTCTCTCCATGTTGGCTGATCGCGTGGCAGGCGTCATGGGCCGGAGCAGTCAGCTCAAGCTCAGTGAGGTCAAGGGCAGCCTTGGCTTTGACATGTTGGGTTTCTCAGGGGCCTTCTCTGGCTCCCGCATGGATCCTCTGGTTGGCAGCTGGGTACGTTGTCTTGCCGGCTTCAGCATTTGGGCCATCGCCACCGACTTAGACGCTGGGGACTGGCAAAGATTCTCGAGAGATGGCCGTGATTGGTCTCCCGAGGGTAAGAGTCGCCTCATTGTCCTGGAGCAAGACGATGTTCTGTTGATGCCACCGGGCTTGCTCGCTGTCCATGCAAACTTTGTGCCGCGGCGCTGTCTCGCAGAAGGCGGTATGCTCTGGGATGAGTGCAGAATTCCAGAGATCATAGAAGGACTGCTCTATATTGTCAAAAATCAGCAATGTATCGACATGCCGGCTGGCATCGAGTTGGGAGCTCTTATCGATTCATTGGAGGCATGGTTGGATGCTGATGATTACATCTACCCATCATCCCACGGCAGCAACACTAATGAATATGATCAGACAGTGAGAGCTAGCATCCAGTCACTCAGAGAAATGTTATGAGAGCATTCGAATCCGACACTATCCTTTTCTTTGCGGGTGTGAGTGAGCATACTGTAAAGGAGAACCTGAGGTTGTAACATTTGCAACAAGCATGTCAATCTAATGCGAACCTCTCATATTTTACAAAGAGAATTTGAGGATAATAAATAGCAAGGATGATAGGTGCACAATGCGAACAAGGTGTATGTAGTAACTATTGGCTCAGGCCGACTCTGTAGTATATAGGTCGCCGTGTGATCTCAAGCGAAGCCTTCAGGTAACTCCACAGAACTTATTTGGACCGCCGGGGCTCCTAGGATAGTGCGCACCGCCTATGCCTTGCCCTTATAGGAGAGCTTAGTCGGAACGGGCGCGGCCGCGACATACTGCGGCTAGTTATCGGCGGCGCTAGTGACCGATCGTGGGAAAGGTCTAGACAGCGACCACTTATCGCCGACCGTGTTCGCGTCGTTATGGTTAGCGAGGGCGATTAGGTGGGTCTAGGACGTGGCAAACTCGGATAGCACGGGCTACTGCGTGGTTTGGTCGAGCAGTGCTGCGGTTACTGGATCATCGGCCTTGGCCAGGTGCATAGAGATGTCGAACTTTCCTACTAGGCCGGGGGAAATGCCTGCGGCCTACATAATCTAAGATATGGGGATGTCGACTTAGGCCATGTCGCGGTATCCGAGCATAAATTATCCGTACATTCCCGCGATATTCGCCGTGGGGAAGAACATCACCTCGTTGCCTAAGTATAGGGCGTGGTACTCGCGTCTAGTGCCGTCGGGCAGAGCATAGGAGTCCGACACGATAGTCGGGTCGAGCGGGACCGCCAGGCGGTCCCGCGTTATGTTTGATACGCATTGATACGCATCGAGCCCTATATTTATAGGCCTTTAGTATCTGTACCCATAACTAGGGCACAGCCAGACCTTTTGACTCAATGGCTAAAGCATTGACTTTTGCATTCCGTAACAGTCTTATTCCCTTCTATTGCCCCTGTTCCCCTCCGTCAGGACGGCGTCTAGTCTGGACTCTAGATGGACTCTCCTTGCAGCGAGCAGTCTGACCCGGGGAGAAGATGAGAGCCTCAAAGCTCCCACAACCCGCTGGGCGTTCTTTGAAAGTAGCCATCTATTACGGGCTCTTCAAGCTCTGCGCAAACTCCGTCCTGCCCAGGTGGCGGATGTGTGACACGATGGTGTGGTGAGGAGGCTGGTCCCCTGTGTCGAGGGATGCGATGGGTCCGACAAACTCGATCCTGTACTTGTCCATCAAACAGCGTTGGGGTTCCCTGGCTTCCTTTGATTTGGTGGCATTCTGGCAGCATGTAGTTTTCTTTCGTTGGAGGACTCATTCAAGTATCTTGTCCTTTCCCCTCTTTCTGTGTTCTGTCCAGTATTAAATACAGTTGCTCCAACGACATACACCCGCCGCGCCTACAGGGTGGCAACGGGGTGGCCGTTCCGCGCAGGCGTGAAGTACCTAGAGACGAAGCTAAGCTGTCGGGCGCATCTCCGTATGCACGGGAGATTTTCAGCATCAGACGGTGACACGAGACGGAACAGCTACCCTCGACCTTGGTAGCACAAGCCCAAGCATCCATGCGAGCGATGTCTTGCTCCATTGTCCATCATTCTCCAGGGGCAGCACATGCTCGGGATGTAACCTACTCTCTCTCTCATTCGAGCTCAGTGCTCTTGCTTCCTTGTATCTTCACTGCCGATTCTGGATCATTGTCCGCCGGCCCCGGATCCAGAGTGGGACAATACATGTAATGGGCTCTGCGTTGGGCATCTGGAGCTCTCCTGCACGAATCCGACAAGCCTTTCAAACTGCAAAGTTTGTTTTAAAAGTAGACGACCGCAATCCTGAAACTTCGGGCCTGAAAGCAGACACCTTCCACTAGCTCTATAGCCGGGATGTGCTAGCTTGCCGAGAACGCTTGACCTATCCTGTAGTCAATGGCCTGTTCAAATTTATTTGCTCGAGGTCCTCATCGCAAGATCAATCGCTTTGAGGACGCGAGTCGCTATATCTCGCCAGGATACCTGGCTTCAAGTCTCTTTTCTGCATAAATCCCAACAGGGACGGCCTCCTCGGCGGTCCTCAACTGGCGTCCGCATATACGTAGAGTTGATGCTATTAGTGAGCTATGACTTGCTATATCCCTCTACTCTGAAGAGCACGAGTTCTCATGCAATGCGATTGACCTCAGACGCTGCACCACAGTCGCCGCCGAGACACGCGCCTCCGGCTCCCAGGCAACCATGTCAAGGAGAAGACCAACGAACTCCTCCTGATGGTGAGCAGAGGGATGCAGTGCGTCTTTTGCAAGTCGGCCAGCAATCGACATATTAGTGTACTCATGTCCAAACCACCACTCCGGTTCCGTGGTATCCAGCTCTTGTCCCGGTTCGTAGTACCCGTATTCGTCGAACCTGAATTTTTCCTTCCAATGTCGAGGTATAGGACCGATATAGCTCACAATAGTACCGATAAGAATCTCAAATATCCGAAAACCTACGGGGAAAAGGAACTTCCCAGTAAATACCTGGAAGAGAACACACGCAAGCTGCCAAACGTCGCTTTTCATTGATGGAAGATACCCGAAGCAGAGTTCCGGAGGGAAGAATTCAATAGGACTTCCTAGCGACGGTGGTGGGCGATCTGCGAAGAAGGCTTGCCCGAAGTCGATAATTCGGATTCGTCTGAGCACGGAATAGTCCAGATCTGAGAGTTTAGGAGCCTGAATGACCTGCTTCGGGGCATGCGACGAGCATGACCCATTTAGGCGTCTAAGATTTTCAGCCTTAACGGGTCCTAGAATATCTTGTATGCGAGCTTCAGACATAGACTGAATATCCGGAATTTCGAACGTAACATTAGATGCGGTAAGGTCTGTGACGAAGGTTGATCAATTAGCTAGAGCCAATGCAGAGCCAGATTTTGGGAATGGATACCGCCGTGGCCGAGCTTGTGGATGACTCGATACGACTGCTCAGTTGCGTCGATCACATCGCCAATATCAACCGGGTGGTATCCTCCAGGAACATATCTTTCGACATCCTCAACGTAGTCCATTAGCGGTTGACGATACCGGAAAGGTGGCAATGACTCGTCGGACATGGCGATTGATGGACGGGGACGAGATTGGATATGGGGAAAGCGCTATGTTGTCGGGTTTATGGGGGGGTGTTGGGGACTCATTTTATGGCGCGAGGGGTGGAGGTTAGGGGCCTGTTCGACATCCCCACTGTGGAGGGCAGAAACCAAAATAGGTCCATTTTCGTTAGCCTTATCCCTCGGGACGAGAAGTTCCTTTCTGTCTGTCCCATCTTGACTATTCAGGAAGGAGACTTTCTGGAAATTTTCGCTGGAGAGATCCGGTACTCCGAGCAGTTTAACGTCATGTACGGGATTCCTGGTCACAAGAAGAATCTGTGGTTAGATTACTCGCATGTTACCGGCGCGCTAAACCTCATGCGCGTTGCCTGAAGAGACGCGAATATGCGTCTCCAATGGGAGCTGTGTGAAGAGCTGGATGGAATAGATCGCCGGTGCTCCACACTGTCGAGCCCACCAAAGGCGGCGGCACGTGCCGCCCGATTCGGTGGGCCCGACAGCGCTTTCTATCATGAATCTGTATTTTTGCTATATACGACGAGAGTGAGTTCCCTAAACATATATGTTGAAGGAGGGTTTAGCAATAAAAATCATGGATAACCTATAAGGATCTCAAAGGTGGAAACAATACGCGAGAAAGCTCTGTACGGAAAGGAGGCTCGGAAGACTTCATAGGGCTGCCTACGAGCGAGTGATATATGATCATCCCACTGTCGGAGACACTGAATAACTTCAACCGTAGCTGCTGACAATTGGTTCCTCTTCTTTGTCGCCGTGTCACCCATCTTACTATACAACCGCTCAGTATCTGCCTTCCTTGGTGGGATGCCATAGATAATAGATGTCAAGTGCCGTCCGCGCAAGAGGCGGCCAACGGGGTTTCCCGTATACCCAAAACAAAACCCCATCATTCTAGTCCGCAAGGAGGTATCAGCCGTGCCTTGGAACTCATCCATCTCGTCTAGCGGCGGCGGTGGTTGGGCCGGCTTCTGCCATCCGAGCTGGATGTTCAGCGTTAGGTCCTCGTCCGGATCGTGCCTATGTTGCTCCATTAGGCGCTCCCGATGAGGTGCTCGCGGTCAAAGTGGTTATTCATTCCGGCGGGTCGATTGTACGAGAATATTCTTTCGTTAACGGAGATGGTGTGTTAGGGACTGACACAAGTCCCGAGGCAGAGAGATGAGGGACCACAAGCGCAGAGAGCAACAGCAGCAACATCAGGAAACAAGGCCATGCGTTCTAAAACTATCTGTAATTGAGTAGTGTAGGTCCATAGGTATCCCATCGCAGACCACGAATCCCCCAACCGCACCACTCCACCGCAGCACCACGCCCAGCCCTCACGCCGGCCTCTGACTACTAGTCCCCATGATACTCTTCTTGCGATCCGTCACGCCCCCCACGAGCGTCGCATCCTTGGCACTGTCATCCACATCCAGCCCCTTACTCCCGCCCTCATCGTCCGCTGCATCAGCGTCGTCGGCACTGGCGTACGGATTCGGCCGCACGACGGTCAGGTGCACGGCGTCGGGGGCCTGGTGGTACACGCGCAGGCCGACGACGGCGACGGCGTTCCACGGGTCGCGCTCGAACTCGTCGGGGTCGTCGTCGGGCGTCGCGGCCGCTGGGGGCAGGGGCGCGGGCTGGCGCGCGAGCTGCTCGAGGTGGAAGTCGATCTTGATGTCGAACTCGCGGTCGGACAGGTCGGAGAGGTCGGAGAGGGTGTCGATGAAGTCGGAGCTGGAGGACTCGCAGGCTGCGTGGGGGACCGAGCCGAGCGGCTGGGTGGCGGCGGCGTCTGGCTGCGGTGCTTGTTCAGGGGGGTTGCCGCCGTTGGCTGGGGATATCTTAACGGCCTCTTCGGTTTCGAGCTTGAGTTCAGGGATATCTGGCTTTGGAGAAGGATAGATACGCTCCTCCTGGCCGCCAACAGGGACCTGGTCGTCCGATACCTCTCCTGGCTTCGTCTCCTGAGCGGTATCAGATGCATCCCTCTGGACGGGAACGGGGGCATCCTGGGCCTTGGCCTCCTCGGCAGCCCGCTGCTTCGCCTCCCTTTCCGCCATCTTGGCCTTGCGCTTCCTCTGCGCCCTGCGCTGCCTCTCCTGTCCCCTTTCGTACTGCTTCCGCTTGAGGTAGTACTCCTCCTCGCGGCTCTCCTGGATCTTCTTCCTCAGCTCCAGCCGCTCCCGTCCCTTGGCCCTCTTCTCGCACGCCTCCCGCGCGGCCTTCTCCTCGGGCGACTCGACGACGCGGCCCTTGCCGTGCGCGAGGTCGTACGCCAGCCCGATGCGCGTCAGCTTGTCGCGCCGCTCCTTTGCGCTGTTGCGGATGACCGTCTCGACGGGCAGCACGTCCTCGTCGCGCGCGGCGTCGATCTTGACGCGCACGTCGTACTCGCCCGCCTCGAGCTCGAGCTCCACGTTGACGGAGCGGCGCATGCGGTACGGCGCCTGGCTGCGCACGATGTAGTCCTCGTGGCCCGACCTGTGCAGGCGCAGCGCGAGCTCGAACTGGTACTGGCCCTCGAGGCCGCGGAAGTAGCGCTCGTCGAGCTGCGAGAGCACGATGACGACGGGGCCGGGCTGGGAGACGCTGAGGGTGAAGTAGGTGTCGTGGTAGTTGAGCATCCAGGGCACGCTGAGCGTCGTCCAGATCTGTGCGACGCTCCAGTCGGTGTCGAAGAGCCGGGTGCGCTCAAAGGCCTGGTACTTGCGCAGGAGGTCTTCGTATGCTATCCAGAAGTCACCGTCGTCGCCGAACCGGTGGCCCAGCTTCTCGAGCCACTCGGGCGTCCACTCCTTGGAGCCGTCGCCTGGGGGTGTCAATACGCCTCTGGCAAAGTTAGCCCAAGGGTGAGGCAGACTCACTCCACGGGCCCTTCCATTCACCCTTGCCCCAGGGGTTCTTGAGGCGCACCAGGCGCTTGCCGTCAATCTCGACGGCCCGCTGCACCGAGTACGAGTGCAGCTCCATGATGCCCTTGCGCTCGCCCCATCGCGAGGAGCCCCAGACACCGGTGCTGCAGCCAAAAAGGAACTCCTTGTTGACTTTGAGGAGCTCGCCCCAAAAGTGTTCCTGCCGCCGTGTTAGTCCGGGGCTTACACGTGTAAAGGGGTAACGATCGAAGACGCACCTTGTCTAGGATGTCCGTCGTGAATATCTCCGACGTCACGCCCCCCGTCAGGTCCTCGATTCCCTCGCCGCCGAAGCCGCCCTCGATGGCGGCGTAGTCGCCGTGGGCCTTGGCGTAGCACTTCTCTAGCAGCGGCAGCCACGTCTCCTGCGGGTGCTCGCACTGCGCAAAGTACAGCGCGCCGCTGTTGGCCTGGTAGATGCGGCGGTAGGCCTCCTCGGGGTCGAGGCGCTCGCACTCGTTGAAGAGGACGCGGTCGGTGTAGCTCTCGTCGTAGTCGGACTTTGTGATGTAGAGCTGGGGGGTGTAAGCCGGGGGTTCACACAACCAGACCTCGTCATCAAGTCTCAGGGGCAAGACTCAGGGGTATCAACACTCACAAAGTCATCCACAATCTCGGATATCCACTCCCCATCACGATGAAAGACAAAGCCATACACGCCCACATCCTGATCATGAGCCACGCACAGCCGCTCAATCAGCCCCTTCTTGTTGCTCAGCGTACACAGCGCCGCCATGAGCCAGCAGTCCCCGTCGCGGCCCTGGCGCACGTCATTCGCCGTCGGGCCCTCGATGTAGAACTGCGGCCGGTCAAAGACCTCGGTCACGCGCTTGGCGCTGCGCGGCCGAAAGTCGCTGCCCGGGGGCTTGCCCGTCGCGTTGGCCAGGCTCTGCAGCGTCTCGCGCCGGCCGAGCTTGAGGTCCGACTCGAGGTCGAAGTGCGGGTCGCGGTACTTTTTGTTGACGCGGCGGCACTCTTTCACGATCTTGGCGACTTTGGCGGCGCAGGTTGCGGCGGCGGCGGCGTAGCTGGCCGAGGTGGTGCGCGTAGGTGTTGTTGTCGTGGTGGTTGCGCTGCTGGACGAGGATACTGCTTGGCCAGCTTTCTGGGCGACCTTGTCGACGTACTGGTTCTGGGGGATGACCGTCGTGGCTTACAGCATCGGCTTGTCAGCGTATGTTCCCGTCTCTGTATAGGCTACATCTTGGAGACAAGAGCGGATCTTATATACACACCTTTGCCCGGTGTCTTGGTCGTAAACTTGGCCCAGAACTCGTCTATCGCAGCCTGAGGCGCCTGCTGCTTCGGCGGCCGCCGAGGTAAAGCCATGCCGAGCAATGGCCCTCGCCGTGCGGATGGTGAAGCGGAGCGGCCTGCGACGGAGCTCGATCGCGAGGCGGGCGAGCTGGAGCGGGTGCGGGTGCGGCGACCGATGTTGGGGCCGATGATGGCGGACATGGTAGGTGCGTTGCTCGGAGTCGCTGATATTGTTCGTAGTTGCTCGCAGCGGTCGCTGTTGGCGTTATTGCTCAAAGTTGCTGCAATGCCTCTACATCACCGTCCTCGCTCACCTCACGTCAAACAACACGCAGACACAGCCTCCCAAGCATCATCCACGGGCCACCACCAACCGTACTTATACACGCCCACCTCCCGTGCCCATCAGCCGCTCTGCCTAGCCACTGCGCACAACACGCTGCGGCTTACCGCCTCCCTGTACCACCACCCAAGAAGGCACACGCACCGGTTGGGGTAACCCGCCAGGGGTCAGCCCCAGCGTGGTTGATGGCGCTTATACATGACGGGGTGTTTGTTACTCCACGGCTTGCGTGCTGCTGCGAGCCTGCGACTGCGTTACAGAGCGAGGTGGGCTCATGCGATACCCACCCAGCGTGAATTTCGTAAACACGCGCTCACGATGCTGCCAAAAGACGATAGATCAGAGAGGCGCAGGCAACCGGCAATCAACCCGAGGCCCGCATCAAACGCTCGCTCAGACTTCCCCAGGAGGGCTGCAGGCTGTGGCGCTGTCAGCCCTACGGCATGCGAGCGGGGCGGGCAACGAGGCGTAATGCAACGGACGATCCTGGGCATCGATAGCCAGTGGCTGGAACAAGGCGATCCGTCTTCAACACCGTATTAGGCTCCTGTTGCGGCTTGTGCCGTCTTCAGCCTCACATCGCCATGTCCATACATGTGGGTCGGACGGTCTGGTCCCTACGTCACACACATTTCCTCACGTCCACGGGCTTGGGTACTTCATGTGATATTGAATCTTCTGCCACTCTCCACTCAGCAATGTAGTCATGTACAGCTTTGCCCAATCCATCATCCGTCCGCGTCTGTCTCCTTCCACTCACTCGCTCCCTACTACTCCAGCAACCGCGCGCGCCAGCGACCTTCGAGCCAGGCGGGAAAGGGCCAGCATCCCCTCCCCCGTGAATTTTCGTCCTCGTTTTCTGTTTCCTTTTTTGTTCCTTTCCTCGTCCCGCTAGTGTGTAGCATCGTGGGCGGAAGTGTCCTCCGTGCAGCTTCCGCCCTCTCAAACTGTCGTTTGCCTTCCAATGCTTCCAAACGTCCTCGTATCCACCGCCGTGTTTAACGCGCCACACCCCGCCGTCCCGGTTGCAACTCAACTGCTCGAACCGCTGCTGCGGCGCGACCGGGGCGTCACGACACGGTGAAACGCATATGCATCTCCCGCGGCAACACCCCCAGCCACGGCCGCACAGATGGGGTGCGCCGTTCCAGCTCAACACAACAACCTCAACACACAGCCTCGCGGGGTATATCCATCGCCGGTGCCTTAATAAGTCTTTAGTCGTCAAGAAGAGCCACGTGACAGCGTCTGTCGGTCGTTTCAGTAGTACGTCGGTAATTTTCCCGGGTTTTCCAAAGTCATGTCGATGAAAGGTGTCGTAAGCGGAGGGGACTTGCCCAAGGACCCAGGGAGAGCCAAGGGTTCTGCCGCAGAATTCGGTGGCCTCTGGCAGAAAAAATGCGGTATAAAATAGTGTGGTCGTGCTTCCCCCTTCCAAGCCACTCGTTCGTTCGTTTGCCTTGTCTGTCGTGTCTTGAGATGGGGTCGTGCAGAAAGAATTGTCGCCCTCGCTTCTTTTCGCTGTCATTCCAAACGCTGGGGGGCCCGTAGAGAGGAATAATGATATAAAAAAGATGTGAGATGACCGGAGACGCCGTGTAAAGCCGATGTTCTGGGTAAAACGTAAGGGGCCATGCGTTGAAAATAAGAACGTTACTCAATGAAATGACGGAGGCGGCGTGCAGCGAGTTCACGCGTTGACGCCAGAATAAAGACTGGGGTAGCATAAAGTCAAAAAAAAAAAAAGCAGGCGAGATATAAGTCCGCAGCCATGCCCCTCAAAAGAGAGTCACAGCCTCGGTGGGGATCTGCCCTCCCGCACCCGCTACGCCGAGCCTGAGAAACTTGGCGAGGGAGCGGAGGAAACAGACGCAAGTCGATTTGTATCATTGTTTATGCCACCGGGGCAATGGGAGCCACAGGAGCGGCCGCGACGTTGCTCAGGTCGACCTCGACAGGGATCTCGCCGTTGGCAACGTTCTTCTGGGGGCAGTCGCGGGAGATGTGGCCGGCCTCGCCGCACTGGTAGCAGGTCTTGCCGACGGTGTTGAGGGGGCCGCCGTTGGGGGCCGTGCAGTCCCGGGAGATGTGGCCCAGCTTGCCGCAAGCGTAGCACTTCATGGCCTGAGCCTGGCAGTCGCGGGCAAAGTGGTTGGGGCCGCCGCACTTGTAGCAGGTAGCCGGACGGGGGCCTCCGGCGAACGCGCCACGGCCGCCGAAGCCAGCAGCGTATCCGCCGCGGCCCATGGGGGCGCCACGGCCCATGGGGCCAACGGGGTTGGGGCAAGCGCGCTGAGAGCGAGGCGTTAGTATTCCCACCGGGGGCTCATGCGTAGACGGATCAGCTGGCGGGCTCAAGACGTACAGCAAGGTGACCGGGCTGGCCGCAGCTGTAACAGCGTCCGCTAGTGGGGTTTCCGGTCAGGCGGAGAGTCGGGCAGTCGGCCTGGACATGGCCAAGGCCCTGGCAGTGGTAGCACTGCTTGGCCTCAGTGGTGCGAGGGAGAGGGCAGCCGTTGGACTCGTGGCCGGGCTGCTTGCCTGGGGAGAGGTCAGAGAGACGAAGCCAAGCTTCAAGAAGGACGAGAGTCATACAGTTGTAGCAAAGGCGCTCGGCAGAGGAGCAGACCTCGGCGTAGTGGCCGACATTGCCACACTTGTAGCAGGCACGACGAGAGAGAGAAGACATTGTGTCGTTTATGTAAGGTGTCTGCGACGATGGCCAGGTCAGCAACGCCTTGTCCAAGCGACGGTGTTTGCGTGTTTAGTGCAGTAGTCCATTATGCGCGCGTCGCCATGCTGATTGTCGTGTCAAACTGATGATGCCTGATCCTGAATGAAGATGTCGGCAACCGTCGTTCCAGTTGACCGAGCGCATCGCATATGTTGAAGATAGCCCCCAGTCGACTGCATTGTGGGCAGCAGCATGCAAGCGCCCCAAGCCGCCGGTAACATGCTGTGCGACATTCGAAGCGTCCTTCTAGAAGCGGTCCCCGGCCACCTGGCGCGTCGACGTTGGCTGCGGTTGCGCTCGCAAGATTCATTGGCGGCGCATCCCATGGCAAGGCGACAGGGCTGCACCCGGCAAACCGTGGCGCTACGCAGAGCGAAGTGCTGTACCGATCTGGTCGCAGTGCGGTGAATGCCTCGGCGACGAATGGCCCCGGCTCAAGGGGTAAACGTGGCCTCGCCAAGCACATCGACGGCCAAAGCATCGCCAACCCATCGTCGCTAGGCTTCGCCAAAGGACGCAATCAAGCCTCCGCATCGCCATCGTGCCACAGGGGGACCCGCGCCACAGCCAGAATCTCGTGCGTCTCCATCATGTGGTTTCGTGGTAATCGCAGACGATATCGCCGTTGAGGACGGAACTCGTGGCGCATGCGCCTCCGAAAGCTTGAACGGCGACGAGGCTTCATCCACGAATCCACGCAGGCATCGGTAATTCGAACGGCAGCAGGCGGCGCGCGCGCATCGCAGGACAGACACTCACAGCACCAGCGACGACAAAAGGGGTCAAAAACGCACCTGGTCCAGCGGATCCGAGTCGTCGGTAGCACCGAGGAAAAAAGGTTTAAGCGAATAAAGAGAAAAGAGGGAGATGGAAATCGGAATCTTCGTCGTTCACGATAAGATGGTCAAATCCTCCAACGGCGAACGTTCCACCAACGATTTCGATATTATCCGTATTTCAAGAAAGAGATTGGTATGGAAAACTTTCGGGAAGAGGAAAAATTTTCTCTCTCACGAGAATTATTTCGCGGGCGGCCGGGAAAAAGGGAGGGGATGGGGAGGGGGCGGCGAATGCGAAGGAACGATGGGGGTGGGATTGTGGAGCGCGCCGTGGTCAGTGGACGATGCGGTGCCGCTGGCGAGGTAGGAGGGCGCTAGCAGCAGCCGCTGGGCCTGTTACAGGTGCGTTCTTGCAGCTGACAGCCCAGCCGTGGAGGGCTGGAGTTTGGGCGAGCAGGCGGGTGGAAGTTGAAGTCGAGGTTGGTGGGCGGCGGTACCTGCTCTGTCCAGATGAAGGCAGGACGGCTACCTGTCTGGTACCTGCCTGGCCCAGAAGGGGAGGTGGGGCACTCGCACGAATACGCGAGATTCCAAGGTTCCCCTCCCGTACTGTGCCTTCTTGTTTCGGATTAGCGGAGCGCGGAGCGAGGTACCTCGCCTTGGCCGTAGCGCTGCATCTCATCTGCCTTGGAACCAGCCTCAGCTCCCAGCCAAAACCTTGTGTAAGCCTGGCTTGTGAAGACGGCGAGGCAAATGTCCAATGCGCGAATATATGCCAATATTTTCATTGCATAACCCACACGTAGGGTAGCAACGATGCCTCGATTACTCACTGATCCGACGGGAAAGAGACGGTGCCCTGGACGCCAGGTAGGAGACATGGCATGACAGCCGAGGCTGCACAGACTGATGTGCAGCTTGGAGCATCGACTCGTTGAGGCGGGCACTATTGCGTACTAACATGCAATGCAAGGCCTAATCTCGAATGCCTATACGTCAAGTACGGAGTTCTCTCAAACCTGATTGATTTCATCGCTCATATCGCATCCTGTTGTCACATGTACTTCATACACCTCGCTCCGTTCCCAAACTAAAAACCTCTCGCATAAAACACACCCCAGCTTTCCATGATTTGTCCATCTTTTCGCTCGCCGAGTCCTCTGTTCTTTCTATACAGACTCCCGCCAATGCAACCGAGACGACTACCGAGTAACCTCCGACGATCGAATCAACTGACTCTGCAGCGACCTCACCATGTCGGATGAGTAAACCGAACTCGGCGGCGGAGCCACGGACCGCGGCCGCGCTTCCACCACGTACGATATCCCATCGTCAGAGGCATACGACGGCGGCCGCGGCCCCATCCGCGTCTCCGGTCGTGCCGTCGCGCCTTCCGCGCCTGCGTTGCGCTGCCAGAACAGCCTGTTCGGGTCCACTCTCTGCGCATCTCGTCAGCCGCTGAGCTTCAGCCCTCACTCTCTGCAGGTTCACTTACCACGCTCTCACGCCAGAGGCCGTACGCCGGGGGCTCCAGCTTCGCCGCCCCGCCCTCGATCCCCGCGGCCTCCTCGTCCCGCGCGAGCACCACGGGGATCGGCTTCGGCGGCACGACGTACCCGCCCGGGCCAAACATGTCCGGGACGCGGGTCCGGCGCCGCTGGCTGCGGTCCGGCTGGAAGACGAGCAGGCACAGCCGGATGATGCTGTAGCAAAAGAAGGCCGCCGCGGCGAGGATGACGAGGATGATCATGATGGTCAGCTCGCCCTGGCGGATGTTGCGCGTCAGGGTCAGGCCCAGGTCTGAGGCGTGTTAGTAGGGACAATTCGTTTCCGGGCCGTGAGGACTTACAGATTGCGACCAGGCTGCAGAGGAAGACGCCCGAGACAAAGGATATGAGGATCTGTGAGCGCACGCGCCGGGACTTGATCCACGGGAAGCAGAAGAGGAAGCGCTTCGGATGTGGCCTACTACCACTCTCCTCGTCTCCCTCATGAGTCGGTTCGTAGCTTTGGCCGCTCGCATCCGCGCTTGCGTCACTTGACACCGCGGGATCCGGGCCGCCGAAGGCCGTCATCTGAATCGGCGGATTGCTGCCGTCGTGCTGGACGTCAACCCTGTGTGTTGCCACGGGCTCCGGCGGAAGTGGCATATTGCCCTGGGGTAGTAAAGATGCCGCCGATGAAGGTGATGTCACCGACAGAGCCGGGATCTCGAGCTCACTGTAATGCGACGATGATATCGTCGGGGGTCCGTGGTTTAGTTCGGGCGACTTGGGGCCCTCGACACTGTGATTCCTGCGTCCGAATGCTCGCGACAGTGTGTTCAATCTCGGTAGATGCCTCCGCGTTCGCCTTTTGCTGGGGTTCTGTTGCTCCATCTCGACCTGCTGCGTCGCCGCCTGACCATGATCGGACTGCGGTTCACGAGCGTCTCGCCTGTCGCTCCGGGCCCTCGTGAGGAGGTCGGTCCGGAGCCTCTCCATCGTGCGCTCGCCAAGCGCCATCTCTGCCTTGGTCCTCGGTAGTGGTCGTAGGCGGTGGTCAGCGCAGCCCACGTCGATGTCAGTCCAGCTGCGGCGAGGTCGTGAGCTGAAAGTCGCAGACCTCTGGTCGCGCGCCCGGCTCGAGGGATTGCACCTCGCTCAGCCTCGTACCGATCCCTGTACGATACGTATCTCAATGTTCGTCGACAGGGAAGCGGAGCAATCAATTGTCTTGGTGGTCGAGGCCAGTGAGGTAATGGAAGGCAGGGAGACCAGAAAATAACCTTTACGGCCAACGCCGGACGCTCCGCGACCAGAATGAAGGCCGTTTGCAGAAGAATACGACACGAGGGATGACGAAAGGGTGAATAGTCCGCACAAGAAATGAAAATCGAAATCCAGTCCAAAGCAGCCCGCTGTGAAGCAATAGTATCAGATCGCTCCTCTCGCCTCACTTGACGCAAGAGAGCGAACGGTGCCAGGAATCAAGGAGAGCAATGCCGCGACAGCTTGGCGCATCACGGGCGGACACGGTACCATATGCTTCCTTGACAGTTGACACCAATCTCGTTGGTCGTCAAACACACGACCTGCTGGCCCTGGGCCTGCGATGCGACCGCCAGAAACAGGCCCCCAGGAGGCGACTGCGCCAGCGTCTCAAGACCAACGTCGGCAGTGCCCAACACGAGGCCGCCGCCCATCCAATGCATCCATCTCGGGGGAGGGGGCGTGCATGCACAGCAGCAGAGCCGCCCCCTTACGGATTGATTGGGGGCAGCGGTAGCGACTCAGGCCGCTGCCAGGACGGATGTGACACGGTTGGCGTGTTGCATGAAGCATGATGCTGTTAAAGACTCGAGGGCCACTTACGCAGAGAAAGGGGGAGGGTTTGTGCTGACCAAGGATGATGGCTGGACACGGAGGGTGTGTGCGTGTTTCAGCATCCCTGCGGCGCTGGCGGCTGCGCTGGCTGTTGTTGACGGAAGCCCAGGCAGTTGATGCACCAGGACGCGAAGCTGCGTCTGCGATTCCAAAACCGTGACCGCGCCGTTCCGCATCCATCGCGAGCGGCTGGGCGCAGAGCCTGTAAATACTAAAATACATGCGTGATATGCATGCTTTTCGGCGATCGAGGGGGCGACAGCGGCAGCAACTGGTTCACGACGGAGGTCACATAAGGCACTTTTGGGTGCGCAGCAGGCGGCCGATCAGCGCGGTGCTGGCGCGTTTCGCGGCATCGTTGCAGATACCTCACACGGACGCTCTTCAGAGAATAAATCAATTGCCCTCCCGTCGCCTGCCCTGTTCGGGTTCCGGCTGCAAAGGCCAGGCCTGCAGCTCAATGCGTTGGGGGTCACGAGTACATGAAGCCGCACCGCGCAGCCACCGACGACACGGGGGCACGATGTCCCAGCGCCGTTCAAACCTCAACGGCGTCCGTCGGCCCTAAATATAACCGCCAAGCTCCAGAGAGTCGACGTGTTCGTGACAAGGTCCCTGAATCCTCGCATGTAGGGCCTTGTTCGGTTTGATCCTCCCGCGTCTTAGTCTTGCGTCAATCAGCTCTTCCGGCCTCCTGCATCCTAGATGACAGCCGCCAGAGGAAGCCCGTCGCTCACATCCAGCCCCACTGTCGCCGCTCAATGTCAAACGTGTCGGGCAACACGTCTGGCAGGTATTATACACCGCTCTCACAAAGTGACATTTGCGGATATCTTGAACGCCGCCAATCACAGGACACGGGTAGGCCCCTGATGATAGTCTGCTTCCCGCGGCTGGACAAACCACCCGTGGCCCTCGTAGCTCGTTTCGTCGTCAATGCGGGAAGTGTCCCGTTCTCACTTCAGTTCGCCGAGGAGCATCGTGCGGTCCGAGGACGCGGAAAGTACTACAATGGTCAGTCCGGTAACAGCATCGCGGGGTTTCAGAGGTGTGCATCTCTTACGTATCGGTTCCTTGCCAGGTGCGAACTCGGCGCAGTTCACCGTACCCCTGTGGCCGGGGAGCTTGTACAGGAGCTTTCCCGTCTCGCTCGACCACACCATCGCTGTGCCATCTCCCGATCCAGCCGCAATCTTCTTGCCATCCGAGTCCCAGGAGGCGCCCAGGAGGTTCTTTTCAATCCCCATCGCCGCTCCATCAAACGTGCGAATGTGCCTCTCTGTTGGCGCAAAGGGGCGGATGTCCCAAGTTCTCACCGTCGCGTCCATGGCGTACGAGACGAGAGACTGCGAATCCGGCGACACTCTCAGGGACGTTATGGTGTCTGAGTGCCCCAGCATCGAATAGACCACCGACTTCTTTCGGAGATCCCAGACCCGAATGTCATTGTCAATTCCTCCGGAGAAGATTTCATTTCCAGCCTGGGAAATGGCAACGGCCGTGATGGGAAAGTCGGTTTCGATATAGTCGACGGCATTCTTGGTTCTCGGGTCCCAGATTCCAATGGTCGAGTCATCGCTGCCGCTGATCAGAAGCTCCTCGCCACGTCGGCTGACATCCATGGTGTTGATAATCTCGTCGTGGCCAACGTATCGTCGAATCCGCGTTCCGGATGTGAGGTCCCAGCTGGCTAGGTGCATATCTGCAGACGCAGAGTACAGTATTTCCGAATCCCGCGACCACTGCAGATCCAGGATCGCGCCCTTGTGCCCGTTCAGCAGCCCGTAGTTTTCGCAGTCGCCGTACGTTCTCCAGAGCACTGGTGAGAGTTAGCATGAAGTAGGCACCTGTACAGACATCTATTGTCATACTGATGCTCCTGTCCATCGAGCCCGAAGCAATAAAGTTGCCCGTCGGGTCAAACTTGGCGGCAAAGATCTCCCCAGAGTGTCCAGTCAACTCCATGACCGGCGCCTGCAGGCCACTCGTCCGCGGGCCCTACAAGACAATCAGCTTCGTCCAGATAACTCCACGCAAACCACTTACTGCTTGCACCAGGGAGCTATTGGACGCATTGAGGCGGGCGAGAGCGCTATCGGACGAGTTCACGTTCTGCCTCTTGACGAGCATCCGGGACGAGCCCGCATCGTCGTCTGCGGGGCGCTTCTCTGCCGACATGATGACGGAAACGGCTGAGTAAAGAGAGGTCGATATTCGAGTCGTCCGCGTCGGTTTTCGTGTGCCAGGAGTTTGAGAGGTGCACAGGCTGGTCTATCGCAATACTGTTCTTGGTTGTCTAGCGCGACGGAACTTTTCGAGGGAGCAAAGCAAGCTCCAGCCCGCCAAAGATGCGGAAGCCCCTCATTGGCTCTCGGACCGTTGGTTGTTCCTGGATCGGCAGTGTCCCACACCGTCATCCGACCCCGACATGGTGCATCTGGGGTTCAACCTTCAGGACACATGCAAGATACCTGACCTGTTGACGTCGAGCTGCGTTTGCAGAAATCCAACGAAACACGCTTCGTCGCGGCAACTGATATTCGAGTTGTGATTAAGAGGCACCCGAACGGCTTCGTCAGTCCCCGCATCTCGACCCTCCCGCAGCTACAGCTGCGCCGGAACACACTGCGATGGCGGCCAGCAAGGCCTCGCGCGTGGGCGAAGAGTATGTCGCCAACCTGCGGTGTGCTTTGCCGTAGAATAACCTCTGACTGTGAACAGGATCTGGAAGTGAGCGAGCTCCACCGCCGCGAGCCTCGTGCCGAATCTAACCCCGAATCCAGAACCCGCATCGACAAGGTCAACGCCGAGCTAGTGACGCTGACATACGGCACAATCGTCGCGCAATTATGCAAGGACTTTGAGAGCGACTACGCAGAGGTGAACCGGCAGCTAGACAAGATGGGCTACAACATCGGGCTACGGCTCATCGAAGACTACCTCGCCAAGTCGAATACGATGAAGCGATGTTCCAACTTTCGCGAGACGGCCGACATGATAGCGCGAGTACGTGTACCACCGCTTTGTCGTATCGGTATCCCTTGCTGACTGTTTGGCAGGTCGGATTCAAGATATTCCTAAACATCACGCCGCAAGTGACCAACTGGACAAACGACAACAACCAGTTCTCCCTAGTGTTTGACGAGAACCCGTTCGCCGACTTTGTGGAGCTTCCAGACGACGGCCGAGCGCAGGACGAGCTCTGGTACTCGAACATCTTGTGCGGGGTCTTGAGGGGTTCTCTCGAGATGGTCCAGATGCAGGTGGAGGCTCACTTTATCAGCGACGTCCTGCGGGGCAACGATACCACCGAGATGAGGGTCTCATTAATACGCTACATTGACGACGAGCTGCCTCCAGAAGACGATTGAGCTTAGGAGGAGCAGCGCATGACAAGCTCGATTCAGATGGTGGCCGAGAACGACGCGGGATGGCAAGCATTCTAGGCCCAAATAGTGCATAGTTTCGTCGAAAGGGAATATCCAGCCTAGAGCTATGGTGGATTCTGGCCTCCCGTGGGAACGAGCGATGGCAATATTTACGCGCCATATTGGGACCGGGGGTCTGAAACGAAGGCTCTTGGCTTCGTGTACGAAGGCTCTTGGCCTCGTGTACGAAGTACGAAGGTGTATAGGGGTAGATGAAGCCACAGGCGAGGCAAGCCTCAAGATAGAACTGCTCACCAAGCTCCCAATGACATTCCGAAAACATGGTCTTGTTTTGCTTTGACTGGTACGTGCAGATGTGGGATTTGTAGGCCTGAGCATGTATTTACAAGCTCAAGCACAAGCCGTGACGGAACAGAGTAGTTTGTCTTGCGCCGCCTGGGCGACTGATGACGGCTGTGATAGGATAATACCCATTGCTACCCACATTTTGTCACTTGAAACGATGTAGCTTCCTATCTCCACCTCCCTCACAACCGCCTACCCTGGACAAGGGTATCCGTGTAAGTCACGATGCTGCATGGGTTGGCAATTCAACTGGCGCTCAAGCGACATCTGGGACGGGGAATATTTAAACTCGCTCACAGCTGTATTGGTGTCTCACCAGTCCCGGCGTCGTCATCAGGCCAGTGTCCAAGAATTGTGGGCAGATGTAATAGAGTGACGAGCAGCGGAATCATCTGATGCCAGCATCACGTCACACATGTGCGCTCAGTGAGTCAAACTCTCATTGTCACTCCATGTCGGCAGTTTGTCTGCCTGCCTTGATTTCTGTCTTGCTGCTCAGAACTCGCTGTGGCCTGTATGTACATGCACGACGACTGGATGGGCGTCTGCATGGTTTACTCGAGGTCTACCTGCGCAGCGCATGTGCATTCAACAGACTAACTCTAGAAGAAATATTTACCAAAAGCCATAATAGAGTATCCCTCGATTCTTGGATACATGAAAATGAAAGTCTGAAATGATGGAGCATGCCTGAGATGTTCTCCGGGCTCGACTTACACGCTGCTCAGGGTCACCCCATTCGAGCTTCCGAATCAGTCTACGGAGTATAGTGCTTGCCCTTGAATATAAGGCTCTAGCTCAAGCAAGCGGAATAGTGGCAGTGTCTCCTGAGAATTCATGATACGGAGAGTAAAGAGTGAATGACCTGGCCTCGCAATACATTACAACCAACACGAAGTACTTCGTAGCTGAACTAGACTGCGCAACGGGGTGGCTCAGCAACATTCAACGCCGTCAACAAATAATCTGCAGCTCAATTTTTGCCTCTGATGCCAGTAAGCTCTGATGCAACACCCTCTGCTCCATCAAAGAACGTAGCGGTGTCGTCACTGGGCACACGCGAGTCTGAGGTAATGGCATCAACGCAACGGCATTTGAGTGTCGGTACATGGTTGTTGTACTGTGCCGTGATTGGGTGGTCCTTGCCTGAGGCAGGAAACCGCAGGTAGGGCGGGCCCAGAAATACGCGGCTGGTCTGAGGCATACGCTCGCGTGGCCTGGCAAGGTGGTCCCCCCAAATCGCTCCAAAACCCAGCGGCAGCCCCCCCGAAAAAGGATCGTCTCGCTGGGAATTGTGTCTGGCGGGGCCAAGCAGCATTTTCTCGCCAGTGCGGGGGCGGCTTGCGCACGGTGGTCCGCGACGAGGTGCGCTGTGCGAGGCCGTGTGAGGCCGTGAAAGTCCGTGTGCGAAAAGACTATCCGTACTGTATCCTGGCCGCAATTCGCAACACGCTGCGTGCCACTCTGCACCGTGTGACGTAGGTTTGCTGCACTTCTCGTGCGCTCCTTTCCGCTCGCACGGTACGAGGCTCGTAGCAGCCAACCTTGCCTTGTCTTGGGACCATGCCATGCCGCTCGTTGCTTCATCTGCCTCCACAGCCTAATCTACTAATGTCCATCGCGACAATTGTCTCCACGGCCCAGCGCGAGTGCTGACGGAGACGCAGACCCCGACAAGGACGACGAGGCTCGACTGAGTGCGCAGCGACGACGTCTCTTGCTGCACCGCGAGGCCCCGACCCAGAGGCGCTGCTGGCGACCGTAACGTTCCAGTTGGTTGCGCTCGCTCTGCTGAAGCGAAGCGGCGGTGGTGTTTAGTGCTGAGGCATCTCTGAGGTGCACCGCTACAGAGTGTGCGCTCTCTGTCCCAGCCCCCAGCACCGCAGCGGCAGCAACTCTGCATCCGCAACCCATCCGCTTTCTCTCTCATCTGCCACCACCCTCTCTTTTACTATCACCCCAAACCGGCCACGGAGCGCATCCGACCCGGCGCTATTTTTCCTTTCTCCTCCGACGGCTGCCTCTGCAACGTCCGACGCCTGCTCCGACCTCCCATTTGTTTCCGCCGACGCCCGCGACGAGCCACGTCCGATCGACTCGTGCACCGCCGCGTCGACTGACCGGATCGCCCCCCTCGTTACGGCCACGCCGGCTCGCCCTGTAGCGCTCCCGCGTTGCTGGCACCCGACGCCCAGGCTTCCGACCGCGAGGCAGATTTTCGCTCGCGCACCCGACGCTCAATCGTCGCTCCCGGCATAACCACGCCGCCGCTGCCATGGCCATGAACCCCAACGTGGGCGCGGCCAACATGAACCCCATGGGCGGGCCAGTCGGCGGTGCGCCAATGCCCATGATGAACAACGTCGCCGCCAACCCCCAGGCCGCCGCCGCTGCCGCCGCCGCGAGACAGCAGCAGATCAACGACAACCAGCGCGGCGTCCTCAACACGTACATTTACGAGTACTTTATCCGCTACGGCATGTACGACTGTGCCCGGTCGCTGCTGTCGAGCGACCAGCAGGTCAACGTCGCCAAGGACGGCGCCAACCGCCGTCGCGACGAGGGCGGCAACGCCATCAACGGCGCCGACGACCTCATGGACACCGACTCCAAGGACGACCTCGACGGCAAGCTGCCCGACGACCTGCCGCCCCCGAAGCTGCCCATGCCCGCCTCCGACACGTCCTTCCTCTACGAGTGGTTCTGTCTCTTCTGGGACATCTACAACGCCCAACGCGCCAAGGGTGGCAACGGCACCGTCAACCAATACGTCTCTCATACCCAGGTAAGACGCCCCGTCTTGTGCTTTGTCTCTCCTTCATCCGTCTTCACATTGTGTGTGCCGTGGCGTTTCCCCAGACTGACCTTGTCCCCTCCCCCCCCCTACTACAGCAGCAGTCTCGGCTGAAGCAGAATCAGCAGCAGGAAATGCTCCGCCAGATGCGCCCCGGCGGCATGGACCTGGCCGCGCAACAACAGCAGTATCAGGCCCAGATGATGCGGAACATGCAAAACGGTAATGTCCCCATGGGCATGAAGCAAGGCAATCTGGCCCGTGCCGCCATGGCGAACAACCAAAAGTAAGTTTCAAGCCCGGAGCCGCCCGTCGACTGCATGTGGCTAACGCGGAGTTCCCCCGCAGCCCCGGGATGATGCTGCAACAGGCCAAGCAGAACCAGATGCAGCGCGACCCATCTGGCATGGATGCGAATCGCGACCGCCCCTCGTCCCCCGCGTCTGGCGAGAATGCGCCGTCACCGTCGAAGCGACAGCGCATCGAAGGCGCGCCGTTCAACCCCAACCAGCCAGGCGCCATGATGGCCAACGGACGACCGGGCCAGGGCATGCCTGGCCAGCAGCTCGCTGGCAACCCCAATGCCGCGGCCGCTCACCAGATGCTCGCCGCCAACGGCATCAACCCCAACTCCCTCAACCCTCAGCAGTTCCAGAACTTTGTCAACGCCCCCCCCGCTGCGCAGCAGAAATCGATTGCCACGTACTCTCAGAACCTTCAGCAGCACCACGGTACCCAGATGGGTAGCAAGCAGATGCCCAACCCCGGCGGGCCCCAGGGCCAGGGTTCCCCGATGATGCCGCAGGGACCGGACGGATCTGCCCTCAATGCCTTTTACAATCCCGGCGACATCGCGGGTCCTGGCGGCATTCGACCAGGCCCTGGCGGCGCCCAGGCGGCTCCCGGTAGCAACCACGCCCTCCAGGACTACCAGATGCAGTTGATGCTCTTGGAACAGCAGAACAAGAAGAGGCTGATGATGGCTCGTCAAGAACAGGACAACATGCCCGGCATGCCTAGAGAAGGCGGCCCTGGAGGGCCTGGAGGACCGCAGGGTCAGGGACCCAACGGACAGCCGTTCCCCGAAGCGTCTCCGCAGGCGATGCGGTCAGGCGCGTCTCCCAACCCCTCGGAGCAGATGAAGCGAGGCACGCCTCAGATGAACAACTCTGGCATCCCCTCGCCCGTCCCCGAAGGCGGACAGTCCCGCGGCTCGCCTAACCCGGCCATGAACTTCATGGGCAACCATGTCGACCCCAACATGGCACCACACTTCTTCAAGGGAATGGAGAACAACATGGCTGCCGCGCAGGCGCAGATGAATGGCATGCGGCCGCCCAGCTCGCACCCTGGACAGCCCTTCAACGGCCAGATGAACCAGCAGCAGATGATGGCTGCTCGCCAACAGCAGCAGCAGCAGCAACAGCAACAACAGCAACAGCAGGGTCAGCAGCCGCAGCAAGGACAGCAACAGGGACAAGGCGCTCCGCAGCAGTGGCAACAAGGACCGAATGGCCAGATGGTGCCGCAGGGCATGCAGCAGCAGAACCAGCAGGTCCAGGGAACCCCCCAGCAGCGATCCATGCCGCCACCCTCGGCTCCAGCCGCGGGCGTCAACAACGCGAATAGCCGCACGACTGCGTCCCCCCAGCAGGCTGCCGCTGCCCCCCCAACACCCAACCAGTCCAACAAGGCTGCGCCCAAGAAGAAGGAATCCAAGGCCGCCAAGGACAAGGTAAGCGCTCATTCTCCAAGCCGCCCATGTCGCAAAGCTAACACCCGTGATCAGCGTGCTGCTGCTCAGAAGAAGGCGAACCAGAACGCCAACAACGCCGGGGCCACACCAGCTGGCGATGCGAGTGGCGAGCCGGAAGCGCCCGCGCCAGCTACCCCCATCACCCCGGTCAACCCAGGCTTCAACAAGAACGGGCAGAACGGCGCCGGGGCCAATGCCCAGGCTACGACTGCTGGCTCGGCCCCCAATGCCGCAGCGGCTGCGCCTGTTCCTCAAGCGCCGCCACCCATGCCACAGCAAGGCCAAGGGGACCCCAACCAAAACGGTACTATGAGCATGGACAACTTTGGAAGCATGGTACGTTGGCCCCCAACGGCCCCAAGCGCAGCCTCCCCCACTAACACGAGCACGCAGGTCGATTTCGGCACCATGGAGCTAGCCAACCCGCTGCAGTCTGGCGACGTACTGAACGATTTCGACTTCGACTCGTTCCTGCACGAGGACGCCAACGAGCCGTTCGACTTCAACAATCCATTCCCCGGCATGGAAGGCGGCGAAATTGGGGCGGAGTGACAGTGACAGTGATGGTGACACGCACAGGGTCGGCTTTATTTTCTGTCACGGTGGGACAACTCTAATCTGGCATCATTCCACACGGCGTTCAGTGGGGCTATATCATGGTTTATGCGGCGATCAGGGCTCGCGGGAGAGTTGACCTCCCTGTTTGGTGGTTTCAGAAGGGAAAAGAGCCGTTGCCAAATGTCGTTTTTGTCTTCTCCCTTGGTTTTTGCAGCTTATCCGGTTTACGAGTGCAGGCGGCGGGCGGAAATACGGTGTAGGCCGCCGGTAAGAGCGAACTTGTATTCCCGCAAGGTAACGTTTGGTTGGTCTACTACATGTCGACAGCGGTCCGAATATCACATACCACTTTGTATTCCCGATCCGAGCTAGATGTATGTTATGTTTCCTTTGTCTGACGAGGGGCCGATGGGCGTGGTAGTTCTTAGCTTGTATTGAGCTGAGCATTACGTTGCCTGTCTTGACTCTGTACGTGCGTATTGAACGGGAATGACTGGAACGCAAGGGATGGGACGACACTGGCGTTCACTTGTTTCTCAGCAACTACGGCATTTCTCATTTGCCATCTAACATGGCTGGAAGTATATCTGTCCATCTATTTCTCCTGTGCCTGCTGGTCCGCCGACTCGCACCGACATTCGTCCTTGGTGCGAACTGTCGCAGCAAGTACGGAGTTGAGGGCGTGTCATTGTACGGACTATTGTTTGGGAATCCACACCCCCTGATGTGCCCAACTGCCTCATGCCTCTTGTTTCCCATAGATTAATGTGTTCATAACTGCTCTGGTAATAGCCTTCATCCGCCCAATGAATAAGCAACAGCGCAATGAAGCACTATTTGAACCCCTACTTGTAATGCTGTGCCTTGGTGTCATGTTTTAAAATTTCGTTCAAAGGCTCCCGCCGAAGGCATTTTCCCAGCGCAAAGCTCGCAGCCAGCTCTTCAAGCTCGGTCTCTGTCTTATCTCGGAAAGCCTCTGCGAGTTCCCAACCGAGGTACTCGCTCATCAGGCACTCCCGCACCACGCGCTCGACCTGTCGGTCAAACGTCCATATCTTGGGGTACTTTTTCCGAAGCAGATGATCGGGGATCATTTCCTTGAGCTTGGAAATAAAGGGGCCATAGACTTCGCTGTTGATCTTGGTCTTGTCGGCGCATGCCCAAAAATCGAGGCCCAGACGTTGCTTCTTCTCAATGAACGGCCGCATGAGGCGCATGTATGGGCTCTCGGGGTCAAGATACACCATGCCCTGGTAGCCTACGTCCTTGTAGAGCCAGATGCTCCATGACACGCCCCCAGACTCCCGGTATATGGCAAGCTGCTCCTGCAAAAGGGCGAAGCGCTTCGCGTTTGTGGCCTCGGCATGCGGGTCTGTCATTGCGTCTTGGTACACGGGCCCAAACTCGCCGTTCCAAATGGGCACGCCGGCCTCGCGCATGAAGCTGGCTTTGCGGTCGAAGCCTGCGCGGAGTTTGGCTTTTTGATCGTCGGTGCTGTCGTACTGCTCAGGCAGAGGGAATCCCATCATGCTGTAGTCGTGGCAGCTGTAGACTGTATTTGGCAGGGGCTTGCCTGCTGCAAAGGCAGAAAAGTCCATTGCGTAGGTGTTGCCGTCGAGGAACAGCATGTGGTCAGGGTCAACGGCCCGGATTGCCTTCTCCACCCTGTCGTACCAAGCAATGAGTCGCGTGTGCTCGGGGTCTGCGGGCTCGTTCAGGGGATTGTACCCGGCAATCACCGGGTTGCCCGCGTAGTGTTCCGCAACGGCCTCCCACAGCTGGACGGCGCGGTCCTGGAAGTCACGAAAGTCCCAGAACAGCGCCCTGCTCAGGCCCGAATCGCTGTGCCAATCCTGGTTCTGGCCCCCAGGGACGGCGTGAAGGTCCAGCACGACGTAGATGTTGTACTTGGCGCAGATGCTCACAATCCGGTCCAGGAGCTCGAACCCCGAGTCCTTGATGATGCTCGGGCGGTCGTCGTCCATGAAGTGTCTGTAGTTGAAGGGCACGCGTAGGCAGTTGAGGCCCAGCGATCCGAAGAGCTCGGCGTCTGCCTCGGTGAAGAAGTAGTGGAGGACCCGGGAGAAGTAGAAGTCGGCCTTGTCCTTGCCGAGAACTTCTGTCAGCGCGGCGCGGTGCTCGTGCTCGTGGCCGGAGTAGCCCGTGATGAAGTTCTCCATGTTGAGCATCCCGCCCAGCCCTGCCCCTTTGAGGATAACCTGCTCGCCTGCTTCATTGACGATGTGTGTCCCGCTAACCCGCAGCATGGTACATGGCGGGTTTATGCTGCCGGTGTGAAGCCGGGGGGCGGGCGGTTTGGTCGAGTTGGACACGGTTTGGGTGGTGGTGGCTGACATGGTGGGCGATGGTGTTTTCTCGTCGACGAGACGAGGCCCGTCCCTGGCCACGGGGATATCCTTTATACCTAAAATCACGTTGTCGTATGGCCCATTGAAGTGGTACCATGTTAATAACCTGTCGGCTCTATGTTGGTGGTTCTTTATCCGGTGCAGGTACATGTAAGTAGAAACGCGACACTCCGCGAACATGTGGGGGCGACGGCGGTCCTTACCCCTGAGAGTCCGAGACTCCTAGCAAGTGTGGGGTGCAAGAGAAGCATTACAACTTGACAGCTGAACTTGTCACAAATGAGGCGATTGCTAGCTTCGAATAGTGGGCGTTGAGAGGAAACTACATATTACGGGATTATGGCTCGAGCACGCTCCAGCACGTACCGAACCTTGGCAAGTTGCGGCGTCTCGTTCTCCCAAAACGACAACATGTCGATAACTTCGTCTACCCCTGATCGCCACCCCTGCGGCAAGGTCAACGTATTTGTACCGCGTCCACTGTTCTGAGAGGTTCTTGAGAGGTTGAGCAGGGCGGAAGCGACAAGAACAAGGGCGCTTCTCGAACAAGACTGCATCATCAGGAGCGTTCCGTGGTGTCGATGGCTGTAGCCTGGACGGTTCACGGCCAATCTCACAGCATGGTATTCCAGTGCCCTATTTGCCAATCTCATTATGCCTGAAGAGCTCGAGACCTTGTCCAAAACGGCGTTTGGGTGCGCTTGGTTGAGATGAGCAGATATGAAGGGCCAGTAAAGCATCTCGAACAGGTTGATGGCGTGCCCACGGAGTACAAACCTACACACGTCATCTTCGTCGGCAGGGGCATCGAAAGACAGGCAGGAAGGGAGTGAGGCGATCCATTCTTGAGCCTGTTCTTCGTATTCCGGTGCCGCGGCCGCCATGGTCTCCAAGGTGTCCTGGTGTGTCGCGTGCTGCTCACAGATGCTCACCACTTCTGCGTGGAGGCGAGAGGCTAGTCTGCGGAGAGAAATCTCGGCGAGGTAGAAATACCACGAGATTTGCTGTCTTCTCGTGCCAGAACCGGTTGAAGCCTCTACTCCGTCTCCGTCAGGGGTCGGGGGCGTAGGCATGAAGGGCGGGTAGAACGCGAGGTCTCTGTCCGTGAGGGAGAAGTCTGGCAGGCAGAGACCACCCCGCATCTCACGCTCGGACTTCCACGACGACCAGTATACTGCCTGTTGCAGCGTCTCCAATGAGTAGCTGCCCAGCTGGTGGGCCGACTCAATATTGCCGCAAGGGCGTAGCGGAGTTCCGGGGCTGAGAAAGCTGAGCTGTTGGCAACAGGCTAGCGCTTGGACAAAGTATCGCCATGCCTTGACGGGCTGGAACGTACACATCATGTAGACCCCGGACAGGAACAGGCATTGGGGGGCGATGATGTCGTCAGAGGCCATCAAAACACCTATTAGCCGCTGGGCCGCCTGGAAGAAGGACTGGGCACTCGCGTACGCGGCGGTCCCCGGCATGGTGTCGAGACTTGGTTGGAAGGGCCTGGCCAGGGAGCCCAAGGCGCAGATCAGGAGAGACAGGCATGACTCGGGCGACCAGTCAATGCCGTTCAAGACGGTTGACTGAACCGTTTGCCGCGTTGCCTGTTCATTCAGGATGGGGTTCTTCACATGCACGTAGTTGAAGAAGTTGTCGAGTAAACGGTTGACGCGGGGAGCATCCATATCCAGGTCCCCGAGTGCGGAAACAGGCGATGGACGGGCACTCCCCTGGCCGATCGAGGTCTCGAACGCGGAGGCACTGCCCACATCAATACCAGCTTGGATGTCTTGGAAGACGGCCCACGTCATGACGTGGTCTGGGCCAGGGGGGCTGATCTCGCCAATGGTGCGGTGCAGTCCTTGTCCGGGTGAGGTTTGTACGGCTTTTTGTGTTTTGCCTGAGTAGGGGTCGATGGCCATCGACTTCATCGTCTTCTCCAGGTCATCGAGGCGCTCCAGAATCTTGAGGCTTGCCGGGTCGAACGAGGAAAGGTCCGCGGCGGACTGGATGCAGGTCGCGCCAACCTTGAGGCAGAACGAGCAAGACGGCTTGAGATTGTCGCATTTTGTGCGGCGAGCACGGCACACCTGGCATGCCTTGACGGCGCGTTTCCGTTGGTAAGAGGCTGTTCCCCGTGGTGCCGGCCGGGAGCCGACGGTGGGTTGTGTTGTAGCCGGATCGTCGCCTTCAGGGTCCGGGAGTCCTTTGCTGTCTGGCATGGGGAGGTCTGCCATGGCTGAGTCGATCAACCGGTCAACAGGCGGTAAGACCGTGATGGAAGCTGGGGGAAGTGGGGAGCACAAGGTGCAGACGCGGAGTGTCGTTATATCCTCATAGACGTGGAGTCACAGGATCCGCGGGCTCGGAACAAGGAACTGGGGAAGCGGCAAAGGAAGGGGCCTCGAACTATCTCGTAACTACGGAGCACTCGTCGCATTGACTGAACCGGCCTGCGGGGAAGTGGGCTATTAGAGTGCAGCTGCGACAAGCGAATCGGAATTGCTGGCTAAAGTCCAATAAGCTCCATGAGCCGACTGACTCGCCGTCACAACTCACAAGCACGTCAGCTAGCAGTTGCATGCTCACGCCTGGCTCCACCAGCCGCGGAATGTCGCAGTTGAGTCTTTGACCGTCCAAAGTTGCCAAGCCACTTTGAGTCCAGACTCCAGACTTCGGCCATCAATTGTTTGTGCCCCAGGAATCGCTGTGTATCGACTCTTCGAATGTCGTGAGCGCCCGAGCTGTCAGTCCGCGATGATGCATATAACTTGGTCTATTCCCCAGAAACCCCATGGGGATGTGAACCCACAGCAGCAGCTAATCCCACTGGGCCTGCCTACTCTGTCGATTTGAACACTCCCAAACGCCGATTGAGCATCTCCATCAGGCCGATTCTTCGCCCAACTTCATTCTTCTTTGTCTACTCAAGATGAACGAAACGGCGGCGGCCAAGGCCAGCGATGCCGATAAGCTCGAGGCCACGGTATCGCATCTTCACGACGTTGATGGCGACGGCCCGGCGACAAACGCCGCGCACATGGAGCACGAGCCGAGTCTCAGAGACATCTTCAAGAAACACAAGGCCGTCCTGTGGTGGTGCTTCTACTGGGCGATGGCCGCTGTGGGCTGGTGAGTGTTTGCGTCGCCCCTGGCGGTAGCTGGCTTCTCGCCATGTATGCTGATGAACTCAGGGGCTTCGACGCTCAAATCAATGGGGCAATGATCTCGGTTCCTTCATTTCGACGCGACTATGGGTAGGTGCCCAAGAGCGTGCTTGGCTGTGCGAGGGAGCTAACGGTGATGTCTCTCCAGATACACACTTGACGGAGAGGATATACTGCCGGCTAACTGGCAAACTGCCTTCAACATTATCGGCACGGTTGGGCAGTTCTTCGGCGGCTTCATGTGCAGCTGGGTTGCAGATCGAATCGGCCGCAAGTCTTCTCTGCTCATCGGCGTGGTCGTGTGCAGCGCCGGCTGCATCGGCGAGATTCTGTCTTACACCCGCCCGGCGTTCCTCGGATCCAAGCTCGTCGTCGGCGTCGGCCTTGGGTTCTACCTCACGCTCGCGCCCTTAGCGTGCAGCGAGCTTGCGCCCGTGGCTCTTCGAGGCGTTGCTACCGCGAGCGTGAATCTCGGCATTGCCGTCGGCCAACTCCTATCCAATGCCGTGGTGAAGGCGTTTGGGGAGAGAACAGATCGCTGGGCCTACCGTGGACCTTTTGCGATGCAACTGCTCTTTGCCGCCTTTCTCCTTGTCCTTTTGCCCTGGTCCCCCGAGACGCCATGGTACCTTGCCCGAAAGAACAAGAGAGAGCAGACGGTCAGGGCCATCACCAAGCTATACGGCGCGGAGAATGCAGAATCCAGACTGGCCGCGATCGAGGCGACAATCCAACACGAGACACTGAACGGTAGCGACCAGCTCGGGTTCGTCGACTGCTTCAGGGGGACCAACTTGCTTCGCACTGGCATCTCGACCGGTGTCTTCTTATGCCAGCACCTCGTCGGCATTATCTTCGTCCTCGGCTATTCGACGTACTTTTTTCAATTGGCTGGTCTTGACGTCTCCAACTCCTTCGACCTCGGCGTCGGTGTTACTGCCTGCGGTGTTCTTGGCAACATCGTCAGCTGGTTCGTGGTAGAACGTTACGGCCGCCGTAGCGTCTTCCTTTCCGGCATGGCTATCCTCACCGTCCTGCTTCTACTCATCGGAGTGATGGACGTTGTGCCGAGCAACGCGGCAAAGTGGGTGCAGGCTGCCAGCACTGTCGTCTACGCCTTTGTCTACTTTCTCACTGTCGGAGCCATGGCCTTTGCGATCCTTGGCGAGGCATCCAGCACAGCCCTCCGCGCAAAGACCATTTCTCTGGCGACGGCCACCCAGGCTATCTGCGGTCTGGTGATGAACTTTGCTGTGCCTTATCTGGTCAACCCGGACGAAGGCAACCTCAAGGGTAAGGTGGGCTATGTCTTTGGAGGATTGGCGGCCTTGGGTACGATCGGGAGTTACGTCTACGTGCCGGAACTAAAGGGCAAGACGTTTGACGAGATTGACCGTCTCTTTGCAGGAAAGGTTCCACCAAGAAGGATGGGAAGCATGTAGAGAAGTTCTGATAAATTCGCTATCTGCGGATCCCTTGGGAATCCATAGTCAGAGGGGACCACGGCTGACACATGAATGTCAAGTATTATTTGTTCTCCATTGTCCTGATGCGTCTTGTTGGCCCGTTGAGACGCGCTCGCAACGAGCTCGGTTATGTCATCGCGCTGATGGACGATCCCTTGCTTCGCGGCTGAAGCGTGGTGGCGAGCAGACTCTGCGGCAGCACAAGTAGGTAATGCGGTTGCCAGGCTTCGGTTGGACGTCATTGGGCAAATAGACGTGCACAGTATGGCCTCCAACCCCATAGCCCAGCTGAAGCGTCCAAGTCCCGTGCATACTCTCGAATGGCCTCACCTTGACATCAACGGGGGGTTCTGTATCACCTCTCGTCGCTCCCACTGGTGCTCTGGGGTCAAGTCGTGTCCTCGTCCGTGTGCGAAGTATGTTTCCGTCTTCATGCCCGCCGTGTCTTCAATACCAACTTTATGAAGAATGCCCGGTTCTGCGGTCGCGGAGTTCGACTCCCCCGTCAGCAGTCGCCATCCGCGGGCCCGGCCCCTGTCTTCACCAATGGCGAGAAGTGCCCTTTGATTGCGTGCTCTGTTCACCTCAGATTCGTACGCGGTGTGCTGATTCAAAGGAAAGACCACAGGCAACTGGTCGCGGATTATGTTGACGAGTTCGTCCATTATACTCTGGCTCGGGAGCCTTGATTGTCTCCGTAGTTCCGGTGACGTTTTTGGGCGACTTTCCCTTGCCTGTTGAACAGTGTGTTCAATGGCATGAGGCAGCCGACGGAGACGTGCCGTCGCGTTTCCGTTTCGATGCCAAGGGGATACTGATCGTTATGCCGGCCTTCCGAACATCCTCGCAGAAAAAATCCTTCATCATCTTCACTATCCGGGCGTTGGGCCTGGTCAGGTGCATCTCCCTTGAGCCAAACAAGGCCCCCAACAGATGGGAGGATTGAGTTCCCTATGCATGGGGAGAAGGGGAGAGCCTGGCGCCAGGAAATAGGTGAAGGCTTATGGGGTATCCGGCAGTGTATAGCATATGCCGCCAGAGCCGGCGAACCGCATTGAGCGTTGTCAGGCCCGTTCCGCAAGGCATCAAAGACAAGCAGATTGCCAGTCCTGCGATCCCAGACAAAGGTTCCCCAGTGTACTGTCCCCGCCGTTCCGCGCGTGGCTGACCAGACCAGCGTACAGACGTATCTGGAAGCACTCATCATGGAGCGCCGGGCACATCTAGAACTCAGTGCCCAAACATGGAGTTGTACTTGCCATCCACAGCAACTGAGATGACATTGTTGGTGACTGCCAAGACTGCAGGAGCTCCATCTCGAGAGCGTGTTGAGAAAGTCCTCCGATGCAGAGACGAGGTGTTGGTCGAAGACGAAAGGCAGAAACTGAGCTTCGAGCCACTCCCATGATATCCTGAACCTGGATGAAGAGTATGGGACCTTTACCAAGATCAAACGGCCCAGCATCAAGAACACGCCACGACAACGATGATGTTGTTGTTGTCGGTAAGCCAGGCGTAAATGGGGCCGAAGGTCGTCCCGCCTGCGGGTGTAGCAGGCGCTGGGCCATTGACATATTCTTCTTCCGGCGCAGCTTGAGGATTCCTGGACAACAAGGACCACTAACTGGTCTCCGTGTAAGCCCTCCCGAGGATCACTTTGACTTCCGGGCGCCAGCTATTTGCTGCTGGATTGTACGGAAGCAGGGGCTGGAAAGTGCAAGCGTGAATCACGGCGTCCTGTCTGGTCTTAGCACGGAGGCCGTCTGGTGTCGGGGCGGCATGCGTATCAGGATGATGCTTGTGATGATCGTTTGTCGATGTTGCCAAAGCGAGCGCTATAGAGCTAGTCGGACGTAGTTCCTATGCCATATCCGTGGCAGACGGATCTGCGGACCCTCGACATGGGTTGTCTCGAGCAGACGGTTGACATCGTCTGCGAGAAGGGCCATGAATAGCCAGGAACTCGCCGCCAGAGTCGTTTTGCAGCGCGGCGATGGGTAAGCAGACTCTGGCGAACGCCCCGGAAAATGAGAGGTTACCCATGAAACTCCCCCTGGCGAGCGCGAAGCGGCAGCGGACATTGCCTTTCGGTTGGTTACTCAAGCCACCACAGCATGCCAGGGGCGAAGGCATCGGCTCACGCCGAGTAGGCCCTCTTGTAACCACCCCATATAGAGAATGTTCGCGTGGGGCGTGAAGCACGACGAAGAGGGAGATTGCATGCGAGCAACCATCATCAATGCCGGAGCGACGAACGTACTGGAAACAACATGGCCCCCTGACCAACTCTCCGCACATGATTTGTTTGTCTGCCCCCATGGGGTCTTCGAGATCCAAGGGCCGTCCGTCGGGGGTGGTTTCGGTAGATCCTCTGGGTCGTTCCCCGGAAGTGGCTGGATGAGCTCCCTGCTGGGCTGTTGCGAACGCCGTCAAGCCGGCTGCTACTAAGAGACGTTTGGGGGCCTCAAGCAGTCCCATCGCTGCATAGTTCGGCTCGTCGCCCGGGAGCAAGGGGAAGATAGCCAGCATCTTCTCCCGGCTCGCCTCCCACCTCGTCTTTGCGGTGAACTTTGTCTCCTGTATCGGTCGTAGCCGGCGCACCGCGGCCATTGATTTGGGTGTGGACCTCCCCTCCGCGTGTCTGATGTTAAGCGGCAAGCTAGGACATGTCGTCTCGTCCACTGGCTGGCAGGCTATAATTATCTGGCATTTTTGAGTTCAACCTGACCTGTGTGATGGCCATGGCAAACCATAGAGCACCAAATAGAATGACGAGATCGGAGTCAGTTGAGCTCGATGCTTCCACCCGGGTGGCGAAGAGGAGGCTCTCCGTCGCTTTGGGCTTCGCACCACAATCCACGAGACGATTCGTTGTGTTGCGCTTCTCGAGTTCTTCTACTCAAGAAGCCGTTGCAGAGATCGGATCTTCGTTGCCCAGTACCTGCGTGTCGAGCTCGTCGTCGCACGGCGTTGAGCTCTGGCCAGCTCGCCGTTCTCAGCATCCCTTGTGTCCCTGTCGTCCGTTGCAATTGTGCAGCATTGCGGTAGTATTGCGCCCGATGCACGCATAGTGTTAACTGGCGCGAGCTGAGAGCACAGGACTGTCTGCTGTCCGAGCCCTGGCAGTAAGCTTGTCCGGCGTGACGGGCAATCTGGCAGTGAACAGCCAAGACGCTCCTGGCTACTGAGTGTTCCATGCGTAGGGACGGAACAACACAGGGCCCTGCTGTTGTGGAGCTGATCGTCTCCTTCTGCGCTCTTTCGGATGACTGGGTACCTAGACGATGGAGATGCGAAGCCCTGTTGAGCCAAGCCAAGTCCTCGCATACCAGCTGCGTACATTTCCTCAGCCGAGTACTGAACCTGTTGTCTGGCTGCTGGGGAGTAGCCGGAGAGAAAGATTGCTGCTGTGGCCAAGGTGACTGCGCAGGCCCGGGCAGACGAACATCAAAGCGATATTGTCGATGTGTACGTTCGTCGTCAGACATAAGCGGCCTGGGTTGAAGTGCCGAACCAAGCAAGGGCAGGTCAAGAGACTGGGAGGTGATAGAGGTCGACGTCCATGAGTGCACGACCAAACGATGCGGGGTTCTCCTGACGGGGCTTCCTCTGCATTGTACTGCATGATCGAGTTCCTCCAGTTGTCCAGTCATGGCAGAGGTGCGCAAGGTGGCCAGCGGTTTGTAGAGGCCGATGTGCGGCAAAGATGTTGTTCGAGACGATGCCTATGGGGTCATGGAGTAGTACCGCCCAGACGCGCGAGTGTCGCTCGGCCCAGCGCTCAGCGGGGGATGAACGGCAGCTCAACTCGAAAGCGATGGCAGGGGGCGTGATGTTCCTCGGTATTCATAGCAGCGTCGGAGCAGGCACCGTCGCAGGTCAAGTGATTCCCTCAAGAACTTGTTTTTGAAAGACACGGCCTTGCAAACGTTAGTAGTGGACAGGGTTCTGCTCATACGGGATCAACTTACCTGGCGACGGGACGAGAATGGTCGTTGAAGTCCGAGGAGGGGACACCACAACGAATCGACAGACCTCCCGCCGAAAGACGGTTCAGGACACGCACCACGCATCTACTGTCTTGAGCCGCTTGAGCGGCCACACGGACGGTCCATTGGGATTGGGCGCCAGGACATGTCTCTTCCGGCCAGAACAGAAGCGCGTGTTTGCCTCGCGCGTCTTCTTTCGCGTCATGTCCAAGAGGTCCGCACTGCCCTCCCCTCTCCCGATATGCGAGGGAATCAACGTGGCAGCCAGCGGCGACGCAGCGGGCAGTCACATAGTTGCCAGTGGGTGCGTCAAAAGCCAATGATGAACGAAGATGAGAGTCTCCATGGTGAGACTTGATAGGAGTTTGGGACGATATGCTATAAGGGACTGGAATGTATGATGTGAGATGGTGATGCTGGAAGACAGTTCCAGATGCAATGGTGAGGCGGAGGGAACAGGGCCCTTTATAGTCTTCTGGGATCAGTGAATCGGGAAAATCGACAAATGGGTGTTGAATACATGCTCAGTGAATCCAGGAGCGTGGCAATAGTCTTCCGTGTTTGCATTATCCACGCAGCCCAATTCACTCTCGTCGGCCCACTTGGACGTGCAAATGAGTTCGGGTACCTGCAGCACTTCATATGTGACTCACTTCAGACAACAGAGGGGAATCGTATGAGCGGTTTGCAGTTGCGTTGTTTGAAGTCCGTTTGCGCCAATCTTTGTATGCTCGTCTCTGTCGGAAACAAGGCAGACTCCCGCTCTATGTATCCTTGCCCCGTCCGTGTACTTCACCATTCATGTTTCAGCACCGCTTCGATGCTCAGCCGTTCGCTCGGTTCGTGTTTGCAGACCGTGTACATCAGATCCGCAAAACCTGTTTGCTCCTCCACGGGCGTCGCGATGGCCTCGGCTTCCTCAGAATCGCCGCCTGGCCCGTCCAGACTGCTGTCCAACATAGTCTCCAGGCTGTGAACCTCAGCAGGCTCGTCGTTGTACCTACTTATTTGCTCTCCGCTCTCACTGAAAAAGTTGTCTCATGACGCCCACTTCGTCTACCACGGCTCCGGCACCATGGAGTCGGACATGTGGCAAGTTGAGGCGATGCTCTGTCACCGATGGGCTGTGCAATATTGCCTCCATGAACTCGGGCTGGATAACGAGGGATGCGGCTCACACCAGGCGCAGGTCGCTGATCGGCGAGTTCACAACGACGCAAACCCCGGCCGCAGCTCCCAGTGTGACGAGTGAATGCCTGAGGTGTGTCCGGGAAGAAAGAGAAGCGACGATTACAGAAAAAGCCGAGGGGATGCGAGCGCATGGGATGGGATGAGCCAGAGGCCCGTCCAGGAATGGAACGCAAGGCGGCTGGAGGAGTAGGGCTCCGGGCATCAACCGTCAATGGCTCCGGGGATTCGGCTGCAAGTCAACTGGTGGTCGATGCAGCCCTAGGCACGAGCTGTCCTTGGCAAACAATAAAAGACCGCAAGCTAGACTAAGAGCGTGATAAAATATGCCCGGGCGGTCTTATAAAACGCAAGGTGCGTGCGTAGATCTAACTTTAACAGGTCACATTAAGTTAGAGATAGAGTGCATGCAAACACACACAACACACAACGCAGGCCAGATAATAACGCAAGTCTCTGTCTTCGCGGCCGTGCCGACTCTACGTGAGGATAACTCCGCCTGCATACATAGGAGGGATTTAACGCATCTGCGCAAGTCAATTGGTCAGAGACGGTAGATACGAGGCTCTTTATAGTTGTAAAGAAAGTAAAAAAGAATTGAAGTATCGTATCTACGGTTGGGCGGCGCAAGCCCCTATTTAAAGAGGCTCCGCCTAACTACATGCCTCCACCTGCCTCTCCCCCGGGATGTCTGTTGGCCCCTAATACAATAGCATATTTAGAAATCCATGCATATATACCTCCGGCCCGTTCGGATATTACAATAGATTGACCTCTTTAGAACCCAAAGCTATTCATAAACGTAACTGTCTGTGCTGAGGCTCCGCGGTCCTCGTCTATATAATCCGGCTCACTATCCTATAGACTTGCTTAAATTATCATCGTCCCTCGCTCTTACCCTACCTTAACGATCTCTCTCGTATATTCTGCCTCGATTCCAAGCATTTACTATGGTTCACTTCGCATACATCCCTCTTGCTATTATAGCTACTATCATTCCCCTCGCTACTGCGGACAACTGCGCAGGTGGCTTGACCTACTGTGGTTTAAGCCTCCTGAAAAAGGGTAATGCAAAACTTTAAGCGCAGTCAGACCTCTGTGTTTATCCTCCATCTAATACAAGAGTAGGAAATTACCTCGACATCATCAGAAACTACCTCAAGGTGCAGGGCCTGCCGACAACAGATGAATATCTTGTGAAATCTTTGTGGCTTTGTATTAAGGGTAGCCAAGGGGATGTTAAGTTTGTAGAGTACTGTAGTAGGGCTTGCGTGGATGCCGATTGGCACCGCAATGACTACTGCACGGAACCCGGGTGGATGGCCGAAAAGATGGTACTCCCCAAGCAAAAGGGAAACAAGACTCCCTAGTACCGTGCGAACCTGGAGATAGTGTGTTGGGGACTGACACATATCCCGAGGCAGAGAGGTCAGCAGGGTCAGACACTTAGGCAGAGCTCCTTTTACATAGGGGCTCGTGCCGCCCACCCCTTTCCTTGGATAATTTGTTCTTTTGGCTTTCTTGACACGCACAAAAAGCTTCATCTCAATCGTCTCTGGCTAATTGACTTTTACGGTTGCAGTTGATCCTTCTTGTTTGGGCTGGTGGATTGACCTTGCACTACGTACGTATGGCTCCGAGAGGCAGAGAGTTATATCGTTACCATACCTTTTGTTGTGTGTCTTGTGTGTTGGGATGCACTCAGTATCCAACTTAATAGCTATTATCCTTAGTAAGATTGATCACTACGCTTCTTTCCGCATCCGACTCTGTCTAAAGAGGGTGTGTTGCCTATCTAAAGACCAACCACACATCATCGCCGTCGGTATACCTCAGCCCCAGCGTCCTCCTCGCTCACACGATCCTCCGAAGATTCCCATATTGCATAGCATGCCGACGGCTCTCCAGTCCCGCATAAGGCGGCCCGCGGCCTTAACCCGGCGCCGTCGAGGGTACCCAACACCTTCTTGCCTTTGAATGGCAATAGCGCCGCTAGACCGGCGTGGCCGCCGTAGAGGGCGGACATCTTCCTCCCGGCGCGGTAGTGGTACCATAGCTTCGTCTTTGGCCAGCGGCAGCGGAGCGCAAATTTCGCTAATATTGTCGGTCTTGCTCCGTAGCATGTCGGCCGGGTGCCTCTTATCAATCTCCTCGAACTGGCCCATCTCGTATGGCCGTAGCTCCAGCGTAGCGATGAGGGTTCTTTTTTGCTGAAGCCGGGCGACCTGCCTATAAAGAACCCGACGCGGGACTTCCAACGACTGCCGTTCACGCCCTCCACCATTTGCGGCCGCTCCCAAGACGCCTTGAGGATCATGGCCACCTAGACCGGCGCGGCAGACCGGCGCGGCGGGGCCGGCTGCCGGAGTCTCGGGCGGGGTCCCGGCTTCACAATTTGATTAGGTCTTGAGCGTTGACTTCCTCCAAGTCTGCTTCTAATGTCCAGGAATCAAGATAAAAATCGGATATGCAAATTCTCTGTCCAATGCCATCGGCACGGCAACGGCAGGCTCGATCACCGAGGCGCCCGTACCTTTGCCTCGTTTGGCCACGTTTTAGCAAAGTCGCCGCCATCGGCGGACTAACAACGTTGTTAGCAAGTTGCCGTAGATGGGAGGCTGGACGGACACTTGGAGAATAGCCTTCAAGCCAGCTGCTAATAATGCCACTAACCCCACGGGGCCCGATCACTTTACCAGGTAAGACTGTCCAGCTCGCCGGCAGTTGACGTCAGCAGATCTCGTTCATGTACAGTCTAACCCAAGCTGGGGGTGTGTTGTAAATGCTTGCGCCGGCACTTCCAGGCCAGCAAACAACAGCGTAAAAAGAAACCAAGCTCCAGCCGGCTCTGGGTCGCGTTCCTTGCCTCACGCTGAAACCCTTCATCGCACTTACATGAGCTCAACCTTTACGACTTTTAGCAAAACCGCGCAACATGACACCGCAGGCAGCCGAAACATGCGCGAAGACCCTCGTGGTTCTTGATGCCGGCCTCGGTAGGCCAGTGACTGGCAAGTCCTTCAAGGATGTCATATCCCAGGGCCAGGTTTTACTCCTCCCCACGGACGGCAGAAGCGCTGCCACAATCCTCACGGATACCAATTTCGTTGCCTTGCCCGATGGAGTCATTTACAGCGCAAAGCAACAGCGTTTGTACTTTACGAATATGGGTGTACCGCCGCTCAACGACGGGAGCGTCTGCTCGGTCCGTCTGGACGGCTCTGACCCTCAAACTGTCCTAGCCACGGGCCAGGTGCACACCCCGAAGCAGCTTGCACTTGATTCGAAGAATGATAAGCTTTATATGTCCGACCGGGAGGGAATGCGAATCCTCAGATGCAATCTCGACGGGTCTGCTCTGGAGACTCTTGTGCAAACGGGAGATTTCAGGAGTGTGGATGGAGCACATGACCAGATGAAATGGTGTGTCGGCGTTGCGGTGTCGCATCAAACAGGTCTGTTCTACTGGACGCAGAAAGGGCCGTCCAAAGGAGGACAAGGGAGGATTTTGTGTGCTCCAATGGAAGCAGAGGGAAAGCGAGAACCTGTTTGTGTGCTCGACAACCTTCCGGAGCCGATTGACCTGGATGTCGACGAGAAATCCAATACTCTCTACTGGACCGATCGCGGCGAGCTCCCCTACGGCAACACCTTCAACCGGGTCCAGTTGGATGCCCGAGGTACCCGCCCGGCAGCAGAACACCCGGACCCAGTTACCGGTCTGAGGCACGAGATACTGGTCCAGAATTTTGACGAAGCAATTGGCTTGGCTTTTGACTCTGATTCTGGTCAATGGTTTGTCTCGGACATGGGTGGCACTATTTGGACATTCGATAGGGACGGAAGGAACAAGACGAAGCTGTTTCAGGACAAGGAGCGGGCTTTTACAGGCATTGTACTGGCATGAATCAACACCAGGACACGGGAGGGTCAGGCAGCTGAGAGGCATGGGCTGTTGACCCGCCGGCCACGTACGCTACTTGTATGCAGTTATATATCTATCTGGCATTGTACCTTGAGCACACTACCTGTGCCTCCCACTCGTGTCATGTCTGTGCAAAGTCTCACCTTCGGGCGGTATTACTAGAGCCTGCATCCTCAAGGGCCGCCGTGGGGTGGTGAGGGCAGCCTTCACTATGAGAAACAAAAAGCACTTTGCACTCTGCGCAGCAGACACGGCGGCCCTGAGACATCCAAAACAATGCATTCAGTATTGACTGGTATCGAGGCCTGTTTACTTATGCCCAGGCTTCATTGGTGCTCGCACAGTAGGGCACCGGCCCGTGAGCCCAGTATGGGTTCACAGAGCTGTTCTCATACTGGACGATGGGAGACAGGATCGCATGACCCTTTCCCCAAGGCGTCTCTGAAAACTTGACCATGTATCCTTCCCTGCCCAATACATCGGTGTGCTGCGCCCAGGCGTCTCCCAGTACGTAGAGTAGCTCCTCCACATGGAGATCCGGCGTCATTGGCGCAAACTTGTACTTGTCCTGGATTTCCTTGACAATCTCTGGAGGATAAAGGCCAATCTCCTCCTCCAACTGCACGGCATCGATTGCAGTAAGCGCAACTGTGGCATGGTAGGATCCTCCGTGCTGTGCGCGGTCGCGCAGGGCCAGCATGGTGTCGATGACGCCAACCGCTCCCGAAAGCATGTCCGCAATTGGGAGGGACGGGAGCACACTGACGCCCTCGTCGAACCCATACGCCTTCCCGCAGACATACGAGCAGCCAGACGCCGCATCAGCGATCTGCTGGAAGCCGGGCCGCTCAGCATAGTAGCCGTCCGGACCGTAACAGTTCAAGTCGACGTACACAATACCCTTCCCACGCTTGTTGGCCATCTCCAGGGCTTCATTGAGACCAAATCCCTTGCGCTCCAGGGAACGCAGACGGAATGCTTGGATGATGACGTCTGCATCCTCCATGAGAGCATGCAGCTTCTCCCTGTCGCCCGCAACGGCGAGGTCAAGTGAGGAAGTGCGCTTTCCAGCCATCAGGGTAACGCTCAAGGGCTGGTTTTTGGAAGAGAAAGAGATGGCGATAATCAGTAACGCTACTGGTAGCCTTGTGCGGAGGATGTGGACTTACTTGCAGGTCCGGCAGGTTCGGGCTTTGCACCTTGATGACGTCCGCCCCTAGGGCAGCCAGAGCCGCACCCATGGCCGGTCCAGCAATCACGCGGGCCAACTCGATGACCTTGATTCCGGCCAACGGACGTTTGTCGACCAACTTTTGAAGCGGAACCGGCGGCAGGTCTGGGGTTTCCTTCACCCGGTGGTAGTTGATCATCGGGTGCGCACGGAGGCGTTGACCCATCGTAGTCTTCCTCCATTGCTCAGGTGTGTAGCACGTCTGTCCGCAGAAGCCATGCTCCATATTCTTCTGCTCAAGCTCGGCGGCTGAATACTTCACCATTTGTGTCTTGATGAGCTGATAAGCCTCTTCCCTGGAAGAGGTCGTCGCATTTGGATCAAGCCCGTAGGCTTTGAGAAAGGCAGGAGGATGTAAGTTGCCCATGACCTGATACCAGACGTGTGGGTCTTTCGTCGGATATATCGCCCAAGATCGAAAATGCATGTTGTTCTTCGTCAAGACACCCTTGTCCAGATCCTTGCCTGCTTTGAAGATGGTACCGTCTTTCTGGATCTCCGCAAGGTTCTTTCCATCGATAGACACCAACGCCGGCGTTGCCGGGTAAAGACCCGACTTGTCAACGTCGATTGAGATCTTTCCGGTGTCGACGCCCTTCATCGCGCATATCTCCTTGCCAACGATACCAATCATGGCGTGGCAAACGGCGGACTGCGCCACTGTTCAGCAGAGGTCAAGCAAAATCTGTCTTGACAGACTTACCAATGCCTGAGATTTCAGCGGACCTGGTATGATGGGGAGATGGCCTCCATGAAATTCGACACAACGCAATGCGGCAGCGTCATTGGTGAAACCGGGAGACACACTCGAAAAATGCTTGAGCAAACGATGGCATTCGGCGGGTAGGGGGGCATAAGCGGCATCGACGAAAGTGCCTGGGCCGTAAATGTCCTTGATGGTGCCGTGAGTGCTCATATTGAACAGAGGCGTAAAAGTAGTTACTCAGATAAAGATGGCAGTGTAGTGGGAAATGGGAGAGACAATTGCTTCGACCTCGAGTTCCAAATAAAAAAAGGGCGGAGAGTCGACAGGTCTTCCCTCGTTGGAACGGAACGGTCACTTATGTTCGTCGAGTCTGACGTATGACGCCTGGACGCCCACTGCTCTCGAAGGTTGGGTGGCGGCTGCATGAACGAGCTGGCCTAGCGATTTGGTGGAGTAAGCTGAAAGCAAACTGCCTCTCCCTTGATCCGATCGTGCCGAGCCCTGGGGGCAATTGATGCGGGAACAGGTGCATGATCCAGTCTCGTTTATGCAGGGTGGTTGGATACTCTGCTTGGCTGTCACATCGATGATGACCCTTGCCAGGTTGGGCGGCAGATGTAAAACGAGCCGGCCATGGCGGTGTAAGTTGTGCAAGTATGGCACCCCGCGCGCCGAAAGAATATCGCCTCCTGGTCATCCAGTCGATTCAAGTATTCGATGACGAGAGCTGGAGTTGCGGCAAGATCGCAAGGCCCACCAACCTCGGCACAGTCGGGACAGTCGGGCGATTCAGCTTCAGAGTCAAAACATACTTCTTTTATTATTTATTTGTCTAGATTCCCATTATAATATTCCTCTGCAATCATCTTGTTCCCGGACGAGAGACGCCTCTATTTATTCACTTGTCAAAAAAGCCCAAGAAACCCTCAAAACACACAATGACGATTCGCATTGTAGGAGTGGTTGGCACCGGCGTGATTGGGGCATCATGGACTGGGTTATTCCTGGCCCACGGGCTACAAGTCCTCGTCTCCGATCCAGCCCCAGGAGCGGAACAGAAACTTGCGGATCATCTCAAGAGTATCTGGCCTACACTTGAAGGCCTCGGACTGTCTCCTAACGCGTCACTGTCCAACTATCGCTTCGTTGGTGCCAGTCTAGAAGGGCACTATGCCGATGTCGACTTCATTCAGGAGGTGAATGGTGATACCGTGAACTTCTCATTGACAATCTCACTGACGCCATAGAAACAGAATGCACCGGAGAGGGTCGAGTTGAAGACCAAGCTGCTTGGCGAAATCGATGCCGCAACGCGGCCAGAGGTTGTTATTGCCTCGTCGTCATCAGGCATCCCAAGCTCGCAGTTCATTGAGAAGTGTTCCAAGAACCCTAGCCGAGTGTTGATTGGCCATCCATTCAATCCGCCGCACCTTATGCCACTCGTCGAGGTGGTTCCTCACCCCGCCACGGACAAGGCAAGCATCGACACTGCCCTTGCATTCTACCAGTCTCTTGGACGAAGGCCGGTTCTCATTCGCCAAGAGATACCCGGTTTCGCTGCCAATCGCCTCCAGGCTGTGTTGTGCAACGAAGCTTACAGCTTGGTGAGCCGGGGAATCATGTCGGCTCAGGATCTAGGTGATATCTTTGAACGGACACGTTGCACGGCATAGCTGACCCTAGACAGATACTTGCATGACAACTAGTCTCGGTCCTCGCTGGGCTGTGACCGGTCCATTCATGTCGAACGCAATGGGTGGCGGCGGTGGAAGTGACGGTTTCAGGCACCTCTTGGAGCATCTGGGGCCTGCGACTCAGAAATGGCTTGAAGATATGAAGACCCACACGTTTGTGTGGAATGAAAAGAATCTCGATGCGCTCGGCGCAAGCGTTGCTGAAGAACTGAAGACGCGGGACGTCAAGACTCTTGAACGGGAGCGGGATGAAGTCCTCGTGGAACTCTTCCGTCTGAAGGATAAAGTGGCGGGTGGAGGCAAATAGCAGACGTATACTAGTACTTTCACCAAGAAATCGATTGAATGCTTTCGAGCCTACCTTGACTAACATATCATCATTCTGACGGTTTACCGGAATAGCTAAAGCTGAGATTCAGCCGCAACATGAGTGTGACGAAAGGCAAGGGTGTGATGCAGGGGAATGTCCAATGTATGCCTGGACTGTTCGCGGGGCTCTCGGCTTGCTGGTGATCTACGGTGGGAGTGCCTCCAATTTAGGATATTGCGATGCATAAACGAGGGCTCAGACAAGGTCCCATCGTCTCAGCTGTCGGCGTCTGCCCGAGGCCCGGAGGATGTGGGGCTGGCCGGGCCTTCCGTCACGGCGGGCACGCCGATCCCCCGCAGCAAGTGCCGATGCCTCATGCCCACCCTTGCCACCCTCGTGCATAAACGAGGATCGGGTCTCAGATTCCGCAAGCGTACTCTTAATACACAGGTGATCTACTTTGGCTTCGTCCTTGTACATTTCTTGGAGAGTCGTCAAGATTCAAACTCGACTATAAAAATGAGACGTGGAAGTCGAGCGCTTGACCACTTACTTGGGCGCTCAATGGAACATGAGTAGCAATCCGGCTCAACACCATTAAAAATAACAAAGGACATGGTGAAAGAATCGATTGTGGTCGTCGGCACAGGGTGGGCGGGTTACACCGCCATCCAACAACTAGACGAGAGCAAGCTCGAGATCACTGTCATTTCGCCCGAAGACACGAGTCCCTACACACCACTCTTGGTAAGCATGTATTTCTCCAAATAGCATGTGTATCGACTGACCGGAACAAAGGCTAGCGCCGCATGCGGTCTGTTCGACTTCTCTCTCGCCGAGGAGCCTGTGAGACACAAGAACAGAAACATCGAATTCTACAAAGCTCGTGTGGAGAGCATCGACTTCGAGTCAAAGGTTTGCAAGTGTCGCGCGGCTTGCCAAGTCACTGGGGGAGACGCGAGAACATTCGACGTTTCATACGACCGTCTCGTCCTTGCGCCGGGGTAAGCATCATCTACAAAAACTCTTCTTTCCACTTTCCATTAACGAGAGTTCGCATAGATGTGTAACAAACACCTTCGGCATCCCAGGAGCAGACGCGCATGCATTGTTCATGCGCAACGTGGCGGATGCGAAAAGAGTCCAGCACCGGATGAGACAGCTTCTGGAACTCGCCGCATTACCTGGCGTCTCTGAGCAGGAACAGCGACATCTCCTACACGTCGTCATCGTTGGCGGCGGGCCTACAGGCGTAGAGATTGCTGCTGAGATGTCGGATCTGTTCAACCAGGACTTCTCCAAACTGTATCCAAGACTGGATGGCAAGATGCGCATCACCATTTTCGACGCCGCGCACTTCATCCTGGGCGCCTTTGAAGATGCATTACGGCAGTACGCAATCGGGAGCTTCTCCAAAAGGCATGTGCAAGTCATCACGGACTCCAAGATTAAAGAGGTCACCAAAGACAGCATTACGACTGAGGCGGAGGGAAGAATCCGCTGCGGAATGGTCCTGTGGACCGCGGGTAACAAGCAATGTGCCCTCGTTGACAGCCTCGGCGTCGCAAAGGCGGACAAGCTACCGAGGATCCTGACTGATGAGTACCTGCACGTTCTGGCCACCGACAAGACACCAATTGGAGACGTTTTTGCCCTGGGCGATGCGGCCGATGTTAACAAGTACTTTCTTCCGACCACAGCCGAAGTAGCGGTTCAGAAAGCACAGTACCTTGCCGAAAAGCTGAACACGGGCTGTTTTGATCGCCCGTTTGAGTATCGAAACAAGACCCTCTTGGCGTATATTGGTGGGCATGATGGCGTCGTCTGCGGCAGGCCGGACTGGTCGGGAAACCGAGCGTGGGCGGCGTGGAGGAGTAAAAACTTGCTGTGGACGAGGAGTTGGCGACGCAAGTTTATGATTATGGCCTACTGGTTGCTGGACTGGATAGGCGGTAAGGAGATAGCTCGGGCATGAGAGGGTACGAGGCGCTCGTTCCATTCATGTTAATCAAGCTCAGAATACGATTTCCTTCGAATCAGCATATTGGCCGGGGAGTCTTTGACTCGTTTCCCAGCCATTGCATCAAACCGCTCTAGAAAGAGTACACCCCTGGTTCTGCTGTACCACCGCCGGACTTTTGGTGGCGTCGCATGCACGTCTCTGAAATGCTTAGCCATTTCATGCATGCTCTGTCAACCTGCCCAACGTTGACGACGTTTCCGCGCTGCAGGAAACCCGCATCCAAGCTACTTCGAACAAACTCACGAATTCTCGCAACGCATGTGTACCTCTCCTGAATTGCCAGCGGGGATTCGACGCACGGCAAGACCGAGCCCATGACCAGCATGGTTGTCTCATAATTCGCCAAATATAAGTATAATAGAAAATCGCCACCAGCGGCAAACTTTGCCGGGGCCCGTGGAACGAAGCGAAGCCAATTTCGAATGGGAAACATCGTGGACAACTGATCCTCGAGCGACTGGCAGTGCCATGGCAGATGACGGATGTTGTGGATGAAGTTGTAAAGGTCCTTTACGGCTGCCTTGAGATCAGCATCCAACCTACATCTGGATAACTCATGTAGAGACTCGATCATTTTGTCTAGAAGCGCGCATGCTTCGTCCGTTAATGCGCACAGATAATCTGACGGTATGATGACTTCGGTCCCCTCGGACGGAGCATACAATGGACCTCGCGGTATTGGATGTCCTTTGTCGTCTTTAGGTAGAAGCTGTGACGCAAAGGCTCATTAGTAGCCTATACACCCCAAGTGGCTTCATGACGACCTGATGGGCTTACTGCATAAATTCCTTTCAGAAATTGAACGTATTCATGCCTGTAGGCTTTTAGCACAATGTGTTGTAGGTCGCAGAGCTGGGAGAGCATACGGGTCTGTGCTGTACCACGCCATCAAGGTCGCCGATGCCATGAGCCCTTGTGAGGCAATCTGGTCTGTAGGAGACTGGGAGCGGACATTCTCCAACTCCGCAACCATACCTCGTATTGCCAGAACCCTGAACTGGCACTCCACCTCGGCCATCCCGGATGATTGCGTCAAAGTCCGTAGATGGCTGGCACCAAGGCTGCATAGGCTATATCGCAGGTGTTCGAAGCTGCCCGCCATAGCAAGAAACCTAGAGACGTAAGTCCGAGGTATATCGACGCAGTTCATGCTTCGGCGCACCTTGAGAACTGATTGACGCCAGCCAGCAGCTCGCGTTCTTCGGCAGGTTCAAGCTCTTTCCGCACAACGCAAAGATGATAGAGCAGCTCCTTGTCTTGATCCGGGGTTGGGTTGGGCCAGCCATATTGGGACACCGCCGATAAACATGTGCAGGGCGAGTGCAGAGTTGAGGTCAACGAGGTGTGCGTTTCGCCATTGCTATGTTGTGCGGATTGGGTCGAGGCTATAGCGTCCTGCGCCATGATATATTTGCAGGCCAGGGCCAGTCCCCGCCTAGCTGCCAACCGCCGACATTGCGTACTATACAAGAGGTTAGTTTGCAGCCCTGTATGATGGGAAACAATTCGGCGGCCGACCAGTGTGGTTTGAGTTCGTCGCATTTAACCCGCCTTTGTCTGCAGACATCACAGCCACTTCGCACTTTCCGATGCGTTTGCTTCATATTGGCGTGTGGAAACAACTGTTTGCCGAACAGACCTCGATGAAGAAGGTCGCAAGGTTGAACGGAGGTCGGAAGAGGTGGATGCAGGGTATGAGCTCATCCGGCATGTTGCGGGGTGCGGCGTTGAGGCTTGGATGCCGCTGCCGAGTACGGAGTAGTGGGGAGGCTAGGCCTGCTGCCAGCGGCCCCATTAGTTCGGGTTCCGCTCATTCAATCTCGTCCGACCGTTTAGCTAACTTAGGTTACTACCTACTCTCTTCGGTCCTAGAGTCGACTTCGTCTCAAGGGCGGCGGGCTCAAAAGATACGATACAGTCGCCCAGCCTGTATAAGTGGTGTGCCATCGTCGCAAAGCAGAAAGTATGCCATCTGCAGTTTCTACTTTCTCCCCTGTCCGCTGTCAACAGATGCCAGGTGACAAGCAACCCCAACTGCTATTATTGAGGGAAAACATCGCGGCGACCCATTTCGCAGCCTAAGCCATGTTGAACCACTCATGTGCCAGGACCTCTGCGACGGTCGGCCGTTCGCTTGGCCGGTACTTGAGAATCCTGTACAGCAGATCCCCTAGCAGCTTCTGCTCCTCCTCGGGCGTGTGGAATGGCTTCTTGTACTTGTTTCCCTCGTCATCTCTCAGTATCAGCCCCAGCTCGTGGTTCAATGCAATCTCGAGCTTGTGGACGCTCTCGTCCTCGGCCAGGGGCTTGCCGTCCTCACTCAAGTGGCCCCCCCGGCCCTGCCATTTATCCCACATGTCCTGCGGGGGCTTGCCGAAGAAGCCGACCATTTCGGCGAGCAGCTCGTCGCGATCGTAGATCATGTAGAAGAGCGGAATCTGCTGCCGGATCTCGAAGAGTGTACATCCCAATGCCCACATATCCGTGGCGGGACCTATCAACTCTGAGAAGTCTCCTCTTGGCTCCATGCCTTCGGACGCCTCACCCCCCGGCTCTTCGTCATCTGGCTCTCCGTTGTCAAACAGGTCGTCCTCGAGCAGCATCTCAGTTGGGAGGTAGTTTTCCGGGATCCCGAGGTTAGGGGGAGGCGATGATGCAGGGAAAGACTCGCCAAAGTCAATAAGGCAGATATCGTCCGTCAAATACTCGGCGCCGAGGCGCGACAGATCCGCTTTCCCGACTAAATACTTGGGTGTTGATGGGGGGAGCTCGTCCGATTCTGACTCCATGAATACATCGGTCTCCTCGGGCTGACCTAGAAGGGAGAGGAGCTCTTTTTCACTCAAGTGGTCCAAGTTGTTAACTTTGCGAAGGATGTTTGCTGGCCGAAAATCTAAATGGGAACTGTTAGCGACAAGGAATGTAGCGAGAGGTAGAGCCACGACGGTCTAGGCAGATCTGACCTCCGTGGCATATGCCATTCTTATGAAGAAAGCCCAGGGCTTGAGTGGCCTGTTGGCACATTCTCCTAAGAACGGGACCGGGATTCTCCATGTCACACCAAAGACCTGGTGAGACGCACTGCCCAAGCACGGGGAGCACAATGCACCGATGTGTGCCGTTAGGCCCATCCAGTGAGAAGTGCGCTCGCGGGATGGCAATGTATTCGGCCCCTGGTTCGGATCGATCAAGGCGTTCCAGAGCAAGGTCGTGCAGGTCCAAGTCCGCCACATCGGCCGTCATGACCTTGACGGCCACGTATTTGCTGTCCCGCTTGTCGCGACAGAGCCAGACCGTGCCGAATCCGCCATGGCCCAGCTTATGGGTGACGTGATATCGCTCCTCTGCGCCCAGATAATCGCCAAGGTGGATGGGGTGATGGCCCCCGTGCTGGTAGTCCTCCAGGTTCTCGAGGCCGTCCTTGACGCCATTCAGAAATGTGCCTTGAGAGGTCGTACGAATGAAGCTGTCCGGGGACCCTCTGCCGCCTGGGAATGCGCGCCTTTCAGACCTGTTCTCAAAGGCTAGTCCTGGGCTGGCGGCTGCAAGCCCTGGTTCTGCGTGGTCTGGCATGGCTGTTGACGACGATCTCGCACGGGATGGTCCTGGACAGAGGAGAAGGCTGCCAAGTACTGCGATGAAGTTTGTCGACCAGGCGAGGTGAAAAAGATACGGTTTCAAAGGGGAGAAAGCATCTGTCAAAAATGGGCAATTGATAGACGCCCGGACTTGGGACGAAAATAGAAACTGCGTTTGCAGGTGCTGATGTGAATCTCTGTGGGCACTGGTTAAGCGCCGGGAGTGCTGTAGTGTTGAGATGTCGGCCAACAGATGCCGCAAATGGCTTGATCAGCAAAATCGGCGACGAAATATTATTCGCACAAAGAAACGCTTTCATCTGCGGTAATTCTCAATCGCTTTGCCCATATATCCCATGGTACCTCCTTGTTGCTCATCATTCCCATGCGTGACCATCATTCCCGCGGGCTGGCATATTCGACGTCTGATTCCAGAGCATGACAGCCAATCTCACGAGCAAACCACATCATTGTTGGGCACGTTTTCGCTCACTATTGGATCCCCCATCCGGGCCCCCAGCTGAACGATGGTGTTTTCGTAGATCCTGGCAGAGTCCATGTGCAGCCTCTCCTCGTCAATGTCCCACGGCACGGACGTTTGGCCGCTACTGTTGCGCATCCCGGCCTCGTAATCGGTGTCCGTCTCGTCCTCTTCGTCCTCTTCATCTACTTCCCCGCTCAGGATCTCAACCATGAGGACCCGCGTCTGCTCCACCAGGCTGCGGCAGCGGACCATGTCGGTGACCGTCATACCAGCGCGCAGGCCATTCTCGAAGCCAGGCAGGGTCTCGTTGGAGTCGATGTCCTGGCCGGAGAGAATACTGGCGAAGCAGTGGTCCAGCTTGCCCAGCAGCGCAAACGTCGCTCGCGGAGCCGGCGGGAAGGACCTGACGTATTGAGTGAAATCGCTCGCCAGTCTCAATAGAAAGGGTATTTGCAGGCCAGCTGTAGTAACCATCAGCTTCATGGTCGAGATGATGGGGAGGCAATCAACTCACGTGTCCCAGACAGCCAGAGGACGTTGACGATGCCATCCAGCTCACGGCACACTTCGCCAAAGTTGTGGAATCCCACCACCGTGTCTTCCGGGTCTGGGTTGCCAAACTTCTTGACATAACGGCGGGATGTATTCAGGAGTCGCTCTTCAGCATAGCGCCTGACCATGCCCTCTTTGTTGGATCCCGGCCGCAAGGAGCTCTGTCTCGGGTGAGGCAGGCCGCTGGTGGAGCGCGTGGATGACGCGGATGGTGCTGGCGACGGAAGGCCGGCTTCGGGGAAGAACCCGCCAGACTGCTCGTATGTGGAATGTTCAGCCATTTGTGATGGCAGGCTGCGAAGATGTGATGGACGGTAGGTGTTGTGAAGCAACAAGTCCACAATGGCTCTTTGTTGCTTCACTCAATGCGCCAAAGACCGCGGAGGGCGAAGGAAGAAGGGTGAATCATAAACCTTGGCGGGAGCAGAGGGGGAACGGCATGTTTACATACGCGCCCACAACCAGCTATGTTTGGGTTATACTTTCAGGTTGCTCGACCTCATGGACGCTCTGTCAACATGAGCCACCATCACCGGGACCCAATAGGTGCACGGGGCCCCGTGCACCTATTGGGTCCCACCATCACCAGCCAGCCAAGCCAGCTTACTAACAGCGCTGTTGGAGCTACTGACGTCGTGAGTCGCAGGGGTAGCTGGGCGCGGATCATGTGACCCGGACACTATCACATTCCCCGCACCTCTCGGTGCTCCCCTGCTAGCGCATTTGTCGCACGCAGCTGGCTCCCGAAATTTTTAGCCATCCTCGACAGTCGCATCGTCAACCAGCTTCACCTCTCCATCAACCGCCATCCCCTGATCCAACAACGCCACACCGGTCGCCGCACCCAGATCCGCCTCAAAATGCCTCCCAAGCGAATGTACGTCGACGGTCCCGGCTCGCGCCGCGCGCCCAAGGGCTTCTTCGGCTCGACCTACGAGACCCTGACCTCGGCTGACAACGCCGCCGTTGTCCGGAGCATCGCCATCTTTGGGGTGAGCACATGACGCAGCTGCTGTTGGATTCAACGCCGGAGTACTGACGACTGTGATAGGCCGCTGTTGCGTTCCTTTCCAGCTCTTGGGGCGAGCTGTTGCTGCCTCCGTACGTACCCTCGACCTCCACGACGATCAATGGACTGTCGCTGACCCTTATGCGTGTACCAGGCAGTAGTTGACCCCCATCTACCCGTACGAAAACTTCCATGGCCAGGGAATTGGCCTCGACGCCGCGAGCCGACGCGAGATTCTGTATATTAGCTGGGACGACTGTACGTTAGAAGCCGGAGGGAGAACGAACGCCTTGTCTGAGAAGGGGCAAAACACCACACAAGCTGCAATGGGCACGGCGTGGCAGGGTGCGTAGACGCCCGGATTAGGAATCAAAGTTCCGCAATTAGACGAATAATTCCTCGCCGCTTTCGCTGCAGCCGTGCTTTGCGTGTGCCAGTCGAAGAAGTCGTGAATGGCTGGTGAAAAGGCAGAACAAGGTCCGCTCTGGAGAGACGACAGAGCTCAGATGGCGTGTTGAAGATTGCGGCCGGACCTTCCTCCGTTGTCTTTCAGTATCCATAGATGGAAGGCGCATCCGGCACGCCAGGCTGCCAGACAGATGCCATCTGCTGCGACTCACTGCCCCTGCCAGGCAGCCCCAAGCTCTCCCGCCGACATTCACGACCCAGCACCTCGACGCAATACTCTTAATCGAAGCGAATCAATCAACCAAGCCGCATGCTTTGCCCTAGTCCTACCCGCGTCGCAACATGTCTGCCGTCCCCCCCTTTCTCAGCATGCCGCAGAAGCCGAGCTACAACAACCCCGGCGTCCCAGGCCGCGTATCGCGTCTTCACGCCAGCGGTGCTGCTACCCGGGGGAGAGGATTGGCCCATTTGGTGTCCAAGTTCGAGATCCTCGACGCCATGTCGAGCGTTGACAACACCGTTGCGGAGGCGGAGGCGTCTGTGCTACGGGGCCACAGGAAAACGACCGTGGCGGATTCCGAGGGCAGGTTGAAGCCGCCCCTGTCCGTGGCATCGTCAAAGTCGGCAGTGTCCTTGGCTTCGGCGGCGAGGAGCGCAGGCAACGGGTCGGGCGATATGTCACCAAAACGAGTACCATCTCCTGCTGTGTCAGACAAAAGCTCTCGCGCAAAGGATCCTGAGCCTAGTGCGGGCCGATTGTCGATGGTGGCCGAGAGGAGGAGATTCTTCGAGGGGAGGCCGTCGGACAGCAATCTCAGTGAGTTGCCCTGGTCACCTTGCCTCCCCTTTGATGGTTTTGCACCCCCGCGGTGGAGTACAGTGAGGGTGTCTGGTACTGATCGTTCAACTTAGACACTTCTGGTTTCAGTCCTCAACAAAAGAAAGCCAGCAGTCGCATCAAACTTCCCCTGACATCTAGTTGGCAAAGTATGCGCACCAGGTCTCCACCGCCGAGTTCTAGATCGAATCATACGGTTCCTCAAGAAAATCCATCGAAAGCCAATGTCCCGCACCGCCTGTCCCAATGTCTTCCCTTCAGCAGGACGTTTCCGTCACTCGTTGACAGGCAGAGCACACAATCGAACAGCGGACTGCTCCCAGATGCATCTACTGCTGCTACCAACGACGATGCCAGTGAGCGAACCCCAGAATGGAGATCCTATTACTCAACTAGCTCCCGCGAGGCGCGCGACAACCCATCATGGCTGTCTTTGAAGCAGGACCAGCCTGTATCGGTGCCAAAAACGCCAGTACAGAGCCGAGAAGTCTGCACGATACTACGAGGGGCAGCAACCAGTTTGGCGAAAGGCGTTCCGACTAGGAGACTGGTGCACTCCTCCGCAAACAGCGGCGGCACCATTCGCGTTATCCGTGATTGCAATTTCGAATCACCCACCAAGTCGAACAAGACCACTACTCAATCACCCACCGTTTCGAGCCTCCAGAAGAGGGTTGATTCTCCTCGTGTGGCCGCGTCGTCGCTACTGTCCGTCTAGAGGAAGACACATGAGACGACTCCCGCGCAACCACGTCTTGGAGCAGCAGGACCCGAGCTTCACGGACCGACCATACCGGCGGTGTTTAGTGGCTCTCCGGCACCAAGAAGGCTCTGCAAGAGGCAGGCAAAGGACACCGAGGAACGTCGTGATGACCAGCCCAACCATTCGGTCACTCCCACTCCGGAAAAGAAGGCACCGCGACTTCAAGACACAATTGGCCTCTTTGAGTCCTTGAGCCGTCATTCAACGACTGACGGGCCGTCCTCAAAGGGGAACTGGCCAAGCACCAAGCAGCACGGGGCAGCTAGCCGCCACGACGAGCCACGAACCCAAAAAAGGGGTATCGGCTTGGGGTCAACTTTCAGAAAGATTTCTGGGTCTTGGAGCAGGATTCGGCTGGCAAGGGCCATGGGCAGACAATCAAACACTGCGTATACAGAAATCGACACCGGCAGAGTTGCGAGCAACACTCAGTCAGTCCGGTTGGGGAAAAATGAAAGGCAAACGCCCAGCAGGTTACACGAAGACGATTCACAGACATATTTGATCGGCTTGGCGACACTAGACTTGATTGACATCGAGGCTGCGATGCCCGGCTCCACGCTGCCATCAATCGGCAGAACTTTTTTTTGCCCTTGGGATGGAGAAGGCAGTCAAAGTGACGATGTTCACGTGCCACAGGAAGAGAATATTGACAGCAGGGACAGCTCGCCTTCGAGTCAGGACGCTCAGAGAAAAGGGTCGCAAGGTAAGACGGACGCGGAGACAAGAACCGCCGAAACCGCCCGTACCTCAAGCTCGGATCACGAAACGCATGAGCAACGTCGCAGCCGTCGTGTGTCGAGTCGGCGGTGGGTCTCCCGCAGCAGCGGTACACTGGTCGCGCGGGTTCAGTGCGCGCTGGAGCAGCCGCGGCCAGTGAGGGCCAACGAGGTGAAGCGACTGGTGAGCTTGTGCAGGGACAAGGTGACGGGGCGGAAGGGCCGCGGTGTGTCCGAGTAGGCGTGTGTGCGGGCAGGCTTTGTGCCTCGTGAGTAGGGGGCAATATGTACGAGGCAGAGTATGGGATATTGCGTCGGGGGTAGTGATACAGTGGCTACGTTGCATGTCATTTAGCTGTATGCCAGAGTTGTCGGAGGGAGGCCCTTAAGCATGAGCAATACACGTATGCAGTCTCTCACGAATTCACAAAGCATTGCAAGAAGGATTAAGTTGCAATGCAAATAAACTTTTGCCTTGACCGATATTAATGCCGTAAAAGAAAAAGCCAGTCCAGGCTTGGGGACTTGATCCGTCCAGGCTTGGCTAATGCGACGAGTATTCCCAAACTGCCATTACCCTCAATTATTCCAGAGCGAGCTTGCCTAATAACATGCTCCTTTGCCATCCTTTTCCCCTAGACTCCGTAAATGCCATAGTGGCATGTGTGTTTTTGTTTGCTCGTAGAACGCCGGGAGCGCGCTAGAAGAACACCTAGACCTCCTCGTCGTTCTGCCCCTGGTCCCGTTGTCCAGCCAGCGCACTCGTAGAGTCGATATGGCGCAGCTCGAGGTCAAAGTGGTCCACCGCCGGGGCGACGGCGCCCTTGCCGCCGCGCTCGCCCCTGGACAGCTCGCCCCTGGACAGGAGGGAGCCGCGGCGGGTGGTGGGGCTGGAGCCGCAGCTGGTGGTCATGCTGGGGATCTTAAAGGCCGGCAGGCCGGTGGAGGCGGTGGTGGTGGCGGAGCCGAGGTGGCGGGCGCCCGAGGAGCCGGAGCCGGCGTTGGGGTAGTAGGCGAGGTTGTGCGTACTGCTGGCGGAGGCGTTGCGCAGGGAGATTTGCTGGGCGGCCATGGTGCCGAGGGGGAGGATGAGGGCGACGGAGGTGAGTGTCAGGGAGCCGGCTTCGAAGTTTTGGAAGGTGCCCCATTCGAGGCCGGCGAAGATGACTGGAGGGGAGTTAGTGGCCTCGTTCCATGTGAGAGCTGGGGAGGGAAAGGGGGCGTACCTGGCACAATCATGAGGATGCCGTTGGTCATGACGAGCAGCTCCATCGACGTCAGCGTCCTGGCCGAGGGCAGGATGCCGCGGTTCCGGACGAGGTGCATGACGAGCTTCAAGTTGAAGAGCGCGCAGAACCAAAAGATGGATATCGCGTTGGTGATGACGGCCGCGTGGACGACCCACATGCTGGCCACGGCCGGCGTGAGGGCCAGCACGGCCTCGTTCTGGATGACAGTGTACGCGAGGCGGAAGCCGATGGTCAGCAGCGTCACGACTAGCGACGCCGCCGCGAGGCCGTACTTTGCGGGCTCCGGCCACAGCGTGACCATGGTCCAGGCCTGGTTCATGAGCGCGGCCTCGACGACGACGACGAGCACGAGCGACATGGTGTTGCCCGCGACGCTTGAGTACAGGTAGCTCCGCGGCACGGATGAGAAGTCGCCCGAGTGCAGCTGGTAGAAGTGGACGATGGGCGAGAGGAAGTAGGCGACGAGCAGGCTGTTGCGGACGATGACGACGGCGAGGGCGAGCATGTGCAGCAGGGCGGACGGCCGGCGCAGCTTCGACGACGGGGTGGTGACGGCGAGGACGGCGAGCAGCATGATGAGGCAGGCGCCGATCTGGATGCCGTAGTTGAGGGTGACGCTGACGGACAAGTCGCTGTAGGCGTCGACGGCCGGGATGGGCACGGCGATGGGGGTCTTGCCGTCGGGGCCGAGGAAGGTGACGTTTTGCGTGAGGGGGTCGAAGTGCTCCGGCGAGGTTGACGGGTCCATCGTGGGCTGCTGCTGGGCCGAAGCTGCTATGGATACCTGGCGTTGTGTCGGGTGGTCTGTGGCTGCTGGTCCGTGGTTGACGAGGCTCGTGAGGAAAATGAGTGACGGGGATGCGGCGTGTAACACGGCGAGACGAGTGCGACTCGAGCTTGAAGGCGAACCAAGGCGGCTGAAGATGAAGAGATGAAGACGACGGCGATGATGATTATAAAGGCGAAGAGATGGGAAAACCCAAGCTGCGGAAAGCAATCAGCGCGGCGAGCCTCTTGACGGCCGTCTCGCCCTATATTGTACCCTCGCGATTGTCCTCGGCATCACCCGGCCTCACTCACTCACAAGAATAGGCCCGGCACTCGCATTGTCGCAGACACACACACAACGCACGCGCAGCCGCACACCTCGCCATGCCCGCAGGCAGCGAGTTTACCTTTGCAGCGCTGGCCCGACGAGAATGCACGGACAACAATGGGCAGCCTCGCGGGAGTGGCGCCGCGCCGGCGACCGGGCCTTGGTATTGTGCTGTGGGCCCCGCGCGCCGGCCTTAGCATTGTAGTTGAGACAAGCTGGACGCCGGCGCCGGGGGGCGGGGGCCCACCCGACGGCGCCCTGGGTGCGAGGTGCAGCATTCCCCCCGGCAGTGGCCCGCGGTCGGGCCCAGCGGCGACCTGTGCTGCGAGAAGCTTATATCGCTATACGCCCCTGCCCAGCCTTGTAGAAGGTGCGCTGTAGAAGTTTGGCTGGCCGGGATGGGGTTGATGGACCCCTGACCGATCCACGTCTGCGGGCCGTGGATGCTGCAGCTGGTGTTCGTCTGGATATGCCGGGCCGTGTCTTGGATGGATGCTGCCCTTGGTCGCAGAAGAGAGACAAGAGGAGCCAGTCGTCTCCGGCTGCGCATGCCGTTCTGGGCCGCCGCCTCTTCCGCTGTCGATGACAATGCCCACGCTGCGTCTCTGGCTGCGTCTCTGGCTGCGTCTCTGGCTGCGTCTCTGGCGCACGCCGACCATGCACATGTCACGAACCTGATGGGACGGACGCACAGCAAACAATGTCACGAGGGTCGTAATCTCGTCTTTCTTCTCCCCTAAACGGGAAGCGGCGGGCCTCGAACGAGCCATGGACAATATCAACGTTTGCTGTCGCGAGGCTCGCCCACACCCTCCCGCCCCCAATTACCCGTCGCCACAACTCGTCTCTCCCTCCACCACGGCATTTTATCCGCCGTCATGGCGCCATGCCCATGCCCTGCCCAATCTTCCTCACCAGCGCCTTCTTCAAGTACCACTCCCGCGCGAGCGAGCGCGTCATCTTGGCGAAGACTGCCGGCGAGATGCGGCCGCGCTCGACCGCCCTCCCCAGCATGAAGATTGCGTCCCCCAGCGCCCGCTCCTCCGCCACCAGCGTGTACAGCTGGTTCGACACCACCGTCGGCGCCACTAGCAGCTCGTCAATGTCCGCGGCCGGGTGGTTCTTGGAGCCCTCGATGACGTTGTCGGCCTTGCGGAGCGCGTCGTGGAGGATGTTTGCGTTGGACGAGAGCACATTGGACAGCTGCGTGAGCTGGCTCATTTCCGACTGCAGGGCCGGCACCGCCGACTGCATGGCCGTGCGCTGCGCCCTGAGGCCGGCCATGCTCGACTCGTTCTGCTGCCGGCTGCGCTGCCGGACAGCCGCCAGTGTCTGGGCCAGTTGCCTGAGCAGCGCGTCCTTTTCGGGGTTTGGCGGGATGGGAGGCGCTGCCACGACTGACTGCGCGGGCACCTCTAGAGTCAGGGGCTCGTCGAGGATATTCGGAGGCGGAGGCGCGGGCTGGGGCTGCGGTTTTACAGCCGCTGTTCCGTTCCATGATGGAGGCGGGCCCTGAGGCTGCCACTGTCCTTGAGGAGGATACGCTGGTGGTTGTTGTGATCCGTACGGTAGGTTTTGTGTCTGAGGCATAGAGGGGTGTGGAGGCGCCGGTACGTGGCTCATATGCTGCTGTGGGAGTTGCTGTGGGAGTTGCTGCGGTTGCGACTGCGGTTGAGGTCGAGGCACAGGCTGGCCTGGTGGCCCTGGCGCATGAGCCTGTGGCAGAGGGGGTGCGGATTCGTAACGTGATCGTATGGGAGACTGCGTAGGGACAGCTTCAGAGGGTGTGCGGGAGGGCGGAGAAATGGAGACGGGCGAGCGAGGGTCGTGATATGGCTTCGGTGGCGGCGGCGGCGGACGGGACTCGGTCGGGCTACGCGGAGGTTGACTCGCCGGATTTGGGCTCGCGGCCATCTCCGGGGGTAGAGGCGGCACGGGAGGCGGCATCGGAGTCGGCAGGGAGCTTTGCGCCGGTCTCTGGGCCTGCCGCGAGATGACTGGAGGCTCCTTGGCGAAGACATCGGAGAGGACGTTGAGGAAGTCCTCCAGCGTCGATTTCTAGGAGCCAACTACAGTCAGCAGGTTTCAAGGCGCGCATTGAGCCGGGGAAAACTGACATCCCAAAACTCAGCCCACCTCACGAGGTATGGATGGTACACCTGGCCCTGAGGGTCGACGTGCTGCCCCGGGCGCACCATCATGGTCTCGGTCGGCGTCACGTAGACGAGCGGGGGCTCGCGCGGGTACGCGTGCGGCACCCATATCGACAGCGGGAACCTGTACGTGCTCCCGCGGAAGACGACGGGCAGCGTGCCCGAGATGTGCAGCAGCAGCGCGCTGGTGCCGTCGGGGAAGGCTGCGGGCAGGAGACGTCAGCGGTCGCGAGCTCGAGCTCGTGGGGGCCGCAGGCAGCGGGGGAGGGCCGTACTGTGCACGTCGGTCCGGGGCGCGAGCGTCGAGAAGCGGCTCAGCGCGCGGGCGACGTCGCTGTACGTGCGGTTGACGTCGTGGTATTCCTGCGGAGGAGAGCGCGCGAGGTTAGCGGGCGGGTGCGCGTGGTGACGACGACGGCTGGCGGGGAGGAGCTGCAAGACGAGGCACGTACGCTGGTCAGGATGCTGTACAGCCAGTTCAGGACGTGCTGCTGGACGGGCATCGTCGCGGAGGGGCCACGGCGGCGAGCCGATCGCGTCTGGTTGCGCGCAGGGAGCGTGTTTGAAGAGCGTAGATGTGAGGAAGCTCATTAGTTGGTGTTTGGTGTTGGAGCTGTGTGGTGACGGCTGAGGTGGGGTCCAGTGACACGACGCTACGAATAATACTCCGTGCGGAGGACACTCCAGTCGTACGAAGTATTACTTAACCTACAAATACGACCCTGGTTATGTACATCCAAGAGTGCACTTTCTTTGGGCCCAACATTCGTACGAAGAACGTCGAGATACAATAGCAAAGAGTCTTACTCCGTACTATTTTCAAACACGCACATCTCTACTCGAGCCTACTTTTTTTGCCCTTCTCGTGGCCCCACAGCCACATCGCCACGCTATACTTCTATAAGCGCATGGCAGTCAGAAGCATCACAATAACTCGTCTTTTGCTTCCAACGTGGCAGGACCTTGATAAGTATACCTCTAACTCTATGCCGTCTTTTCCATCCATCCCCTCTGTTTCCCTTAATTGCCTCCGTTCCCGCTATCCCCTCCTTCCCTTAGTATAATAGTTTTCCCTGCGGATTTGCGGGTTTATGTAGCCGACATCTCTTCTTGGTCTAATGCTATCATCTATAATCTTTAGAAGCCTTGTATTTTATCGAGCTCGACTTGCGGGAGGTTACGGCGTCGATGGCCTGAATCGGTAACTTCGTAGAAGCCCAAGGTAGTCAAGGCGGGTGCGTACAGCACCTTGAGCACCTACCGCAGCGAGACCCCCAGCCGATCATCGATATCAGCTGCGGCTTGAGACACGTCAAGTGCTCAACCCCGATGCAAAGTGGCAACCCATAATTAGCCATTTCTATCTTTGAATGGCTCCATAACAATGAACGTGGCGGAAGGCGAGTTGCTGTTTACGGCTCGACAACTCCCCGGCCCCCATCTCCCTCCAGCAGCTGCTACCCTATAGCGACCAGCGAGACAATGCTGTTCTTCAATTCTCGACTCTGTCATCGCTAATACGAGAACCGCTGGCTTAAATCCCTCCTAGAAGTGAGAGTGGCATTCGTGTGATATGGGGCTTGTTCTCGTCCCCATCATGGTGGCGCACTCTCGTGACCCATGCATGGTGCGTGCTTCGTGAACAAACATCGAGGCCATTGTCGTTTTATTCAAGACTCTGCGGGGACCAATGGCCATGTTTGCCACCTCTTTAGCTGCATGGAATTGGAGGATCGCGCTGCCAACGAATAGAACCTGTTAGAAGGTGCATCGGCAATCGAGAACGTGGCCACCGATGAGTTGGACGAGTGTCTACGGCAACTCGGCCAGCCTTCCTCAACCAACAGCCAGCTGCCCTAGGAACTCTGGGTGCATTGTTATTGTCCGCATTATTCTCCGTTTGCTCCATTCCGACGCCCGGTAGAGGCTGTTGCCTGACGCCTTCGCCTGGGGTGATCCAACAGTGTGTGCGTCCGTGTCGCCCGACCCGAAACGTCCGACTTCTGCCGGCTAGCCATTTTCTCGCTCTCGGATTTCAAAGCCGCTCGAAACTATATTATATACCGCGCTCCCGCACCCGCTCCACCCAGTCACGCCACTCTCGGACTTTTTCAACAAGCAAGAAACATCGACTGTCTTTCGAGTCCGTAACCTCGCCTTTGCCGTCGTCGTCGTCACCAGCAGTTGAGGGCTGCTCCCGGCCATCATGCTGTCTCCCATCCCCGTGCTCGAGGACTACCGGCTCTCGGCGACGCACGGCTTCCTGCCCGACACGCTTCCGTTGACCCGGCTCCCGGACCCGTACTACAACAAGTGGGAGGCCGTCGCCGCCAACCTCCAAGCGCAGATCCTCAGCCGGCGGCTGCGCGGCGTCGTCGACCGCCTGCCCGTGCTGTCCACGGCCGGCCTGGAGCACGATGCCGAGTGGCGCCGCGCGTACTCGCTGCTGTGCTTCATCGCGCACGCCTACATCTGGGGCGGCGACTCGCCCGCGGACCGCCTGCCGCCGCCCATCGCCGTGCCGCTGCTCGAGATCGCCACGCGCCTCGAGCTGCCCCCCGTGGCCACCTACGCCGCCGTCTGCCTGTGGAACTACAAGCCGCTCTTCTTCGACGAGGAGATCGACAACCTCGAGAACCTGGCCACGCTCAACACCTTCACCGGCTCCATCGACGAGTCGTGGTTCTACCTGGTCTCGGTGGCCATCGAGGCCCGCGGCGCGCCCATCCTCGCCCTCATGCTCACGGCCATGGGCGCCACGCGGCAGGACGACGCCGACACCGTCACCCGCTGCCTGCGCGCCTTTGCCGAGCGCCTGACGGACCTGACGCTCATCCTGCAGCGCATGCACGAGAGCTGCGACCCCGTCATCTTCTACCACCGCATCCGCCCGTTCCTCGCCGGCAGCAAGAACATGGCCGAGGCCGGCCTGCCCGACGGCGTCGTCTACGAGGACGGCTCCGGCACCGAGACGTACCGCCAGTACAGCGGCGGCAGCAACGCGCAGAGCAGCCTGATCCAGTTCTTCGACATTGCGCTCGGCATCCACCACCGGCCCACGGGCGAGAGGGCCGACGCCGCCGCCGCCGCCGCCTCCGAGCCGGAGCGCGAGGGTCGGCCCCCCGTTGCGCACGTGAAGAGGAGGAACAACTTCATCCAGGAGATGCGCAAGTACATGCCCGGCCCGCACGCGCGCTTCCTCGACGACGTGGCGCGCGTGGCCAACATCCGCGAGTACGTCGAGGCGCACCCGGCGGACCGCGACCTGTGCCTGGCCTACGACGCGTGCCTGGCCATGCTGAGCGCCTTTCGAGACAAGCACATCGCCATCGTCGCGCGGTACATCATCAACCCGTCGCGCGAGGCGCGCGCCCGCAGCCGCTCGCGCAGCCGGGACCCCGTGGCGAGGAAGCGCGTCAACCTCGCGACGGCGTCCAAGAAGGCGCACGACCGCGGGCAACGGGGCACCGGCGGCACGGCGCTGATTCCGTTCCTCAAGCAGGCGCGCGACGAGACGGGCGAGGGGGCGGTCGAGGAGTGGACCAGGCGGTTCATGAAGCGCACCATGGCCAGCGACCACCGCGCGGACCTGCTCTTCGGGAAGCCGGAGCAGGCGGCCGTCGTGGGAAAGGAGAATGTGGAAATCAAGGGCCTGGCTGGGTCGTGGACCATGGAGGACGATGTTGGCGGAATCTGCCAGTTTTAACGGGCAACTATTCAACTGTACGACTAATCTTACGACGAATGAGCGACGATCAAACACGCACGAAAACATCCCAACAGCTTCAACGAAGAGTGCCACACATCCTTCAACAAGGCACGGCGCGGCCCACACATCACCACCCCGGAGCCGCCGGAAAACTCGCATCATCCGCCCTCACGCAGCCGGTAATGGCCGTCAGCTGCGCCGGGCACCTGACCTGCTGAAAGTCAAAGTCCGGGTTGTCCGCGTTCAGGAACCAGTCGAACCGCCAGGAGCACCCGGCCTGCAGCTTCACCGGCATCTGGCCGCACTGGTCCCGCGACGAGACGCCGCCGTACTGGGCGCCGGGGATGCCGCCGAACTCGGGCGTGCAGCCGTCGAAGAGGCCCACGCCGCCGCCGGGGATCATCATGTCGAAGTGGTTGTTGGCGAGGTCGCCGCCCGTGTTGGTGGACTGCACGACCATGGTCTTGCCCGCGACGGGGCCAGACGTGAACTTGAGGCTGCGGCGGACAAGTCAGATGACACTCTCGAGACACAGAGACGGGGTACGGGACGGACGCATAGCAGGCGCAGCACCAGCTCGACTCGGTGCCGCCGTTGATGGCCGTAGCGGCGAATCCGTATGCGAGGTTGTCGTCGACGGCCCAGGGGGAGTTGCTGGTGCACGCAAAGGCCGTGCCGCCGTCGCAGCCGCTCTGCGTGTTGGGGTCGCTCAGCGGGTTGTCGTCCTTGTCGCACGTACGCACGGGCGCGCTGACGGAGGCCTTGCCGGACCAGGCGCACGAGGGCTTGCAGCAGTCCCAGTAGCGGGTAGAGTGGCCGGCGCCGGACGCGGCGAGGGCCGCGCCGGAGACGCTGGTGAGGAGGAGAGCCTTGATGATAGAGAAGTGCATGGCGAAGGGATGGGTATGAGATGGGTCTTGATTCTGAAAGAAGTGCTATGAGGTGTATGAGATGTTGATGAGAATTGTACAACAGACAGACTCCGCCGAGACTTTACTCCTTTTATAGATACTCTGAACTCTCCCCATCATGAGTTGAGCCGTGCAAGCACCTGCCGAGGCCATTCGTGATACCCATCCCCCCAACTCCGCGGCTAGATCGTATATAGAAGTTGCAACCGCTTCAACCTCACAATCTGGAGTTGTCCCCAGAGCGGGAGGGTTACAACCGGAGTGACGCGCCGCATAGCCGCCCACCCTTACCCCAGACGGCAGACCCGGACGCGACACCTGCCAAGCGACGCAATCCTTCCGGCACTCGGGGAGGATATTTGCCGTCTGGGGTAGGATCTGGCGAGTTTAGCCAGGGGCAGTGGCAGAGCAGGGATCGACTTTGCAGGAGAGCAGAGTGAGGGGATCAGCTGTGCTGTGCTGGGAATGGCATGGCTTGCACCTGAAACTAGAGTCGGTCCGACGTTGACAGGCGGGAAGACGGGCCGCGAGAGTAAATTGACGTTGCACTTTGGACGACGGGTTTAGGATAGGGTTAGATAGATTGAGTTGGGAGGGACAGAGTCGTCTCGTTGGAGCGTTGTCGTGGTGAGAGAATGTATTTGGTACTCTGACTACGAAGTCCTCGTACACATGTAGAGGAGATCGTGAAGGCGCACTAGCTATGCAGCAACAACAGTGCAACTAGATACAATCATACATTGAAAGAACTCCAACCACTGAACCAGGTAGAGGTCATTGTCGACAGGGTTCATGGAGGCATCACGGAGACTGATCAAGTGTCCACCGGCGTATGGCACAGCCCGATGTTGCTGTGAGGAAACAGCGCCGAAACGAGCGAGGAAGATGCGTAGACATTGGTATATTTTCCAGCAGAGGAATTTCGCCCCTTCAAAGTGTCTGCCACGCTGCTGGAGATGAATGCTACCTACTTGAACGGCTCTGGTTGAGACTTGAGAGGCGACGAAACGCCTCCGCCTATGCTTAGGTAATCGGTCGCAGGACCAACCCGCGTTTCCCAATACGGACTAGCGGCTTTCCTCCTGCAAGGCGCGTTCAGGCAGAGCACTTCTTGTGCTTCTGTGGCGCTTCGTCTTTGCAGTGAACTCTGCATCACCAACAAACTCACGACCCTCGAGCCTCGACGCTCCATCGCTCGCCCGTCGCCAGCCCGCCCGACATCCGCGTACACGCCGTCGCTCATCTGCTGGGCTGCGCTCGCCGATGCCAACGCGGTGCCACAGGCGCCAGGCCCAGCACTGACCCGCCCTGATTTCTCAGCGAGAGCCTTCTCCAGCATCGTTCGTCGCCCGACACACGGACCCGCGAGTCGGCAGCAAAGGCTGCTCCCGGAGTCGCAGGATCGACACATCGCCACGAAGCATCTTGCAGCCTACCCAGCAACCGACGGACACCTGGCTGCGAGCCCCCGCCGTTCACCATGGCCGACTACGAGGATGAATACGACTACGAGAACTACGGAGAGGAGGAGGAGGGCATCACGCCCGAGGACTGCTGGACCGTCATCTCGTCCTTTTTCGAGACCAAGGGCCTCGTGTCGCAGCAGACCGACTCCTTCGACGAGTTTACCCAGACTACCATCCAGGATCTGGTGAATGAGTACTCGACCATCACCCTCGACCAGCCCAACCCGCCCTCGCCACCGGGCACGAAGATTGCTCTGCGTCGATACGAAATCAAATTTGGCACCGTCATGGTGTCTCGCCCGACAATCTCGGAAACGGACGGCACCGTCACGTCGCTGCTGCCGTACGAGTGCCGAGATCGCAACTTGACCTACGCCAGTCCCCTGTACATCAACATCACCAAAAAGGTGTCGGCTGCCGTCGAGAAGGAGGTCCCGCTGCACGAGATGGACGAGGCCCAGCATGCAGAGTATGCCAAGACCGGCGAGAACCCCACGAAGCTGGTTTGGGAGCAGGAGGAGAGCGGTGAGGACGACGATCCCAACAAGTCAGCAGACTGGAAGAATATGGTCTTTGTCGGCAAGCTGCCCATCATGGTCAAGTCCAAGATCTGCCATCTCAGCCGCGAGACGGACGAGAACCTGTTCCTCGTCAACGAGTGCCCCTACGATCAGGGTGGCTACTTTGTTATCAACGGTAGCGAAAAGGTCCTGATCGCCCAGGAACGCTCGGCTGCGAACATCGTCCAGGTCTTCAAGAAGGCCCAGCCCAGCCCATATACCTATACCGCCGAGATCAGGAGTGCGCTGGAGAAGGGTTCGCGGCTCATTTCGAGTCTCATGCTGAAGCTGTATGGCAAGGGCGACTCTGCTCGCGGTGGCTTCGGTCAGACCATCCACACCACGCTCCCCTTTGTCAAGTCGGATTTGCCCGTCGCCATCGTTTTCCGAGCTCTGGGTGTTGTTTCCGACGAAGACATCCTGAATCACATCTGCTACGACCGCAAGGATAGTCAGATGCTCGAGATGCTTCGTCCCTGCATCGAGGAGGCCTTCTGCGTCCAGGATCGCGAGGTGGCGCTCGACTTTATCGGCAAGCGAGGAAACCGTGACCAGGCTGGTCTGGGCCGTGAGAAGCGAGTGCGCGTGGCCAAGGATATTCTCCAAAAGGAGACCCTGCCTCACATTTCCCAGTCAGAGGGCAGTGAGACGAGAAAGGCCTTCTTCCTTGGGTACATGGTCCACAAGCTTCTGCAGTGTGCCCTTGGACGACGGGAGCCCGACGACCGTGATCACTTTGGCAAGAAGCGACTCGATCTGGCAGGTCCCCTGTTGGCCAAGCTGTTCCGTGGCATCATTCGCAGGATGAACACTGAACTCTCCAACTACCTCAGACGATGCGTGGAGGGCAACCGGCACTTCAACCTGGCGGTGGGTATCAAGCCCGGAACGCTGTCCAACGGCTTGAAATACTCGCTTGCAACGGGCAACTGGGGTGACCAGAAGAAGGCGATGAGCTCGACTGCTGGTGTCTCACAGGTGCTCAACCGCTACACCTTTGCTTCCACCCTGTCGCATTTGCGACGTACCAACACACCGATTGGCCGAGACGGAAAACTCGCCAAGCCGCGCCAGCTGCACAACACGCATTGGGGACTCGTTTGCCCGGCCGAAACCCCCGAAGGACAAGCTTGCGGCCTGGTCAAGAACTTGTCTCTGATGTGCTACGTCAGTGTCGGCTCCCCGTCTGAGCCTCTGATCGAGTTCATGATCAACCGAGGTATGGAGGTGGTGGAGGAGTACGAACCCCTGAGATACCCGCATGCCACCAAGATCTTCGTCAACGGAGTCTGGGTCGGCGTGCACCAGGATCCGAAGCACCTGGTCAACCAGGTGCTGGACACTCGGCGGAAGTCTTACCTGCAGTTTGAGGTGTCCCTCATCAGAGAAATCAGGGATCAAGAGTTCAAGATCTTCTCTGATGCCGGACGAGTCATGCGGCCATGCTTCACCGTCCAGCAAGAAGATGACCCGGACGCGGGGATGTACAAGGGTCATCTGGTGCTGACCAAGGATCTGGTCAACAGGCTTGCCAAGGAGCAGTCAGAGCCTCCGGAGGAGCCCTCCATGAAGATTGGCTGGGAAGGCCTCATCCGCGCCGGAGCGGTGGAGTATCTGGATGCCGAGGAGGAGGAGACGTCGATGATTTGCATGACTCCCGAGGACCTGGAGCTGTATCGTCTTCAGAAGGCCGGCATCGCGCTGGACGACGACCCCGGCGATGACCTCAACAAGCGACTGAAGACGAAGACGAACCCCACGACGCACATGTACACGCACTGCGAGATCCACCCCAGCATGATTCTGGGTATCTGCGCCAGCATCATTCCCTTCCCCGATCACAACCAGGTACGTTACCCCATCTCAACCTGTTCATATCTAGTGCGCCAGCGTTAACATTCCTCCTAGTCCCCTCGTAACACCTACCAGTCTGCCATGGGTAAGCAGGCCATGGGTTTCTTCCTCACCAACTACTCCCGACGCATGGACACCATGTCCAACATCTTGTATTACCCGCAGAAGCCGCTGGCGACAACCCGATCCATGGAGTTCCTCAAGTTCCGAGAACTGCCCGCTGGCCAGAACGCGATAGTGGCGATTTCTTGCTATTCGGGCTACAATCAAGAAGATTCGGTCATTATGAACCAGAGCAGCATCGACAGAGGCCTCTTCCGAAGCTTGTTCTTCCGGTCGTACTCGGATCAGGAGAAAAAGGTCGGCCTCAACTACACCGAGGTGTTTGAGAAGCCGTTCCACCAGAGCACGCTTCGCATGAAGCACGGCACGTACGACAAGCTCGACGAGGACGGCATCGTCGCGCCTGGCGTCCGAGTTTCCGGAGAAGACATCATCATCGGCAAGACGGCGCCGATTGACCAGGAGAGCCAGGATCTGGGAACGCGGACGAGCGTGCACCAGCGGCGTGACATTTCGACCCCGCTGCGAAGCACGGAAAACGGCATCATCGACTCCGTCGTGGTCACAGTCAACGCGGACAATGTCAAGTACGTCAAGGTGCGGGTGCGAACCACCAAGATCCCCCAGATCGGAGACAAGTTTGCGTCTCGTCACGGTCAAAAGGGTACCATCGGCGTGACGTACCGACAAGAGGACATGCCGTTTACGAGAGAGGGCGTGACGCCCGACATCATCATCAACCCCCACGCTATTCCGTCGCGAATGACGATTGCTCACTTGATCGAGTGTCTCCTTAGTAAAGTTTCCACGCTTGAGGGCATGGAGGGTGATGCAACACCGTTTACGGACGTGACGGTGGACTCGGTGTCGGAGCTGCTGCGGAAGCACGGGTACCAGTCGCGTGGCTTCGAGATCATGTACAACGGACACACGGGCCGCAAGCTGAGGGCGCAGGTCTTCTTCGGGCCGACGTACTACCAGCGACTGCGTCACATGGTGGACGACAAGATCCACGCGCGAGCCCGTGGCCCGGTGCAGATCATGACGAGACAGCCCGTCGAGGGTCGTGCGAGAGACGGCGGTCTCCGATTCGGAGAAATGGAGCGTGATTGCATGATTGCCCACGGTGCGGCGGCCTTCTTGAAGGAACGTCTGTTTGAGGTTTCGGACGCGTTCCGAGTCCACATTTGCGAAATCTGCGGACTCATGACGCCGATTGCGTAAGTTCCCCCATCCGCAGTCTACGGTGTATCAGGGCTAACATGACACTCAGAAACCTCTCCAAGCAGTCGTTTGAATGCCGACCGTGCAAGAACAAGACCAAGATTGCTCAAATCCACATTCCCTACGCCGCCAAGCTGCTGTTCCAGGAGCTGCAGGCCATGAATATTGCAGCAAGAATGTTTACGAACCGATCCGGCGCGTCCGTCCGATAAGGAGCGGTGCCGGAGGACACGGAGAAGGACTTGAAGAGGAAAAAAAATGAATTGGTATTTTAGAGATTGGTGAGGAGATTGTGGGTTCGGGGGAGACGGCGCATGTATGTATTCGGGATGGCTGCATGCTCTTGCTAGCTGTTCCGCTGTCACGGCTATATCACCTGCTGCGGCGGTGAATTGTACCAATAGTAGGATAATATACAGGGGCAAAGCAACGCGGGTGCTCCCGGCGTGAAGATGTGTTGTACAGGATATGATACAGATGTGTACATGTGCAGGTGAAGGAGGTGTTTCCCGTCAAGGTGCTATCTCGGCGCAGGGGCTTTGGCGTCGGCTTCTGACGTGGAGTCGTGGACGGTCTGGTGGCGCTTGTACTCGGCCTCGAGCTCGCGCTGCATGTCAAAATCGAGCTGGCGCTCGCGCTTGACGCGCTGCTGCTCCATGTCGCGGACGACGCCTTCGTGCATGGCCTGCTGGAGGTTAGTTACGGGGCGTTTCCCACTCTCGCGGCGAGCGCTGTGGGTTCAGAGGGGCGTACGGCTTGTTCGGCCTTTTGCTGGAAGTGGACGAAGAGGATGGTCGTGGCGGCGAAGAGGGACGTTGCGCCGAGGGTGAGCTTGGAGGCGCGCGACATGGTGGCCGTCTCGTCTCTGTTGGACGACTTTCTCGGTCGTGTTATCGTTGTAGGTTGGCTGGGTCGAGAGCGAGCTCCCAATCGAGAGGGGGAATGCCAGACACTCGCGGTGCGAAGCAGTTTGCGATCCGTGTGTCGTGCAGTCTACGGCGTGGGGGGAGTGCGGCCGTTCGTGGTCGAGGTTGGCGGAAGAAGAAGAGGCATCGTGAGCTTTTGCGGCCTGCGATGGCATGGACTGACAGCTCCCCTGTAGTGGTGGGGTCAGGCGCTGAAACGGCGGAACTGGGCGAGGTACGCGCCGCTTTGGTGCGCACCCCTGCGTACGCGGATGTACCTCCCGCTAGCACCCGCTCTGCCGCATTACCTCACCAACGAGCCGCCGTCGTCAGTCGTCAACGCTGCACCTCACCACCGCCCGCCCATCCATCCACCATCCAGACTTCCACCCCGCCTGCGCACCAGCTCATCGAAACGCCCTCGCCTCTGCCCAGCATGGTCCGTCGACGGTGCGCCCGAGTTTGGCCGTGGAGATTGCTAACGGGATGCAGTCGGCCCAGAACTCGGCGGGCATCCAGACGCTCCTCGATGTGCGTCCGCGCCGGCATCAGCCACCCTTGGTCTGCCTACGCAGCTAGATAGCTAACCCGCCTACGCGCAGGCCGAGCGAGAAGCTTCAAAGATTGTACAGAAGGGTAACGTCGCTGCTCTTGTGCGTCTGAAGCCGTTGCTAACCTCGTCCAGCCCGCGAATGTGAGCCCCCCCCCGACGACAAGGAAGCAAGCCCCGAACATCGATGTTGAACGGTCGTTGTAGTCCGCACGAAGCGCGTCAAGGAGGCCCGCGATGAGGCAAAGAAGGAGATAGCCGAGTACAAGGCCAACAAGGACGACGAGTTCAAAAAGTTCGAGTCCGAGGTACGCCCGCATTTTCCCTTATCGAAACACCTCCCTCCGCTCCAAGCCTACCCATCCGTCAAATACCACGTTGGGGGATAGAGAGAGAGCATTTAGCTGACCCGGCGCAGCACAGCAGAGGCAACAAGGAAGCCGAGAACGAAGCCTCCAAGGAAGCCGACTCGCAGATCAAGATCATCCGGGAGGCCGGCCAAAAGGGCCAGGCCGCCGTCGTCAAGAACCTGCTCGGCGCCGTCTTCGAGGTCAAGCCCGTGCCGCCGTCCAAGGCTTGAGGCGTGAGCGTTTAGATTGGGCGTGGCCGTGTGAATACGTGTGCGGGTGTTGCGAGAGTGCCGTTCGGGAATCACCTATGAGCGAATCGCGAAAGTGGGCAGCAGGCAGCAGGATGGACCTTTATTCTATGAATACAGATTCGTGTACAAGACTGGCTGTACGGGGCCTACCGCAGAAAGTCTAATAGTGTACCTAACATATCGCTCATATCCCGACTGTCCTCCTCGGCGGTGTCCAGCCCGTCACGTTGCTCCTTGATGGTTGCCGCGATGGCGGCGAGGTCCTCGTCGCGCTCGGCTAGCAGCTGCTTGATCTTCTTGCCTGCGCCGCCGTCCTCGGCCACGAGCCACGCCAGCGATACGTCAATCTGCTGCAGGGTGAAGAGCCCGGCATCCAGCCGCCGCGAGAGCAGCTCCACGGCCGCCTCGTCGGGGTCCTCTGCGGGAGCCGCACGAGCGTCCTCCTCGGCCCGCTTGACGCGGGTGCTGTACTCTCCGTGGAGCTTGACCAGCTTCGTGACTTTTCCGTAGTCCTTTTCGACAAACTTGGCCAAGGTGCGTATCCGCTCGGCCGAGCTGGCGGGCAGCAGCCGCAGCATCGAGGCGAAGAGGCCGAGGATGTGGCCCAGGAGGCGGTGGTCCTGGGTCTTGTTGAACAGCGTAAAGATGCCCTTCAGACCCCCCGCCTCGACGAGCTTCACGCAGACGTCGGCGCCGGCACTTCCCCCCGCGGCGTGGTCCACAAGACGTAGGGCGGGCGCCTTGCTCATCTTGCCCTCCTTGAGCATGATGAGGCACAGCTCCACGCCCTCGGCCTCGATGAACTTGGCCTTGCCCGACGGCTCGTCGACGAGGCACGTCAAGGCCTCGAACAGGTTCTCCATGTACTCTTCCTCCTCAGCGCCCTTGTCCGGATCGCGCCTTCGATAGGGGGCAATCAGCTGGAGCATGACGTCGACGGCGTCCTGGCTGACGATCTGCTGGCGGGTTTCGGCCGAGGACTGGGACAGCACCGCGAGCATCTCGGCGGCGTATTGCTTGTTCTGGGAGACGGGAGACTCTTTGCGCTGGATGCGCCGCAGCAGCCACTTGAGCAGGCTTTCTTCCTGACCGATGCGCGTCGCCGTCGGTGCCCGGGAGCAGAGGTTCTCTATAACCCCTAGCGCATAGTACACGCCGTTTCGATCCGCCTCGTCGTCCTCGTTGAGGCGGGAAAAGTTGGAGACGAGCAGGCCCACGAGGTCGGCGTCAATCAGGGCGTCGGCCAGCGCGTTCCAGTGCTCGTCCTCGGCATCCACATCCTCGTCCGTGAGCTCCCCGATAATCTCCATGGCGTCGATGGCAATGTCCGTATTCTCGTGGGCCAGCAGGCCGACCAGGTTGGTGGCACATCCCAGCTTCACAAACTCTTGGTACAGCTCCGGGTGCTCCGACAGGATGGACAGGCCCTTGACATCGCCGTCGAGGTCGGCCTCGCTGCCGATGAACTTTTGCGGGTCGCTCTCGTACTTGGCGCGCAGCTCGGCGTTTTTGGCGATGCGCTTCTCGAAGTTCTGGGCCGTCTTGCGCAGCCAGCCGACGTCGATTTTGTCGAGGCCTTTGTCTGCGTCACCAGCGCCTTCTACATAGTCGAGGATCTGCGACTCTTGCTTTGTGATGCCGCCGCCGAAGAACCGGCCCTCCTCATCGTCGCCTTCGTCGTCCCCATCTTGCGGTGGCATATCCGGGCCAAAGTCGCCATCGTCGGGACCAGCAGGGCCAGCTTCGCCGTCATCTTCGGGGTCTTCGTCAACGTGGGCGCGGCGGCTGGAGCCGTTGGCGCTGAGCTTGCTGGACTTGTATATCTCGTCTGTGGAGGGGTGGTGGTTAGCACGACTTCGGTGTTGGGAGACGAGGGCACGAACTTGGGTCTTTGATGGCCTCTAGCTTCCGTTTGCTGGACACCCCGGCGCTCTGTTGTCAAGGTCAGTGGACAGGCATAGCGAGACAAGATACTGCACGTGCAACACTGACCTTGAAGATGTCGTCGACGCTCGCCATCGCGCAGTGCGTGCCAGGGTTCGAGCTCCTGCTCACGATGCCTCTGTCGCAGCTACAGCTCTAGCCACGCGCGCGCCGTCGCCTCAAACTGGAATCGGGAGACTTGTTGCTCAAGAGGAATCGCGAAAAATGTTCGGGCCGGTCGGTTTCGCGGGGACGTTGGAGCTGTTTGTGGTGTTGACAGAGCATCTCTCAGCTCGAGCTACTGCTGGCTGCTGGCTGCTGGGATGAATGCACGTCCGAGCTGTGCAAATATGCAGGTCGCGGGTCACGCCAGGCCAGAACTGCACAAGTGCTAGACCGCATTGGGCCGTCCCCTTTCTGCTCCATTGGCAGACGCCACAGCAAACGAACCCCTGACGCGATGGACAGGGGAGCCGTTGTGGCCGCTTGGCCCCCAACAGGGCAGAGGTCGGATGGCTGAAGGTCCCTGGACCCCCTCCACGGCACAGGCGCCGACCGCTGGGGCCCCGTGTGGTCTGAGTTCCAGCAATGGGTTGCGCCCCTTGATCCCTCCATCTGCTGATACTCCGTACGGTTCGTGCCCTGCCATCAACCGTGCTCGTTCACGAACCACTCCCGGACGTCGACTGCGAACGGTTAAGCTGCGTTATGACGTCGCCTGCGGCCGTGGCGGTCTAGTCCGTAGAGTGGCACCAGCTTCAGTGCGCATCCAGGGCTCCAGAGTCTGGGCAGGGCTGCAACATCTCAGCCCCCTGTCGACGCGCGATCCTGCGGGTGACCGACTTGGGGTGCGGCGCACCTCGCTTCGCCCACCGCGCCTCGACACTTGCGACTCCGAGTGTGTCCGCTGGTTGGTCATGGACGCTGGCGCCGACCGCATGAGAAGAAGCCCCGACTCGCCAGACGCCGTTGCACGACCACAGCTGATAACCGAGGGAGCGTCGATATTCCGAGAATAGGAGGCGAGAAGCAAGGCCTGGAGCGGCTTTGAGAGGCGCGTCCAGTGGAAGAGAAGCATGCCCCAACCGCACCTGTCCGACGATTCCTCCGACTTCTTTTTTTCCTCCTCGGTCGGTGTCGCCACGCTGCTGCCGCCGCCATCGTCGACGTCCATCCTCGAACCGCCCGCTCGACCGAGGCCTGCGCCTGCGCTGTCCGTGTCGCGCCGAACCTCGACCTCCATCACGCCTGCGCGGCTGCCGCGGACTTCGTCGCTGCTGCCGCCGCCGCGAGTCGTTGCAGCAGCCGCGGCCTCGACCTCGTATCCTCCTCCGAGCGACGCCTCGATATACAACCTCACCCGCTCCGGGCGTCCCCTCACCCCCTCGGAACAGTCCGACAGCTCCGGGTCCACCGGGGTACCCCTTTTGACGCTGCCCCCGATTCTGCCCCTGCCGCCGCTGGACGAAGGCTCCGACGGCCGGCCCTCGAGCTTGGAAGTGTTGCCAGGAGGCGACGCAAGCGACCGCGACACGTCTGGCCCGTCTCCGGATCCGATACGCCCCGCGACCGCCGGCTCCCAGACCAAGATGCCCTACGAGCAGGGACGGGACGCCTACCCGCCCCGGGGTCACGCGAAGAGCCGGAATGGAAGGGAGAGCGTCGACCTGACCAAGGCCCGCGGCACCAAGCCTCCCTCGCAAAAGGCCATGCTCTCTCGCGCGCTGCAAAAGGCCAACACCGCCGTGCAGCTCGACAATGCCCAGAACTTTGAAGGCGCCCGGCTGGCCTACGGCGAGGCCTGCGACTTGCTGCAGCAGGTTCTTAGCAAGACTTCTGGCAACGATGACAAGCGAAAGCTCGAGGCAATTGTGCGTATTCCTCTTGTCCGGATCAAGCTCGTTCTGCCTTGTCGTACTAATATACTTTGCCTGCAGCGTCGGACATATTCAAGCCGAATAGATGAGCTGGACCAAATGGGTCCTTGGCAGGGCGACAGCAACAAGGCGCTGCCAGCTCGCCCGGAGAGTTCAGAGTATCCGCAGAGTGCTAAAAGGGAAGACAAAGTCGGCGAGGACCAAGTGTCGGCCATCGGAACAGCGAGCACCATAACCGACGCCAGGGACGACAGCCGCAGCCCTCTGTCCCTTCAGCTGGACGCGTCCCCGCAACGGAGACGGGGAGATCGCCAATCTTCGAGGAGCGGCTCGCAAGAGAGCTTACGGCCCGCCAGCAGCGCTCAACACCCTCCACTCCATTCCGCCTTTTCGCGATCTCCAGCACGCGCGCGAGACGACGCACCCCGGAGACCAAGCGAGAGCACACAGATGCCGCCCCCGCTGTCCACATTCCGCTCCTTGTCGCCACCGAAAGCACAGCTCGATGCTGCTGAGGATGCTGAGCGACCCTTTACCTCTTCCTCCTGGGGCGAGTCGAGAGACGTCGCCGGCCATCTTCGAGACGGGAGCCAGAACTCCTGGCTGGACCCCATCGACGAGTCGGGCGGCTCCAGCGGCTCCTCGGTGCATTCGCGAACGTCATCTCTGGGCTTTCGAAGGAAGCACATCCGTGGTGCCAGTGGCAACACGGAGAATGAATTCGACACCGCCCTGGATGCCGCCATTGAAGCCGCGTACGACGAGGGATACGAACCTATGGGGTCCGATCCCTTGGGCCCAGAGGATCCCAGCGATGATATTGTGAACAAGGTACTCCGAAAGGTTGAAATGGCACGCGAACGAGTCCGGCAGACGGAGCGGGAGGTGTATAATGGCGAAATACAGCGCCAACAGTCCCTGCAGCGTCGACAGTACGAGAGCCAGGATACGTCGGAGGGCTTTTATGACGACAACTCGTCCGACGAGGAAGAGCGGATGCTGGAGGAAATGACGCGCGGCTATGGTATAGAAGATTTCACCATGACCGAGGAGCGCAAGCTTTCGATGACCCGACCCGAATCGAGAGGGCCAACCGCTGGCACCTGGCAAAGTCCCATGGAGCCGAGCTCTGCGACGGAGACGAAGCCGCCTGCTGTTGCAAACGACAAGGCGGTTCCACGTGGCAACGTGTCCAAGACCCTACAGCCGTCGGCGCCGCCGCCCACCCATTCACTGCCCGAGTTGCCAGCGCCACGGTCGTCGTCGTCCCAAAGCGTTCGAAACCGTCGCCTGTCTGGGCAAAATCCCAAACAGCTAAAAATCGAGACATCCAAGCTTCGACCGCCGCCGCCAACGCCCTACGAGGAAGTGTCGGAGTCACAGTCCAGGTCTACGTCTGCGGTTTCACGAGAGATGGAAGTCCCTGCGGGCGATGCTGCACGGTTGGCGGCCACCAAACGCAGGGAATCACCGCCGACCGCGCAAACTGCTCCAAATGAGCCAATGTCCATTGGATCGCCCCCGAGCAGTCGTGGCCAGGCCCATGGGGATGAAAGCTCCATGAGGCGCTCCGGTTCGCCGTCAGCCAACAAACTGCGAAAGAATTTTTCTTCGTCGAGTTTGAGGAGTATGAAGAGCAGGAACATGTCCCTGTCGAACCTCGACGACGGTTCTGACATGTCGCCGGGTACGCCGTCCAGCAACAACCACTTTGGTAGGGGAACGCCTGCCATGCCGGCACTCCCAACCCCCCTGGCGGCGGCGTTCCGAGAGCATGTGGATGGCTCTGCCGGCCCTCACCTGTTTGAGGATAACTTTCACTTGCCAAACAGCCCGGGGTCGCCAAATCCAATGTCCCTTGATGCGCCCGTCTCTCTCGAGCCCTGCCCCAACGACTTTATGCTGCGGCCGTTTTGGCTGATGCGATGCCTGTACCAGACGCTGGTCCACCCGCGGGGCGGCTACTTGAGCACCAAATTGTTCGTGCCGAGGGAAGTCTGGAAAGTCAAGGGCGTGAAGCTCAAGAACGTCGAGGACAAGATGGCCAACTGCGACTATCTCACCGCCGCGCTGTTGAAGCTGGCCAAGGTCGACACCTGCGACGCCGACGCGGTGCTGGAGGAGATGCAGTCGTTGGAGGGCGTGCTGGAGCAGGTCCAAGCCACGCTGGCCCGTAAGCTCGGGAGCGAGGTTGGAGTGCAAAGCCCGGGGGTTCTCTTCAAGGAAGCCTCTAATGCGATGGATGGAGACGGGGCATCCATGCCCCGAACTGCCAGCGTCTCGGGCAAATCGTCGTCCTTTTCCTGGCGACGACTCAGGTCCAAGAACTCGGCCATGGGGCTTGGCGGTGCGTACAATAGCAAGCTCGGAAGCACCGAGGGAGTCAAGGAGATTGTGACTCTGTCCACGCTGCCAATGACGCCGCAGCCGACGAGCCGTCCGGCAAAACGAGACGTCGCACTGGCCCAGTTCGTGGGGCCGAACGCGCAGTACATGGGATCGCTTGCTCGCTTGTTTGACGCAGCCCAGGCGATTGGTAAGTCACTGCAGACTCTTTCGGGGCCGTCGTCCATATGCTAATGATGCGGTAGATCAAATCGCCAGACAAGTTGATGACCCCGGGCTGCGACATGCGGACAAGACACAGGTCGGGCTGGAGCTCTGCACGCGGCACGCGGCCGAGTTCTTTGGCTTTTACGTCTGCAGGTTTGTCCTGGCGGATCTCAGCATGCTGCTGGACAAGTTCATCAAGCGAGGAAGCGAGTGGGTGTTGGCCTGAAGAACGGGCGAGCACGGCCTCGGGGGTTGTTATGGACGAGTTTCTGTGAAGTCCTCTTGAATTATTCGGGACGGCAGGAGTTGACGTTGAATTGCTCCGTCGGTCGACGCATTTCACTTTTGACAGTCTACGAAGCAATGTTTGGACGAGATATCTGAGGGCCGAGTTGATGGACATGACTAATGGGCATTACACCACATCTTTAGCGAGTTTAGTCATATTTAAGACTCGAATAGACACAAGATCGCTGGACTGACTAAATTGTACAGTGATGATTGCAGCCATGTAGAGTGCTGGAGCTCAAGCAGCTGAATGCGTGATGTCGGGATGAATGCTGGAGCCGTCGGCTGGTTAGGTAATCAGAGTGGGAGACCCGGGAGACCCTTGTTGGAGCTCCTTTGGACCTCCAGGCCTCACTTTTTGTTCAACCCGTCGACTCGACATCCCAGACCTCCCCACCAATGCGCCTGCACCCGTGTCCGCCTAGATGAGCTGGGCCTGGAGAGCTGGAAGAGCGTGGACTCGACAATGCCTGGCGCCGGGCTTCGTCCGCTGCGAGGAGCGCCTCTTCCGTCGGCCCTATGCGTCGCATGCCCCCAAACCCACGCCCAAGGAGCTCGAGGCGCGCATCGCGGCGATCCCCATCGAGCGGTACCGCAACTTCTGCATCGTGGCGCACATTGATCACGGCAAGAGCACGCTGAGCGACCGGCTGCTGGAGCACACGGGGACCATCTCGGCGAGCGACGGCAACAAGCAGATCCTGGACAAGCTCGACGTGGAGCGCGAGCGCGGCATCACGGTCAAGGCGCAGACGTGCACGATGCTGTACCGGCACCGCGGCGACGACTACCTGCTGCACCTGGTCGACACGCCGGGCCACGTCGACTTCCGCGCCGAGGTGACGCGCTCGTACGCGAGCTGCGGCGGCGCGCTGCTGCTCATCGACGCGAGCCAGGGCATCCAGGCGCAGACCGTGTCCAACTTCCACCTCGCCTTCGCGCAGGACCTGGCGCTCGTGCCCGTCATCAACAAGATCGACATGCCGTCGGCGGACGTGCCGCGCGTGCTGGAGCAGATGGAGGCGAGCTTCGAGCTGGACCCCAAGACAGCGGTGCTGGTCAGCGCCAAGACGGGCAAGGGCGTGCCGGACGTGCTGCCGGCCGTGGTGGAGCGGATGCCGCATCCGGTCGGCGACGAGAACCGGCCGCTCAAGTTTCTGCTGGTGGACTCGTGGTATGACAACTTCCGCGGCGTGGTGCTCCTGGTGCGGATGTTTGACGGGACGATACGCGCGGGGGACAACGTCGTCTCGCTGGGGACGGGCTCCAAGTACACGGTCGGGCAGGTCGGTATCCAGTACCCCGACGCCACGCCGCAGAGCGTCCTCCGGGCGGGCCAGGTCGGCTACGTGTACTTCAACCCCGGCATGAAGAAGATCCAAGACGCCAAGCTGGGCGACACGTTCACGACCGTCGGCAGCGAGGAGATTGTCGAGCCGTGTCTGGGCTTCGAGGAGCCGAAGCCGATGGTGTTTGTCGCCGCCTTTCCCACCGACCAGGGCGACTACGGGCGGCTGGCGGACAGCATCAACCAGCTGGTGCTCAACGACCGCAGCGTCACGCTGCAAAAGGACTATTCGGAGGCGCTGGGCGCGGGGTGGCGGCTGGGCTTCCTGGGGAGTCTGCACTGCTCCGTCTTCCAGGACCGGCTGCGGCAGGAGCACGGCCGGAGCATCATCATCACGGAGCCGACGGTGCCGACCAAGATTGTCTTTGCGGACGGGACGGACGAGGTGGTGCAGAACCCGGCGCTGTTTCCGGACGCCGGCGACCATCGGATCCGGATCGCGGAGCTATTCGAGCCGTAAGTCGTACCCTCACCGACATTGACCTGCTTGAACTGCTTCTGACGGGCGTTTAGGTATGTCAAGGCGACTATGACGCTGCCGCAGGAGTACCTCGGCAGGGTGATTGAGCTGTGCGAGGCGAACCGCGGGGAGCAAAAGAGCCTCGAGTTCTTCCATGGAGGGCAGGTTATCCTGGTGTATGACGTTCCGGCGGCTCAGCTGGTGGACGACTTGTTTGGCAAGCTCAAGGGGGCTACGTAAGTCACCACCGTCCAGTGCAACCTGGTAGAGCAATGGTGCTGATGAACGAACAGCAAAGGGTATGCGACGCTCGACTACGAAGACGCGGGCTGGCGGCAGAGCAAGCTCGTCAAGATCCAGCTGCTGGTCAACAAGCAGCCCGTGGACGCCATCTGCCGGGTGGTCCACGCGTCACAGGCAGACCGCATCGGGAGACAATGGGTCACCAAGTTCAAGGAGCACGTCGACCGCCAAATGTTTGGTCCGTCCCCTCCCTGCGGCGCCATGTCTGCGTCAAGCCTTGCTAACTCGTCGCAGAGGTCGTCATACAGGCCGTCGTGGGCAACAAGATCGTCGCGCGCGAGACCATCAAGCCGTTCCGCAAGGACGTGCTCGCCAAGCTGCACGCCAGCGACATTACGCGGCGGCGCAAGCTGCTGGAGAAGCAAAAGGAGGGACGGAAGCGGCTGCGGGCCGTGGGCAACGTGATTATTGACCAGTCGGCCTTTCAGAGCTTCTTGTCCAAGTAGGGTACGGCATAGACGGCGTTGTGTATACGGGATGTGACGAATGTCTTACATGTACGAGTAGGATACCCCTGTACTCTAGAAACTAAACTGTAAGAAGCAATGCTTGAGGAGCGGTCGTCTACTATTCGACTGCATCTCCGGCCCCCTCGTCTGGCAGCTCCGAGCCCAGCTCAACTCTATGCGTCCACGACAGCCCCAGCCCTCCCGCCACGGTGCCCTCATCCTGCCTCACCACCCTCCTCTTCCCGCCCTCCTCTAGCACCTCCTCGTCACCTTCGAACCCGAACACGCGGTAGTCGCCGTTGGAGAACCACCACCCGACCACGCCGACCCGCATAAAAGCCGAGTGCGAGACCACAAAGACGACCTTTTCCGGGCGCCGGTAGAGCGTCTCCAGGCAGCGCCGTCCGCGGGCGAGGATCGCGGCGCGGGTGTAGGCGTAGCGCGCGGCGGCGGGGGAGGTCTTGTCCGGCCAGAGGGCGTCCACGCCGGTGAAGTCTACGGAGCCGAAGGAGGGCGCGATGTGCGCGATGGGAGAGCCGGTGTCGCATGGTTGGGCCGAGTTTTCTGTGCGTGACGTTCATCAGCCTGACTTGTATCTGATCGCACGAGTGCATCTCCGAGCTCGGAGCCAGAGCCGTACCCTGCCAGTCGGCGCTCGCCTCAAAGCGCACGCCCTGTTCGCGCAGCCAGTCGAGCGCCAGGTCGGCCGTCTGCAGCGTGCGCCGCATGGGGCTCACGAGCACGGCCATGTCGTTGGCGGGCAGGGCCGCGAAGCGCGCGACGAGGCTGGCCCGTAGGGCGGCGCATTGCTGGACGCCGAGGTCCGAGAGGGGGGGGTCGGGGATGGAGTGGTCTTGTGCGGGCGGTTAGGTTCGTGTCTCTCAGATGGGAGACGGAGCATGGGGAGGTTTGGGGAGACTTATTGGCGATGTTGTGGAGGGCTTGGGCGTGCCGGATGAGGATGATTTGAGGCGGCATCGTGATGCCTTGGGTGGTGGTGAGGTGAGGGTGGTGGGTGAGAGGATAGCTAGGTAGGTAAGTTACGTTTGTTTAAGCTTGTTTGGCAAGGTGTCTGGCTAACGAATAGCGTGGAATTTGTAGCGAATTAGGTAATATTTCGTAAATCGCACGGCTTGGTCAACGACTTTACTGAATCACAACAGGGCGTGAATGGACTAGTTGGGCTGAGACTCAGTCATGTCGATGGAGGCGAATTGAGACGAATTGGTATCTCGCCATCATATGGCTCGTTTGCTTCATCATTCCCCTCATGCTGGAGATCCCCTTCATGGTAGACGGGTGCCTTTGTCAACCGCTATGGTATAGACTCAAATCCCCTTGGCCGAGAGTCCTCGGGCCAGCCCGTCTCCTTCATGTACTGTGAGAACTGGTCAAACACGGCCTGATCCTTGATCGTCTACCACTGCAGTCAGCAATGTTCTCTGCGGTAGAGGACCGCACCTACATCTGATATGACGAGCAGCTGCCCCTGCGTCATGCCCACCGGCCACTCCGCCGTCGTCGGCCTCGCAGCCATGGCCGCGCTCACCTGGACCGTCGGATCCTGCTGCCACACGCTGTACCAGTCCGGCCCGTCCTTTGCGTGCACCGCCAGCGTGCCGATGCGGTCCCTGAACAGGCGCAGCCCGCAGAGCGCGTGGATGGCGGGCATCAGGTCGCCCCGCGCCACGCGGCCCTTGTGGTGCTCAAAGTCGATGCAGCGGAGGTACTTCATGCCCACGCGGAAGCCGCGGTCGTTGAGGTAGTCGACGTAGTGCTCGCGCCGCAGCGTCAGGAAGGCCAGGCGGAACGGCGCGTCGGGCGCGATGGCGGCCAGCGGCACGGCCCGCGGGCTCTCCAGCTTGGCGCGCCGCCCGGCCGGGGCGCCGTCGGCGGCGAAGACGTCCTCGACGGGGATGGTCAGCAGCCGCAGCAGGATCGTCAGCGCGTTGGCCCGCACGACGTCGTGGTTCGCCGCGTGCGGGAAGCGCGCCGCGCCGCCGTGGTACAGGTTCCGCAGCGCCTGCGCGACGCTGCCGCCGCCGGCGATGAGGCATGGCGCCAGCAGGCCGACGACGTTGGCCCAGGAGCGGACGTCGGCGCCCGCGCCCTCGAGGGCCTCGGCGCTGTGCTGCTGCTGCTGCTGCTGCTGCTGCGCGTGGGCGACGAAGGCGTCGACGTCCTCGGGCAGCCCGTGCCGCCGCAGGCCCAGCAGCGCGGGCGGCGTGATGCCCTCGTCGGCGAGGCCCGCGCACAGGCTCTCCCACTGCCGCTGGTCGTCGTCACGCGCGGCCGCCGCGGGCCGGTACTCGATGTCGCGCGCGTCGAGGCGGTGGTCGATGGTCAGGTCCAGCCGGTCCGGGGCCTCGCGGAAGCGGATCTCGGGCAGGAAGGGCCCTACATCACGCGCGCAGTCGAGGAAGCCATCGAGCTCGGCGAGGGTGAACGCATCCCGGCCCCAGAGGTGCGCGACGACGGCCCAGCAGGCGGCGTGCACGAGGCGCGCCTCCTCGCGGCTGTCGAAGCCGCGCGCGCAGAGACCCGCGGGCACGAGCGCCTGGGCGACGCGCGGGATGGGGGGCGCCGCGTGCCGGAGCTCCTGGGCGTGGGCCTTCCAGGACTCGCCGCTGCGGGAGGCGTAGGCGAGGGAGATTTCGGAGCCGCAGAGGTGGCAGTGGCGGAGGGTTGCAAAGGCGTGCGTGCGCTGCGCCGCGGCCATGCTGGTGCTGGGCCTGTTGGCTGGCCTGTGCTCGACTCGCTCACTGTTGGTCGATGGAGATTGAACTCTCATGCAAGTTGCAACCCGGGCGCATGAGTGAGAGAACGGCAGGACACGCAGTGCAAGCCAAGACGCACCGCGGCATATACAAGCATTTTTATTGAATGGCCCGAGGCTCTCTTCACTGCACGATATTCAGCCCCTGTGGGGGTTGCGTGCCGTTACCCTGGATAGTCGATCATGGGCTGCAGAATCCTTCAATGCCGCGGACCCATTCTTCAAAGGGCAGGAAAAGGTATACGGCATGAGAAGTATGAGAGTGATGGCACCTGGCATTCAAAGAGCTATTCTACGCCTGCTGAATTCATGTCCGCGACATGAAAGATGGCCATGCCTCCAAGATGCAACAAGTCGTGTTGAGGGAAAATTATGCTCCAATTGGGATTCCTATACAAAGTTGCTGTGATTTACCTGGCTGAAAAAACTCGGAAAAGTAGAGTACGTGTTGAAGATTTCATCAAGGTCCTCAAAGAAGTTAATGAGAAGAAACAAGTCGAGGGACCCTAGGGGTTATGATTATACTATTTCCATCTCTCTCTTACTGCATTGGACTCGAAACATTTGGTTGCTTGTCTCTATGATAAATTACTCTACTCGGCATAGGATACCCCTAGCGTGGGTCCATGGGGTATGCCTGATCAAACTCTCGGTTTCCATCAGCGCTAGGCTGGGTAGACTTTCGTTTCGTGACCAGTTTAAAGGCAAACACGATTCCCTTGATAGTCTCCGTGGGGTCCATCATGCCCAAGAAAGCTCTAATACCGAGGAACCCTCCCTGATACGACCTCGGGAAGCGTGCCTGAGGCCTCCTCTCGGAACCTCTTGGGTAAGATGTTCGATGAATGTATGGGCGCACAGGGTATGCCCAGATCATGAGGAGAGAGATGGGGGCCATTTCGATGCAGCTGAGAAGGCTCGGAATTCCCATGTTCAAGTCGGCATATGTGAGCTTGTCGGTCGGTTTCAGTGCATGGGTACTGTCCAGAATCCAGAATAAGATCTACACGGGCTGATGTTAATATATTCCCACACGTCATTTCGTCGTGGAAATGCATTTTCGTATGGAAGGCTCTACTCACCCTCTGAATGAACCCCAGACCGACGATGAGCTTGACGGCGACCAGCTTCAAAATGGGCTTGTTGTGCGGCATGTGTTGTTTTAAGGTCACTGCAACCAGTAGCACGGAAAGGAATGCAAGGGCTGGGGAGACGCCGCCAAATATGTTGATCTGTGGTAGTGTAAGTAATGATAATGCAAAGAGAGAAAGAAGTCCTAACCCATAGTTTCGCATAAGGTATCTTAGTCTCGTACTGGCAGTAAACGCCCAACGCCTCCGTGACATCTGTTGCAATTGCGACGAGCAATGAAAAAACGGGATACTGAAAGATCATGAACCAGCGTTGCTGCGGAAGTGTGAGTGGCTGGCCCAGTGCAATTATCGATACCTGGACTTACCCGGAACCATTTTGCGCCATCTGCCTTGCCTCCTGGCGCCCATTTATCCTTGATGTCAAGCCCTGCAAAAAAGACGTATCTCTCCTCATGGTGTGGCGACACGTATTCGCAGAGAAGAAGGAAGTAGGCGGCCAAAGAGTTTGCCTGGAAGATGTCGAGCCAGGGAAGGAGGTATACTGTCGCGGCCGGAAAGCACATGCAGAGGAAGGAAAAGATCGAGTAAAGGGGTATGAGAAGGGCGACCCTCATAATTCTGGAAGCAGAAACAAGAAAACAAGAACAGTCAGCGGCAAGTTCGGTCGTCAATGAAGGTTGCTTCGTTTCGTACTTTAGCTGTTCGCGGGGGACGCTTAAATGTGTCGCGTGGTTGAACAAGTGCAGGAAGATAACAAGACAGGAAAATGCGGCGCATGCGCCCGCTACTATTCTGTCAAAATCGTAAAAGGTCAGGGATCCGAAAATTGGTGTGGAAGCATCTGGGTATTTGTTAGCATTTGTTAGTGGTCTATTTCAACGTGCCACCTCGGTCGCAGCCTGGCGTACTTTCGGAGAGGTCGTGAGTCGGGCACGACTTGTCACCCATCTTGTGTATGAAGGGCGGGCGCCGCGGTCAATTGAAGAAGCGATGATAAGTATTGAGCAGAGTGTTTGTCGGACAGTCGTTTGATAATGTGTGTTTATCTGGCCGACAGGGAGTAAAGTAACGTTGGGTAACATCCATGAGACGGCATCAACACCAAAACACTGACGGCGGCGGGCTTCCTTTTTACATGCCTCGGAGCAAGCATCCCGCGAATTACGGTAGGCCGATCCGGCTAGGACGGCTATGGTGACCTGACAGGAGCAAATACTCTTTGCCTCCTACTATACGTCCGTATGTATTAAGTGAGCGCCCATCCCTGCTGACGCGCGCGTTCGACGCGCGGAGCTCGAAACGGGTGCCCGTTTGGGAAATGTCCGGCGATGGCAGCGCCGGATACCACACCCGGGCCACCGAGGTTTGCGTAATTCGAGATTTAAAGGCAGATCAATCGCAGTCTTGGCAAAGGTGTTGTTGGTCGACGACATTCAGAGCAGGGATGACAAGATGACGGCCGGACGGGCATTCGTGTCCTCGAAACAGCGACTGGATTGGGAAGAAGTGCACGGCAAGCATGTCACCAGCCAGGTCCCTTGCATGGGAGATATTTGAGCCGCTTCTGGGCGTAAATTGGCCAGCCTAATAATAGGTACTCTTTCGTCCAAGTTGATTTACAGTACGGAGTACGGGCCGATCCGCGTCCTACTCCGAATGCGGCTAGCACTACTTCCTCCAGGCCAGAGCGCCTCGTCAACACATCAACCCGCGCAAAGCAAACGTCTTTCCTTTCCGTCCCCTTGCCACGCAGTCGACGTATTCTTAACTTCTTCTCCGCATCATGCCGCACTTGGAAGCCCGCCAATCCGGATCTGATGAGTCCGAATCGAACCAGTCTGAATCTGACCAGTCCGAATCTGAATCTCTACAAAGGGCCCTCGCCGACGATAACAATGTGTTGGTCCCAATGCGCTACCCGGCCCTGCGGGAGGAATTCTTGACGTCCATCGAAGCCGATAAAGCTGCCATTGAGAAAATGGTTCGGCTTCAACTGGGAGTTCGATCGTGTCGCCTGAGTGTCAGGGAGGTCTGGAGGTCCGGTAGCTTCAACGTTGCCATTCCCATTCGCCTGCCCAAGATGCGAACCGTCTTTCTCCGCCTCCCCTTTCCGCATCGCATTGGCGAAGACCAGTGCCCGGGAAACAGCGAAGAAAAGCTCCGTACAGAGATTGCTGCCTACCTATGGCTACAGGAACATTGCCCCGACGTCCCAACCCCCGATTTACATGCCTTTGGGTTGCCCGACGGATCAACGGTGAGTGTTGGCAAGCATCGACGTCCCGAGTGGTCCTAGTAACAGACTTAGTTTACACACCCATCCAACACCCCTTTCTGGGAAAGAACTTGGTGGACCATCAGGCGCCTGGTTTTCTCCCTTCTTGCACGTCCTGTACCCGTTCGTCATGTTCGACGGACTATTCGTCACTCACTGGGCCCCGGCTTCCTTCTCATCAGCGAGGCACGCGGCAAGAGACTCTCCATGTCCTGGCTGGAGCACTGCCATGACGAGGCCTATCGAGCGAGGCTATTCCATGGTCTTGCGCGCATCTCGCTATCGCTTAATGCAACTCCCTTACCACGCATTGGGTCCTTGTTGCTCCGTCCGAACGGCTCGATCGCCTTGTGTAACCGGCCACTGAATCTTTACTTCCAGATGCTCGAGAACGAGGGAATCCCGTCGGGGGTTCCACGCCATCGTACGTACGCCGAAGTGGAATCGTATCTCTCGGATCTCCTCTCCCTCCAGGACAATAAGATCCGGAACCAACCTAACGCGACCCACAGCCAGGAAGACGGCCGAATGCAGCTCGCTGCTCTTACTGCGCTGCGGGCCACCATGCACCACTTTATCCGCCCGGAGTTCCGCGACGGCCCCTTTTTCTTTACGCTGACCGACCTGCATCAGCAAAACATCTTTGTCGACGAAGACTGGAATATCCAAACCGTCATCGATATGGAGTGGGCACATACCATGCCCATGGAAATGCAGCTGCCACCCTACTGGCTTACGTCGAGGCCAGTGGACGGTTTCCAGGACCGCGACGCTATTGCCGAGTATGAGGCTGTGCTAGAAGAATATCTCGCCATCTACGAGGCCGAAGAGAGGCGGTGCAATGGCTCGGTTGTCCAGGCATCAGTCCAGCGCGATGTGTGGCAAAGGGGCAGCTTTTGGTACTTCCACGCCGTCTCGGTACCGAAGGGCATGTATACTCTATTCAACAGGCACATCCAGCCGCTCTTCAACCAGGAACATCCTGGTCTGAAAATTTTCGACGAGGTCTTTTATTGGTACTGGGGATTCGGGGCGCAGGACCTGATAGACAAGAAGCTCAGGGACAAGAAAGACTATGTAGCGAGGGTGAGAGAGGCTTTCGAATGATTGCATCTAGCATCGACGTTTTGAATCAGGGACGGGAAGGAGGCCGAGGAGCTAGAGGTGCAGCTGACGGAGACTCGCAAGAGGTGCTGGGAGAGGAGCATGCCTCCACGCGGAACAGCATGACAATCTTGCTATTGCTTGGGAGACAACACGTACTTTCTGTAAAGACCCACCCTTCCTTGACGGGTGGCGAATCGAGGGTACATGGCCGGAGATGGTGGAGGGGCGCTGTTTTATGGGCCTTCCGTAGTACTGTAACGATAACGCGCGTGTTCACGCTCAGCCGCAGATGGCGACCCACGAGAGTCACGACCTTCATCTGAGCCTGGGCCTTTGCCGCAAGCAATCGGCCGAACTGTCGGATACAGACACAACAATTGGAAGCATGTGCGGCAGATATGCGCTGGCATTGGTAAGCTGACCCCTTGACGATGCAACCAAAAGGCCCATCGCGGATTGTGCACGCGCTGACAGACACCCCGCACAGCGTGCCTCCCAGGTGCGACAGATGCTGGAAGATGACGGCATGCCCGTGGAAGACGCCCCAGATGATGATGCCGCCAGCGCTCCTCGGCAGTCGTACAACTTTGCGCCGGGATACCACGGCATCGTCTACCGGGCGGATACCCCGGACTGGGGCGCCGGGCCCGGACCCCGCTCCGCGGCCGTCGGTGACGAGCGGGAGGAGCCCTCGGACAAGCCGGACAGCGCAGACGCCGCCCCCGCTGGCCATGTCAAGTACAAGCTGCAGTCGATGAAATGGGGCCTCATCCCCTTCTGGACCAAGCGCAACCCCGACTACCCGAGCGTGATGAGGACCATCAACTGCAGGGAGGACTCCCTCAGCACGCCAGGGGGCATGTGGACGACGATGAAGGCCCGCAAGCGGTGCATAGTCGTAGCACAGGGGTTCTTTGAGTGGCTCAAGACTGGGCCCAAGGACAAGCTGCCCCATTTCGTCAAGCGCAAGGACGGCCATCTCATGTGCTTTGCCGGGCTGTGGGACTGTGTCCAGTACGAAGGTAAGCGCTCACACCCTCGAGTGGGATGAAGGCCCCTCCTCGGTGATCCGTGGCCTGCTCACTGCAAACCAGGCTCCGAGGAAAAGACGTACACCTACACCATCATCACCACCGATTCCAACAAGCAGCTCAGGTTCCTCCACAACCGCATGCCCGTCATCTTCGACCCCGGCTCCGACAAGATCAAGACGTGGCTCAACCCCGGCCAGCACGAATGGAACCGCGAGCTGCAGTCGCTGCTCAGGCCCTTTGACGGCGACCTGGAGGTGTACCCCGTGAGCAAGGACGTCGGCAAGGTCGGCAACAACTCGCCGTCGTTCATCATCCCCCTCGACAGCAAGGAGAACAAGTCCAACATTGCCAACTTTTTCGCCAACGCGCAGCAGAAGAAGGGCACGGCGAAGAAAGAGACGAAGACCGAGGGACCATTCACAGCTGTAAAGGAGGAGAGCGACGACGTCAAGGGTAGTTTACAGGAGAAGCGCAAGGCGGCACCTACCGCTGGAGACAGTCCCCCGGCAAAAAAGGCGACGCTGGACAAGAAAAAGATTAGTGCAACGCAGAACGAGCACAAGAGCCCGAGCAAGGCCAAGGCGCCGGGGTCCCAAAAGATTACCAAGTTCTTTGGCAACAGCGCGTGAGACTGGCCACGGACGATATCGGCTCGATCAACACCGGCCACTCCACTTTCACGGCTTCGAGGGCGGCTGGACGTACCTACGTTGCAGGCTGCGCATGCCCGGCAACCAGCATGGCTATTGGGGCCGACTGCAGGGCTCCAGCACACGAGCTCGTCACCGCGGCACGACATATCAGCGTATCCAAAGTCACGAGGATGGTGTTGAGATCCGCGACCGGACAGGGGTCCGTCATCAGTGGTAAGGCAGGCCACGCTCGCAAACCAACAGGCACAATCTTGGAACGGGAGCGGTGGCGCATTGGATGCAGCCTCCAGGACCGATAGTTTTGCCAAGGGCCGGGCCACTCCTGAGCTTCAATGCCTATCGCCCTTTTTTGTGTATTTAGGCCAATTCCCCTGGCTGGATTCCTCCAGGACGCGTAAGTTGACGGCATGGAAGCGCTGCGCATCAAGACTTTCTGGATTGGCCCCAAGCCAGGATAGAGGTGCACGCGTGCGGCATAAAGGGGTAACTTGGCTGAATAAGGCACGTACGGTGGAGTATACGCGGCCATGGCAGCTTCCACACCGTCTTAGCGGCAGTAGCGGAGGCTGTTGCACTTTGGGTCGTCGCGAATCGCAGACGCATATCATGTTGCTTTCATATTAGCACCGATATAGGCGCGGACTGAGAGCTTGAGAAGTATCCGTAGAAGCAGCTCAACCTCGCAAAAAGCAAGGATGGCCACGTGTTTCCAAGCTTCAATGACGATGCCTACTTGGGACATCTCGATTGGTTCCGGAGCAAAGTGGCTAGCTTGATCTATTCCCGAATTAGAGGGGGCGCCTTAACGGCAAAAGGCCCCGGGTTTTAAGATTAGTTCGGCAAATACGTGCCGATCCTGCACAAGGAAGCTCCTCCTGTCCTGTAGAATGCGGGGAAGTGGAGACAGAGGTGAGACGGTCTGTACTAACGTCCTAGATTTACCCCAACAGGCCCAATACAGTGACACTGCTTGTCAGCCACCTACTCGTAGACGTCAAAGGTTAGGACACTACATACAACTATTAAGGTGGGCTGCCGAGGTTCGGGAACTGCTACTCCGACCTACTGGGCCCGCTGAGCCGCGCGGGGGTAACGCGGGCGAGGTCTCAGATGCATGTCTTGATATCACGTCTATAATACTATAATAGGCTCTGTTCGCGCTGTCTCCGTTGTAATAACTCGTCTCGATCCATTCTCTACACACTCGGACACTTGGACAACTCACAACTGCCCCAGGCTGAGTGACACTGATATTCGGACTTACATCATGACGTCCTCGAGCTCGCCGCTGGACCGGCTTCGCACCCATGACTGTGAGAATCCCCGTTCCAGCAAGCTAGGACTTCAGAAACAGAACCAAGCCCAACTAACACCCCACAAGTAGAGCTTGGTGCGACGGAAGCCGTCCAACGACATATATCACGGCGCGTGGTGGCGCAAAAGCCCGTCTCGCAGCGCAAACTCGACTTTGAGCATGCGCGCCCCCGTTGGCTGCGTGAATGTTTGGCGGAGGCAACCGGCGTCTTCTTCTACGTCTTCCCGGGCATTGCCTCCGTTGCCTCCTTCACCCTGAACGCCACCTCGCCGCTCGGCGTCTCCGCCTTTGGCAGTCTCTTTCAAATTGGCTGGTCCTTCGCGCTAGGCATTGCCTTTGCCATCATCACCTGCGCACCGACATCGGGCGGGCACTTTAACCCGGCCGTCACCATCGCCTTGTGGGTGTGGCAAGGCTTTCCGACCAAAAAGGTGCCTTACTACATATTCAGTCAGATATTCGGCGCCTTCATGGCCGGCATGGTGGTGATGGGCATATACTGGCAGCCGATCCAGGCCATGAAGGCTGCCTTGATCGCCGAGGGCAAGCCGCTTGTGGCGAATGGTGGCCCGGCCAGCATTCTGTGCTCCTTTCCGAACCCTGACCAGACCAACCTCGGGTACGTGTTCCTCACCGAGTTCTTCGTCGACGCTTTCATCGGCACCGTCATCTGGGCTTGCCTTGACCCTGCGAACCCATTCGTCTCTCCCGCCGGCGCCCCTTTTGTCATTGGCCTTGCGTACGGCACCATGGTGTGGGGCTTTGCCGGTAATACCATCAGTACGAACCTCGCCCGAGACTTGGGCACGAGAATCGTCGCCGCCATCTTTTTCGGCAAGGAGGCCTTTACCTACATGGGCTATGCCCCGATCGCTATTCTTGTCAACATACCCGCCACCTTGTTTGCGACGGCATATTATGAATTCCTGATGCGCGACAGCTTGCAGATCATCGGGAAGGGGCATGCTGTCCACGAGTCTGGAGAGGAGGGCTTGATGAGGCATCTGACCAAGACGACTACACTGGAGGGAAACGAAAGCCGCGAAGCCGCGGGGGACACAAACTATAACGGGACTAAATCGAGCTAAATGGGACTTGCTCTCTTCACCGTACGCTTCTCCGGGGATTCGTATTCTATACCTTGGTTCCTCTATGCAGGCGATCATGGTTGTATAAAGATCAGCACTGAGGGTTGCTAGGCATTCTTGTACGCTCCGTCCACGCCAGGTGCTCGTTGATCCAGTGTTTTTGATTGTAAGCTGGAAGGAGTCTCGTCTGGAAGGCTACTACAGGCGCCGGGGAACGGGAGCATCTCTGTTTCATAAGCACCTGCACCTCAAGACCTGGACAAGCCCAAGTCAATAATCAAGCCACCTGTTATCCGTACATTGTTCACGCTTCCCTGCCGCTATGAAGGAGTGTTCCAGTTGCTATTCTGGTCCCCTTCGAGCTTGGTGCCCGGTACGAAGTGATCTTCGTCAAGCAAGGCAAGGCATTCTTCACCAAGCGGCGCTGGTCTCGCGGCATCCGGGGGTATGGGTCCCGCCCGGAGTCCCGTTACCGACTCCCGGGCCGATGGCCCCACTACAGCGGACAGGCCCAGAGATAGAAGCCCAAACGTCCACTCCATCAGACGAGGTTTAGCGTGTCTAAAGTCCATGTGCAATCTGGCCGGGGCTAAATGAAATGTCCATGGGGATCGCAATAGCGCAAGCTAGCGCCTCGTGATACACTAGCAAGTGATGATGGATATAGCACGGCGCATCCCGCCATTGCCTCAGTCTTGTGGCACCAGGCATCGGGACAGACCATAGCGTACATATACAACGCCCAGACCAAGGGGCACAGCTCATTCATTATGACCGCTACAAGTGTGGGCAAGCAACTCGGAGCCATCGGCTTCAACCTCATGGTATCGAGAATATACTAAGGATACTCAGCCCGTTAGACGCTCGACCAGTACGAGCCGGCGAGGAAGGACGTCAAGGCCGATTGGCGCCCCCGGATCTAGCGTCTTGATATACTAAATCACCCTGAAAATAGGCGCGAACCTGAAAATCCGAACCGTAAATATCCCTATCCTACTACACTAAAATACCCTGAAAATCCACACCCTAAAAATCCATATCCTGCCATACTAAAATACCCTGAAAATCCGCACCCTAAAAATCTATATCCTGCTATATTAAATAAACCTAAAAATTCGCACCCTGAAACTCCGTATCCTACCATACTAAAATACCCCAAAAATCCACACCCTGAAAATCCGCATCCTGCTATACTAAAATACCCCGAAAATCCACATCATAAAAATCCGCATCCTGCCATACTAAAGTACCCTGAAAATAGGCGCCCTGAAAATTAGCCCCCTTAATATACTAAATAAACCTAAAAATAGGCATCCTGAAAATAGGCACCTGCTATACTAAACAAACCTGAAAATTAGCACCCTAAATCTACCGCCCTGCTATAGAAGGGAGATATCTCTCGAACGAGTAGGGAGTTAGCGGAAGCACGGGGCTATGATAAAGAAACTATTCGGCCTACTGGGTGAATGATGAGCTCCTGCACGTCGTTTCTCACACCTATATGAGGCCTAAGCGTAGCGACTGGAGTAGACGAACCGATGAGATAGATCGTTTTCTACCACGCCACAAACGCATGGCCGACGATCATTATCCAGCAGTGTTAGCAGAACCATCCAGTCTAGAAAGACTCAGGTGTATGTCTTATTGCGAGCTGGGGGTGAGACACGGCTCGGGAGGCCTTGCGGTGATTCGGCGCTCACTTACATCTCATGCGGCCTGCCCGGACGCCGTTCTCGTGCGCCGTCACAATTGGCTACAGCCCGCAAATATTGCTTACGTGCGTCGACTGAGACTAGGTCCCGGTGAACTCGGCCTCAGCAGTTGCGAGAGGCCATCGGGGGCGTTTTGTTTGAGATGATAACAAACGTTTGTCTATAAGAGGAGATGCCTTTACCCAAATTCAACTGATCCCGTGTGCCACCAGCCTACGGTTTCTCATCAAGTCTAGTGTTGTTCACTCAAAGCTTTGCTCATATGTTCCGTCTCCAGCTCTCAGCGGTTGCGCTCGCGGCCTTGCTCCGTGGAGCTACAGCTCTTGACCTCGATCTCGACATTGACATTGGCCTGGGCAAAGACCACAAGCAGCCACATCCTCCAACGCCCTCGTGCTCTACCACGACCATCACCATCCCCTACGTTGGCACCTGCACTACCTCGACCACCATCACGCCGTGCACCGGCCCTGTGACCGTCGTCATCGAAACTCCTCTTGTGACTGCGGCCTGCGGTCCGACCACTACCGAGTCTACCACGACACCGCGTACCCCGAGCCGACCCCTGGTGGCCCATGCCCAGTGATCAAGCCCTTCTGTCGAGCCTCAGGCCTCAACGTCGAATACTATGCCAACCCCCTCGGCGGCTACAGCAGACAGGGCGGACCGCCCTCCTCGTACTACATCACCCAGGCCCTCAGCCCCCTCAAGTCGGCCCTCACCAACCTCACCTTCTTCCCGCAAGACACCGGCCCGGGCCCCAGCTTCCCGCGGGTGTTCCCGCGCCCAGACTTCCCCTGGGCGTACTACGCCATCGGCTGGACGAAAGAGACCAACGGCGGCATCATCGTCGACGCCAACAACTTCACCCTGGTGTACGACGGCTTCTACCGCGCGCCGACTACGGGCAAGTACACGCTCTGCACCACGGCGGACAACGAAAACGACGTCTTCTTCGGGCACGGCAACGCCTTTAGCTGCCTCACCGGGCGGGCGGATCCCGCGGCCAAGCCGGTGACGCTGTCGACGGGCGGCAGCTTCATCAACGGCATCAACTGCACTGATGTGAACCTGGTCGGAGGGGCGTACTACCCCGTGAGGAACGTCATGGGCGATTGGCAGGGTCCGTCGGCGTTTAACTTTACGATCCAGAAACCCGGACAGGCGTTTGAGGATCGCAAGAATTTGTTTACGGGTGATGTGTATCCTCGTTCGTGCGGACTCTTTGCTTGAGTGGCATTGTCTCCAAGTGTTTACATGTAAGGAGCGTGGCCTCGACAGACTAATTTGACGGTTCATGATCAGAGTAGTGAACATGTATGTATCTATTTCATACACGATAGAAATAATGTATAAATGACTGGAAGACTGCAAGCGTAGATGCGCCACTAAGTGAAGCAAATTCTGTACCATCGATATCAGGTGCCGCCTCATACTTTTAGCCACAGACACTCAGAGCTGCTTTGTCTCTCGATATAACATGAACAACTAAACATGCCTATTCAGCACCGCGACACACGACGCAAGCGCAACCACCTCATCCACCTGCTCCCCATCCAGCATCAACACACAACTATTCTCAAACCAACTCTTGGCCACAAACTCCGCGACCGGCACGCTCCGCCCGTTCACCTGCTTGCCCAGCACGCCACGCTTCCCACCGCCCGACATGTCCCACAGGAACGACTGCTCGTCCACGACAAACGCTTCCTGCTTCTTCCACACGCTGACGGGGCGCACCTCGACCTCGTGGCCCGCGCGCGGCGGCCGCGGCGGGAAGCGCATCTTCCACGCGCTGTAGCGCTTAAGGATGGGCATGTCCAGCTCCGCGACCAGGGCGCCCCCGGCCGAGGCGGAGTGCATCTGCATGCTGGAGGAAAAGGTCCCGCGGGTGAGCTCAAAGGCCCAGGCGGAGCGGTCGTTGCGGCTGGCCTTGGCGGCGCGCTCGACTTGCTTGCGGAAGGCGTCTGTGATGGTGCCCGTGTAGTCGGCCATGGCGATGAGGGGGGTTAGGTCGAGGACATGTAGTTCGTCGGAGAAGTCGCCGCTGGAGGAGTTGAGATAGTACATCTTGGTTGGCCTCAGGGGCGGCGTTTCGCCGACGGAGGAGTCGTTGATGAGGTCTTGAGCCATGGTAACGGACGTCAAGCAACTGCAACGGTATCGATCAAGATCACGTATGAGATTCATGAAGAAAGAAGGTTCATTTCAAGCTTCAAGGGTCCGTCTTTATTTATTTGTAACATTCAAGTCACGGAGTCATCCGGGCTCGTCAATGCATTCCGTCTCCTGCTTCGGGACTTGAAGGCGTCTCGCGGTATCATGCTGTAAACGGCAAAGTGCGCACCAGCAACGTCACTTAAAGACGGCGTAGCTCGCGGCATTAGACTAAATTAGACGATTGCGGATTCAGCAGTCCGTAGTTGTCAGGGTCTTGGCCGTGGCGGCGTGTTAAACCCTCGGCTGGAGTGGTGCAGCTCTTCGCAACATCATGCCCAGTTGGGAAAGATGCAAGGGCTCAATGAAGGGAGAAATGTCACGATTCCCCGTGCTAAATTCAACGCCTAATGCAACGTCTACGGTTCTGCCCGTCTATGCTAGACTCTTCCCCGAGTCTTCCTTCAGAGACACAATCCGGTTCAGCACAACCCTCTCATCCGTCGAGTCCGAGTCCACCGCCTGCTTCAGTGTCAGTCTGCGAGCAGCAACGTCAACGTAACCGGGCAACTTACGAAATAGCCAACGCGCATGGCCTGGAACCGCACACTTTCTGGACCACTTGTCCCACTCTCTTCGCCCGCTGTGGCCGGCCATGGGGCTCTGCGTCGCACTTCATCAAAACCCTCTTCAATCATGGCGTTCTTGTAGACAGCCTCGCTACGGGGATTAATGTCGTTCAAAAATCCTCCTTCCACGGCCGATGGATCGTCCGACTTGAACAGCGGGCTGTAGACTCGAGCCTCGACTGTGGCCGATCCTTCTGGTACCCACTGGATATACGTCTTTGGCTTGGATCCCTTGTCGAAGACAGCCTTGATTCCAGTGACCAGCCCGCTCGTTTCGTCTTTGGAGAACGAGGTCGCCTTGATGGGATGCGGTGCCTGCAGGAGGCCGACCGCCTTGCCTGGTGCGAGTCGGAAGTATCCTCTACTGTCCTCCTCCCGGAAATCGGATCGGTCGATGTAAACAGTCTTGGTGAGACGCACTTTGTGAGAGCCAAACTTGGGGTCCTTGGTGGAGAACGGCGCCTCGAGATCCATCGCCTCGTCGTGGTCTTCGATCGTAACGGGGACGGGATCGAGAACAAGCATAACGCGAGGGACAGTGTGTTCCAGGTACCGTCGGACAGACTGCTCGAAACGAGCGATGGGGATGATGGTTCTGGCTGTGGTAACGCCAAGTTCGTTGATGAATGAGAGGATGGCTCCAGGTGGCACACCTCTCCGTCGGATGGCAATGAGCGTGTACAGACGAGGGTCGTCCCACCCACGAACAATCTTTCCTTCGACCAATTTCCTAAGCGCTCTCTTGCTCATGATGGTGCCGCTCACATTGAGTCGCCCTGGGCCGCCGAAGCATGTTAGAAATCACGCTCTTCGTGTATAATGGGGCACTAACCGAATTCTCGCTGCATTGGCTCATACACGCCGAGGGACTTGTTGAGCCATTCATAGCTTTCCCTGGACAGAATGAACTCCGTCGTGCAGAGACTGTGGGTGATGCCCTCGAAACTATCACACAGACAATGCGTGAAGTCATATGTCGGGAAGATTTTCCAATCTGGAGCCCGCACGTGCTGTTTCTGCTGTTTGGGTATCCGATATGCGGCAAGATCCCACATCTGGGGGTTGCCGCTAGTGATGTCTTGCTTCATGCGCAAAAATGCTGATCGAGGTTCGTATTTGCCGTCATGCATGTCGCGAAACTTTTCCAGGTTTGTGGCGACGCTCTGTTCGGCATGCTTGCAACGGAACCGGAGGCCCTCCTTGCCCTCCTTGCCACCGCGCTGGAGCTTGATCTCGTCTTCGTTGCAGTGGCAGACATACGCCTTTTCCCTCTTGATGAGCTCAGTGGCGAGCTCATACAACTTCTGGAAGTTGTCGCTCGAATGGGTGATGGCATCGGGAGCGAACCCTGAAGCAGGTGAGGGCATCAGTACAGATTCTCGAGCCGAAGTTAGAGGTAGCGAACGTACCAAGCCACTTGATGATCTTTACAATCCATTCAAAGTATACTTCCTCCTCTTCGTCAGGGTTTGTATCGTCGAACCTGTGACAGGTGTCAGTTTGGAGAGCGAGTTTTTGAGCGAGCGATCGAGCTACCTCAAAATCTGTGACGGGTTAGCATATTGCCCCGACAAAAGATACAATTTAGAATGGAAGCTTACCGTTCTGCCTCCATGATGTCGCGCGAACCCGAAATCGATTGCAATGGCTTTGGCATGTCCCAGGTGCAGGTACCCATTCGGTTCGGGGGGGAAACGAGTCACCACAGGCTTGGTTGGGCGTTGCTCGAAGACGTCGGCGAGAAATCCTTGCTTGAACATGGCATCTGGGTCGATGGTTGCGGTCTCATCTGCCTTCGGTTTCGGTTTCGGCTTTTGGGCGTCACCGCCGCTGGCTTTGGGCTTTTCGGCGGCGCCCTTTGCGCGTGCCTCTGCTTGAGCTGCCTTCCTCGCCCGCTTCTGTACTCGCTTCTTCAGCTCGTTCCTCGTGACCATTTCTCCAGTCCCCTCATCCAGCACGAGCTTCAGCGTCGCTTGGGTGACGTCGGCCACTGCGTCCGCCATGTTGAAGGATCTTTGGTTCTCCTGGCGCAGGGTGCTTCAGCAAGAGGTGGTAAAACGGTGAAGACAAGGTCGGGCAGACAACGATCAAAATGACAACACTTTTGAACAAAGAAAGGGTGGGCGGGGAGCTTATGGCGGGGTTCGATTGTCTACATATTTAGATAAGGAGCCGCTGGCTGAGTCACTCCCGAGTCCCGTCCCGCCCGGTTTTGGTCATGCGTTGACTTACTGGTCTTGGAAGACTGGTTGTCTGCCAGGCAACGCTGCAAGTATACTCTGGCATCAGAGTGCGTTGTTGAAGCCACTGCATGCGACTGTTGAGCGGCTCCAGAGCCAGGTTCAGCTCGTGCAGTTCGGCACGGACAGATCGAGGCATAGCTGAGGGGTGATTCAAGCAAGTGATGGGCTTGAAGGCAGTTTGAGTCCAACGAGATGAGGAGAAAGCGAGCAAAGCCCTTGGTTTCGCTGCTGGCAGTAAATGTTGTGAAGATGTTGCGGTCTGGTGAGCAAGAACAGTGTCCCAGAAGCACGGGAACTGTTGATGGTTTTACAGCAACTAGTCGGCGAAGTGACTCCATCCCTTCTTCGGCCAGGAACGAGAGGATGTTGGCTAAGAATAGCTGCGCGCGGTAAGCTGCCGACTCAAAAGGTCACCTGGCGCGAACCTGCATGGCATCTCGAACCATTTCGGCGAGGGTTGGTTTCACCACGCTCCTCTGGCCTCAATCCAAAGCCATACGGAGAGCGTGTTCCTTCAAATGGACCAGCATCCGATGCTTTTGGGTGTTTCTTTTCCAATGAAGCGTTCATGTTGTTGGCCCATTCCCGAACCCAGGGCGGAGTACGGAGGCGGCTGCGCCAACCTGCGGCTGGGTCTCCAGGCGCTTAAGACCTTGGCGCACTCCCCGCCAATGACGGTGCCTACCTTCTTGTTGAAGATGTTTCATGTGCCGCAGCCAAGAGGCCTACACAATCCCTGGCGTATCACTTGATCGGGCCAGAGACCCTCATTGGAGAGCCTAGGCGGCGCTTGCTGAGACGGAAATTGCATCCTGTACGACTGGACTTGGGATGCGGGGCCGACATTGCACAAACGGATGCTCTCCACTTGAAGTCTTGGCATTCCCTGTCTGGAACTTGCCAAGGTAAGTTACTCCGTCCGTACTTGAGGTGTGACAATTCACTCGCTCACGACTACTCCGTAGACTTTGCTACATCGACAGCGAATAGGGGAGAGCATAGTTCATAGTTAGCATCCTCGCTGCCAGACTTGGTTTTGTTTGTGAAATGCCGTGTTCGACGTAAACCAAGGCGAATTGACTGAAGAATGTGGCGTTTTGCACCCGGATTTAGCTCGGAGATCCGAGGCCTCACTTACACGCAAGCCCTTCAACCACTTCTCAACCATCAACTTCTCAACCATCAACTTCTCAACCATCAACTTCTCAACCTCACTTCTCCCATCACCAATTCCCATCTCCAATCCCCCTCCCATCCCCCTCCCATCCATCTACGCAATGGACGACCCCCAACCGCCCCCCAAGCCCTCCCTGCCCCGGCGCATCCTCGCCGAGCTTGGCCTCACAACCCTCTACCACTGCGCCCGCGACATCAAGCTCCTCTGCCTGCAGCGCTTCGTCCGCCTCTTCGCCTACGGCTCCTCCACCCTCATCCTGGTCTCCTTCCTGCAGGCCCTCGGCCACTCGCGCGCCCGGTCCGGCCTCTTCATGACGCTCACCCTCGCCGGCGACGTCTGCATCAGCTTCCTCCTCACGCTCGTCGCCGACGCCGTCGGGCGCAAAGCCATCCTCGCCGCGGGGGCCCTGCTCATGGCCGCCAGCGGCGTCGTCTTCGCCTGCGCGTCCAACTACTGGGTGCTGCTCGCCGCCGCGGTGCTCGGCGTCGTCAGCCCGAGCGGCAACGAGATCGGCCCGTTTCGCGCCGTGGAGGAGAGCGTCGTGGCGCACCTCACGAGCAAGGCGGAGAGGGGCGATGTGTACGCCTGGTATAGCCTCGTGGGCACGGCGGGCACGGCGTGTGGGATGATGGCCTGCGGGTGGGCGATTACCGCGCTGCGTGCGAAACTGGGGTGGTCGCTGCTGGAGGCGTACCGCGCGACGTTTGTCGGGTATGCGGTCCTGGGGCTGGTCAAGTTGATGCTCGCCCTGGCTCTATCGCGAGCCGTCGAGGCGGACAGCAAGCCTCCAGCAGCAGCAGCAACGGAGGCCACGCCTCTCCTGGATGGGGAACAAGACTCTTCGCCACAGACGAAGAACAAGACGAAGCGGTGGACGGCCTTGCTGCCCGAGATCAGCGCCGAGAGCAAAGGCATAACCGCCACGCTCTGCATCCTCTTCGCGCTCGACTCCTTTGCCTCGGGTCTCGCGCCTCTGTCAGTGTCCTCCACCGTCTCTCCGTGGCACTGCTAACAGCGACAGGTCATGGGTGACGTTTTTCTTCCGCGACCGCTACGGCCTCGAGGAAGGCAGGCTCGGCTCCGTCTTCTTCACCACGAGCATCATCTCCGCCGCCTCCGTCATCGTCGCCTCGTCCCTAGCCAAGCGCCTCGGCAACGTCAAGGTATGCCTCCCATGTCCCCTGGCTTCCAGATATCCCATACGAGTATAAGTAAAAGCTCACTGGCCCCAGACCATGGTCTTCACCCACCTCCCCTCGGCCATCTTCCTCGCCCTCATCCCCATCCCCCAGTCCCTCCCCCTCTCCCTGCTCTTCCTCGTCCTCCGCGCCTGCACCCAGTCCATGGACGTCGCCCCGCGCTCCGCCTTCCTCGCCGCCGTCCTCCTCCCCGCCGAGCGCACCGCCGTCATGGGCGCCGTCAACGTCGTCAAGACCACCGCCCAGAGCCTCGGCCCGCTCATCACGGGTGTGCTCGCCAGCCACGGCCTCTTCTGGGTGAGCTTCGTCTGCGCGGGTTCGCTCAAGGCGTCGTATGACTTGGGGCTGCTGGCCGTGTTTAAGAACCATGAGAGGGACCAGGAGGCGAGGGAGAGGGCGGATGAGGAGGCCCAACCATAGACGAAAAGCAGACAAAACATCTTCACAGCCCATAGTACATCGCTCTTCTGTCCGTGTTCATTTTCATCGTCGATACCTCACCCTTCTGTATAGTGTTCACTTATCGTATCGTTGGCTCCTCCTGTCCTTGGCCTCGGCATCTACTTCCCTAAACCTTCCGCCGGGTCTTCTTCTTCCTAGCCACCTCCTCTGTCCACGAGTCCTCAAACAGCGTCTTCTTCTGCGTCAGCTGCCCAGGCTGGATCCCCAGCCGCCGCACAATCTGGAACGCGCCCGTCCCCACCGTCATCGTCTGCCCCATGATGATGCACTCGCTCACGCCCTCAATCTGATCCGTCTTCATCCCCGCCGCCGCGTCAAACAGGTGGTCTGGCGTCTTCTCGAACGAAGCCAGTTGCAGCACGCTGTCTCGCATCTTGGACAGGCCGAATCGCGTAATGCCGAGCACCTCGCCCTTGTACGTCATCACGTCGGCCAGGAGCTGCATGTGACGCGGGTCGATGCCCATGTCTCCCATCACCTCGCCGATTTCGTTGGCAATGGTCGTCCGCGCCGCCTCGATGCCGAGGATGTCGCGGCACTCCATGACGTTGTTTGACCGCGTCTTGGTGCCAATCACGCCCTCCGTGGTCATGCACTCCCGCAGGCCGTAGCCTTCCACCAGCACCGCGTGCGTGTTCTGCTCCGACGTCTGGATGATAGCCCGAGTGGCCTCCGAGTAGCCCGAAATGGGTACCAGAGGCAGCCCGCGGCGGAGGAAATTCGCTCGCAGCAGCATGTCTCCGCTCTCCTCGGCCGCCGATTTGCTCCTGGCCCCCCTCTTGGCCGGCATCTCGCTTGCGTCGCGGACACGGATGATGATTCTGTCGCCGTAGATGGACAGGTCTTCTCGCGACAGCTTCAACTTTCGCTGTTTGCAGATGGCCTCTGCGATGTCGTAGATGCCGACGCCCAGGTGCATGTCGGAGAGCGCGGTTTTGTCGATTTGAAGCACGACATTTCCTTCGTCGGCGCGCCACTCGTCCTCGACGTAATGCAGGACATCTGACACGTACGTCTTCTCGATGCGCCCCTTGACCACCCTGGCGGCCTCGATTTGCTCGTCGTTGAGCAGCGGGCACGTGATGACGGGCGTGCTGATGTTCTTGGAGGCGTTGATGATTTCCTTGATTCGCGGCACACCCTGCGTGATACTCATACCGGCGACACCGGCAAAATGGAAAGTCTTGAGTGTCATCTGCGTGCCGGGCTCACCGATAGACTGAGCACCGACGGCGCCCACGGCGTGGCCCGGCTCGACGTGCGCTTTCTTGTACTTTTCGAGGCACATCTTGATGAACAACCGCAGAGTCGTCGCGCTCACCTTGGCCGTCCGGTCGGCGTGTGCCTGTGCCGTTGGCCGGAGCATCTTATCGCCCTCGAAACCGGCCAGCTTCCGGACGCGCTCGAGCTTCGAGGCCAGACCCTCGCAATAGCTTTCGATTGTTTTGAGGAATCTTCGGGCACTCTCGTGCTCGTCGATGCCGTAGTCGGTCCCGTCGTCATATTCCAGCTCCTCGCCGAGCAGGCCCTTTCTTGGGAATCTTTTGCGCTCAACCTGAAGCATGGAGTCGCAGAAGTCTCTGATCCCATCCGGCGTCATTGAGGCTTCGTTGTTGTCCCACGTAAGATTCTCGGCGTGGCTCCAGGTACGCAGGAAATGGACCGGCTCTGCGGAACCCTCCATGTCCACGGGGTCAAGCTTGTCGGCACCAAACTGGAACTGCACGATGCCGCCGCCCGATGTCCTGACAGTGTCGTCATACTGCGTCGAGAGATCTTCCAGGGACTTCATCAATCGTCGCGACATGTAGCCAGTCTCTGCCGTCTTGACGGCCGTATCGACCAGACCTTCACGACCAGAGATGGCGTGGAACAAGAACTCGGTTGGCAAGAGGCCCGAGTAGAAGCTGTTCTTGACGAAACCCTTGGAGGGGGGCTGACGAGCGTTCTTGTGAAAGTGCGGCAGACTTCGGTCCTGGAACCCATCCGGCACTCGCTGTCCTCCGATAATCTGCTGTCCGACGACAGCCACCATCTGGGCGACGTTGATGTCCGAACCCTTGGACCCGGACTTGGCCATGATCAGCGGGGCGTTGTTGCGGCTCAGGGTGTCGATGCAGTATGTACCGGCCTGCTGTCGGACCTTGCTCAGAATGCCGGAAATCGAGTTCTCCAGAGTCTCCTCCATGTTGCAGCCAGGGGCCTTGTCGAGCTTTCCCTGCTTGAATGTCTCGATGAGCTCGTCGCACTGCTTGTATGCGGTGGAGACGAGGCTGTCCTTTTCCGAATTCAGAGCCGCCGTCGGGAACACATCACCCACGCCGATGGAGAACCCTCTGTTTGTGAGCTGCCTCGCGCACAGCTTCGCCAGCCGGTTCATCGCCACGACGGCTTCATCGGGGCCAAAGTCACGAAGGATGACGTAGAAGATGGAGTCCTTCTTGCCGGCTCCGACGGTAGACTTGTCCATGCGACCGCACATGACCTCGGAGTTTCGAACGACGAGCCACCCGTCGTTGGGGTCCATGTCGGGGCATTGGCCCGGGCGTGCCTTGTAGGCTCGGCACTTTGCATCCAGGTTGATCTTGACGGGCGATTCCTTGTTGGGGCGCATCAGCACGCTGAATACTTGCTTGCCGGTCCACAGACACTGGGGGGCAAGGATGGCCGGTGGGGGCACGTCCAGCTTCGTCTTGCCATCCATCATGTGCATGCAGATGAACGTAAATGTCTTTCGATCGAAAAAGTTGTCCTTGCTGCTGAGCAGAAAGGCAGCTGTGATAAAGTCCTGCGTTGCGGCGATAATCGGCTCGCCGTTCTTCGGGGTCGCGAGATTGTTCTTGACGCCCATGAGGTTGATGGCCTCGGCCCTGGCCTCCTCGGTCTGCGGGACGTGGAGATTCATTTCGTCACCGTCAAAGTCGGCATTGTACGGGTTGCACACGCATTCGTTGAGTCGGAATGTCCTCCAGGGTCGGACTTTGACAAGATGGCTCATGATACTGAGCTTGTGCAGCGACGGCTGACGGTTGAATAGCACAACGTCGCCGTCTTCGAGATGCCGCTCGACAATGTCGCCGAAGCCGAGTTGGCGCGCGGCATTCTCCCTGTTGGCCCATTTCAGGTTGTACCTGAAGTGGCTGCCCTCTTCCTTTTTCAGCACGGCCTGCGCACCGGGCCAGATGTCGCAGCCGTTCTTGACGCACTGGCGGAGCTTGTCGATGTTTTGCCGGTTGACCCTTTCGGGGTATGTGAGGTTCTTTGCGACGAGTATCGGGACAGCGACTTGGTCGATGCCGAGGTTGGGATCGGGCGAAATGACGGTACGGCCAGAAAAGTCCACTCGCTTGCCAGACAGATTGCCACGGAAGCGGCCTTGCTTTCCCTTTAACCGTTGGCAGAAGCCTCTGGTGGTCTTGCCGAAGCCTGGTTGCTGAAGGCCCGGGACGTCACTGTTGACGTACATGGCGATCTGAGTCTGGAGATATTCCCATTGTTCCATGATGGTCTGGACGGGAGAGCCTTTCTGGAGGGCAGATCGAATCATGCCACTGACCCAAACGATATCGGCGAGCTTGGTGGTGATGTCGTCCTCCGTACTGGCATTGTCCTGTGCAACAGAGGGCCTGATGCACACCGGGGGGGCCGGCACAAACTGCCAGATGAACATTTCCGGGCGGCCGTCTGTGTGGTCGAGGCCGAGCAGCTCGCAATCCGTAGGGGTGATCAGTTTGAACAGGTTGAGGACCCTCAGCGGGTTGAGATCTTCCATGGCCTTTCGGAGGTGCTTCTCCAGCTCGGGGTTTGCCTGCTTGGCGTCGTTGAAGGAGTTGTCGAACTTGACCTTGCTCTCCGGGGGGACCTTTTTGACAGACGTCGACTTGTTGTAGGAGACAAACTTGTCGTGGGCAAGCTTGAGGACGCCAATCTTGCGAATCTGGCCGTTGATGGAGCCGCAGTAGGGACAGGTCTTGGCCTTGCGACACTGCTCGTTGATTCTCTTGCAGATCTGGGTTCGGCGGAGGTTATCGATGGGTCGTCGCAGCTCCTTTAAAAACGCTCGCCGGTCGGGCTCTTCGAGCAACACCCGGCCACAGTCCTGGAGATGTGTTAGCGGGGCCTGGCGCGTTGTTGCAAGGGAATGGGCGGCGCACCTTGCAGATGTCCTGCAGAATGGACATGATGAATCGTAGGTAGCCGATGTGAAACGCCGGCAGGGGCAGCCTGACATGGCCAAAGTGACCGGTGCAGTTCTGGAGAGAGTCTTGACAGGTGGCGCATTTGCCAATCTTGCTCGAGGTACCCTGTGGGACGCGCAACTCGTTAGATGGCAGGTCGGCGCAGGAGACACGCAGCTGCTCTTACCAATCGAGGGTCGAGGGGTCCATGGCGGTAGGGCGCGCGGTTATTTTCAATATCATAGAGGAGTCGGTCGGACACTTCGAGGACGGCCTGGTTGGCGATGTCTTGGTTGGACCTGTGCGCAGAGTCAGCATCGAGTCATCTCCGAGGGTGGTCGTCCAGGCGTGCAGCCCCGCGACGGCCGAGCACTCACTGGATCCCAAACTTGATGCCCCTGAAGCGCTTGGGCAGCTTGTCGACAAGCTGCTGCTTGACAGGGTCTTCGGTCGAGTTGGCCATGGCGTCGCTGCTCCAGCCGGAGACTGGCAGCTCGTCGTGGCGTGTCGTTCACGTCGGTGGTATGCGCGGGTGGGCTGCGGTCGAGGTGGGTGACGAGGTCGGGATCATAAGAAGCCGAAGCCCGCTGCTCGCGATCGCTGCTCGGCAGACTCGACCAACATGACAGAGGCGGAGGCTCCGTTCGACAGACTGCGCGGTGCTTGCGGGCGCTGGATGAAGGTGACGACGTGATGTTGGGCTTGCAAGACTGAAGAGACCAAAATTTTGGAGGGTCGGCGGGACGGATTTTGCGATCAGCGGCGGGCGTGAGCAGACCAAGCTGCGACAGGGTTGTTTGGTGGGGTACGACCTGGACCCAACCATTCTACCGCATTGGGTGCCGCCTGCAGGTGCCTCCCGTCTACGGAGCACGACGAAGTACTTTGTACTCCTCCGCCTACATCATCAACCTCTCCCGTGCCTGTGATGCGGAGTATAAGCAGACAGACTCCGAAGGCGTAGCTCCTCGTGAGTAAGAAACAGCCATTCTCAACATCAGCAGCGTTCTTGTTCCTCCCAAACCTCACCCATCGAGCAGTATGAATTCCACCGACGACGACAGAGACGGACAAAAGATGCAAACAGAGGCTTCTCTGGCTTGAGGGTTGACATTTCAGCGCCTGGTTAACTGGATCGATACTGCAGGGGCGAATTGGCATCCTCTTGTGATATCGTCTCAGGATCCTTTACTTGCCTTTTGCCCGAGCCGCGAGAGCACCCATCCCACCGTCTTGCATCCCTCCTCGCCACGGAACCACTCAGGGAGCCCGCCCTTCTCCCCCGTCGCGCCATACGACACGAAAAGGACAACCAGCTCCGTCGTATTCTCATTCACCTTCCTCAGCACCCTCTCGGCCGTCTCCGCGTTCATGTCCGCACCACCTCCACCCTCGCTCTGTGAAAAGGCCAGCGACGTCTCGGGGTACAGATACCGCTCCCGCACGAGGTCCAGTGCCGTGCGCCCTTTTCTATCCACGATGTGTGGATCCGCGCCTTTCTCGAGCAACCTCTTGACGACGCAGTGGTTTCCCAGGGCCGCCGCCATCATGAGTGCCGTCGTCCCGTCCGAGGCGTCTACGCTGTCGATGTAGTCTTTGCTGTCGTACTTTCCGAGCAGTCTGGCGACGATGATGTGCGTGACGTCTACTTGTTCAGCTGAGGAATCTGCCTGCGTGCCGCGCAGGGCAGCCAAGTGCAATGCTGACATGGGTTTCCCGGAGGCGTAGGATACGATGAAGCCGTCCGAGCCCCCGCGGTCAGGGAGACTGAGCAGGAACTTGATCCTCTCGAGCGAGTTTCTCGTGTGAAGCTGAATCATGACCCCAAGGATGGTCCTGTGGTCGGGGAGAATCCTATCCCGCTCAGCCCCTTTGTCGAACAAATACCGAGCCACCGTCAGGTTCCCGCTGTAAACAGCCATCCCGAAAGCACCGATCGTGTCGGTCGAGTTCACAGAAACACCCGTCTCCAGGATACTGCGCGCGAAGAATACGTCGTCGGACTCCTTGGCCGCCCTCTCCAGGGGTCGAGTGCCGTGCTGGTCGAGAACGCCCGTGCTGGCTCCCGCATCGAGCAGCGCGCGCACCATGGCGTGGTCCTGGTGGTTGATGGCCATGAACAGCGCGTTGTCGCCCTTGCCATCCTTGTTCGGTATGAGATCGACTTCCTTCGCGAACCCGTTCTGCAGCCCGGCGGCCATGACCTCGGCAGGGCACTGGTGGAATGCCACGGCGAAGACGGCGGGCATCTTGACGCCGTGCATCTCCAGCACCGCATCCGTCGGCGACCCATTATCAACGAGCGTTGAAATCGTCTTTCGCACCTCTTCACTCCAGGACGGGCCGCTTGCCACGAGTCTCGCCCATCGCGAAAACCCCTGCAGGGTTGTGAAAAGGGGGCGCGTCATGACCGGCCCGCCCGCGATCATCGGCTTCGGCGTCTGCAGTGCCCGGCGAACCTCGGGCTCCTGGATAAGCCTGGAGACTACCGCAGAGTGACAGAGTCTGCAGGCGAGTTCCAAAGGTGACATGTTCGTCGATTCGCCCATCTCAACATCCGCGCAGAACATGGGGTCCGCGCCGGTCTTGAGGAGCGCATCAACCGTGGCCAGATTGTTGGAGAGGATAGCCCAATGCAAAGGCGTCCAGATCAGTGGCTCGCTCGGCGCCTTGACCTTGATTCCGTACTGAGACCGCTCCAAGGACACGGCAGTCGCATTCACCTTTGCACCTTTTTGTAGAAGCAGTGTTGCCATTTGTTCGACGTCTTCGGCTGGAAATGAGCACAGCCAGTGTAACGGGGTGACCCCTGACCCGTCACTCAACGCCACGTCGTCTTGCCTCTCGATGATGAGCTTCGCAATCGATGTCCGGGAGAGTCTGCAGGCAGCTAGCAAAGGGAATTCACCCGCAATTCCTACTTGTCGTTCCAAGAGATCTGGACGCCCCCAAATGCAGGCCTCCACCGCATCCGGATGGTCTTCCACAATTGCCCAGAAGAGCAGCCGAAGGCTTGGAGCGGACAGGACCTCCGCACTTAGGGGCAACGACGGCGGACCCCATTCGCTCAACTTGATACCAGCTTTTTCTAGCTCTTCGTTCTTCCTGTTCCTATTGATGTGTGACCAGCTTGACGTCGAGATGGTCTTGAGCCGGTCGAGTGCCGCTGGGTTGCCCGCCCCGGCGGAGGCTTCCAACCACGACATCCAGACATCAGTCTCCGGTAATTCCGCAGCTGTCGCCGAAGGCGCAAAGACGTTGATTAACAGCGTCTGTGCCTTTTCAAGACCAAGCTCTGCGGCCTGATACATAAAGCCCTGCACCTTCGCCATGTCATGGTCTACACCAATCCCGTTAGTATAGGCGACGGAGAGGTTGAGCGCGGCGGAGGCTTTGATCGTGGGATCAGTAGCCTTCTGATAGACCTCCTGGAGACTCCGCGTGGCGTCTATCTGGACTAGCCAGGGCATCTTGCGGACAATGTTGTACGATTCATGGAGCTGTAATCCTGCATCAGCTGACATCTTTGCATTGACCTGATGGAGAGTCGGAACCTACGTCGGGTATGAAGTCGAGGTAGCGGCTCAAATGGAGGATTTCCTTCGGGCTTTGGGCACGTTAATGGCATGAGCAACACAAGACGTCACAAGGGTAGGGCAACTTACCTTGCCTCTTCTGCCCTCTGAGGATCATCCTCCCGCCCAACGACAAAGGGCTCAGGCATCAGGCCGATCAAGTCTACCAAAAAGGTAAACGCCTTTTTCGTAGGAAATTCCACAACATCCGACTTATTCTCAACATCTCCGCAGGATGCAAATAACCCTGTCATTGCCCTCTTCTTGAGCGTCTGGTGCAGTGCATCGCCCAGGGGGTTCTGACGTGAGTCGGCCACCAGGTTGTCCAAGTAGAGTAGCATCTGCACAAGCCGGGCACACATGTCCTGGAGCGCTTTACGCTCTGCCAACGGCATCTGCGCTGCGTCCTCCTCAGGGAGGGCAAGCAGAACCTCGAGGGCGTTCTCAAGGCACTCCGAGTATCCCTGTTGAATCGCCCCGGACGACTCTGACATGCCTCCGCTACCGCCAATGGTCAAGTTGACAATCATATCAACTGCCAGGGGTATCGTTTCCGAAGCGATGGAGGAGGCACCAGACTGCGGCTGTGTGGTGATGAGCTCGACAAGGCGAAGAAGCAGGAGGATACGATTCATGTCCCGGAACCTCTCCGTGGGCGAGCATTGCAGCGCGTAAAAGAAGATCTTGCAGAGAATAGCCATAGGCAGGCCGTCATTCCGCCTATTGTTGAGCACCCGGAGCGGTATGATGGTGCACATGATATTCGACATCTTCATCTTCCGCACATTCTCCTCCAAGCCGTCAGCCGGAAGGGTATCGTAAAACATGCTCCCCGAATCCAGAATCGTGAGCAGCGTCAGCCCGTAGCTGTAGATATCCAGCTGCCGGATATGCTCCCGCGCGAGCTTCCCGTCGTACGACTCCGGCGCGCAGAACATCTGCGAGTGCCCGATCAGGTGGCCGTCCTCGACAGACAGAGAGAAGCCAAAGTCGGCCAGCTTGACGACGAAGCCGCGCGTGGGGTGTTTGCAGACGAGGAAGTTGGAGGGCTTGACGTCGCCGTGGACCATCCCGACCTCGTGCAGCGCGTGTAGTCCGTTGGCCGCGTCCAGCGCGACCTTGATCTGGTCGGACAAGGAGCTCGCGTGGCCCTTCGCCTGGAACGCCTTCAGGCTCCCGTACTCGGCATACTCGAGGATCAGGGCCGGCAGGATGCGAGGCCCGTCTGGAGCGGCCTCCTCGCCCGTGTCGTGGTACATGACGTGCAGGAGGTTGATGATGTTCTCGTGCGCCTTGAGCGGAGGGTGCCTGAGGACCTGCAGCTCCGTCGCGATGTCCGCAAAGCAGTCCGTGTTTCCGCCTACGTTCGCCCTCGGGTGCTTCACGACGACGAACTCGCGCCCCTTGAAGACATCGCCGCCCAGGCCGGCGAGAAACGAGGACGTCTTGACCTGGCGCACGTCAAAGGAGCCGCCGCCGAGGGTCACGTCTTCAAAGTCGGGGAGCACATTGGTGACGAACGGGTGGAGGCCGAGCTCCCTGTCGCCGGCCAGACAGACGCTCAGGAAGCCGGCAAAGTGCGGACACCGTGAGCTCGTTGCCGTGGGATCGACACTTCCGTCGTCGGTGTGTTTGCCTGAAGCTCCATCGTGGACGGTGGAGGGAAGATGCCGCCGAAACGTGCGTATCGACGACCAGTCCATGCCAGGAGCCCAGCGGCAGTAGGAAGCAACGAGATTAGAATCACTGCCAAAGAATGGATACAGGGAATTTATGATGAACTGTTAATCATCCACAAGGTCAGGCTCGCTCAAGCCCCGCGCCTAACCGCCACCTGCATGTAAGCTGCAGGGTCAGCACTCAGCCCTACAACACCTCCGCTCTCTCATAGCCCATCCCCCATCATGACATCCAGCCTCGACGAGCTCGGCTTCCAAATCGGCGCCGCCGGCCTCGGCATCGGCGCCTTCAGCGGCGTCCTCGACGTCCTCTCCGCCTGCACGCGCCTCTACAGGCTCTGGCGCTCCCTGCGCGCCCTCGACGGCCACCTCGGCCTGCTGCGCGCCAAACTCGTCCTCCAGTACGCCCTGCTCGAGCAGTGGGAGCGCGACTGGCTCTCCTTTCCCGCCGGACAGGCCGCGCAGCGGAAGCAGCGCTGGGTCCGGCAGAACGAAGTCGCCATCACAGAGGCGCTCGGGGCCGTGAAGAGACTCCTCGAGGGCCTGGAGCCGCTGCGGGAGGCTTCTTCTGCAAAGGGGCCGGCGGCGGTGCTGGAGCGTCTTAACTGGGCCAACGGAAAGGCACCTGAGAGTGAGAGGGCGCTGGAGCATCTCGACTCTCTCCTTGCCGGTCTCTATCGGCTCCTCCCGCCGAGGACGCCCAACACCGATGCGTCCCAGGTGATTCTGGCCATGGAGGATCTCGGCCAAGACGCCTCCGGGTCCGAAGGGCAGAAGATATCCGCGTCATCAACATTCACCAAGACCATCGGCCTCCGCAGCCTAGGCCAACAGCTAAACCAAGACCTCAGCCAGCGCGTGGACAACTTCATCCACCGGCCCGTCACCGCGAGCCTCGCCATAAAGGCATCCCGCGTGCAGGTGAAGAACAACGACGGCTCCACCGCCGGCTTCCGCAGCTTCGGCACCCTAGACGCCAGCCAGCCCGTCGTGGTCGAGTGGAAAAGGTACGACGCGAGCTGGATCGGCAAGAAGAGCATCGAGCTCACGGGGCGCATCTACAACATCGCCCAGTTGCTCGGCACGGACACCAAGCCAGACGAGCTCCTGACGCTAAAGTGCCTCGGCTTCTTCGACGACCCCGAACGGAGCTCGTTTGGCTTCGTCTTTCGCATACCGCTTACCGGCAGTATCGTCACGGATCCATGGCCCAAGCAGCCCATGATGGTGTCCCTCAAGGCGCTGCTGGATGAGCCCTCTCCCGAGAACCTGCCGACGCTCGAGGAGCGCTACCAGACGGGCTACGGCCTCGCCCTCTCCCTCTCCGTCCTCCACACCGTGTCGTGGCTGCACAAGAGCATCAGGAGCCAAAACGTGCTCTTCCCCGTGCTCACAGACGGACGCCCCGTCTGGTCCCGTCCCTACCTCGTCGGGTTCGACTTCTCCCGTCCAGACGCCATCGACGAGTCCTCCGAGAAGCCCGAGCAGAGCGCCCGCTTCAACGTGTACCGGCATCCCTCGGCGCAGGGCAGCCCGAACGAGGGTTATCGCCGTGCGTTTGACATTTACAGCCTGGGAGTGCTGTTGCTGGAGCTCGCCCTGTGGCGGCCGGCTTGGAAACTGTACAGGGACGGTATGAATCCCGACAAGTTCCGACAGGTCCTCCTGGACAAGTCGACGGATTGGCTGGCTCATTTCATGGGCACCGAATATCGCGACGCTGCGGTCAAGTGCCTGAACGCGCATTTTGACATAGAGTCTGGCCGCGTGGTGCAGACATTCTACATTGAGGTCGTAGAGGTGCTCGGCCGCTTGCAGGAAGCAACGACACTATAGACTCGTAGCAACAAATGCCCACATAAAAGTGTCAACCTCCTCCTCCTCTATTGCCCCCTTTTCCTCTTCATCCGATTTGACAGTAGCTGCGACAGCACAAAGTGATTGACATCCTCGTCCGCCCAGTACCCCATGTGGGATGCAATGGTATTAATCGGGTTAAAGTCGAGGGCGCTCCTGTACACAAGTCAGTCAAGCTGCTCTTCCGAGGCAAAATGCGCACATACTCTTGGATGCTGTAGTCCACCCTCCCATTCCGATTCAACGCACGCACTTTGGCCTCTTCGGCGCGCAGTCTCCTCGCCCTGCGGCCCTCTTCGTTTGTCTTTGTCGCCTCGTCTTCCTGCGAGAGTGTTTCGCGGTTCTTCTGGAACGTCGAGAACAGCGTTTCGATCTCCTCGTCAATGAGCGTCACGTTCTGCTGCCCCGCCGTCGTCGAGTCAGCAAGCTGCTGCTTCCGCTCGTCCGTCTTCTCCTCCGATGCCGCATTCTGCGGTGGCTTGTTCTCTGCCCCAGGCAGGTGTTGTTCGGCCGCTAGCCGGGCGACCTCCTCGCTGGTCAGTCCGAGGCTGCGGTTGAGGAGGTTGCTCGCGATGCCGGCACTTAGACTCGACCACAGGCCGCTGACGCTTTGGCCGACCTTGGCTCCGATGCCCGTCAGGCCTTGCGGCGCGACATTCCCGAATATGCCCCTCTTGGTATACGGCAGTAGCTGCGGCTTCAGGGTTGCCATTGCCGAAGAGATTAGGGGCTCCATGCGATAGCTTACGGGGTCGGATGGGTGGAAGACGTTGAATAGCTGCGCAACCTTGGGTGATGATATCGAATATGGCAGCCCGCTGACGGGTGAGATTTCATCGCCAGTCGAAGCTGCCGGCGCGGTGAGGAAAGGGTCGTCCATTTCATCGAGGTGCAACGGGCTGTCAGACGGCAGAGCATGGGGCGTGTGCCGCGCGGCAATCGTCCTGCGACTGTGTCAGCGAACTGGGAGCAGTATTCACGATTCACAATACGCACCGCCCCTTGAGCATCTGGAACAGACCAACTGGGGACCCCAGACAGAAGAAGTCGTCCACGTCAAAGTCAAATTGCAGCTCGTGGTCCTTGAGCTTGCTCTCCTGTCGGTTCTGAGACGGCCAAAAACGTAGCGGGTGTCTGTGCTCATCGGATTGCTCTCTCTGCCGGCACAAGACGTCGAAAAAGATGGCAGAGCCCAGGGAGTGGCCCATGAGATGTACCTTGCCCTTGAACTCGGGGTTCTTTTCTCGGAAGAGCCTCAGGATCCGGTTTGTTTCTGCCACGACGACTCGCGAGATTTCCTCCCGATACGAGCTCTGATAGAGCAAGATGTCCAGCGCGAGATCCGAGATCAAGGACCTGGCAAAGGCGACACCTTCTACGGTAATGTCCTTGAGAGAAGGATCTATCGCAATTGTAAGCATGAGAAACTCTTTCCATCCAAGATTACTCACAGTCGTCTTCCTCCCCATCAATGTCTCCAAGATCATGTTCCCTTTTCTTTTGGCGCTGCCTCGGGAATTCAATCAGATGCCTCCAGCAAACCGGGAGGACCTGCACCCGACAGTTTCCGGGCCCAGCGCCAAGCTCGGAATTCAGGGCTTTCAAATCGGCCGAGTTCGTATAGACGGACTTGATCGTCTTGCGCAGTATGTTTACGTCGTGGACAAAGTTGACGCTCTCCATTCTGAAAGCTCTGTCAGCGGCACTCCACTGAGCATCTTCAGTCTTTACCTACCGGAGTCCAAGGCGTTGGCCGATTCCGTGTGTAACGAGCACCAGGTGCTCAATCTCGCGGCCCTGCGTCTCGCCGACTTGCGCATTGTAGTCGTCCCGGATTTCCTGTTCGTCCCGTTTCCGGATTTCTTCTTCTGTTTCGGCCGTACTCTTGCCCTCGCTCTCAAGAAGCGACGATAGCTGTCGCTGAAGTGTCGCACGCCGACTCTCTGCCTCATTCGACGCCGCCTCGCTGTTGTAGCTTACGTCGTCGGTCGAGTCTCTCGTTGTCGGGGGCGCCGATCTCCGTTTCAGAAGCTTCTGCTGCCGCTCATCTAGGCCAGGGAGACCCTGAGTCGAGGTTGCTTGAACTTTGTCATCCTTCTCTTTCTCTTTCGCCTTGCTTGGTTCCGTGTAACCTCGAATCAGCTTGACGCCGCTCATGTAACCGCCGCCAGCAAATCTTTCGTAGACTGACGTCGTGACCCACGACAGCACGCCATCGGTTGAGAGCCAAGCAGTATTGGCGTCTTGGTAGGTGGCCACATTGCTCATGTATGCACCAAATAATCGATAGGGCTGGGGCTGAGGGCCAGGTTGCGAAGTCGTCGTGGCTTTGGAGGAAGTTTCTTGGGTCGGTTTTGACGTTGAGACGGTCGCGACAGTGGTATCCTTAGCAACATCCGCCGGGATTTCCGAACTAGGGTCCTTTGCAGCTGATTGACTTCGGGATCGTACTGGAATTGGTTCAGTCTCTGGGCTGGTTCGACAGCATGAGCTTACACACCTGGTTGAAGCCACGGCTTCATTTTCAGATAGCCCTTTGTAGAATATTAGCGACATGCCGTCTCTCAGCAAGTCCGAAACATACCTCTTCCAATTGAGCTGAGAGGTTCTCTTCGCATGGCCTAAGATTCGAGCCTTCTTGGAAGAACCAAGTCCCGCGGCGGGCTGCCCAGGCATCAGCTAATGCACCATGGTCCGACCTCTGTTGATGAACTTACCTTCGTAAACTGGGCCCAGCCAGTAGACTGGAGCCAGTTCCCGGTCCTCAATATCGACGTCGAACAAAAAGTCCTCGTTTACTCGTACGCGTACTCCACTCTTCGCCGCTGAGCTCGTTTGTCTCGATTCCATGCTGCTCGACGTGTCCTTCTTCGGTCCTCCTGTTTGCACCATGTCCGTGTGCGAATCCCCCGACCCCAACTCATGATTGTCCTCTGCTGCTTCCAACACCTTCTGGTATCGAGCTTCGAGTCGCCTCGAATCGGACGGCGAGAAGGCGGTGAACTTTTTCGGTCGTGCCGGAGGTTTAGGGTCTTTCGGGGGATCCTGTCGGCCCTTGATGAGCTGCGGCTTTCGCTTGGGTACCTGCATTGTAGCTGATTAGCACGCCATTGGACGATGGAGCAGCCAGGGCAGGGCGTACATCGACTGCATGGAACCATTGGACATTGAGCGGCGGACAGTCCTTTGGATACGTCTTGAAGCTCTGTCCGTACAGAGGCTTTACACTGTGATCGCCCGGAGCTTCCGCCGCTCCCGAAGCCGCGGGGGGTTCATCGCGTTTGTTGTCCGGTGTCGGCGTCGTCGTTCGACTGGTGGCCCACGGATTGATCGAGTCGACAGCCGAGCTCAGATACGACTTCTCGACCTTCTTGTCGCTGGTCGCTGGAGGCATTTTCCGCGACCCAAACGACAGCCATGCGACGCTCGCGCTTCTGCTGGGGGGTAGGCAAAGACGGTGAACTGTCCCGCGCTGTGCGAGCAGTCCGCTCTTTGTACCAGGGCGGGGCGCCAACGTGAATGTTGCTGCCCGACGCAGGAGCACGGATCTCTCAACGGGTCGAATACGTGGGTATCATGGACACTGGCGAGGTGGAGGAGCGCGGGCGCATAATGCAGCAGCTTGAGGGCGAATGCGACAGGAGTTGGGAAGGCGAGGATGCGATTGGAAACCCCCCAGCCAGGCACCTACGGCCACGGGACGTTGGCAAAGGACGTCACTGGCTCGGTACCTACATGACGCGGCAGGGATCTGGCATGTGCCACTGGAGCTGTTAAGCCCCACGCTAAATCAACCACACCAAGAAGCCAAGAAGCCAAGAAGCCAAGAAGCTGTACGGAGTACAAGGATCAAGTCAGATCCTACAAAGTATTCTAGGCCTTTTGGATTGAATAACTAGTCGAGTTTGGTACGCTCAAGTCCTAGTTTGCCCCTACTGAGATGGTGTCTTTCTCCAAGCAATTCTCGCATGAGCATCTAAGCGGGCTTGTGTCTACCTATGCAAGCATGGACCTTTCAGGCATAGCTACCTGCTAGTAGCAGCGACCGCGCGAGGCCCTCTCGCCCGAGCAGTCTTGTATTGGATGCACTTGAACCTTCAGGTGAGGTATTGAAGCCTGGGGAAGTCTCTCCACGACATCTGCCCCATATCGAGATTCGTATCCCGCAAACGGATGGTATAAAAGCACGTTTCGGGTGTGGCTCACGGCGAAAATGCACCGGCCTCCAGCAACCTGGACCACGCTGCTTGGTTCAGTTGAGCGAGGTCCTCAGCAGTCCGGCCATGCCCGTCCCGCAAGGCACGTACATCGCCATCCGGCTGTACTCTTAAGCGGCCCAGGCCCATTGACTCGGCAACCTGCCGGGCAGGTGGAGGGAATGACTCGGTTGGCATTGCCGACGAGAGCCACAAGAGAAGCCAAACAACGTCCTCCTGCCTGCTTTCCACGGCGAGATGAAGCCCGCTCTTCATCTCGGCCAGAGGGTCCTGGTAGCGGACCAGGGACCCAATGTCACTCACTTCGTCGTGAACATCACGCAGAAGCTCGACAATGCCGGCGACATCTCCCTCGGAGCACATGACGTGAAGGGCTCGTGCCGGTCGAGCCTCGGGGTTGTTCTGGACGTAGGCCTCTTCCCTGATGGATGGAAGGATATCGAGGTTGTCCTGGACGCCGCCTTCGTTGCTATATCGCGCCAGGATCGGCGCACTTGAAGCAGTCTGGAGAAAGGCGTTGGTGCTTGAAGGTCCAGCCGCGTTGACGGGCAATTGTGATTCGCAGCTGGGGCATTTGAGAGAGAGCGCAACAGACGACGCCTCGTCCATCAAGCATTCCCTGGTGTCGAATTAGCAGCCAAGGACGACGTTCGCCTACCAGGTTCACAAGGCATACCAATGGAAGTGGCAACCACAGCGGAGTTCGAGGTCGTCGGGCACCGTCTGTGCCTCGTTGGCCGCGCCCTCGTCCTCATCGTCGTCTACGCGAAGGACGAGGGGCTCGTCGCAAGCCTTGCACTGAGACATTGGCGGCTTACACCCCAGGGGCTAGGCGCGCAATAGGTTGGTTCGCGACGGGATTCGGACAGGCACCTGCATTAAAGTGGCAGCCTTGAATGCGACGATTCGCGATGTACACGCAAGTTGACGGTGGCTTTGCTAGAGTGATACGCGGCTAGAATTTTCCATCACTTCTGCAAGGATGCGCTTTTGGAGGGGTCCTGGGATTTCATGCAGGCCCCGCAAGCCCATTACATCATCGTCCTGAACCCGGGCTGTCGCACCCCGCTATTACAGCACGGCCCGACGAGATGCGATGATGGATGCGCTGTGAAGCGGCAGAGAGCAAGGGGCGCGCCGCGGCCATTCGACCGAAATACAGGGCATCATGTATGCTGGGAGTCTACGCGTTGGGCACAAGAAGCTGGGGCCCGCGGCGGCTCCAAACAAAGACAAGGCGCTCGTAAGCCCCAACCAGCTGAGGCGTCATCCCGCGCTCCGAAGCTGCCGGCCACAGCGCGTGCCGTTGCCTGTAGAGACCGCTAAGGTGCTGAGGTGGCGCCTGAATCCCACGTCAGTGGAATGCGCAGCTCCCAACGCCAGTCAGAGTGGGGTACTTTGTCCGTCAGCTCGTGCCTGGTCTCCTCTTCGTCATCACCACGCCTTCACCACATCAGCTCTCCGTACTTGGGCTCGCCATTGCACTCTACGTCTGAGAGCTGCCCGTTGCGAGCGTATCCATACCTTATCCAACTCTCCCGTCCAGCTGCTTGTCTCTCGACTTCATCTTCTGCATCAGAGGCAGCCGCCGAGCTCCGACCCCTCACCCCACCATGAATGTCCTGAAATTGCAGAGGTGCGCGGCTTTCCAACCACGATCATGCATGCGCCCTGCTAACGCGCGCGTGTGCGCCAATCCAGGAAGTTTCCTCAGTTCCCGCAGAATGAAATCTTCTCGCTGTCCGACGCCTTCCGGCGACTCGACGTCGACGACAAGGGCTACATAGACGAGGCCACGGCCATCAAGTCTACCCAGCAGAGCGAGAACCAGCCCTACGATGTCGTCCGCCAGGCGCTCAAGGAGGTCGAGCTCGACTCCTCGCGACGAGTCGAGCTGGAGGATTATGTCGGCGTCAGTAGCCACCCAGTCCACGCCCTGCCACCGCCTCTGCTAACCCGGCGCAGCTCATCGCCAAGGTCCGCGATGCCTCACCTGCCCAGAAGCGTCTATCGACGGGACCGACTCCTCAGAGCACCGGCGGCGTCGTTTCCCAGCGCACCGGCGGCCACGCTTCCAAGGGCAGCGTCGGTGGACGGATTCAGGTCCAGGGCTCCAGCGCCAACGTCACCCATACCATCAACGAGGACGAGCGGACCGAGTTCACGCGCCACATCAACGCCGTCCTCGCAGGCGACGCGGACATTGGCAGCCGCCTGCCGTTCCCGACCGACACCTTTGAGATGTTCGACGAGTGCAAGGACGGCTTGGTCCTGGCCAAGCTCATCAACGACAGTGTCCCAGACACCATCGACGAGCGTGTCCTCAACCGGCCGGGCAAGAAGACCAAGAACCTCAATGCGTTCCAGATGACGGAGAACAACAACATTGTCATTGAGTCCTCCAAGGGTATTGGATGCTCCGTCGTCAACATTGGCGCCGGCGACATCATCGAGGTCCGCGAACATCTCATTCTCGGTCTCATCTGGCAGATCATCCGACGTGGCCTCTTGAGCAAGATCGACATTAAGCTTCACCCCGAGCTGTACCGGCTGTTGGAGGAGGACGAGACCCTCGAGCAATTCCTGCGACTCCCTCCCGAGCAGATCCTGCTCCGCTGGTTCAACTACCATCTCAAGGCCGCCAACTGGCCGCGAAGGTGAGTCGTTCCCGAGCTCTGGGAAGGTATCAAGACTAATCTCCTTTCCCAGAGTGAACAACTTTTCCACCGATGTCAAGGACGGCGAGAACTACGCCGTGCTTCTAGCGCAAATAGGACCCGAGTACGGCTGCACGCGACGGCCACTGCAGACGACCGATTTGCTGCAGAGGGCGGAGGAGGTCCTTCAAGAGTCGGAAAAGCTGGACTGCCGCAAGTTCTTGACGCCCAAGTCCCTCGTCGCTGGAAACCCCAAGCTCAACCTTGCCTTTGTCGCCAACCTGTTCAATAACCACCCTGCGCTCGACCCCATTACGGAGGAGGAGAAGCTCGAGGTGGAGGACTTTGATGCCGAGGGAGAGCGCGAGGCCAGGGTTTTCACGCTGTGGCTCAACAGCTTGGACGTCCAGCCCGCGGTTGTGTCCTTCTTCGACGATCTAAAAGATGGCACCGTCCTTCTGCAAGCATACGACAAGGTCATCAAGGGCTCCGTCAACTGGCGACACGTCAACAAAGCTCCGGCCCATGGCGGCGAGATGTCCAAGTTCAAGGCGGTCGAAAACACAAACTACGCCATCGAGCTGGGCAAGCAGGTTGGCTTCTCGCTCGTCGGAATCCAGGGAGCCGACATTACCGACGGCCAGAAGACGCTGACGCTGGGCCTCGTCTGGCAGCTCATGCGAAAGGACATCACCCTGACCCTGTCATCTCTTGCACAGAAGCTCGGAAAGAGGGAGATTACGGATTCGGAGATGGTCCGGTGGGGCAACGACATGTCGAAGAAGGGCGGCCGCAACTCGAGCATCCGGTCGTTCAAGGACCCCTCCATTGGCTCTGGAATTTTCTTGCTGGACGTCTTGAACGGCATGAAGAGCAGCTACGTCGACTACGACCTCGTCACTGCCGGCAAGACCGACGAGGACGCGTACATGAATGCCAAGCTCAGCATCAGCATTGCCCGAAAGCTCGGTGCTACCATCTGGCTGGTGCCCGAGGATATCTGCCAAGTGCGCAGCCGCCTGGTCACGACGTTTATTGGTGAGTCATGTTCCATCGCCGCCAGAAACCGTTGCTTGTTTTCTTACTAACACTTGACAATAGGTTCGCTCATGGCCACTCACGAGAAGATGTAATTTCCTTGTGGGTTATCACTGGTTTCAGTTGAATGTTATCTGTATTGCAGCTGGTGCCGTTTGGCGAGGTGAAAAGCGCAGTCTGAATGAATTCGCAGTTTCCATCCCGTGAATGTGAATAGGGGTCATGTTGTCATTATTAACTCCAAGAAAAATGTTGGCACCTCAATTTCAAAACTGCCATGCCAGGAGTATGCTTTGTCCTCGGCCGTGTGCAATTTGTTCCAACGCGCCAACAGACCATGCTCACAGAATTAGATACAGACTGCACAGCAGACTGGGCCCCGTGAAAATACCCAACCAAAATATAAAATTTCCCAACGTCTTACGGCCCCGAAGCCACTTTGTACGACTCAACCTAACCAGCTACACATCCACGTTAGCGGTAGACCCTACAGCAGGGGCGGCAGCGGGACGTACCGGTAGCTGGCACATTTGCAGAATCAAGAGGTAGCCCCTGAGCTTCCTGAAGAGGCACCACATGATGAGCTCGTGCAAGCATGCGGAGAGGAAGAAGGTGATGAGGGTGGCGGTGTGCTTGTTGACTTTCATGGAGGAAATGGAGCTGTGGTAGACGTGGCGCAGGAGGAAGATGTGTACAGGGCGGTTCCAGTCGCGGGCGAACTGGTCCCAGGATACTGTGTCAATGGTCAGCATGTGATGAACTGTTGTGGGTAGAGGTTGAAGAGCCGTACCGCTGTTCCACCAGGGACCGTAGAAACTGCGGTCGGCAAAAAAGGTGAGTTCGGCGAGGGTGTTGAGGATCGTCTCCCAGATGAGGTACCACACGAGCTGTCTTGTCAGAAGAGGCCATCAGAGATCACATATCTGGGGGACATACCAGATACTCCATCATGAACGGGAATATCAAGTCGCTCAGCAGCCAGGGAAACTCTTTGAATCGCCCCAACAGCGGCACTCCATCCTCTTTCATCTGCATCGTCTTCATCACGACGGGGTCTATGGGGAGGATATCAGCGATGCACGCTCACGCAGGGGGGGGTAGCAACTCACAAATAGAGTACTGCGAGACCTGGATCATGACAAACAGAATGCCAACCATGGCCACCAGCTTCTCCGCCACGTATGCCCAGCTTATCCTCTCCGTCTGCGGGTACCCGAGCTCATACACAACCGTCGGCAGCGGAATCCACTTGTAGTGGCTCACAAACGTGAGGTTCCTCGGGTACGCCTCTGCCCCGTCGGCCGCCGTCCCGCGCAGCTCGTCCGCCAGCGCGTCCACCTCCCACTTGATAATGCGGCCAAAGAGGCTGATCTGCTCGTCGTCCAGCGGCTGCCGCTCCGCAATCGCGCGCGCGACGCGGTCAATGTCCGTCTCCTCGGCGCTGGGAAGCTGCAAGAGCGAATGCCGGCGCTGGGCGGCCGAGGGCGGCACGCGGAGGTGCGAGGTGTCGAAGGTGCAGGCCGGCGGCGCCGCGGTGGACGGGCTGCTGGTCGGGTCGACGAGGTCGAGTTGCTTGAGCTTGGAGAGCAGAAAGAGGCGCTTCTCATGCACGGTGGAGAGATAGCCGTTGTAGAAGGCGTACGAGTGCTGCTTCATGACCATGACGATGCCGTGGAGGACGAAGAAGACGGTGTGCGTCCAGGGCCAGTCGCGGATGAGGGTCCAGGCCACGACGCCTGCAAGAAAGGTCGTCTGCCAGATCTGCCATGGAGTCAGCAACGAGTACCTGGTGTAATTGAAGTACGAGGTATCTCACATTCTGCACTACCCAGCCGCCGTTGTCCCAGCTGAGATAGCCGTGAAAGACGAGCTTCTGGAGGACCCAACTGACGCCCGTGAGGCCGCACATGACGCCGTCTGATAGAAGCAGGACAACGACTATACTCAAACGTCAGCAAGCATAAACTCTTGGGTGAATAATATGCCCTCGACGTACCATCTCTGTTAAACATGGTCTTCATAATCTCGTTCGACCCCAGCGGCGTCCCGTACTGACGCCAATTATTGGCCGAGATCTTAAACACAAACAGCGCAACGGCCAGCCAGAACAGAATGTAGAATCCGTGGAACGGGCTGTTCGCCGAGGCAACGTTGTGGGGATCAAAGGCGGAGAACTGCTGCGTAAAGACGAGCCCGCTGAACCTGCCGGGCTTCTTCGCCGCCTGCGGGTCCCTGATGCGCTGGGAGCTCCTCTGGAGCAGGTCCTGGATGCCCTTGTCGTTTTCCGGGAAGATGTGCACGCCAGAGCCGTCGCGGACGACGGTGCCGCGAGGTTCCTTTCTTACTGACGGTGGCTGGGTCTGTGTAGGTGCTGGCCCTCTCCGGCGGGGCTGCTGGTGGTGATTCGTACCGGTCGAGAACGTGAGCCTCACATTCTCATCGTAATCCTCCTCACTCGGCGTTTCCGAACCCGCCCGCGACCCGTCCAGCGTGCCGCCCGCCTCGCGGAGCGCCTCGCCCAGCGACCTGGGCGGCGGGTGACGATCGCGGGGCCCGCCATTTCCGGGCTCACGGCCGTTGGGCGGGGCGCTGAGGGGCCGGCCCCCGGGCGTTTCGCCGTTGGCATCCATTGGCGCGGCCGGCAAGGAGACGAGCGCAGATGAGAAGCGCTGCTGTGATCGCTTTCGAAGACGTTGGACTGATATCCAAGATGCAATGGGCCGGTGGTGGGAGGCGGGCGAGGAACGCACGTTCCTTTAATGTCCGTTGTCACATTGGGGTCGTGTATGACGTTGCGTGCGGAAGAAACGGAGACGGGGTATGCGGGAGCCAACAAATCCCCGGCCAGCAGGCAGAATAACGGTAGCAATTATTGCAGCATGAATCGTTCTGTATTTTTAATCATCTCGTGACGGCGTCTTGCTCCGTGTCCTTGTCGGGCTGCGCGTCTTGTCCGAATGGCGAGCGTGAACGCCTGTGGCGGATTCTCTGGTAGCCGACATCCGGACGAGCCGCAGCTTCATACCTTATTCAGACCACATATTCGGCATCTACGGTACGATACATATGTACATACGCAGGCGAGTCGAAAACTCCGGTGTGCACCTATGTACCAGACGGCCCACAGGACTGGGAATGACGGGCATTATCGCAGCCACACGAGCAGACAGGTCATCTGCAGGTCCGTGTCGCCTCCGTCGTGGAGAAGCGCGTCGCTGCCGAGGCTCCTCGAAACCTAACCGTCCACAATGCTGCAAGGCGGCCAATCAAGCGCTCGTCTGTTGTCGGCGTTGTGCAAGAGAAGAGGCCCAACTGGGATCGGCCTTGGATCAGGACAACTGCGTCCGTCTGCGATGTCCCGATATGCCGATCAAGCTTGTCAACCTGTCAAGGTGCATCGTCGACGACGGGCAGCTCCAGGTGCAGTGATTGGGCGTTGATCCACAGGCGGCGCGACTGTATTCTGCTAAGCGGGGCATGCACGTAAAGCGACTCTCTGACAGCTACCCGCGTTCAATGCCCAATTACGTCAGCAGGCAAAAGTTTCTGTAGCCTTCTTCCGTGCAGCTGGCTGGCAACCACGTCGCTTCTCGACTTGGAGCCTGCATATCAACAACTGCACGCAAGCGGCTGCATCATCAAAACTTCTCCCCATCGTCAATCTCACGGGACTGCTGCATCGGCCCCTCACCACTTTACCAAACCCATCCATCAGACACCCCCTTGTGTGCAGCGCATCCACGCCCGCGTCACCATGTCTCGCGGCGGCACCACGCTCTACGTGACGGGCTTCAGCCACGGCACCCGCGCTCGCGATCTTGCCTACGAGTTCGAACGGTATGTCAACCGCGCCTCCGCTCGCGCCCTTTCGTCTTCGCCCTCGCCCTCCTCGCCCGCACTCGACGATGACAGATATCTCCCGGCGGCTCGAACCTGAGACTACATACATGTCTCTTGCCACGCCCTCCTCGTCGTCGTCGTCGTCGTCTTCGTCCTCCGCCCTCCGTCCTCGTCCTCGCCCTCGTCCTCGCCCTCGTACCCCGCCCCAAAACTCTACTGCAACCCCTCCCCTTTCTCTTGTCACGCCGGCCGATGCGTCTGCGAGTTCGCTTCGCGGTCGCGAGTCGTTCGAGTCGACGTTACACTTGACATGCCGCGCGTGCGAGTGCTCATGATCAAATCATGCTCGAGGGAACAAATGGCTTATTCTGAAGCCAAACTTTATTTATTCTTCCTCCATCTTGCGCTTCTTCTGTTTGGTCAGGTGCTAACGTGTTTGCTCGCAGCTACGGCCGCCTCGTCCGTTGCGACATTCCGGCCCCGCGCTCGTCCTCCAGCCGACTGTGAGTATCTCCTCATCGCCAGCTTTCACGGCGGCCGCTGACGGATGTGAATAGCTTCGCCTTTGTCGAGTACGAGGATCGCCGCGATGCCGATGACGCTTACTACGAGATGCACAACAAGCGCATGGGCCGTGACGACATGCTGAAGATTGAGGTCAGTATCTTCGCGTGCCGGACGTGATGCAGAGTGGCTGCTAACTTGCGTACGCACAGTGGGCCAGAACCCCGCCTTCTGCCTCGTGGCGATTCGAGTCTGGCCGCGACCGTGACCGCCGCGGCGGCAGCGGCACTGGCGCCCCTCGTTCTCCTCGACGTGGCCGCTCGCCATCCCCTCGTCGCAGCACCCGCGACTACTCTCCCCGCAAGGACGAGCGTCGGGACCGTGACCGCGACTACGACCGTGACGACCGTCGAGACCGCGACCGCTCTCGCAGCCCTAACCCTCGGTAAGCTCAGCCCATGGTCTAATAGAAAGGTGACAATGCTGACGCTCTTAGTGACCGCGATCGAGATGCCAAGGACGACCGCGACGACCGTGACCGCCGCGAGAACGGCACCAACGGCGACGACCGAAAGGGTATGACACTCTGTTTTCGCTTCGGCCCCAAGTAGATGCAAACCCAGGTCTAACAACATGTGCAACAGGCGAAGACAGCCCTCCTCCCCCTGCTCACGACGACCTTGACATTGCCATCGAGTAATCTGGCTGTCGTTGGTCGGCTTCGTCGTGGGTTCGAGGCTGCAGGGCGGGTAATCAAAAGGACAATCTCGTGCTTTCTCGTTCGGATGTTTGCGTTATGCCTCACCCATCTTCCCGTATTGTTCTAGGTCCCATCGGTCGGTCGACGGATATATCGGCGTAGAAGTTTGCGATACACCCGGCATACGGTCATGCCAGCCCTTTCCATTTGTTGATCAACTCGGATGAGATGTGCTGCAGGGATTGTATGCACTCGAGGTAATTCGACAGTTGTTTGTACTGCTAAGGTTTTCAATCTGAAAGATTCAATCTATCTGCTGTGAGGTGCTGCCTGGGTGTTGAGCCATACGAGAAAAATTGGAGGTCACAAGACGTCGTGCAGCGTGAAGCCATGGCACACCTTGGCAAGGCGTAATGCTATTCGACATTTCACTGTCCACATAGGTTCTTGGCGCCTTTGGAGAGCTGCAACAGCTCGAGGAACCGCCAAGTGCAGCTAATCAGACATCATGTCACATGGACAACAACTTATCCATGTCAGAAATACAGAAGAGCGTCCTTGTTACGTACGAACAATCCTCAACTCCGTACGTAAACTGTATGCGAGAGTCGCTGCAGAGTTGCAACGGACAGTCATCCCAGTCTTGTCCAAATGCACGCCACGCAGCTACCCTATACCACGGCGTGCAGAGCCGAGCGAAGCCGCCTGCGGATGTACTCGTACTAGCGGCAGAGGTTTCAGGTGCCTACCTAGACAGGTACGGAGTACCGTCGCGCAACGGGCACGGCGGCATGGAACATCTGGCGCAAATGCCGCGATCAGACATCTCACTTTTGCCTCGGCCGGAGCAAGTATGGGAATCAAGAATACCGTTGCCATCTCCCGAGTGGCTCCTCACCGCCAGCACCCAGGCTCTTGTTCAAACCGCATGTCAAATCAAATCAAAGCAACAACAAATCTGGGGTTCGGGATAAACAGGGCTTGGGGGTAGGCAATCACTGGACCCGCCGACGATAACCCGGCAAAGCCAACGCCAACGCCACCAGCGCCAAAAAGTCATCTGCACCGCCAAGTCGAGCTCACAAGCCAACCTCGACTCACCCTCGCTGACGCCCTCGCCAACGCTCCTCTTCAGCCCCATTGCACGCGCCTCGGCCAACCACGCACGCTCTCTTGGATACGCCTGCGACTGGGCCCGTGTCTCCTCCAGCGTCGTCACATCTCGCCCGCCTCATCTGACCCGGCGAGGCACGACCAACGACGCCGACGCCGACCAACGACCGACAACGACGCAGCGACTGCGCCTAACATCTCGCCTCGTTCCTCGTTCACGAAGTCTGCCGAGCTTCTGCGCGCAACGCACGTCCTGCTCGCGACCGAGCATGCCATCGCGGCAACCCAAGCCATAGCCGCACTTTCCACCTCGAGGCTCGTCGAAGCTGCGTCTGTCCCTGTCGCCAAACCCCTTGGCCTCCCGCGAGCGCAACGAAATCGAACCCCCTATAGAGCACAACATTTAAATGCGAGTCGAGCGGGCACCGGTGGGATTCAGGCTCAGCGAACTGGGGAAGGGCTCGTCAGACCCAATTGAGCCACTCTCGATATCCTGGTAGCACATCCCGTCACCATGTCTGCCGTACGCGGGCCTCAACTGCCATCCGCCACCATGTCTCAAGAGCCGGAGGTCAAGCCGGCCCAGGCACCCCACGACAAATTCGCCCCGCTGCGCGAGAAGCTCTCGCAACCGGTCATCGCGGCGTTTTGCGCCGGCGGCGTGGCCGGTGCCGTCTCGCGTACCGTCGTGTCGCCGCTCGAGCGGTTAAAGATCCTCATGCAGGTTCAGAGCGCCGGGCGAGAGGCGTACAAGCTGTCTGTCGGACAGGCCCTGGCCAAGATGTGGAGGGAAGAGGGATGGAGAGGATTCATGCGCGGGAACGGAACGAACTGCATCCGCATCGTCCCCTACTCTGCTGTCCAGTTCAGCAGCTACAACTTCTACAAACGAGTATGAGCCAACCGCCGAGAAGCGCATGGAGCGGCGCAAAGCATGCAAGACGGCGCTGACATTCCCTCAGAACATATTCGAGTCATATCCAAACGCAGACCTGGCGCCCATCACTCGCCTTTTCTGTGGCGGCATTGCAGGCGTAACCTCGGTCTTTCTCACATACCCCCTAGACATCGTTCGCACGCGGTTATCCATCCAGTCAGCTAGTTTCGCCGAGTTGGGAGACAAGCCAAAGCAGTTGCCTGGCATGTGGGCGACGATGACGCACATGTTCAGGACTGAGGGTGGTGTCTCGGCCATGTACCGAGGCATAATTCCGACCGTGGCCGGCGTCGCTCCCTACGTACGTGCCTTTGGAAGAGTTGTTGGGCGATACGCTCAGTTGCTGACATCAAATCCAGGTTGGCCTCAACTTTATGGTGTACGAATCCGTCCGCAAGTACTTGACCCCTGATGGCGAACAGAACCCCAACGCTGTGCGGAAACTTGCTGCTGGCGCCATCTCGGGGGCTGTTGCGCAGACCTGTACATATCCCTTGTGAGTCTATTCTGTGCCTTGCCTTCTGTCTGACGCCCATTCTGACATGCTGCCTAGTGACGTGCTGCGTCGACGCTTCCAGATCAACACCATGTCGGGCATGGGATACCAGTACAAGTCCATCCTGGATGCCGTCCGAGTCATTGTGGGCCAAGAGGGTGTCCGAGGCCTCTACAAGGGCATCGTGCCCAACCTCCTGAAGGTGGCACCGAGCATGGCGTCGAGCTGGCTGAGTTTCGAGATGACGCGCGACTTCCTGACCAGCCTCAACGAGGCGGAAGAGACCCTGTAATATATACAAAACGCAGCTGCTGTTGACTAGGCGGGCAGCATGGGTTGGTGGCTTTCCGTATCATATTCCTGCCCTTTCTCTTCTACCCCTTTTTGTTTCTCCCTTTTCTTCTCCTTTGTTCTCAGCTGGCATTGGGTGGCGGTTGGTTACTTACTAGAGCAAAGACAGAGTTGGAGCGCGTGGAAGGGACGCCGACCTGCATTCTAGACCCGGGGCGCAGCCAGAGGGGCTTGCGGCCCTTTGAGAACATACAGCAGAGGAACGGGACCGCTGGATAGCAAGCATGGGATGGGGGGTCCCGTCGCTGAAGAATAGACGAGCGACAGCTCACATGCCTCAGATCAGGGATGCTTTCCACTTTACGTTGACACTTGCGAACCTGTATTCAACGCCAACGGGTTGGCCAGCTAAGCAAGTCGAAGTTGCCATACTTTGTTTGAATCTCAGTGCTCCGGATGTTGTGCTCACGAGCCTCGGTCAGCGGTACCGTTCCGTGCCTCTTGGCAAGGTGAGCTGCCAGCGGGTTCCGCTCCTGTCCCCGATGGTACGTACCGTTCTGGTAGTGGGCCCGGGCTCACGTGCCCCACCACTCAGTCTCGCCCACCCGTGCCCTAACTGCCACAGCTGACCGCTTTTATGTGCCCCGCTACAGCCAATCAGAAACCTGCTTCCCGCAAAGCCCTGAATTTTCTCTCAATGCCTTTGGGCTCGCAGCACCACTCCATCACGAAGGAGAAGATCGCATCGCCAACTGCTCTTTGCCGACAACCACCGCCGCCATGGGTACGTTTAACCATCCGCTTCAGCCTTAGTGTGCGAGTGAGGAAGAGAAGGAATGCGTCTCTCGCAATGAGAGACAAGTTCCTCCTCTTCCTTGCGACTTCTGGCGCCGTCTTGTTCCGCAAGACGTGAGCTGCCGAAATTTGAGCATACAGAACCAAAATGGCTGACGATGGCTACTCTCTCCAGGTATCGATCTGAACAGCCACCACGTCAAGGGGACTCACCGCAAGGCCCCCAAGAGCGACAATGTCTACCTCAAGCTCTTGGTGAAGCTGTACCGCTTCTTGGCCCGTACGTCGAATCCCCCCCCCCCCGATCCCTGAGTCTCTACGCGCGTGAGTAGGAACAATGGTTTGCTGACAAAGGGGATGCAATCTAGGCCGAACCGACGCCTCCTTCAACAAGGTCGTGCTCCGCCGGTTGTTTATGTCCAAGATCAACCGCCCTCCCGTCTCCCTGTCCCGCATTGTCTCGAACCTCAAGGAGGGCGAGAAGCGCACCGTCGTCGTCGTCGGCACCGTCACCGATGACAACCGCCTCCTGACCTTCCCCAAGGCCAACGTCGCCGCTCTGCGATTCACCGCCACCGCCCGCGCCCGCATCGTCGCCGCCGGCGGTGAGGCCATCACCCTGGACCAGCTGGCTCTGCGTGCCCCCACTGGCAGCAACACCCTGATCCTCCGTGGCCCCAAGAACGCCCGCGAGGCCGTCAAGCACTTCGGCATGGGCCCCCACAAGCACAAGGTAATTCACGACCGGGAGCCGACTTTGGTGGAGGCAGTGACTAACAACCGGCGTGCAGAAACCCCTTGTCGAGTCCAAGGGCCGCAAGTTCGAGCGTGCCCGTGGTCGCAGACGCTCTCGTGGCTTCAAGGTTTAAAGCGGCGGTGTTGGGAAGGATTAGTTTATGGTCTGGGCCGGAAAAAACTCTGGCAGCGACCGGAGGGGCAATTGATACCGGTGTTGTGCTTAACAATTGGGTCTTGCATGGGACAGGCGTGGCTCGGTATCTCACGACAAAAATCCTACATGAATTCTTGCGCAGCCAGGGCAGCTCCTGACGTCTAATGTGTTGAATATTGTGATTGTGCTAGTGTGCAACTGATGGGTATCATGCTTCTTGGTCAACCACCACGCCCTGCTTCCTCCGTAATGCGATGAAGTATGCCTCCTTGCTCTCCTGCACCCCAGTCAGCGATGAGTATCACTCGTATCGAGGGAACTTGTGACATACACTTCTTGAAGACTCTGGCTTCTCCCTGTGCACCTTGGCAAACAGCTTCTTCAGCCGCTGCTCCAGCTTCTTGTCCTCGGCGCCCTGGTAGAACTTGGCCACAAGGTGCCCGCCAGGCTTGAGGGTGTCGCTGGCGAATTGCAGCGCGGCGGCGCAGAGGTCCTGCACTGTCAGCCCATGTCCGTTCGTCACCCGCTTCTTCCTTTCAGAGCAGACTGTTTGAGGAGGGGAAGTAGGCACAGGGCGGAGAAAGGGGGCTCACCATGCTGCCGGCGTGGTCGCGAAAGGCGTTGCCGCTGGTGTTCATCAGCCTGTGATAGGGATTACTCAAGGTGTTCGCGCTGTAGCCGGTGGTTTGGTGCCAGGGTTCTGACATGTCACTTAGAACAACCTGTCTCTGGGCATTAGCAACTCTGCTCTCTCTCTCTCATCTTCATTCCCCTATTCCCAGTCTTGTTTCGTGACATGAAGCAACGGGCAAGCTCACATCTACCAACGCCAAGCCCGAGGCCTGCTCCGCCGCGTCGCCCATGTGCCGCTCGCGGTCGATGTAGCTCGGCTGGTCGATCGCGTCGTGTCCGTCTTCGGGGGTCGTTTCCGCGGTTCCAGGTCGGGATTGCGGTGCGGTGCGGGTGATGAACTCCTTGACGAGCGCCTGGACGGTGGGCGAGAGGAAGTCGCCCTGGAAGGTGGCGACGCCGCGGGGGGGCTGGGCGGGGATGAGGTCTATGCCGATGACTTTGCCGTGCGGGCGGGTGCGTTCCATGGCGACCTGTGTGAACTTCTGTAAGTTGCCCGGGGTTCCGTGGAGGAGAATGAGTGGTTGCGTACTTGGGACCAGCTGCCTGGTGCGTAGCCCTGGATTGGTGTTAGATGAGAGGTATTGAGTGAAGAAGGAGTCAAGACTTGCCAGGTCGACAACTGTCTGCCCGGATCTAAAGAGTCTATACTTGGCATCCATCTATCTCGACGTCAGCTTTGGTTCTTGCTTGTATGGGCTGGTATGGTGATGACCTCAAGTAGCTTGAACGCGGCCCGACTCTTCAGCCCCTGGACCTTGGCCTCGCGGGCGTACATGTCCCGCCCCTGGCGCTGCTTCCATCGCGAGGACGCCGAGGAATATGACGCCCGGGCCAGTGGGACGGCGGTGCAAGGACGGAGGCATAGTCTTCCGCCGAGGCAGAGTGGTGAGACGGCGGAGGGGGACATTATGAGTGGTTCGGCGGCGGTGCCGCCTTTTGAGTGAGGTAGCGAGAGGGGGCTATGGTATTGAACTCATTTCGGGTTGCGATTCGGTGAGGGGTGGTGAGTGAAGATGAGTTTGAGATGTGCGTTGAGATGATGTTGTCGAAATTGTTAGTGGTTGAGAATGAGAGGACCGAGTTGGAGTGACAAGCGGTGAAACACCGGGTATCGCTGCACCTCAACCAAGTCCATCATCAATGCCACCCTATACCTCGGACTCGCACTCCGCATCAACACCACGACAAGCAGTTCCTTTGACAAGATATCGATCCAAGAGTTTTTGGGACTTTTCAAGGGTTTTCAAATATCAAAATTTGATTGCAAGGACTGTGTTTGCCCGTGTCCCAGCCAACAATCCTCCAAGGACCGGGAAAGAGTCGGGAGAGCACAAGTTTACAATGAGTGCCCACTACAACATCGCCGCCATCCTCATCCACCCATCAATGGCACTCGCTCTCCAAGGACGGTTCCATCAAGCTCCGGCCTCTACCAAACAAGCTTATCTTCGACTTCGACGGCCACGCGCCGCACAAGGGTAGCGGCGTGGCTGCGGAACGAGAGACAGGGGTGGGGGTTGCAGGGCTGAACGGCGCCGCGCAGCGATCGGGTAACCGGCATTGGAGCTGCATGAGGGTGCGCCACGAGCAGTGCCTTTCCATAATCCAGCATCGCTGCGATGGACTGTTTTGCAGCAACCCGTCCTTCAGCAAAGAGCTTCCCTTGGGCAAGCTGTCTGCGGATACCATCCTCGTACAGATGCCCAAGATGAGCCGGCCACGGGCAACTGGCGTGACGCCCCCCTCACCATCTTCTCTCCCTCGCAGCATCACCAAATGGAGGCTCAACAACATCGCCTGGGGCCTCGCAGCACATCCCACCACCCCCCGCTGCGGCTGAGAACCGGCCCGTGGCCTCGATGCCGCGCAGCCGGGCCAATGGCAGCACCAGGGCGCCGCGGAACGGCAGCGCGCCACGCGGGTGTAAGTCAAGTCTCGACTCTCGAGATGCCCGATTGAGAGCGTTTGCTGCACGATGCCGCGCCTGGGTTGGCTGGCCGCGATGGACACAAGCAGAGAACGCCTCGCCCCTGTCGCGAAAGGGAAATGCCAGACGAGCAGCTTTTACCACGGTGTCGGAGGCCGGGGTGGTCTCGGGCTGAGGGAACATATCCCGAGACGGATCTATCCCGGTGGCTTGGTGATTTGATAACGCTGTGAGCTCTCGCGACCTCGCCTCTCTTTGACCTTCTTTCTAGTATTTCCTAGTGTTGACCACCGTCTTCTGAAGACATCTCTCCCCCGGGGACCTCTTGCAGCGGCCGCCGTCTGCTCCATCACCACCATGGCCAGACTCCGCATCCCGACCTCGCCACTGGCCCTAGCCATCTCCCTCTGTGTCCTCATCACCAGCTCCTCCGCCGTGACCCTCCGCCTGCCCGACGCCGACCTCCTCCCCACGCCCGTCGTCCCCGCCGCCGCCGCCGCGGGCATCACGCCCGGCCCGTCCCTCCTCGACGCCGAGCGCCCGCGGCTCGAGGTCCGCAGCGTCTCCGTGCAGTCGTGCGCGCGGCAGTGCTTCGCCAACGCCGTCACCAAGTCGACGGGCTGCCAGCTCGGCGACTACTCGTGCGAGTGTGAGACGGGCAACGCCAATGCCATTGAGGCGGGCTCGTTTGCGTGCGTCGAGGCTGCGTGCGGGGCGTTTATCGCACAGGGTATGTTCCGCGAGGCAGATTTTAATCTTGCTGGGCTCTTCGTCGTGGGCTTGTTGCTGACTTGCTCTGTGTTGGGACATAGACGTCTTCTCCTCGGCTGTAGCGCTCTGCTCGAGCGTCCTCAACGGCCAGTATACGGCGAGCAGCGTCACACGAACCGAGTCCAGCCCGGGCGCGACTGGCTCCTCTGGCTCCTCCGGCTCGTCACCTTCATCAGGTTCTTCCCCTGGCTCATCCTCCAACTCGTCCAGCAGCCTATCGACCGGCGTCATCGTCGGCATCGCCGTCGGCGCCGCGGCTGGGGGAGCCATCGTCTGCGCCATCATCTACTGGTTCTGCCTCCGCAAGAAGAACAAGCGTTCCAAGTCACCTCCCGGCGATGCATCAACTGCCGCACCAGCAGTGCCGCCACAGCCCGATCTCGACGGCAAGCCCACCCCCTTTACGACCTCGACGCACACGCCCACCGCAGCAGGCGTGTCACCATACCCCAGCACGGTATCGCCATACCCCAGCACCATGCCGAGCCCGAGCCCCGTGTCGCAGGCATCGCCGCCCGTGTACCCGGGCATGACGGAGCTGCCCAGCGGCGCGTGGCAACAACACCAACACCAACACCAACACCCACAGCAGCAGCCGCAAAACTTGGCCCCCGGGGCGTACCAGCCGATGCCCCAGCAAGGCGGATATGCGCCGCCCCATGGACAGCAGCAGGGCTATCACGAGGTCCACGGCCAGGGGGTGCGGCCGGAGATGTATGCCGAGACGCAGACGCGGCAGGAGTTGCACGGGCAGACGTACGGGAGTGACGTCTACGAGATGCCCTCGGAGCGGAGGAGTTAGCCGATTCATCACTTCACACACACACGATATAGCCAATGTAATATCAGATTCTTCTTGTTCACCTGCTGCCCGGACATCGTGGGAGCCTCGTACGCGGCAGGACTATGACGGCCATGCTTCAACCCTAGTGCTCGCAGAAACTCCATTCCACCTTGCGCAGCTGGCTCTCCGTATTCTCCTGCAACACCGTCCGCTCCGCCATGAGCTCCTCGCGCAGCCGCTTCGCCTCATCTTCACCAATACCGACGTCCACGTTCTCGATCACCATCTCCGCCACCGCGGCGGGCAACCTGCCCGCCTGCCGCACGCACTCCGCGCCCGGCCACCAGTGCCTCTGCTGCGGCGGCACGTTCGCCGTCGAAATCACCGGCACCGCCGGGTCCACGAGGAACAACGCCAGTATCTTTCTGTGCCCGGGCCTCGACCGGTCATCCAGCTCGAACGGCTGCACGCGGTGCTGGAGCAGATTCGGGAAGAAGACGGCGCGCCCCGGCCGCGTGAGCACGCTGCCCACGTCCTGCAGCGTGTCCCGCGCGCTGCGGATCGCAAACGCGCGGTCGATGGACCGGTGGTCGTCCTGCCGGTAGCGCAGCCGCCGGCGCAGATCCTCGGCGTTGGCGGGCGTGCGGAAGGCGAGGCGCGAGGGGGTGATGTTCTCGCTGTCGTAGTAGAAGAGCGCGGTGGCGCAGATGTGCTCGTTGAGCTGGCCCTCGACGTGCCAGGCGCCGCCGGCGTAGGAGGGGTTCGAGGGCGTGAGGTGGATGGTTGCGAGCTTGACGATGACTTGGATGCGGGGGGTGGAGTTGAAGAAGCCGGAGGACTTGATGTCGGTGGCGGAGAGGTTGAAGAAGCGAGAGGGCGGCTTGCCGTTGGTGCTTGTATCGCTATCGTCGTCGTCGTCGTCGTCGTCGTCGTCGTCCGCATCCTCTTCGTCCTCATCATCGTCCTCTTCTTCTTCCTCATCCCCTTTCTCCTCGTCGTCATCTTCCTCGTCCTCATCATCTTCGCTGTCGTCTCCCTCCACTCCCTCACCCTCACCCACCTCCTCCAACCGATCCTCCTCCCCCTTACCCGTACCATTCAGTCCCCCATCGTCCCCCCCCTCCCTCCCTCCCTCCGGAACCGCATCCGGAACCGGCACCCCACGGCCAACCTTCCTCGCCGCCAGCCGCTGCACCGGAAACTCATCAACCCAGCGATAGATGAGATCCCACGCCGGCAGCGACCTCTCGATAAACTCCTCGATGACGGGATACAGCTCGGCGTGCTCAACGGGATGCAAGTTGTTGATATAGCTCTCGATCCTCGCACCCCCCTTCTCGTCCAGCGCCACATCACACGGCAGCCACTGAAACCGCGTCGACAGCGCCGGCACCGCGTCGTCGCTCCAGTACGTCCTGGCCCGCATCTCGGCCTCGTCCGGCGTCGGCACGACGAACCCGCGGCCGCAGTGGTCGAGGCAGTCCGCGAGGCCGATGCGCTGGTGGTGCAGGATGCGCGACTTGCCGTAGAGGAGCGGATAGAGGGACGGGTGGACCAGGTCGAGGACCTTGCCGTCGCTGCCGGGGTGCCAGTCCTTGCGGTCTTCGGGGACGTTTTCCAAGGGCGCCACAGCGGCCTTGAGGCGCTCTGTTAGGTCCTCGGGGATGAGCTTATCGGACTTGACGACGCAGGCCGAGTAGTCGAGCACGGGGATGAGGCCCGCCTGCTCGTACAAGTCGGCCTTTTTGCGCAGTTCGTCCATGCACTGTCACGCTGTGTCAGTGAGCAGGTCCAAGATCTGTCTCCTCTCCGCAGATATAGCCATCCCCTGCAGCAAACGGCGTGGATACTCACAGCATCGGCCATTGCAGGCGTAAAATCCGCATGGCTCCGAAACGCCGCCCAGTTCAGCTCGCACGCCTCCCTCCTCCACCGGGCAGACACGTCCGCGTCGCGCACCTTGCGCCACCACTCGGGCTTGTTGGTGATGTCCTCGACGAGCTTGAGCATGCACACCTCGCGGATGAGCAGCGTCCGCGCCGCCCAGTCGCGGCCCTCGTCGCCCGTGAGCACGGGGAAGCGGCGTGACCGGCGCGGCATGTAGCCCACGTAGAGGCCGTAGCCGGGCAGCGCCAGGGGCGAGCTGGCCGTGGGATTTGGCTGTGCGGCCTGAGGTGGATGTGCACGTGAGCGGCCTGAGATTCGATGGAGGCAGGAAGGAGAGAACATACCGTCGACGCAGGTTTACCACCAGCACTCGTCGCACCCAGCGCCTCATCAATCAGCCTCCCAACCTCCCCCGGCGGAGTCGTCGTCCCAAACGTAGCATTCATATAATTCACCGCCCTCGCCTTGCCCGGCCTCTCGCTCAGGCTCCGCACCCATTCCTTGAACCGCGCCTGCTGGTCGCCGCTCAGGAACCCCGAGCCAAAGTTGACAAACTCCATGCCGACAGCGAGGGAGGAGACGAGATGCCGCGAGACCAGAGGGCATGACAGGGCGACGCTCAACGACGGCTTCCGCCTCACTCTATATACTACTTGTCCGTCGAGACGAGCGGTCGAGGCTAGAGTTTGATGCTAACCATGCAACATGGCCCAGAGAAGAGTGAGTCGAGGCGCAGCAGCGGTAGGGTGATGGCGCGTCACTGCCTGGGATGGACTCCATCGTGAAGATGTTCACAGCTAGCGGACAGCAAGAGGTGACTGAATCCAAGGCCCACTTGCCCAAGTTAGGCATGATCCTCACGCCTCTTGAACTGACTCGCACCTCATCCAGCCCCCTGGTGATATGAGGATCTCTTAATGGACTACTCCGTACTCCGTACGGAATACGGACTAAGTTACCTTAGGCAAGTACCGAGACTAAGAGACTTCACTCAAGCATCACCCACTGATTGACCAAGACCAGCTACGTGTCAGAGGCAACCGTTGATTGCCGAAACAAAGTCAATTCCAATTTCGCCTACCCGCCAGTCCCATACCAGATACCCAGAAAGCAAAAACACCACCAATGCAAACAAACAATCCCATAAATCCCATATGTATGCCCGTAATCACCCCCGCAGCTAGGCCAGGAAGCTGGCATTAACACCTCGCCTGTCTCGCTTGAGCGGCGAAAACGAGCTGCCCGCAAAGGCATTCCTCACGCCACCACCGAGTTGAGTCCTCACCCTCTTGCCAGGAGCGACAGCAGCCGGCTTGGCGGCCTTCGACGTTGCCTCGCTCTCGTCGTCGTCAAACAGCGTCTGGTTGGCGGCGCCGAGCAGCTTGCGCTTCTTCTTCTTGACGTCTGCCTCCGGCGCCTTAGGCTGGAGGGCAGGCGCTTTCCGAGAAGCGGCGGCAGTGATGTTCTCCTGATCGGCAGTGACCGAAACCTCAACCACCTTGTCCGCCTTTGCCTTCGAGCTCGTAGTGCTGGCGGCCTTGGAGATGGCCTTATTCGTCTGAGCAGGAGTCGCCTCCGCAAGGGCCTTGGTCCTCGGCCTGCCGCGAGGCTTGGGGGCCGCCTTGGGGGCCGCCTCAGTCTTGGTCCTGGCCTTGAGTTGGACCTTGGGCTTGGGAGCAGGTTCCTCTGGAGCAGCCTCCGGAATGGGCTCCTCAACCTCGGGTTCGGCAACCAACTCTGACGGCGCAGTGCTGTCACCCTTGTCCGCAAATGTCGAATCCGGTCCAGTAACATCCGATTCATCATGTGCCGACACCTCGAGCGACTCATCCGAGAGGTTCTTGGTGCGGTTCAGGAAAGGCGTAATGGAAAAGGTAGACTTCTCGCCGACAGCCGCCTTCTCGGTGCCGCGCTTCTTGGCGGCAGGCCGCTTGCTGGCCATGTCGTCGTTGCCAGGCGTCTGGATCGTAATGTCCTCGAAGCTCATCTCCTGCGCGCGGCGCTTGCGGCCGAGCCTAGGCTCTATCGTGACGCTCTTCTTCGTCGGCTCCTTGATACTTCGCGAGGCAGCCTTCCTGCCACTTTCGAGCTCCGCCTGGGACGTCACCAGCTGTGCGCGCGTCTCCTTCAGCTCACCCTGCGAGGACTTGTACTTGGCCTTCAGCGACTCGACCCTCTCCTCTAGCCGTTCGCTGAGGGCCTGTGCCTCGGCAAGCTCCCTCTCGTGCCCCTTTCTCGCCCTCTCCCGCTCCTTCTTGTCAGCGGCCAGCTTCTGCTCGGCCTTTGCTAGCTGAGCCTTGAGCTCGCCAATGGTGGCATCGTCTTCCTTGAACTGGACCCTTTGCCTTGACCGCTTCTCGTTTTCGAGCTCCACCTCTAGAGAGTCTACCTGGCGCCGGAGGTCGTTCTTTTCGGCCACCATGGCCTGGTAGTTGGCCAGCTGTGATTGCAGGTGTTCCATTTCGGGTCGAAGGCGATTCAATTCACGGGTCAGGGCGAACTTCTCCTGCAGGGCCTTGCCGGAGTCTTGCATCGAGCCATTGAGGGAGCTTACTTCGGCCTGAGCCAGTCAGCTGTGTATTATTCGTGACGCCGCGGCGTGTCCACGTACCTTGAGGTTGGCCAGCTCGAGATCCTGCTTCTTCATCCGCGTCTCTTGGGCACGCGCCGCCTCCTTGCCCTCATCTAGCTCTACGCGGACTTGGTCGCCCTGCTTCGTGAGGGCGGTAATTCGCGCATCTTTTTGCGAAATCTTGTCCTTTAATGTGGCATTATCGTCTCGGAGGGCCAGCAGTTTGAGCTTGAGCAGCCGAGCTTCTTCGTCGCGGCCGATGTTGTCCGTCTTGTGGATGTTGTCCCGACGCTTCAGCTCGAGCTCGTGGATACGCGTCTTGCGCTGCAAATAGTTAGCAATGGGAGTCATGTGATGATATTCGGCAAGCAAAAGCTGGCTTACCTCGCCAGTGTTGGCACCCATGATGAATGTTGTCCTCCTTGCTCACGCAAGGCGGTACGCGATGACTACTCGAGAGAAGAGTGCCGCAAGCGCGACGGAAGGATACTGCACTTGCAGAAAGAGACGCTCGTCGAGGAGTCTCCCCGTCCACAGTTGCCCGAGTAGATTGACGTTGTCCTCGGCCACGGTACGTATGATTGGATTGAGGCTCAACTGGGGTTGACGGGTGACGGACCGTGTTTTGCTTGGAACCGTCCCCCGCTGGGGCAGTAAACATGCTGCTGGATCGGGCTTAGCGCGTGGCGGATGGGACCGTTATCCGAGTTTCAGGCACTTCACGTGACGTCGTAGCATCACTGGCTGGCTCACTCACAGCTCCCAGGCCGCTTACCTAAGGCAGCCAGCAGCTGGCAGCGGACGACGGTGCCCCTGGCGGGGCCTGGCACACTGTGAGGCCACCTCAGCTTCTATCTCAACGTGGGGAGCTCCACACAGCTTGGAAGCTTCACCTCGAGCACCTCTGGCCAACCCGCAAACAAACCACAACGGCCAATCGGCAACAACGACCGTTCGCCAGGCTCGACACGATGCGCTTCCTCGCCTCCCTCGCGTCGGCGTGCGCCCTCGTTGCCGGCGCCCTCGCCGCGCAGAAGCCCTCCGCGCAGCGCTTCAACGAGTTCCGCCGCATCGGCCAGTTCTCGTCCACCATCCAGCTCAACGACGCGTCCTACAAGCAGCTGACGGCCGCCCCGCGCGACTACAGCGTCGCCGTCCTCCTGACCGCCGTCGCCCCGCGCTTCGGTTGCCAGCTGTGCCGCGAGTTCCAGCCCGAGTGGGACATTGTCGGCCGCAGCTGGACCAAGGGCGACAAGAAGGCCGAGTCTCGCCTGATCTTTGGCACGCTGGACTTTGCCGAGGGCAGAGACACCTTTTTGTCGGTGCGGCGGACCCCTCCGTGGCCCTCGTTGCTGCGCTGGACACTGAATTGGGTGCTAATCTCGTGTGTTTACTCGACCAGCTCAACCTTCAAACCGCCCCCGTCCTCCTCCTCTTCCCGCCCACCCAGGGCCCCCACGCCGTCTCGTCCCCCGAACCACTGCGCTTCGACTTTTCGAGCGGGTTAGTGAAGACTCGGACGCTCATCCACTTGACCAATCATCAGCTAACGGCTAGATACTTCAGCCCGCCTGCTGCCGAGCAAGTCCACGGATGGCTGGCCAGACACCTGCCCGGCCGCCCGCACCCCGGGATCAAGCGCCCCATCAACTACATCCGATGGGCGTCGGGCATCACGTTCGTGCTGGGTGTCGGCACCGTGGTGGTCACGGCGGGCCCCTACGTGCTGCCCATCCTCCAGAACCGCAACCTGTGGGCGGCTGGCACTATGATTGCCATCCTGCTCTTCACGAGCGGCCACATGTTTAACCAGATCCGCAAGGTGCCCTACGTGGCTGGCGACGGCCGAGGCGGAGTCAACCTGTTTGCCCCCGGCTTCCAGAGCCAGTTTGGCCTGGAGACCCAGATTGTTGCCGCTATGTGTAAGGAACCCATCGACCCCGCCAACATCTCCCTTGACTTGTTCACAGGCTAACTTGCTCAACACAGACGGTATTCTGGCCTTTGGCACCATCGCCCTGGCAACACGTGTCCCCCGCATGACCAACCCACGCGCGCAGCTGGTCGCCTCCCTCGTCTGGTGCGCCGTCATGATGGTCATGAACAGCTTCCTGCTCAGCGTCTTCCGCATCAAGAACAGCGGCTACCCGTTCTCCCTGCCTCCCTTCATGTGAGCGCGCCGAGGAGCAGCGTCGCTCGGTCCTTGGCCCGGGTAACGAAGGCAATCCGTGCAGTTTGCAGCGCTCTTGTCACGAGCTTGAGGTTTGGGGAAGATGAAGGAAGTGCATAAACTTCCGTGCCTAGATGGATAGAGGTTTAGGCTCATGTATAGACACAAAAGGGTTCACTGTACATTATGGCGTTGAAAAGCCATGCGTCATGCGTGGCGCGGTTAGACAGGGAGCAGGCGAAATGCCACGGTTTCTTCCCCAAAGAAGCCCTTGCGCGTGCTGCTGATTCGTTCCGCCGAGTTCGCACAGAGTATTCGAACCTCTGCAACACCCGCCTTGAGAAGTTGAGGGAGACGGTGCTCCTACAATCGTCCCTGAGGACTACTTCACCACAGCATCACAGACCACGCACCGCAGCAAATTGAAAGTCAGTTCTTTATTGGAAGAACAAAGCATGATGCCCAGTTTTGCCTTCAGAGGCTGCCTAGCCAGCAATGCGTCATGCCTCGTCAGATGTGTTTTGTCCCCCTTTCCTTCGCATCAATAAAGACCAAACGAGGAAGCCAGCCATATGACGCCCCACCAATGATCTACCGTCTTCCACTCGGACGTCCCCCTCCCCCTCTGCCGTTCGCCATTACCTTACACCGCTGCCGTGCGGACGAGAGCTTTAGGCCCTCGACATGACGCCCCAAGCGCGGATGACGTTGTCGGTGTAGCCAGCGAACAGAGTCTGGCCGTCAGCAGACCAGGCCAGGCTGATGCACTCGGGCTCCCGGCTCTTCTTGCCGACCGAGGTGAACTCGGGCTTGAGCTCGTCGACCTTGCTCTTCTTCTCGAGATCGAAGATGATGATGCTGCTGGCGGTGGCAGCGCAGAGCCAGTATCGGTTGGGGGAGAAGACAAGGGCGTGGATCTCGTCGTTGGCGTTGAGGGAGTACAGGTGCTTGGACTCGTTAAGATCCCAGAGCATGGTAGTGCCGTCCTTGCCACCGGAAGCGCACAGGGAGCCATCGGGGGAGATGGTGACGGTGTTGATGTAGCCGGTGTGGCCGATGTGGTCGGTCTGCAGCTTGCAGGTGGAGAGCTCCCAAACCTGTGCATCCACATGTCAGCTGTGCTCACGATTGAGAGTCCATGTGAGGCGCAACGCCAACAGAGAGGGAGGTCCATAATCAGGCAAAGGTGAAAAAATTGTCTCATGGCCCGAAGGCTCTGAAGTAGCAAATACTTGAATGTTGCAAACATCATGTGAAGAAGGAAGAGGCGTGCGCCGGGTTGGGCCGGTTTCGGGGAGCAGCAGCAGACGTACCTTGACAAGCTTGTCCCAGCCAGAGGAGACGATGACGGGGTTCTGGGGGTTGGGGCTGAAGCGGACGCAAGACACCCACTCGGTGTGGCCCTTGTCGGTGATGGTGTACTTGCAGTCACCGAGGGTGTTCCACAGCTTGATGCTGCGGTCGCGCGAGCCGGAGACGATCTGGCGGTTGTCGGCGGAGAAGGAGACGGAGAGGACGTCGTTGGTGTGGCCGACGAAGCGGCGGGTGGTGGTGCCGGTGGCGAGCTCCCACAGACGCAGGGTCTTGTCCCACGAGGCGGACAGGGCGTAGGCGCCGTCGGAGGAGATGACCTGTAGTTCCAACAATCAGCCCACGCCTCCAGCACGTCCATCAGATCCACGCCAGCGGGGAGAGGTGACATACGCAGTCCGAGACGATGTGGGAGTGGCCGTGGAGCGATCGCTTGGGGTAGCCGTATTGGGTCTCGTCGCGGGTGAGGTTCCAGATGATCAGGGTCTTGTCTCGGCTAGCAGACAGGAGCATGTTGGGGCTGAGGTGAGGTTCAATGTTAGCACGGAATCGCGGTTGACGATGGGGGACGCTGGTGTTGTGCTGCGCATCGCTCGACGTACTTCTCCATGGAGGTGGCCAAGCTGGTGACCCAGCCATTCTGCATTCACAAGTTAGCCGCCGCACTTGGACAGATATTCGCATCGCCCCTGCGGCCACCACAAGGAGCCGCAGCGGGACGACGGGGTAGCCTGGGAGGGGAGTAGACGTACGTGGCCCTCGAGAGTGCCCTTGAGGATCAATTGTTCAGCCATGGCGACGGATGACGAGGCGATGCGAGAGGAGGTCGAGCGGTGCAAGTGCGGGAGGCGGAGGGAAGAAAATCAAAAGAGGTTCGACGACTCGGCTGCAAAACCTTTGGGGGCACGCTGGGGCAGTCTGGAACTCGGAGACCTGGTTCGGCAGAAATTGGGATATTTTTTGTGTGGGTGGAAAATTAGGGCCGCCGCACGATGGCCTGCCGTGGGTCCCGCGCGTAGGTATGTACTCCAAGTGGGTACCTCTCACCGAGGCCCTTACCGAGACTCACCTCGGACCCCAAGCGCTTTGCTGTCATTGGCTGGCTGTTGGAGCTCGACGGTCTGCCCGTGGGCTCAGCATACTACCTCCGGAAAAAATGTAAGGAGAATGTCTGACTGTTTGATCTGAGTGTTGGTTCTCGGTACAAGAAGGCTTCCTGATGACGTGCCAGCCTTTGTCGACAACTTACCGTGGTGAGGGCTGTGCAGGGGGAAGTTCACGGTGGACGCCCCTGTTACTCTGGTGTTGCCTCGTGATCCATATGTTCATGTTCACCTCATCACATGTCAAAGCCGCCTTGGTTGAGAAGATATTTCATCAATGTAGAAACTCCATACGCCGCGCATCAAGTCCCAACAAGCCAGCATCCCAGCCAGCCAGTGCAATCTCTGGGTATCACAAGCAGACCTCACTCCCACAGCCCCCTTCCCCTTCTATCCTACATCTATAACCCGGCTGACGCCGCTTCATCACCTTCCCCATCTCGTGCGCGCTGCCAGATCGAAGAGGGCCGCCCGTCCACATGGTCGACCTACGTCCCATTGGCAGACAGCCCACCCGACCTCTTCCCCAGCCGCGACACCTCCTTTCGCGAAAACGCAGCGTCCCCATTCACAATCATGCTGTGGTCCGCAATCTCCACCTGCTCCGCGTCCCCGCCGCCGCCGCCGGCCCCCATGAAGCGCTTCATAGTCGCCTCCCACAGCCGGAAGCGCTCCTTGCCCTGGCTGTCGCGCTCCACCAGCGACTTGACCTCCTTCTGCTTGCGCATCTTGGACGCGCGCACCAGCCGCCGCAGTGCGTCCTCGCCGTGCTGCGCCGTCCGCGCGGCCTCCTCGCGGATCTTCTGCGAGTCGCGCGCGCCCGTGTCCTCCTGCGGCGTGAAGCGGTACGTGTGCCGGCTGGGGAAGTCCGGGAACGACGACGGGATGTGGCGCATGGCGTCCTTGTCGGCCTGCCCGCTGAGCTCCGCGCTGAGCAGCGGGAGCGTCGTGAGGGCGTCGTCCTCGTCGGCGGCGGCGGCGATGCTGTATGTCGGGGCGAGGTCCTTCTTTGATATCGGGTTCTTGAGGTGCGGCTTGAGGGAGGAGGTGGGCAGGTTGTGGTGCCGTAGCATGAGTTCGAAGTCTGAGGGAATGGGGTGCTCGCGCCTGGCGGAGAGGGCGAATCGCTTGGTCTCTTCGATGATGGATTCGAGGTCTGTTAAGCGTGAGCAACAGGGGCATCAGCACGGGGGCGAGGAGGGCGCTGACATGATTCTACCAGCCCCGTAAAGCTCTCCATGGCTTGAGGACTCGCCGACGCGAAGCCATCGTGCTTGAGAACCAGGGCTATGGATCGTTGGATCCCGCACCGGGCGTGACTGTGGTGGGTAGGAGCGAGAGACTCGGTCGCTGTGAACTCCTCATCCCGTCCGTCAATCTCCAGACCCGCGGGGACGTCTTGCGGCGTATCTGCCTTCTGCGTGTCTACCCTGGGGCGCTTGGAATCCGACTCTGGGCTGTCCTCTGGCGACAGGCTCCGTTTCGACGACATGGTGGCTCGGCGAGGTTGGAAGGGCGAGGTGCGGTATTGATGAGCAGTTGCGCAGGGGCAGCAGCTCAGCCCGCGTGGTCTCTGGAGCGCTTCACAGGCGCATCTGCTAGCAGCGCCGTTAAACTGCGGTCGCGACGTAATGCTGAGCTGGTTTGTCGCGAATTCTTGAATGCGTCGTTGAAAATGCTTTGCACTTTGTAGGTGGACGCGAGGTTGCAGGAGGTGGGAGTGCGGCAAAAGCTCGGCTCCGCGGTACAGCGTACTCGGGGGGCGGGCCGCTGCACCAACTCCTTCATGACCCGTCATCTTGCAACGAACAATGAACTCTATTGCCTATTCAACACAGCATTACTCCTATTCCCAGAAGTTGGAATCGCAGGAGTTTTCTAAAACCCTATTTCCGTAACTAGTGTTCAGACTGCAAAAAGACCGAATGATTTCTTCCGCAACGAGTGCCTCCACGACGGTGCCGCCACACAGCCATTCCGACGCCGTGTAACACCACCATGATGCGCAAACCCACCGCGCATCACCCACCGCATGCTCACCGCGCCCCCATCCCCCCCCGTAGCAAATCATACCCGCGGCAGATGCAATTTCCAAGTCGGCGGGATAGTACGCCGATGCAACCACCATCCCACCCAAGCATCAGCTCATGTTGCGACACCGGGCCCATTGCTGCTGATGACGATCACCGTTCGCGCCCTCAGGAACCAGGAACCCGTCGGCGTTCTAGAACGTCGTGTCCCAGGTATCGTGCCCGTGCGAGACGAGGCGAATGTGACGTCGGTACTCGCGATATCTCGACGGACGGCTGCGCTGCCGGGTGTGGCCATGACATGCCGGCTTCCCGCAGGCTCGTATTGACGAGAACATCATCCTGTGCCCCCACGGCGCTCGCTTGCAATCATCAATGTCTCTGTGCTGTGCCACAGCGCTGCCTTGCCATCCCCGTCGCCGACCCTTATGTTCATGCTCTCATTATGGCCGTTGGGGATGGCTTACGCGACGCCCAAGTAAACTCGACTGTACGGATACGGCAGCTTCATATAAAACCTCCACCCGCCCCTCCACTTCCGCCTCCCAACCGAGGCCAACAGCAACAGCAACAAAACAAAGCATAACGGCGGCAGGAGGCCAGCCAACCACCCTCGCCATGTTCCCCTTTGACGCCGCCGCCCTGCCGCGGCTCACCACGCGCAGGGCCCTCATCGCCGTCGACTTCCAAAACGACTTTCTCAGCACCGACGGCGCGCTGCCCGTGAGCGAGCCCGAGGGCTTCGTCGACCGCGCCCTCGCCCTGGTGGCCGCCTTCCGCGCCTCCGGCGACATCGTATGGGTGCACTCCGCCTTCGATCGAGCCCAGGCCCCGGACGCGGAGCCCATCATCGTGTCCGACGCCACGCCGCTGCCGCCGCCTCCGCGGAGCAGGGGCCGGACCCGGAACGCGCCCCGGGTGGCGGCGGCGCCGGTCGACCACAACGACGGCGGGCCGCCGGACCCGGAAGCCTTCCTGAGCCACGCGGACCCCGTGTGCGTGCGGCCCTCGACGCGCGGCGCGGAGATGGCGCCGGCGGTCGCGGCGGCCGTGCAAAAGGGCGACACGGTGCTGCGCAAGGGCTGCTACTCGGCCTTCCAGGGCACGCAGCTGCTGCGGCTGCTGCGCGCGCGCATGGTCATGGAGGTCTTCATCTGCGGCTCGCTCGCCAACGTCGGCGTCTACGCGACGGCACTCGACGCCGCGGGCCACGGCATGGGCATCACCGTCGTCGAGGACTGCTGCGGCTTCCGCAGCGAGGCGCGCCAGCTCAAGGCCGTCCGCAGCCTCATCGAGCTGACGGGCTGCGAGATCGCCACCAGCGACGAGGTCCTCGAGGCCGTGCAGCCCAAGACGAAGACGAAGACCGCACCCGCCCCGGCTCGTCTGCCGGCTGCGTCGAGCGCTTCCAAGACGCCCAGGGAGAGAGTCAGCGCGTCGCCGGACATCGTGAGGCCGCTGACGGGGCTGAGGCTGGCGTCCAATTCGCCCGGCCCCGCGGCTGACCTGCACTCGACGGGGGCGACTGCGCCGGCGCGCGAGGCTGACTCACAGGACGCCCAGCATAAGCCGCGGGAATCACTTGGAACGGGAGAGAAGGCGTCTGCATCGAGCACTAGTAACACCAGGGATGCGTCTGCTGTTGCGTCGCCACCACTTACACCAAAGCGTGACCACGAAGAGCCGTCCAGTGCGGCCGAGATAGCTTCACCAGGCACTGACAAGAGTGATACGACAACTCAACCCGCCAAGGCCAAGACTGCAGACATGGCAACGCCAGGGGATACCAAGCACGCTCCCGCATCAGACAGCGACGACGAGCACCCGCACGAGGCGCAAAGGGGCCTCTGCGAAGGCGACACCGACATCATCGAAAACGTCCTCCCCCCGGCCCTCGAGGCCGGCATCTTCGACACCCTCCGCCACGAGGTGCAATGGCAGCGCATGTCCCACCAGGGCGGCGACGTCCCGCGGCTCGTCGCCGTGCAGGGCGCCGTCGGTGATGACGCCGACGGCGATAGCATCCCCGTCTACCGCCATCCGTCCGACGAGGCGCCCCCCTTGCTGCCGTTCTCTCCCTCCGTCCTCGCCATCAAGAATGCCACCGAGGCGCACCTAGGGCATCCGCTCAACCACGTGCTCATCCAGTTCTACCGCGACGGCAGCGACTACATCTCCGAGCACAGCGACAAGACGCTCGACATCGTGCCGGGCTCGTACATCGCCAACGTCAGCCTCGGCGCCGAGCGCACCATGGTCCTGCGCACCAAGCGGGTGGACAAGGACCCCTCGCGGACGGCGGCAGATGCGGAGCCAGCACCGACGACGACGACGACGACGACGACGACGAAGTCGGGAGACGATCCCCTCAAGCGCAGGGTCCAGCGCGCGCGGCTGCACCACAACTCGCTCTGCCGCATGGGCCTCCGGACCAACATGAAGTGGCTCCACGCCATCCGCCAGGACAAGCGCCTCCCGCGCGACAAGACGCCCGCCGAGCTGGCCTTCGCCGGCGGCCGCATCTCGCTGACCTTCCGCCGCATCGGGACGTTCCTCGCCGCGCGCGAGACGCTCATCTGGGGCCAGGGCGCGACGGCCAAGACGCGCGCCGATGCGCGCCCCGTCGTCAACGGCCAGGGCCCCGAGGCGGTGCGCATGCTGCGCGCGTTCGGCGCCGAGAACCACGCCGCGGCGTTTGACTGGGCGGCGCACTACGGACGGGGCTTCGACGTGCTGCATATCAGCGGCGCGCCGCGGTTCTTTGCGTCGGCGGATGGCGTGGTGAATATGCGTGTTGCGCTGATGCTGGCCGAGTATGGCGTCGGGTATGCGAGGGGGAGCATGGCGCCGGCGCTGAACGGCAGGTCGGAGGAGGACCAGCAGCAGCAGCAGCCAGTGGCCGTCAAGTTTGTCGACAACGACGCGGCCAAGTCCACCGTCCACGGCGACGTCGCCATCATGCTGTACCTCGACGCCTGCTACGGCCAGGCCAAGCCGAGCAGCAGCCCGACCTCGCGACCCGACCTCGCCGGCCGCTTCACCCACTTCCAGCGCGCCCTCCACCTCCTCGACGCGCTCCGCCGACACACCACCAACAAACCCAAAGACGACGCAAAGCCCAGCCTCCCGAAGCCGCTCAAGCAGGAACTCACCCCCTGGGACGCCACGCTCGCCCCCTCCGACAGCTTCCTCGGCGGCCCAGCTCCGTCCCTCCCCGACTTTGCCCTCTGGCCCGTCCTGCACGCCATGGCCGAGGAGTACGGGCCAGACGTCGTCTTTGACGAGCTAGACAACCTGCGGCGCTACCACGAGACGTTCGGTGCGAGGGAGAGTGCGGGAAAAGTGCTGGGAAAGACGGAGGCACCGGACCAGAGCTGATGACTGACGATACGACGGGCTTTCAGTTGGATATTGCCCCCTTTTCTGAATTCGTAGCGTGAGCATTGTTTAGCCATGTCAGAGATATTCCACAAGGATAATACCTCGTATTCAGCATCAAGACAGCATACCTGTTCCGGACCCTACGTGACCACTCTCGTAGACACCACGGCATACACTCGCAAATGCACCATAAACGCATAAGCACAGGCACTGACTGCCTCGGAGTTGATCCTCGTATTGCTGATATCCCAAATAACCCACAAACCCATCAAGCCTTGGCCATATACAAGTAAGTTAATTACATCGCGCCGTCCAGCTCACACTGTATCGTCCCGTTGTAACAAACAACGGACACTCACTCAGTCGGGCTTACTTGCCCGACTCCCACGGCAGCGGGTACGTGCCCACCCAGTCCTCCACCTCGCTCCGCAGCTGCACAATCTCGGGCTCGTTGTCGCCGTTGCCCAGGTGCTCCAGGAACAGCTTGAGCTTGCCGGGGCTCTTCTCGCCCTTCTCCTTGGCCGCCGCCCGCACCGTCTTGTCCACGCGCGCCGCGATGGCCACAGCCCGGTCCACCACGTCGGCAACGCGCACAAAGTCGTTTTCGTTGAACCCGCGCGTCGTCATGGCGGGAGTGCCCATGCGCAGGCCGCCCGGCACAAGGGCCGACCGGTCGCCGGGCACCGTGTTCTTGTTGGCCGCGACGCCGACCAGCTCCAGCACGCGCTCCACGCGGCCGCCGTCGACGCCATGCGGCTTGAGGTCCGCCAGCACCAGGTGGTTGTCGGTGCCGCCCGACACGATGCTGTAGCCCAGGCCGCCCTTGCCCTTGTCGTCGCCCAGGCGCTTTGCAAAGGCCTTTGCGTTGGCCAGCACCTGCGACTGGTAGGTGCGGAAGTCGGGGGCCTGCGCCTGCTTCAGTGCGACGGAGAGCGCCGTGATGGTGTGGTTGTGCGGGCCGCCCTGGTGGCCGGGGAAGACGGACGTGTTGATGGGGCCCTCGAGGTTGTACATCTCGTCCTCCTTGGTCTTGGGGTTCTGCCGCCGGACGCCCTTGCGGAAGAAGATGAGCGCTCCGCGGGGTCCGCGCAAGCTCTTGTGGCTCGTGGTCGTGACGATGTCGGCGTAGGGGAACGGGCCCGGCAGGACCTTGGCGGCCACGAGGCCCGAGATGTGGGCCATGTCGGCCAGCAGGTAGGCGTTGACCTTGTCGCAGATCTCGCGCATGCGCTTGTAGTCAATCAGGCGGCTGTAGGCGCTGGCGCCGGCAACGATGATCTTGGGGCGGTAGAGGAAGGCCATCTCCTCGAGCTTGTCGTAGTCGATCAGGCCGGTCGACTCGTCCAGGCGGTAGGGCAGCGTCTCAAAGTACTTTGAGATGAACGAGATCTTCTTGGTCGGGGTCTGGTATCCGTGGGACAGATGGCCGCCGTGAGGCAGGTCAAGGCCCATGAGCCGGTCGTGCGTGTTCATCAAGGCCGAGTACACGTACAGGTTGGCGGGCGCACCAGAGAGAGCTGTAGACGACGACGGATGAGCCCGGCTGTTCACGAGTAGTTGCAGAGCATGCCGGGCGACTCACCCTGCACATTGACGCCCCAGTCCTTGGGGTCCAGGTCAAAGGCCTCGAGAGCGCGCTGCTGGCACAGCCGCTCAGACTGGTCAATGAACTCGTTGCCGCCATAGTACCGAGCACCGGGGTAGCCCTCGGAGTACTTGTCTGTCGCCGCCAGCATCAGCACACGCGCGATTCCACCGCAGGAGTCTGGTCTGGATGCTCACTCTGCATCACGCTGCCAAGCGCGTCCAGAACGGCCTGGGAGGTAAAGTTCTCGGACGGGATCAGGTTGATGAAGTGCTTCTGGCGTTTTTTCTCCTACACGCACGCAGTCAGCCTCAGCCAGCTACGCCAATGCGGGCGCATCGCGGGCAGACGCACATTCTCGATGATGTCGAAGACGGCCGGGTCGGCCTTTTGGAGGTGAGCGGCGAGCAGCTGTTCGAGCAGCGTCAGCGCATGCACTCTCAAGTCAATTGAGGCGGCACAAACCTGCTGCTGGCCGTCGAGGGCCATGGACGACTTGGCCCTCCTGGCCGCGCACGGCAGAGCGCCAGCGGGCGTCACCGCCGGTCTCGCAATGCCGCGGAGGGCACGCGAAGAGCCTCGCAGGCCGGGCATGGACATGACGGCGGCTGTAGAGCTGTGCTGGAGACGAGGAGCGAGGGGCAAGGGTATCTCGAAGGTGAAGCAGAGAAGGAGCCGTGGAATCAATCAGAAAGACCTCTCAAGCTGCCGCGCCACGGGAGGGAAGACGAGAAGAAAAGGTATCACGAGCAGCGCAGGAGAGCTGTCTGAAAGTTTTGGCGCGAGCCGCGGAGGTGTGACGATGATAACACCATCTGCTCATGTAGTCCGCACCTTCCACCTGCAGAGGCGGATCCGAGGCGCTCCGACCGCCGGTACCCGCCCATCCCCGCACTGGAATGGCTCGGAACCAGCCTACGGGGGGCGCCATTGGGGGCTTGGGGGGGGGGCCTGGCACCGCTGGCCGCGCTTCCTCCAGCGCGGCTCCAGCAGGCCTTGCCGCCTTAGGGAGCTTGCTGACCGCGCCTGGGGCCACCCGGCGTTGCCATTAGCTAAGGCGTTACGTACCGCCAGCGCATTCTCTTGACAGCAGGATATCTTGCCTCGCGCTTCAAGGTGATAAAGCGCTCACCAGGAATAGAAGCAATTGACTACGTATCTGTGTGTCTGTTTCGCATCTGATTGTACAATCATCGCCTCTGTATTACTACATTCCTCTGTGATAGAAGCGCCGGAGCCGGAGCTCATGTAAGACAGACACCTCACGCGAGCCGCATTTTTCTTTTCCCGCCTCCCTTCTCCCCCAACTTTTCCTCCGTGCCGTTGAGCCTCCTCTGGAACTCTCCTCCTTCCCCTCCCCATCAACTAAAGATGGGCGTGACGAGACCGCTTTGCTCAGCCATATCGCCTTCCGCCCTGCTCCTCCCTCTGGGGCCCAGCAGGGAACGGGAGCATGCTGATATGCCCCGGCGCACCTCACCACCTTGACGGGGCAATGTGATGGAATCTGATCCATGCCTTTGGTTGATCTGCCACGAAACCTTCTTCTCCGTCTTTGAGTGCCGTATCTAGTCCGTAGCTCCGCTATCGTCGCACCCTGCACCAGTGTGCTCGCCTCTGCATCGTCAGTTCCGCCGCCGAGGCACGGCCGTTTGCCCTTCTCTTGAGCCCCGTCTTGCCCCGTCTACCCCCGTCTACCCCCGTCTACCCCCGTCTATCCGCTGCCGCAATTGCTGCATCCCGCCCCGAGATTCACGTTATGTAAAGGCAGTGGAGCACACCTTCAGTATACGGTTTGGAGCGCGCCAGGGTACCATCACGACACTCGAAGTCTGGCCATGATCAGGGTCAATGCTCCCTTGGATTGCTGGATTGCACCCCTTACGATGGATATCTTGTGGATTGGACCATGCCTGTACGTAATAAATGCGTGATGCCATGCAGTGTCACGAAATCCCCAGATCCGATCTCGCACCAGATACGGCACCAGATACGGTTGTGGGGAGCTCTAGAAAAATTTCCAAAGTGAGGTTCAAGGTGAAGACGCAGGGCGACATCATTATATTTCATCAACCCAAAACCTCGCAGTAGCTACGGGCCACAGCCGGCAGAGCACACACCATACCCGACCGTACTTCTTTTTTGCCTCTGAAAATCTTGAGCATCATGGATTCCATTTTCAATGCTACATGCCAGAAGCCCCGCCGGTACGACTGTAGAAACCAGAAGGGCGTAAAAAAAGACCTAACCCGTAGACTCCGAATGCAGCCTCCTCTCAAGACCGAAATGTTGTCGCAGTCTATGTGGTTTACTCTTCGGCCAGCATAGCATTTCGCTTCGCCGCAACCCTCTCCATCTTGCGCTCGCGGGCAGCCTTGGTCTTCGCACGCTTGGCGTCCATCTCCTCCTTGAGCATCTGCTCGCGGTGCTTCTCGGCCTTGGCGCGGTGGATCTGTTCATCATCTAGTCAGCAACCTGCGTTCTCTGCCACGTCCTTCATCCGACATGACTGGTGCTCCTCGTCGGGAGTGGAAAAGGACGACATACGTGCTCGACCAGGGCGCGCTTATGCTTGAAGGCGTTACCCTTGCTGGAGTGGTACAGCTCGTGGTACAGGTGCTTGTCGATCTTTCCGCTGGCACGGTACTTGACGAGGAGGCGGCGGAGGACGCGCAGGCGGCGCATCCAGAGGACCTGAGAGGGCATACGGGCGTCGGCGGTACCCTTTCTCTTACCGTAGCCACGGTGTCGGCCTTCTCTTCGGGCCAGGTTCAGCTCGCGGGCTCGGGATCGCGAGTGCATGGTGACGGGCTTGCGGATGATGAGGCCATCGGCGACGAGCTTTCGGACCGTCTGGCGCGAGTTGGCGTTGGAGATCTCATTCTGCTCATTGGGGTCGAGCCAGATCTTGCGCTTGCCGCAGCCGATGACCGACGCGGCAAGGCGCTTCTGAGTTCGCAGGTTGACCCTGGGAGTAGCAATCGCGTTAGCCCTCGTGTCCTTGTTCGTGTAGTCGTCTCGAGCTCGTCGATGTGCATCTTCAACCGCCACCGTTTGCCCCCATCGAACCGCGCCTTCAACTCCGTCGGCGCATCGCAGAAACAGCCTGCAGCAGTGTCGTCCCCATTGGACATCCCTCGCATCGGTTTACTTACATCTTGATTGTCGTTGGTGGTGATGGCCGGTCCTCGAGGTTGTGAGGTTGGTTGAAGTCTGGGAGGGGTTTCGGTGGCCAGAATTTCTTCGGGTCACGCACATTCCGCTCAGAGTTTGTGGGTTCACGTGCACTAGGCCCAAGAGCTCGCGCTAAGCGAGGGCTCGGATGAGTCATCACCGACGGTTTGCAGTCACGTGAGCGCAGCCGCTGGTGGCGCTTTAGCGGCGGCCTGGAGACACACTAACAATCGGGCTCCCACTTTGATGACCTCGACGTAGTTCAACGGGACGTTGATGCTGGTGCTGGTGCTGTATGCTCTGTGCCTGGACTGTAGAGAAAACTTGCATATCTCATGCCGATGGTTTCTGGAACGGCAACAATTTCAACCGTGGACAAAGTAATTTGGCTCATTGATTTGGCCATCGTGGAATACCGGTCGCTGTCGCGCTGGGCGAATCGCGAATTTTGAGGATATCTTTTCCATTTGAAGCCACATCATCTCTACGTCAACATCTACCCCATTTTATGCCATCCCCATCTTACGAGAAGAGTTCCCCGGCAACTTCAACCTTGCCTACACTCCAAATCTCCCTCTCATCCTCCTGCTCGTCATTGGACAAGCCCAGACCTCCCTGGCCACCTTCCGCCTCTCTCCTCTCCCTCACCTGCGTTCCAAGTCTCGTCGCAACTCGCTTGAAATAATCGCTCATGCTCCTCTTCGTATTCGACGGCATGTCCGCTCCGGAACCTGCCATGAACTTGTCAAAGACGCGGCTATCCTCGTCGGCCACGCTGAACAGCTCCACGAACGCTGCCTCGGCAGCCAGCTTCACGGGAATGACGGGGTCTCTGACGCTGGCAAAGATGGGTGGCGCCAGGAGCGGCACGTGAGGCCGGACCATATCCATGTTTGTCCTGCTGAGCGTACGAGAAATGACCAGCGCCAGCCGACGGGAGTCAGTCGGGTTGCCGGGCTCGATAATCTTGGCCAGCGACTCGAATATCTTCTTGGTGGTGTCGAAGCTCTTTGGCGGAGAAGAGAGCAGAACCTTGCCCGTGGCCAAGATGAAATTGTCGGCAATGTACGTCTGCATATCGAGGTCAGTATTGTAAACATGTATTATCTGAACCAGAAATCGACTTACGCTCTTGTTGGTCATGCCCTGGCACAAGAGGTCTGGCAGCTCATCCGCCACAGCACTCTGCAGCAGACTGTCTGGTGACTCCACGAGCACGGCATTGAGAGCAAGCACAGACGAGTTGCTAAACTGAGTGGTTAATACTCGGTGCTTGAGCAGGGACATTGCAGCATCCTCGGGCACGTTCTTAATCAGCGCCCCCAGGAGCTTGGCGTTGGTGACCGTCATCGCATCGTCTCGTTCGTCAGTGTCCAAGTCAATCAGAGACAACACAGCAGTCCGTGACGACTCGCCCATGTTGGCACCGGCCCTGCTGATGACCTCGTATAGGGCCTTGAGCATCGCGGTCTTGACGCCGGCATCCGCAGTCTTAGATCCAGTCACCAGCTCGGCAATCAGAGGGTCAATGCGAGGCGTGTACTTGATCAAAGTACCCAGCGCCTTGGCCGCTCTGGTTCGCAGAGTTTCGCTGGAGGTGTCCGCCAGTGACTTGGCAAAGGTTCGCTGCAGCTGCGGCAAGAAAGGCTTCAGCGCGGTGGGCATCTTGTCCAGCAGGGTGTTGAGGGTAAGAAGAATGGCGGCCTTGACGTCAACAGCTCGCTCAGATACAACACGGATCAGCGGACCGGTGATCTGGGTGACGAAGGGCTTGAGTGATGGCTCGCTTGTCCTGTCGACAATGTCCGAGATACCGAGCGCCGCTTGCACCCTCTGGTCGGATGTGCCATTCATCAGGCCCTGCAGGAAGATTGGCAGGATAGCGTTGATGCCCTTGGGCAGCTCGAAGCCTCGCAGATTCGCGCCTGCCACGCCAACGCGCAGCAGCGTTTGCCTGGTTGATACGACGAGCGACTCCATTTCTTCCTTCTTGAGCTTCTTCGTGAACCCGCTGAGCGCTGCCCAGGCCGCCTTGACGACATCCATGTCGCTGTCATCGAAAGAGTTGAGCAGCGAGCGGATAATGTCCTGGTTGTAGCGAGAGTAGTCAACGGACGCGGCGGCGAAGAAGTTGCCCATGTGGCGCGCCGTCGACGCTCTCCGTCGGTGGTCGTCGTGTTTGAGGAGACCCAGGAGGACATTCATCACCGTGTTAAGGCCGTCGTACTCATCAATCGACTGTATGACCGTGTCGAACGAAGTCTCCAGGTCCACGCGAAGCTCCTCATCCTTGCAATTAATCTCATTGTCCATCAAGGAGTTGATGATGTTGGGCAGGCGCCTATTCATGGCAGCACCGGCAACCTTTGATAAGGAGGCCAATGCCTTGGCATCGAACGCGGAAATAGGCGGCGTGGTCAAAGTCGGAATGAGGTTCGGAAGAATGATGTTTGATCGCGTAGTCTCCGTGAGCAGCGTAAGGAGAGCCGACAGAGCGTTGTCTGCCTCGCTCTCGGAGCGAAGAAGATTGAGCAGGAAGGGAAGTACTTGGTCAACGGCCCGTTTGCCGAGAATCTGCTGCAGGGAGTCAAATGCCTCCGCAGCAACCTCCCTAACCTCTTCATCCGAGTCCGTAAGGGCGGTACGCACGACGGAGATGAGGACCTTTTCGTGGTCTTCCAGAGCCTCGGGCGACGCTGAGGAGATGAGTTCTCGAAGCGCCAGGCAGATGCCCTGCTTGGCGTCTGAATCGGTCGATGTCTGCAGGCTTTCCTCCAGAGTCGGCAACAGGCTGGACAAGACTCCGTCTCCTGCCTTGCGAATGAGCTCTCCGAGTGCGTTGCTGGCAATGACTTTGTGTTCCATGTTGGAGCTGCCGAGGCGTCGAATGAGCAACTGCGTGAGGTTCGGGACAAGCTCTTTGAGGGTTCTCGGGCTCGGCACGAGGACCTTCCACACTGCCATGGCGGCCGAGCGGACGGCTCCGGCGGTGTCGCAGCGGCAGACGTAGAGTGCTGAGAGAATCTTGTTGCGCTTCTCCTCTCCCAGGACTTCCTTCAGCGAGGCACCTGCCTCCCTGGCGGCCTCTTCGTCCTCCTCCTCATCCTCCTCATCAGTTGCCTTTACGCCAGTGAGGTTGAAAAGAAGGTCACCGACCAGCTCCACAGAGCTGAGACGGATTCTGTAGCTGTCATCCGCCAGACCGCGCTCAAGCTCTGGCAAGAGGAGGTCAATGGCGCGAACGGCAAAGTTCTTGACGAGCAGTCGACCGGCTCGGAGAGCGGTTTCACGGATAGATTCGACGTCGTCTGCCAGACCAGCCAGAATAGGAGGAACAATGCGGCCGAGATAGTTGGAAAAGCTGTTGCCAAAGCAGACGGGAAGGAAGATGAAGAGCGACATGAAGCCCTCGCGAACCGCCGCCTTGGAAGACTCGACGTTTTGCAGGATTGTTGGCAACGTCTCCTCCAGCCTGGTTGTTCCCAGCCCAGCCAGGACCTCACTGAGAGCCTGGGCAGAGCCAAGACGGTCTCCAGCCCCAGTATCTGACTTGAGAGTCTGCATCAAGCCGGGAATAAGATCGGGCAGAGCGTCTTCGCCGAGCTTCTCCACAAGGGAACCGAGCGCCCTCGATGCCGTTGCGCGGGTAGTAGGCACTGGGTCGACGGCAGCGAGCTTGAGCCCAGCAACCAAGACAGGCAGATGGGTAATGATGTCCTTCTTCTCTGTCAAATGAGCCAAGCTGCCAATCACTTGTGCAGCCTTGCGCTTGGTGTTGGAGCGGTCGCCCAAGCCTCGCTGCAGGATACGGGTGACAAGTGCCAGGGACGGAGCATCGAGATAATGGACGAACTGCACCTTGATGAGCGAGTCCAGCGCTTCGTCTGTGTATTTGGTAGGGTCGCTGAGTGCTTTGAGGAGCACGCCAACAAGGTTCTTGATCTCGGGGTTGGTAATGACCTCACCGAACCGCTTCAGACTCCTGTTTGCCGCGGCCCGGACCTCTTTGTGGCTGTCATTCAGCACTCCTGTCAGGGGAGGGATGATTTCGGGTAGGCTGTTGGCCAGCTGGTTCGGGTCAAGGTACGCCATGGCACCAAGAAGGTCGCAAGCGCCTCGCTTGCTTCGCCATTGCTGATCGTCGAGGCCCTCCAAAAGGGTCGGCATGATCTGCTTGACGCCATAAGAACTCAACTTGCCGAAACAAGCCTTTGCAGTCGCAAGACAGGCGTCACGGACATCGCCATTGATGTCGCCAAAGCCGCTCAGCAGCTGGGGAACGATCTGAATGACATAGGGCTCGAAAAGGCGGCCGAGGACCGTGGACATGAGCTCAAAGGCTAGCAGGGCTGCTTCTCGCTGGTGTGCGTCTTTCTTGTTGTCCATGGCGCCTTTGAGTGTCGACATGATTCGAAACTCTCTGAGCGCCGAGATGCCTCTCCCGAGGACCAATCCCGCCAGACCGTATGCCGAACCTCTCTGCGTGGCATACTTCTTGGAGTTGAGGAGCTCGTTTATGACCTGCTCGAAATACTTGGAAGCCTTGTCTGGGCAGGCCTTGATGAGCGGAGGCAAGCATTCGGCGATGGCAAACTGCACAGTCTCCGACGGCGTGCTCAAGGTCGCGAGAAGCCGGTCGATGACGACGGGGATCTTGGAATCGCCCGATTTCAGGTGGCGTGCCAGAGCTCCGTACATGATGATGACGGCCTCGTTCACCCGATCAGCGGCGTCGCTGTTCTTGTCCGGCTGTTCCAGGGTTCGCTCAAACTTCTTCATTAATTCGTCAATCATGCCCTTTCCGTGGACCTCCGTGGCGCGAATAGCGACATCCAGCATCTCTCCGCGCACAGCGTCGCTCTTGTCTCCGAGAGGGCCCGACTCAATCATGAAGTTGAAGAGGTCGTCGATTTGCTTCTTGTTCATAACAGAAGCGAGTTCCTTGAAGGCCGTTGCAATACCCTGCCTGGCCTCCCAAGGGTCGGACAGGTCCATCTTCTTTGGCATTCCAAACTCGTCGAGCTGCTGCACCTTTGGCTTTGCCAGTTGCTGGTACATCGACTTGAGATGAGGGATCACCTCATCCAGTGACTCCTTGTGCGCTTGTGCGGCGTCCGCGAGAGAGCGCGCTGCTGCCCTGCGCAGCTGAGAGTCCTCGCTCTCCAAGTAGGGGACCATCTTCAAGGGAACCTGGGCATTTACTTTGAAGCCACTTTCTTCCCAGATGTCCTTGCCGAGTTCTTGATTTTCCTCCTCGTCATCGTGGCACGCAAGCCAGATCTCGTTGGAGTAGCCGAGTTCGCTCATATCAACTTCGGCACTAATGGACTGCAGCACAGTTGTCCTGACGCTGGCCAGCGGCACGGTTGCTCCCTGCGCCAAAACCACCATCTCGCCCTGGGTCATGTTTGGTGCGATGCAACGACACGTGTCGGCAAAGCAATCCTTGACGAGCTTGTAATGCTGTGCGTAGTTCTGCATCGACTGAATGAGAACCGTCAAGAGCTCCGCACGCGGAACTGCTTCGTCCTCACAGACATCCGTGTGGAAGGACAGGTATTCCACGGCGAGGACGAGCTGTGCATCTCGGTCGTCGTCAGCGTCTCCGACTCCGCCTTTGCGCAGAACATCGAGAACGAGCGGCAAAACATATATCAGGGAGACTGCGTCAAATGGCCGCTGCTCGCCCGCGAACCGGAGACGATATAGCACTCTTGTGACGAGGTCCTCGAGCCGTTCCTGGTCATAGTTGTCCGAGAGTGCCACTCCTCGGATTCTCAAAGTAGCCACTCCAATGAATTGTCGAATTGCGCCCAATCTGGCCGCCACCTTGTCCGAGCAGACGATGTAGGCGGACGAGGCCACGTCGCCGATTATGAGATTAGCACCTGCATCGATGGCAGCGAGGAGCAGCGTGACAGCAGATCCGAGCCAGAGTATGGCGTCCGTCGGTGGCCCAGTTGCGAGAGATTTGATGATGCCGATGCCGCGCATGAGCCGCGCCTCAATTCCCTGGATCGACTCTCGTATTTCGGACTCTTTCTTCAGCTGGGCGTTTACTTTTGAGGTCTCTTCGGCAGTGAGCTTCCGCTGCTGCCCTTTCTTTTGTTCTATTTGGGTCCTCAGCTCTTCTTCCCACTTCAAGATGTTGTAGTCCTTGCTGTTCTTGTTCGGGACTGTGTTCTGGTTCTTTTTGCCGAGAACATCGACAAAGCAGGTGCCTTCTGGGGTTCTGAAAATGGCTGCTTCAACTGGACCAATGTCCCGGAGTTGGCTAGCATCCAGATCACGAGATACGAGCTCCATCAACCGTGGTATGACGGCATCGGGGGCGACAAAGGCCAGTTCTGCGGCGGCGTTGTAGGCGGCTTGTCTGATGGTTTCAGACTGAAAATCCATCTGCGTCAGTAACGGTGGCGCGAGCGGGAGACAACGGCAAAGGCTTACCTGTTGGTCAAACGATGTCCTCAGTCCAATCTCCTTGAGCAAATCACCCAAGTGTTTGCGGGCAAGATTGCCAGGGTCTATAGCCATTCGAAGGCACATGTCTATCCAGCTTGACCGCGGGATAAGCTCTTGGCGAGAAAGTACCAGTACGGCACACGCCTGCGCTTCGAGGACCTCTTTTTCAATGTCGGCCCCGAACTGGGTAAACTCGCCAGGCTCGAGGCATATAGCTCTCAGAACGTGGATGAGATTGGCCCGCTCCATTTTGACGTCTCTTTCTCTGGTATCTTCCTGTTCTAATCTGTTCCACAAGCCGTCGATGATGAACCCCGATATCAGCGTCGGATTCTGAGCATACAGTTTGGACACGGACTTCGTAGCCTCTTGCTGCACCTTTGGCGGAACGTTGCTGGCCGTGGTCAGGTATATGTTGGCCTCGGACCAGGCCAACACAACGTCCTGGCCAGTCTTGCGGTCCAGTTTCTGTGCAACAGAGGCCAGAGCTCGACAGAACCATTGTAGGTCCTCCTCTGCGCTGATCTTGTTATAAATTCGGAAATTCAAGAGGAAGGCCTGCTTCGTAGCCAAGGACAAGGCTTGGGTCGGAATGGCAGCTTTGGTCAATGAGGCATGGATAGAGGACTTGGGAAAGCGCCGCAGCAGGGCCGGTGTTAGGGACGTGAGAATATAGCCTCCAACAACAAGACCATTTTGGGCAGCTGAAGCGGCGTTGGAGACGACTTCTTCAAGGTTGGCAATCAGCTTCGGCGTTGCTGCTTCCGCAAAGGCAGAAATCCCGGCTGTAGGCTCCGTGCCCTCCAACGAATGCAAAATGCTTCCAGCATGAAGCAACCACAGTCTGCGAGAGGCGGGCTTCTTGTCGGCTAGGCCCTTGATTATAGAGTCCAACACAGACTTCGGCAGCTCGCCCCCAGTCTCAAGAGTCATCACATTGGCCCGTGTCAAAGCAGAGGTCTCGGCAGCCAGAGCCGCCTCATTACCCTCCTTGGACGCCACGGTTGCCAGTGCTGTGGATGCTTTGCTCGCACTCTGCCCAGACAGCGGGATCGCTTCCAGCATTTCGGCATGGAGGATCCTGTGCTCGGGGGATGCGATCTTTCCGGAAGCCAGCGGGCTTGCTACCTCGTTGACAACTCCATCCATGGTCTTGAGATCGGAGCACTGCGCCACTATTGCGCGGAAGGCTGTAATGGCACCGTTGCGGATGGCTGGGTTGCTGGACTTGATGTTGGACAAGAGAGGCTTGAGAAGCTTTCCCTCGAGTATCCTTGACAAGTCAAAGGTGTCTGGGAGCGACTTCACAAGAGGCTTCAAGACACCTCCGAGGATGACCTCCGGCGCACGTAGCAAGCCTTTCTCGATGGCAGGAATCAGTTCCTTCTCAATCTCGTCGAGGGCGGCGAAGTTGAGGAAGAAATCGCCAAGACCGGAGGCGACATGCTCAGGCACCGCTGTTCGAGAGCCGACTATCTCTCGGATGTAAAACTCGTAATATTTGGGCTTGAGCGTCTGCAGCAGCGGCTTGAGAGTCACCTGGCGGGCACAAACCCCCGCAATGACACCAAGTATGAGAGCATTCTTGGCCGTGGGTTGGCTGCCCTTGGCTGTGAGCGTTGTAACTGCGTTGGTCAAGCTCTTTTCGCGCGAGTGCGCTGGTGACAACAGTTTGCGAAACCCTCGCCTCGTAACGACCGCGGCTGATCGGACCACGCCGCTCCTCGAGTTTGATTGCATGCATTTCTCCAGGGCATCGGCGTCGGTCAACAGAATATCTTTGCCCAATTCGTCCCATATTGAGGAACCGGCCAAGTGCTGCATGAAAACACTGCACCACTCGACCAGGACAAAGGCGCTGGAGGCGGCAATGCCAGGCTTCTGACTCTCGTCGCGCATGGCCTTGACAACGGGTGCCAAGGTCTTGGAGCTTGCCCCGTTTGCGATGATTGAGGCAAGGCATTTTTGCACAGCGATTCGGGACTCTCGATCTTGGTACAAGGCGTGGGTGCCGAAGAGGAGCTGGAGGACAGGCGGAACGAGCTGTTGGTCCAGAGCTGGATACCTGGTCAGCAGATTCTCCAATACGCACTCGGGGAGGGAAATAGTTACATTTGTGGAGTATTGACTCGTCAATCTGGTGGAGCTGTGCAGTGCGCGCCGCCGTGGAGGACGAGCCCAGGGCTTGCTCTGCAGCGGCCAGGTCGAGGCCGGTGCCGGTGCCACCACCATTGACCACAGGTTCAGACATGTCGAGGCGTGGGTTCGGGACGGGCGAGTGAAACCATCGGGGGCTACTGCAGCTCTATTCGGGTCCGAGGTCGTGCGCCAGGGGTGGCGGTATGAGAGCGGAAGGGGAGGAAGCGGGAGGATCGAGGGTCGATATGAGGCTGGCGATGGGCGCTGATGGTGTTTTCCGGACAGAAAGGTCTGGCCGAATCCAAGGTATCAAAGTAGCGTCACCCCACGCCAAATCGAGCCCCGCCCTGGACGCACAACTGGTGGATTCTCACCGCCTGCTTCATCCTGTCAAGGTACTTCGTACGAGCGTATAGACGAAATGCACGCGAGGAAATTGTCCTTGAGACCATGGATCACCTTGCCAGCTGTGTACAGTCGAGACCAGACAGCTGCGAGGGAGAAAACAACCAGGCTATTTCTGTTCAATTGGCGCGCAAATACGGATACCAAACACTTCCTTGCGCTCCAAGCTGCACCTTTCTGGAGCTCCCGCAGCTGTTAGCTGGTGCTCAGCAACAGCCTACACTTGCTCCCTCGACTGTAGACCTACTAACTTACATTGCACAGATCCATCGTACCTTGCTTCGTACAGTACCGTAATATTGGCTGCGAGCAGGGCCCTGCTTTGAGCGACGTTCATCATCGTCTGTGCAGAACCGCAGATTCATCGGGCACGTTCGGTCTGACTCAAGTGCTCCCGCGCCACTACCCGACCCACTGAATCTTGGCTCAGCATCTCAGCCCTAGCCTAACAACCGTCGAGCCAGTGGACAGAAGATTCGGCGCTCAGGGTCCTCTTGCTCGCCCGGGCGCCTATACGGATGCGTCAGTGGGTTCCCGACCGCGCCGCATCCACTGAGGCCTGGGTCGCTTTGGGCCGGGCCGTCACTTTCCAGTCCCCTGCAAACCAAAACCCGAACATCCTCACCACCACAACCCGACGTCACACCACGCAGCGCACCCCTGCGGCCAGCTCGACCTGCTGCTTGCTCAACTACACCGAAGCAGGCCATGGCTGGCGCAAAGAAGAAGAAGAAGCCCGCTGCCAACCCGGCTCGAGGCTTCGCGACGACCTCTATTGCGTCCAAGCCACGACCTGAAGTGGCAGAGGCCGATGCAAAGCCCGCCAAACCAAACGGCGATGCCCCTCCTTCCACCATCGATGCTGTAAATGCCCCGCCACCGACGACTGCCACTGCGACTGGCGATAATGCCCAGAAACGACCACAGGAGACGCCGCTGAGCGCCGAGGAGTTTGAGCGGCAGCTCGACGAGTCGGAGCTGCAGCTCCTCGTCGAGAAGCATGCGCAGAAAGCCAAGCGGGACGCCCAGCGCCAACGCTCTCGCCTCGAGACGGACCGCCGCTTGCTACGAAACCAGGCCGATACCGTCAACATCCCCAGGTGGCTGCCGCAAGAGTTGCTAGACCACATCCTCGATCTCATCAAGGCGGAGACGCGCTTTGCCGCCTCCAGCATCTCGTCGGAGAATGCTGGGAGTGGGAGGATGCCGTCCGAGGAGGACATGGTCGTTCGCCTGTGGACTCTGCGCCAGGCACTGGAAGCTGCTGCGTTCCCCGAGGCTCGGGTCGAGGCTGCGCTGCAGTATACCCTGGATATTGCTCCCAACGTGCCAAACGCCGTCAAGGACTCCATTTGGGGGCTGGAAGAGGCCCTCGATTGGTTGGCACGTGAATGCTCACTCGAAGAGCTTCCTCCCTATGAGTTCAGGGGCAAGCCCATTACTAGAGGTACGTTGATCTGCCCCCCTTCGTCCCGTTAAGAGCCGCGGTATTTACTCTGTTTTGCTCTAGATACGCCAACTGATAGCCCCTTTCCTTCCCGGCCGCATACACCAAAACCCCAGGGTGCGCAAAATGGCCGCAAGGGCAAGGACGCAAAGAAGTCCAACGCCAATGGGCGCGCTGGCAATACGCCGGCCAAGAAGTCGGTGACGACTTGTGACATCGATATCGAGCCCGAAGACCTGATCCCTGAATATGTCGCAACAAAGGCTAAGCTGCTGGAGCTGAGTCGCAGTCAGGCCGGCGATGACGAGGACGAGGCAGATCTGGCTATTGCAAAGCTGGAAGCAAAGCTGAACAAGATTGAAACCGACATCCTCTTTGATAAGATCATGGCCGAGCAGAAGTGGAAAGTAGAAAGGGTCGTCCTGGAGAGGCGGCTAGCAGCTACGAAGCGGGAGGCTCAACCCGCAGCATGTAGGGAGGGCAAGACATCAGAACAGGCAGCCGAGTCCGAGTCATCGGATGACGACATTGCTGCCGAGGCAGAGCGCATGGCTGCCGAAATTCTGGCCGAGAACGACGAGTCCGACGGTGATATTGCCGGACTATTCGCATCCTTACCGCAGCACGAGGTAGATCCAACTACTGGCAAAACGCAGACCGTCATTAACTCCTCGGATGGCACAAAACTTGTGCTTCGAGATTTCGGGAAATGGACGGGCGTCAGCCCCAGGAGAGTCCTGGAGGAGGCGTGTCGTTCAAGGGATCCCGCCGTCAAGATTAATTATACTGTGGTTTCTGAGGCCACATTCGCAAGCCGCCAGTCCATTGACATCTGGTGGGCAAAGGCACAGGAACCCCCACAGAGTGTACCCGAATCCGACGTCGAGGTCATCGCGGACCAAACTCGGTTCGCATTCACAATGGTCGGAGTAGCTGCGCCAGATTCCAAGCAGTCTGAAGCGTATATTGCCACGTCTGCCCTCTTCCACGTGTTCAGCGGCAACGCGAGAGAAGAAAAGGTCAGCCTTCGGCTGCCGTCTGTCTGGAAGGATCTTTGGAATGAAATGGCGGAAGCCAAGAAGAACCAGCTGGACTCTCAAGATCGCGATGCTGTACGATCCCTGAGGACGCTGGTGAGACGGAGGCACGATCAAGAACTCGAAGACGGCGTTATCCTTCAGGGCGCTTTCCGGGGCCGAGGTGCCGCCAAAGCTTCGCAGGATTCATCTGAGAATGGCGTCAATGATCGGAAGAAGCAGCATACTGCCAACGCGGATGAGTACAGGAAGATCTGGACTGACAAGTCTAGCTCACGCAAGTATCAAATGATGCTGGTAAGGACACAACAAGAACGACAACACTCGTTTCATGGCCGAAGCGCTAACGAGCTCTCCAGCAATCGCGAATGCAGCTCCCGATGTGGCAGTTTAGGCCGCAGGTTCTAGAAGCTGTCGACAAGAACCAGGTGGTCATCGTCTGTGGTGAAACAGGATGGTAGGCCGTCATGTCATATATGCGTCTGGATGGTTGGCTGACAGTACCACAGCGGAAAGAGTACGCAAGTACCGGCGTTTTTGCTAGAACACGAGCTTTCCCAGGGAAAGGCTTGCAAGATTTATTGCACGGAACCTCGTCGTATCTCTGCCATTTCTTTGGCTCGTCGCGTGAGCGAAGAAATGGGCGAGAACAAAGGCGACTTGGGAACCAACAGGTCCCTCATTGGCTACTCCATCCGTCTCGAGGCCAACACGTCTCGGGAGACGCGTCTCGTATACGCCACGACAGGTATTGTTATGCGCATGCTCGAAGGCTCAAACGACCTTCGCGAGGTTACCCACCTGGTCCTCGACGAAGTCCACGAGCGAACAATCGACAGCGACTTCCTCCTCATCGTGCTCAAGCGCCTCATGACACAGCGCAAGGACCTGAAGGTGGTTCTGATGTCTGCCACCGTCGACGCTGAACGCTTCTCGAGATATCTCGGTGGAGCACCAGTCCTCAACGTTCCCGGACGCACATTCCCTGTGGACGTCCGGTACCTGGAGGACGCCGTTGAGGTTACCGGATACAACCCTACCAACTCACCAGCAGACAAGATGATTGATCTCGACGACGATGCCGACGACGAGGGAACTGGACCCAAGGGTGACTCGTCACAGAGCCTTTCGGCCTATTCGGCCAAGACTCGCAGCACGCTATCTCAACTGGACGAATACCATATCGAATTTGATCTTATTGCCCAGCTCATGGTGCAAATTGCGACAAATCCATCGCTGGAACCATACAGCAAGGCGGTCTTGATATTCTTGCCCGGTATCGCAGAGATCCGGACACTCAACGACATGCTGCTCGGCGACCCGCGGTTTGCAAAGGACTGGCTGGTCTACCCTCTGCATTCCTCCATCGCCACGGAGGACCAGGAGGCGGCGTTTTTGATACCGCCGCCGGGTATGCGCAAGATTGTCCTCGCCACCAACATTGCAGAAACCGGCATCACCATCCCTGACGTGACTTGCGTCATCGACACGGGAAAACACCGCGAGATGCGGTATGATGAGAGGAGGCAGCTGTCCAGACTGATTGACACATTCATCTCGCGGGCGAATGCCAAGCAGCGACGAGGCCGTGCCGGCCGTGTGCAAAACGGCCTCTGCTTCCATATGTTCACCAAGCATCGGCATGACAACCTCATGGCCGACCAGCAGACGCCGGAAATGCTCCGCCTGTCTCTGCAGGACCTTGCCATCCGGGTCAAGATCTGTAAAATCGGCGGCATCGAGGAGACGCTGGGAGACGCGCTGGATCCGCCGTCGGCGAAGAACATTCGCCGCGCCGTTGACGCCCTCGTGGATGTCCGCGCCCTGACGGCGGCCGAGGACCTCACTCCTCTGGGCCACCAATTGGCTAGATTACCGCTGGACGTCTTTTTGGGCAAGCTGATTCTTCTTGGGACAGTGTTCAAGTGCTTGGATATGGCCATCACGGTGGCCGCCATCCTTTCGTCCAAATCTCCCTTCTCCGCGCCATTCGGGCAGCGGGCGCAGGCTGACAATGCTCGGATGGCCTTTCGTCGCGCCGACTCGGATCTCCTTACGATATACAACGCCTACACCGCCTGGAAGCGCGTGTGTCAGGCGAACAGCGGCATGGCTAAGGAGTTCCAGTTCTGCCGCAAGAACTTTCTGAGCCAGCAGACGCTCGCCAACATCGAGGACCTCAAGGGCCAGCTCCTCGTCTCGCTGGTCGATTCCGGGTTCCTGTCAGTGACGGAGGAAGAGCGGCGGGCGCTAAAGGGCCAGCGCTTTGCGCAGGGCCGGCGCGGGCGGCGGCAGCAGAACTTCTTTGAGGTGCCGCGGCGGGCGAACATCAACAGCGACAATGACCTGGTGTCGTCTTCGGTCATTGCGTGGAGCTTCTACCCAAAGCTGCTGGTGAGGGATACGCCGGGGACGAAGGGCTTGCGCAATATTGGCAATAATCAGTCCATCAGCCTGCACCCTTCTTCCGTCAACCGCAATCAGCGCGACATCAAGTGGTTGTCGTACTACCACATCATGCAGTCGAAATCGTGAGTAACCCTAAAACTCCTGTTACGCAGTTCAGCTATTAACGACCTGGTTCTAGGGTCTACCATGCCCACGAGACGACTGCGGCGGAACCATTTGCTATCGCCTTGCTCTGCGGTGACGTCCGCTGCGACGTACGACACCCTTTCCATCCACTCCCAAATGAACCCCCCCTTCAAGTTCCTCTCCGCTAACACCACCCCCAGATGTTCTCCGGCGTCATCGTCCTCGACGGCAACCGCGGGCGCTTCGCCCTCCCGGACTGGAAGTCGATGCTCGTCGTCAAGGTCCTCCGCACGCGCCTCCGCGAGCTCCTCACCCGCTCCTTCAGGCAGCCCGGCAAGCTGCCTACCGCGCAGCAGCAGAAGTGGCTAGACGTCTGGCAGCGCCTCTTCTCGCAGGACGCCGTCGGCCAGGATGGCAGGTCCTCCTCCTCCGTCGCTGCCGCCGCGGGCGTCTCGGTCGCTATCGGGAAGGCATAGGTTGCCAGGCTGCGGTCGGGGTGAGTGCTTGGCATTTGCGTGGCTTTTTATCTTTTTACTAGCTGGGATTTGAGGCTGCATCTGGGGCATCGGTTCATACACTGCGGAATCATGTAGACGGCGGGTGGCACATCTGACATCAGAAAGGGGAGACACATCATCCCAGACGCATTGGGGAATCTGAGTGCATGGGGAATACAATGGATACATCGGCCCATTACGCAAGACGGATATCTGGTCAACATCCCCCCCCCCCCCCCCCCCCTCTTTTTTTTTTGAGCAGTTGAAAAGAAGATCAACTGCATAGCTAGAGAAGTACTACACTACAGCCTGCCTGCCTCCTCGCCTCCACGCGCGGGCAACGCGCACGGAGCTGGGTATGATGTAGGGTTGGGGTAAAAGAGCACACAAAGCAACATTGTACTGTACAAGATCCACGCCACGTCAGCATTAGATGGCGTATCACTCACGTCCCATTCTCCGCATCTTTCTTGTCTCCCTCCTCACCCTTCTTGTCTCCCACCTCTTCTTTCTTGCCGCCCGCTTCGTCTTTCTTGCTGCCGCCGCCCAGGAACATGGCCTTGAAGTCGGCGTTGCTCTTGGGCGCGAGCTTCTCGCCGTCTGTCGCGGGGCCGTTCCCGCTGGTCGCTGGTTTTCTCGGTGCGAAGCCGAGGCCGCGTTTTGGACCGGGGCGGCCGAGGACGGGGCGCCGGATGGTGGTCGGCGGCGGCATGAGGCCCTTTGCTGCTGGGGCCTTGCCCTTGGCCCCCTTCTGGTCCTTGCTCCCGTAGACGATGCGATCCTCCTTCCGCTCGGCCTTTGCGTGGCGAAGCTCCTCGACCGAACCCGTGCGCAGTTTGCCACTTTCAAAGTCGAGGCCATCGAGCTGGGGAGCGGCCTTGCCCGCCGTCGCAGCGTCCGCAAACTCAATTCTCGCGCCGCCGTGGCCAGGCTGCAGGACAAGCTGGACGATCGCGCCGTGAGGCTCAACAAGCGCCCGTACGCGCGCGTCGTTGACGGTATCGGGCAGGCCCATGAGGGCAATCGTGCGGGCCGCAATGTCTGCCGTGGAGGGTTTCGCGTGCTCGGCTCCGCCTTCGCCCATGTTCTCGTCCCCCTCGTTGTCACGCGAAGACGGGGCCGGAGACGCAGACCCGCGATTGGAGTTTACAGTCTTGGCCGCGTGCTTCACCTTGCTCTCTTTGGAGACCTCGACTGTGAGGATCTGGTTGCGGAACTTGGTGTTGTTCATCTCCTCCGCCGCCTTTTCCGCCTGCTCCTTGGTCTCAAAGTCGAGGTACGCGAATCCGCGGTTCCTGCCAGCCAGGTTCACCGGGGCGTTGACCCTCGTCACCTTTCCGAACTGGGAGAATACCTCCCGTATCTCCTCCTCGGTGAGCGCTTTATCGAGGTTCGAAACGTGCACTTCCCGCCCCTCTGAAACGGCGCCTTCGCGATTCTTCTTGCGTCCCGGGTCCGAGTACTTGGCCAACAGCTTGTACCTGTCCTCGAGAATGATGCCCTCCTTCGCGACAGCCTTGGCAGAGGCGTCACGGTCGCGGAAGGAGATGTAGCAGAAACGGCGGTGGGTGTTGACCTTCAGACTAGGCCAGCGAATGCTCAGAATGTCGCCGCAGTCTTTGAACAGGTTCCGGATATACTTTTCGTCGGCCACGGGCGGATAGTTTGCAATGTACACGGTCAGGTCATAGCCCGAGAGGACACTGAGCTGAGACTGCCCAAAGTATTTGCCATCCCTGAGCAGCGCTGACTGCGCTTCCTCGGGGGAACGAAACTCGATCAACGCTGTCGAGGACTGGCCGTCCTTTTCGTGGACAAAGGCGGTAATGTTGTTGATGTGGCCATACTCCTTGAAATACTGGCGAACCTTGGTCTGCGTGGCCTCGGCGGGCAAGCCCGTCACGAGAATGGTCGCATTCTCTCGGTCCCTCTTGAAATCCTGCTGAGCCCCTGGTTTGTGCGCGTCAACCGCGTCCTGGCCGCTCTTTTGCCGCTTGTTGGCACTCTCGGCATCCTCACCGGCATCCACCAGAGATCCACGCTTGCGCTTAGGCCCGCTCGGCGATTCCGTTTCAGCAACCGGCTGCTCTACTTCTTGAGTACCATAGTAGGCAGCATAAGCAGCCGCCTTTTCCTGTTCCTCGCGTTCCCGGCGCCTCATGACTCTCTTCTCGGCCTTGTGCACAATGTCGGTAGCGCGTCGCACCAAGGCCGGGAGCTCGTAGTCGTTGCAGTGCTGGAGGTACACCTCCAAAACCTTCTCGGGCCAGTCGACGGTCTGTCGGCTCGCAGCCGCGTGCAGCACTGCTGTCGCGACCGTAGGTACCCGCAGGCCAGAACCAGCCGATGAGGGCGTGGGGCTTCTGTTTAGCTGAGGGTTCGAAGAAAAGATGAGCATTTCCCACATGTAATATCGGAACCAAAAGTCGTAGCTGTCTGCGCAAATCTGGGAGCTCGCGAGGTCGTTCCACACTCTCCTCGCCTCGTCTATGGCGCCCTTCTTCTCGGTCAGGTACTGGATGTAGATTCTCTGCAGTCGGAACTTTGGGTCGCCCTTGAAGTCCTTGCCGTAAAGCCTCTTGCCGACGACGTCGACGTCTTCGAGAGCGGCCCTCAGGCCCACGTCGGCCACATCGACGGCCTCGTCGGTCGCAGTCGCTTCAAGCGCAGTGCGCTTGAGAAATGCGCACCACGCCACGTACATGTCAATCATGCTCTCCATGCCATTCTTGTATAGCTGGTTCTCGCTCGTGGCCGCGTGCTTGATGGACTCAATCTCCGAAAAGGGGAGCTTGGCCTCCTCGGCGCACAGGATGTATCTGTTCCACAGCCGCCCCGACCAGGGACAGTGTTGGACGGCCCTGCGAAGCATGTCGAGCAGCTTCTCGGGCGCCTGGAGCTCGGTGTTGGAGGATGAGACAAAGACAATGTACTCGTGCCAGACGTCGTCGTCGAGGGCGAAGATGCCAGTCAGAGCTCTGGCGAAGAGGCCGCAGCAGAGGTCCATGGCGATCTCGGGAATGTCGTTGTTCCTCCTGCTCTGCAGCATCTCCCATTCGAGGTAGTCCCGCATGGTAGCCTTTTGCGCCTCGACCTGGCCGGCCCGCACAGCTTCTTGCAGCTTGATCTCGAAGGGGTCGCGGGCGTCGATGACTCGCTTCGTCCCCTGGGCAGAGGCCGTGACCTCCTTCATCGCGTCCTCCCAGGCCGGCTTGTTGTACTCGGAAAGGAAGCTCGAAAAGGCTTGCGACGTGTCGTCCCAGGTGAGGTGCGGCGTGACGAGGCGGTCGCGATAGAGGTGGGTGATGCGGCGCACGCCCTCGGGGGTCCTGGTCTTGGCGAGCTGCTCCATCTCGAGGGAGACCCAGCGGTCCCAGAGGCGGTGGCTGTCGTCGAGGCGGTACTTGATGGCCTCGTAGCCCTGCTGCCAGAGGTCGAGCGCGGCGCCGAAGGAGAAGAGCTCGCGGCCCATCATCTGCTCCTCGTCGGACCAGCCGGCGTCGGCGGACTGGCTGCTGGCCCAGAGGCCCCAGAAGTAGTCGCAGTAGGCCAGCCAGATGCGCAGGCTGCCCGGCTCGGCGCCGATGGCGCGCTTGTAGAGCTCGACGACATTGACGCGGTGCTCGAGGTCGGCGGCGGTGCGGGCGGTCTCTTCGAGGTAGGCGAGCCAACTGTCCTCGCCTACGGGGTTGGCCATCGTCGTCGTCGTTTGCGGGCCGTGGATACGGGCATCACACGGGTGTCGCGCGAGCTGGAGGGTATACGAAGTATAGGTGTAGGTCAGAAGTTTGGTGGTGGTGGAGGGGCACGGAGCTGAAGAGAACTGGGCAAGCTGGGACAGCGACAAAATAAAACCGGGGTCCAGAACGCTATATGGCCTCAGGCACAGGCGCGCAGCCAGCCTGCGACACAAGAGTCAGTCACGTCCCGGCACGGCCTTGGGCTGACTCTTTCTCGGGAGAAGCACATTCGGGGCGGGCTCCGATGCTCTCGCGGGTCTCGTCTCGTCGACCCGGCGCCAGCGCGGGCATCAGCTACGAGTACAGTTGAGCTACTGCCCGTGCCAGACGTCTGCCGCTGTTGGGCTACACGAGATGATGTAACTGGCGCATCACAGGCCGATTTGTGTAGCGAGCGCAAAGGGCCAAGGCAGGATGCGGTTGCCGCTCATTGGCCGGCGAGTGCCAGATGCGACCGAGCAAGCAAACAAGAAGCAATATAGGCCCTTCTAGGCTGGGGGCGGCACCTCTCAAGCCGTTCTAGGCCCCAGGCATGGCCATGCTTCATGGCATGGACATTTCCCTCGTGAGGGCCATGTGGACGAGCACGGGGGCAGCACGGGGGCAGCACGGGGGCAGCAGCGGCGAGGCACCCGCGACAGACGCGTTCAAGTGGAGGTGTTGGTGAGATCTCCTTGTCGCCGATAGCCGTCGGGAGTGGCCGACCAAACCTGTCCGAGCCACTCGTCAGGACGAGAGGCGCGCCGTCAGCCCTTTATGTTGGAGAGGCACAGGCTGCTTGATACCATATAGGAGAGGGCATAAACGAGGACAAGCCAATGGTTTGCGCCGGATAACCTGGCTCCGATCACTCCTTTGCCTGCATACCGTACTCGTACTGCGCTCTCGATGTGCCAATCGCCCTCTGCTTGCCTAATCGGGCAGTTTCTCTAATAGTTATCGGTCTGTAACGTCGTCGCGCTCTGCATTTGGGCAGGTTGCGGCCATGGCATTCATGCTTGCATACTTCGTACGATATGCCACGTACCTGGATGCAGGGCGTTTTGCTTGTTTAGAGTGCGTGTGTTGGGCTCCTGTTGGTGCCGTCACGTATTCAACGTGCAACTCGCAATCGCTTCTCGCTTACACGTTGCAACCAAGTAGCCAACCAACCAAAGTACGGATAACCAACAATGCATTATCCCAACCCGAATCGCCTGGGGTGGCATCAGCAGCAAGCCGGGTTGCTGTGCGAGCCCAGGGTAGCCGTGATGGCCTCGGTAGTGGTGCGTGGGCAGGCCGCATGGAACAGGCCTGGGCCCTCAACTTGCATTGACGCTGAACAAAAGAGCCTTGGCAGGATGGTCGGTGACTGCCTGATTGATTCTGCAGGTCGTCGTATTGATGGACCATTTCTCCATCATCGAGTTCTCGTGTACGAGTAGTTGGCCGCACTGAAGAGGCCTCACTAGAGTTCAGTGTTCAGACGTCGCGTTTCGTCTCCGTGTGGTCCCATCGGGCCACCCAGCATGCCAGCCAGCTGAGCCAGAGACCCTTTGTCCCACCCCGGGGGCCATCTGCAGTTTCATGGCTGGCGGCAAACGTTGCTCTGCCGTTTGCTGAGGTGGGCAGCTCACGCGTCATCGTTCGACCATCGGCGGCAACTGGGTGACCGCCGTTTCAAATTGGGTGCCCATCGAATGGCTGGCTGTCATGATCAGGAGGGGATCGACGCTGCAGCACTGCGACAAGGACCCCCCCTGGGGCCCCTGGCTAGACGGCCTCCCGCGGAGATATTAACGAACAATGCACGATGGCCCCCGACAACCAGATCGGCGGCACGCAGAACCGCATCTGCGTCAAGCACCACCCAAAGATTGCCCGGTGAGACCCTCGAGAGTCTTGGACATGCTCGCGCATTTACCCTTGGGAGAACCAAAGCAGGGCACGAGAGACTCAGCTTTGCGGATGGCTAGCCGGGGTGGCCTGGTGCTTTACCCCTGACTACTGCACAGCTGGGGAGCTAAACATGCGACGACTCTAACCTAGCTCGTCGACGTGTCGCGCCGTTGCCCACAGACCATACGGAGTACTCCGTACACAGCCCCAGATTCTTCTTGGGATGCCATCTCCAGCCGCATGGCGGTTTCGCCGTGGAAATCAGCGACGCACCGGCAGCAGATTGTCAGGCGCCGCAAACACGGATCGCAGGCGGGTTCGTCAACGGTCCGATCGCGTGCCGCTCGCCGGCAGCTTTCGAGAATGTCCAGTCGCTGTGGCGCCTGCCCTCATCTTGGGCCGTGATGATGCTCGTGACGACGAGATTCACTGCTCCGTTTTTTCCCAGCTGCCCCTGCCTTCCGAGAAATCCATCCTTCCTGCCCGCAGAGCAAGGGACATGCCCCGTTTGGTGCGGCAGAAGGACCTTCTTCCGCGTACTGTAGCTCCTTGGCCGGCCTGTGCCTCCCACAGCACCACCCCTCTAGGGCTCCTCTCTCGACCATCACCGACATTCACTCTTCGTTTTCCTTCACACACTCTCTCTCCCATCAGTCGCGCATGCGCTCGGGTTCTTTGAATCGAGACTGATTGCCTCTTTTCTCTCTCTTTCTTTCCCTCGTTCTTTACTCGTGATTCACAGAGCCTCGCTCCGTCTCTCCTCCACGTTCACTTACCTCGCCCGCGAATTTTACATTCCCGTCTGGCTGGGACCTTGACACGCGACCGCCAACTCGACTTGCCTCAACTTTCCATTCCTTTGCGACTTCCATTCCTTCTTGTGCGCCCTCGTTCGTTCGTATTCGACCAGCGTACGAAGTACCACAGCAGTCGCATATTCCAGATCCAGCTCAGCTTGCCGCCGACGATTTTCGTCTCACCCTAGGCGTCGTCACCTGCCTTCTCCTCTTTCCAGCCTCCTCTTCAGCTGGCCATCTTTTGATCCCCCTTGCGCTCAGCATCTCGCGTGCTGTTTGCTATCTACGACCTCTCTACGACCTCTCCGCGATCCCGACGGCGGCGAAGCTCGAGCTACTCAGCCGACATGGGCCGTTTTGTGTCACTCGTCTTCGGCGCCCTGAGCACGCTCCACGTGCTCAGCGCCATCGCCCAGGAAATACCAACCTGCATCGTAAGCTGGCGTTCTTGGCGTATGTTGCAAGTGACAGCTCTGACCCTCAAATCTAGCCACAATGCGCGAACCAGCTGAGATCCGAGTTCACCAAGTTTGCTTGCGGCAGTGCAGATGATGCCGGCTGCCTGTGTGCGAAGCCCGACTTTGCCTTTGGCATTCGCGACTGTGGTACTTCTTGCGGGGCCACGGATGCCAATGTTCACCAGTTTCTTGTTGGAGCCTTTTGCGCAGGTGAGTGAATCAACAATGGTGCCCTGACGTATTCATGTTTGAATGAGGCTCACCGTGATATTGTCCAGGTTTGATGCCTGCGGCGTCGACCTCGGTAGCGACCCCTTCGAGCACTGTGCAGCCCCCAACGTCATCCACTGCCCAGCCGTCGACGACTCAATCTGCAGTCACCCTCGTTACCCCAAGCTCAACCTCCGTCGCGCCTGCTACGACACAGCAGTCCTCTTCAACGACGTCAACCGCTTCACCGTCTGCCACGGCAGAATCTACGGTTAGTGCTCCAGGTTAAGCTTTGAGATAAACGCATCTGACCAACAATGCAGTCAACGGGCTCTGCATCTGAAACGTCTGCGACGCCTTCTACAACGTCCGGCATCCCAGCCAGCGCAACATCCTCCGGAGCCGCCGCTGGAGGCGACTCCGGCTCTGGCCTGCCCCAGGCCGCCGTGATTGGTATTGGTGTCGGCATTGGAGCTGCTGTCATTGCCATCGCCGGCATTACCATCGGTCTCCTGCTGCGAAACCGCAAGCGAAAGCCCCGTCAGTCCATCGAGATTTCAAAGCCACTTCCCGGATCGGGCAGGACGTACCCCCCTCGCGACCGCGACCACAGCTCATTCGAAAAGTACGGGAATGATATCGAGATGACCTCGAATCGATACGAGGATATGGTTCCTCGAACGCAGCCCAGGACCATGGTGTAACCAGAGCCCCAGCCTTGGAGTACCGGTAGCCGACCTCCGCTCGATGAGCAGGCTCAGAAAAACGGCAGAACCCGGCCGGCTTCTTTTGGGACTCCTTTTCCAAGTTGCGCGCCCAATGCCCGTTGTCAGCAAACGAGTGTGAATTTCCACTCCGGCATGGACAACTACAAGGACACACAACCCAGGCACGACAAGCCTGTCTCGACATTGTCGCTGGCGATGCGGCAGGATGATGCTTCCGGGTGCCATTTTAGTCTTTTCATACTTTTTAAGCGTTTCTTTCTATTTTCGCACGGGCGGGCTCCAGGGGGTCAATGTGCGCGGCCGAAGCACCGGGGATTTTCTAGCTCAGTTGTGCACCTACTGTATTGAATGTACATTATTGTTACAATTCTCGCCTGAAGCACTAGCACCCATGAAGTGGTTAGGATGGATAGACAGAGGTGTAGGACGGATAGTCGGGGCGTAGGTTCTCGGCGGAGCCATGCGTACGAGAAGCTTGAGCTCTTCAAGCTTCAGTCTTGCCACGAATACCAGTACTTGCTCGATCTCACCTAACTGCGTTCCTGGAATACCGTGCACGTGTTCACCCGCCTTATTAAGCAAAGCTGAAAGCTTTGCGATGCAGAGGGTACACGGCAAGTGCCCGAGCAAACAGCTTCTAGCTTTGCTTCTTTATGCAGAGGTATTAAGGTTGCGGAATTATCCGCTCTTCGGACATTGGTCGACGGAGGAATCCTATTCAGTCATTGAAAGACCTGCTTATACAGGCATTGCTTTGAAGTCTACACGCCGCTGTGCTAATGTTCTGACTTACACGGAGATAGCCGTCCTGACTTACACGCGACCGTCGCTCTGACTTACACGGAGACAGCCGTCCTGACTTACACGGCAACCGGCGCACTGACTTACACGACGACCCGTGTCACGGACCAACAGCTGTCTGCTTGGGCAGGCACAGGCTCTACGACTTACACGACGATCGTTGCACTCGGCCTTTGGTGTGTTCGTTCTCCCTCAACAAAGTAGGGTACTGCCAAAGCAGCAATAACGAGTCTCTCGCATAAGAACTTGATTGCTGCGACTTGATTGCTGAGACTGCATGATGATAGGGTAACGGCCACAGATGCCCCTTGTATGTCCGTCTGCCTCCAAGCTCCCTGGTCGCCCTCGGTCTTTTATGGGGTTTATACATTTTTTCATGTTGCCCCGGGTGGCCAGAGTCATCCGCACAGGAGGTCGGAGTAGTTAGGATCAGGCAAGATTTGGGAGTTCAAAGCGTGACGTCAGCGACTCGACATCTAAGAGAGAGTCGTCACTCTTGCGCTTGCCGGAAGGCAAGCTTCAGTCTCTTCAACTGAATGTAGTCCTTGCTCCTACCTGACCGACCAGCCCACACTATTGGACCTGGTGCCTTGAGCACCTGACACTGCACTTGAATACAATATTATTTTCGGGCTGGTTTACCACGGTGCTGGTTTGTTGAGGGAGAACAAATACACCAAGGGCCGAGAGCAACGGGACGTCGTGTAAGAGAAAAGGTAGGCGCCGCTATCGTACATGTTTAGAGTGTTGTTGATATCTGTCTGCCAGAGCCTTGCGCCTGAAACATCTTCTACCACGAGTAATATGGTCGCTGTCCATAGACTGCACGATTGGGTAGGTGGACCCACGGGCCCTTTGCCGCCTTCTTGGCCTCGCGCTCCTCGTGCTCTCGTATCCTCGTCTTCTCTTCTTTGAGCAAGACGGTGAAGCCTGGAGTGATAACTCTGTTAGTCATTCGCCGCTCCGTTGGGAGCAAAGGAATGGAGGGACGAACTTGTGCTTGGGTGCTGGATGATGCCCATTCTCCCACGCCCCTTGTAGTCGATTGACTTTCCACGCCACGGCCCCCTGCCTACCCACGACTGCGCAATGTACATGCGCGTCGGGTCGGCGACTTCCATCCACTTGCCCTCCTTGGTGAGGATCTTGCGCGGCTTGTCGAGCGTCTCGCCGTTGACGCTGCCGAGGCCCATGCCGCGCTGGGCGACGGCCAGGTCGCGGGCCTCCTCGAGGTAGTACTTGATCTCGGCGGCCATCTTCTTCTTGGACCATTGCATCTGGGTGATGGCGTCGTCGACGGGCTTGCCGGCGACCTGTCGGGCGAGCATGACGAGCTTCTTGACGCTGGTGGGCATGAAGTGGCTCCTGTGGAGGAGCTGGCGCTCCGTCATCTTGAGGCGCTGCTCCTTGGTCTGGTGGCCGTTGCTGCGGACCATCTGGATGACCTTTTTGCGCTGCCAGCGGATGCGGCTGCGCGGGTCGGGGTCCGTCACCATGGCCATGTTCTCGCGCGTCTTTTGCTCGGCCTGCTGGGCCTCAGCGGCGGCCGGCCTGGGCGCCTCGATCTCGTCCTGGAAGATGTTGTCCTCGACGGCGCCGTGCATGTTGCGCTCGAGGAACTGCTGCCGCTTCTTGGGGTCGTCGAGCTCGTCGGCGGTGGGGTCGGAGCCCCGGCTCGCGGCGGCGTTCTTGTTGTCGCCCTTGCCCCAGCCCTTGAAGACGTTGATGGACCATTTGTGGCGGCGCTGGGAGGAGGGACAGGTGCTGCCGGAGAGGAGGGTTGGTTGTGTGGCCGCTAGGGATGAGGAAGGGGATGGGCCTGTTCGCGTGTGAAGCTGGCGGTTAGCGACTGAAGATGAATTAGGAGGAATGTGCTGGGGGAGGTGTTACCTGACAGCGCCAGCCGCCGGGCGGCTAGGCGTACACTCATCGCGGCAAGTTGTGACGCCTCCAAATGTGCAAGACAAACCTCACGATGTCCTCCAGCAATGGCAAGCAGTCCGTTTCAGTCGCGAAGCTGCGAGGTTCTTTTCCTCCAACCCCGGGGTTCAGCCGTTGCACCGAAAATGAAATCACGTGATCCGCTCTCTAGCGCTATTAACATCAGATCATGGCCCTCGGTCCACCTCTCGCCATCCTCGACAACCTCGACCTCATCGCAAACAACCACCCCAAAAGCTCGGCTTCCGCTGTCGTCACCGCACCGGAAACGCAATCTGAACACAATGGCCGTCAAGCCCATCACCGGAGTACGTCTGCGCAGAGGCAATGGCACCGGGACGGGCGTGCCGGGAAGCTTCGGGGAGGAATTTGTGGGCTGACTGGGCGTATAGATTTTGCGACGACGCTTGGTCCTGGACCTTACCATCGGTCTCGGTATGTGCTTCCCTGGGCCGCCTGTGGAGGATGCGCAATTGCAGCAGCCGGAGCTGCGGGATGGCGAGGAGCGGGCGTGGTGGGAGCTTGGAGAGCAGTGACTAACCCGGTCTGTAGGAGCTGGCGTCGCCATGGCCAACTGGTTCTGGTAAGCAAGCAACCCAGCCGAATAGCTACGCAAATAGCAAGAGAGACCAAGTCTGACCGACGCGACAGGTACGGCTTCCACATGCCCCGAACCAACGCCCGCGACGCCTTCTACAACAAGCTGGAGGAGCAGCGCGCCGCCGAGAAGACCGCCCAGTAAATCAGGCTGTCACGGGGAGATGTCATGGGCAGGCTGCATCTAGAAAATGGAACTGGGGGGTGTTCCGCGGCAGACGCCGATGGGTAGACGGGGCGGGATGGTGCGCAATGCTGCGGCAGCGTGGTCGCTGGACAATACTGTACAATAGACCAGGGCAACCCAGTCGACCAATGCTTATTTCCTTTGTGGCTCTACGTGCGTGCTGCTGCAGGGCCGTGGCGTGTGTTGTGGATGGCTGTGAGAGGCGATGGCTTGGATCGAAGAAGCGTGATGGTCTGGCCTTGATTTGCAGGTCGAGGTATACGTCAAGAGCCCTGTCTCTTCTGGAGTGCGAAGCTCCAACCTTGTACTCTGTATTTCCCCATACTCCCCCTGTCCCTTGCCGTTGCTCGACATTCCTGCCGTTCCTCGCCATTCCTTACTATTACTTTGAGCCATCAGAGGAGATGTGAGCTACGGCCGCTGCATAGTATAATGTGATATGTCCAGCTAAACTGTTATAGTCTTTCTGGGTGCCTATGGCGGGTGTGAATAAGTACCCTATAGTATCTGAACCTCCAGCTAGATTGCCCTTCGCATACCCCATCCCAGTAGTCCTTGATCCGCAATTGCCATAGCAGTCATAATAGAGCTATGTTGGCAATTGAAAGGCCAGATTTGGCCCAATTGACCCCGGTGACGGATAGCTTTGCCTCGTGAGGCTATCCGATGAGGCCGATGCACCTCCATGTGTCGGCGAAGGCGCTGAACGGATTGTGCGTTCAATGACCATAGATGGCGACTGTAGGCTCGACGGCTGGTCTCCCTGCATATATTGTCCTCGTTCATCAACGGTGCAGGCGCATCGGGTGTCCAGTCCGGCCAGCCCGGAGGCATCGGCCGTGAGAACGACGGGCTGCCTCGACGACGGGTACACATTCGGAAGTCGGCGATGACAATGACATCAGGCCATTCATGGAGCCGTGTCCGCATCGTGCCAATTCGACGACCACTGGTACGGCTTCGCAGGCTTTGCGCCGTCGTCCCGCTGCGGTGGCGGGCTTTCAGCGTCTACCTTCCCCTCCCACGCCGTCGTCTCGACCACAAACGTGCCCTTTCTGTCCTTGCACCTAACCACCGTGTCAGCAACACAACTCCTCGCGCCATCGGAACGGGAAAAAAAGACATACCGGCGGAAGAGGCGATCGACCGCAAAGCACTGCACGGGGCTGTCGCGCGACAGCGGCCGCTGGACCTCGCACTTGTACTGCAGCATCTGGAGGAGCTCGCAGGCCGTGAGGTCAACCCTGCGCGCGTCGCCGTCGAGCTTGCGGCGCCGGCCGCGGGCGTCTTGCTGGGCTTTGGCGGGCAGCTCTGAGGCTGGGAACGAGTGGCAGGGCGGTGTCATATCCTGGATTGATTTGGGGTGATGGAGGCGGCGATGGGGAGTAGGCTGCTGGGGGCGGTTGAGGAGACGAGTCTTGAGGAGGTGAGTGAGTGACGACGATGATGGCCTGGGCGCCTGATTTTCTTGGTCATGCCCTGCAAGGCCAACTTTTCCACGACACCTCCCCAAACTTTCTCCCCTCTTCTTCTCTTTCACATCGCCCAGGTATCTACTACGGCCTGACGGAAGTTCACTTTATATTTGACTTGGCATCCCCGCAAGTGCGGCGGCCGCGGCAGGTTTCAATGTTCTTCACGCCCCAGTGGGCAAGCATCAAGCAGATGCCCTTGACTCAACTCATCGACACCGACATGTTGTTGCAAGAGCAGAGTTTACCGCACAATGGAAAGTTGCCATGACATTCACGGATGGCCGGACAGTTGTTCCGATGCTTAGGCAATGGCAACGCTGATCAAGAGGCATACGCTCACACCCGCACGCAGATGCTCGACGGCCTGCGCACATCACTCCTGGACCCTGCCACCGCCGCCGCATCCAGCCATCACAGCGGCAGCAGCAGACATGGCGTCAAGATCACCCACATGGACGAGCTGGACAAGGTCACGGCACGTCGCTTCCGCGACACGCAGGCGGCCACCGTGTCCGTGTCGGGACGCAGCCTCCCGCTGCTCTACAGGCTCGTCTCGTCGCTCGTCGCGCCGCCGCACCGCCAGGCCCTGCTCGTCCTCGACCTCGACGGCCGCTTCGATGCCACGCGCCTGACCTGCGGCGCCGACGACCTACGCCACGTCTACGTGCAGCGCCCCGCGCGCAGCAGCCCCGAACACCTCCGGGCGCTGATAGCCGACGGCGAGAGCTTCATGCTATATGACGCCGCCGCGCAGGCCAGCCGCTCGCGCCAGTGGTGGGGCACCATCGTCCTCGGCGGCCTTGGCGCCGGCGACATCACGGCGGGATGGAAGGGCTGGCTGCGCGTGGACCGCGAGCAGGTGCAGGCGTTTGCGCTGGGGATGAGCGCCGACGAGGCCCTGGCCCAGCGGAACGCACGCCAGGAGGCCGTCGACGCTGCGGGCTGGGCGGCTGCCTCTCCGTGGGGAGGCTTCGTCTTCCACGAGGGATAGGATCGGGTGATACGGCGACGACGTGCAGAAAGAACCGGGCCCGCGGGGCAATGATGAATCACGGTGGTGGCTGGGGATAATACGGAGGAATCAGCTTCAATGCAGGTGATGGTGGCCTACTGGCTACGATCCATGCCAACTGCGACGCTCTACTCCACGATGGACCGGCGATCCAATCCCAAAATGTCGGCTCGAGGACGGATTGGCTATAGATTCAGTACCGTCGCTGCTGGACCAACATCGGGACGAAAACCCGACGAAAACGCTGGTCGTTTCGGCTCACTGAGCAATGCCTCCCTTGCACGGGCTGCATTAAGCCGCAGGCGGTCAGGACAAGTCGACGCGTGTTGAAGCGAAGATATGACCAACAACAGACAAAGCCGGGGGCGTGTAAGTAGCATCAAGGCTCAAGATCCCTGAACGCCATGGACCGAGCTTGTTGCCAAGCTGGATGGATGAGGGACTTTTTTGGGCCTGTGGGAAGGGCTGCAATTCGTGCCCAAAACGAAAGATGCGGAGAGGCCCCTTCACGTTATTCGTTTTCGGTATCCCGACGTGGAGACGGTGGTTTCTGGGCTGTGTGATGTTGCAGGTTGATGAACCCACTAGCCCACCCCCGGATTGGCAAAAGACTGGGGACCGGACGAGGGTAACTGGCCAACTGGCTTCCGTTGAGTGGTACGTCCGAGAATGTGGTCGCGGCAGGGATGGACAGTTGAGGGGCATGAGTCTCTCGGACATGCCATGTTTGTTCATGATGACGGGCGCAAGCCGGAGTTACGGCAGAGGCTGGAGGACTCTTTGTCAGGTTCAGCTCAGGAGACGAGTGGCGATGCCGATACATGTGCCAGGACTGTCAGGTCACTAAAGACCAAGGGTCATTGATGATTAAGTCTTGAATCCTTTTTTGTTCTATTTATGATGTGATGCTCATCAGGGTATAAGGTGGTGCATCAGTGTTTATAGTAAGGGAAAGAAAGACAACGCAGTGCCGCAGACGCCCATTCTATCGTCTGATCCAAGTCTCGCACACAATCTGTCTATCAAAAGACTCTGGTAAAGGAAAAAAAAATTCGAAGAAGAAAAGTCGTGAAAAGCGTGAACCCTTGCTCGCCGATGAACCCAGACATGGGAAATGTTTTATCGAAAAACGCCGCTGTAATGATGATTTTGTCGATGGATGAATCATGGTTTACACGACAATGGCATCGTCGGTGTCCACGATGGCCGCGCCGTCGACGAGCGCCGCCTCGCCGAGGAGGATGTCCTTGTTGAGCGACGAGACGACCTTCTTGCGCATCTCGCGCTGGATGCCGTGGTTGACGGCGTCGAGGACGTTGTTGACGGTGACGCGCGGCTTGTACGCCGGCTCGGTGCCCTCCTGGTAGACACCCGTCTTGACGAGGATGCTGTACCAGTCGTTGTCGGCCTTTTCGTTGACGGCGTTGGTGCCGCGGATGTCGCTCTCGGGCGTGTCGCCGACGAAGTAGATGGTCTGCGGCGGGCCGGCGAGGCCGTGCTCGGTGCTCCGCCACTGGCTCATGAGGCGCGAGGCGAACTCGAAGGTCGGGACCTGGGGCTTGCCGAAGGCGTGCGTGTGCAACTTGCCCTTGCCGCCGGTGAGGTCCTTGAAGGTGACCTCGAACATGCGGCGCAGGGCGCCCATGCCCAGGCGGACGTGCTCGTGGGCGGCCGACCAGACGACGTCGTTGTGGGAGAAGTACATGGGCGGGCCCTCGTCGAAGGTCTCGCTGCGGGTGCCCAGGCGGCCGCCCTTGGACATGGCGAGGTCGAGCATGATCTGGATGTCGCCCGCCCAGTCGCGCGAGTCGGCAAACACGAAGACGGCGTCGATGACCACGTCGGAGAAGTCGCGCTCGCGGCTGTTGGCGTGCTCCTCGGCCGTCAGCTTGCGGAAGGGCGTGGTGGCGGCGTCGTGCTTGATGATGTCGCCGGGGGTGACGACGTCCTTGAAGCCGTAGCCCTCGGCGACGACGCGGCACTTTTCGCCCTCGCCGCCGACGACGAGCACGGTGCGGTACTCGGAGGCCATCTCGCGCATGGGCGTGTGCCCGCAGATGAACTGCCCGGGCTTGATGTCCTGGAGGAGCTGGCGGGAGAGGTCGCCGCAGCGCTCCTCTTCGGTCTTGCCGCCGCCGTTGGTGAGGAAGATGTGCGGGCTGGAGGTGTATGTTAGCTCATGTTCCCTGTCTAATGTCTGTGCGAACGGTTCACGATGGCACTCTCGTGGTGGAGAAGAGCAGGCAGCGTGAAATCCGGGGGTGGGTAAAGAAATCTGGGTCTCGCTTACATTTGGATGCCGTACTCGTTGTCGCCGTTGAGCACCCTCATGGCCTGGATGGCCTCGGGGATGGCCTCCCCGCCGCGCACCAGCACGCCGTCAATGTCAAAGGCAAAGACAAACGAGTCGGCCACGGAGGCGGGCGAGACGGGCGAGCCGGGGGTGTCGATGCTGGCGACGCTGGCGCGGGAGCTGTCCGAGGCCAGCTCGGGGGAGCTCGGGGCGGAGTCTGAGGCCGAGGGCATGGAGATGTCGTCGAGCTCCTGCTTGGCCTGGGCGACATGCTGGAAGAAGCTGGCCTCTTGTTGTTGGGACTGCATGATGGCGGCTGTGGCTGTGATGTTGTGATGTTGTGTGTTGTGGTGGTGATGTTGCGTGTAAGTGAGTGGCGGTTCCCGCTCTGCTGTCGATGTGGAAACTTCAAACGACGATGTGGAACGGTGGAGATGGAAAGAGAGGAGGGAGGCGTGGGTTGAAGAGGATAGAGAGATCTACCGTCATGAACGGTGGGAGGGAGGGCATCGCGCCTTTATAACCATCGAGGCGTCTACTGCTGCGACTCCAGTGAGTGCGTGCAACATGTGTCTGAGGATGCCTCCGTCCCCGCGTGGGTCCATCCATGTCATTGTCCCCTGGCGCCTGAGCGAACCGAGTCATATTCCGTCCAACGACGTAGTTACCAGCCGTGGCGGAGGCGCGCACGATATCCACTGCGCTGGCGGGTCTCCTCCACATGCTGAAAACTCTGGCTGTGTTTTGGTGGTGTTGCTGCTGGTGTGTGGTGTTGATTTTTTACAGAGCCTTCTGGTGCCTGTCAGCGCTCCTTCTAGGGGTTCGATGCATCGACGGCAGTGGTACGTACCGTTCGGCGCTGGCGCCTTCCGTCTGATAGGGCGGCTCGGGCGGTGAATTTTCTTCGGCCCCTGGCATTGGTGGTGGCGGGAGGGGGTACGTACCTTCCTGTGCGTACTTTGTCCTCGCCAGCGCTCCAGATCTGATACGTACTATACTTCGTACTGCGCTGGGCAAACAGCCGCGAAGTGTGCAACGTATCGCTGGAGTGACATACGCGGTACTTCGTACATCCGAGGCATTTTGCGCTCTGGCGGATACAGGCGGCGGAGGGGCAGGATGACGTGTGTCACTCTCCCGTCACTGCCGCTGCGGTCGTCGTCTCGCCGTCGTACCGTGCGTGGCAGCCCGTTGCCTTTGGTGTGGCTGTGGATCTGACTGAGGCTCTATCGGTCCCATCTTGGCGGCCAGGGGCGGTAACGGCGAATGGGAGGCGGCGCTGGGAGACGGCCGATAGGCTCACTGGCTGAGAGCGTCCCCTGCGTCGCACACTCCGCCGTACCCTCTCAGTACGAGAGACGTCTGCGGGTCAGAGATTACGGTGACGCCTGCGAGCGCAGATGTAACTTCGTACCTCTCACAGTCGCCCACGGCCATTCGCTGCTGAGACGGTGGACGGTCGGACCGGCGGCGGCCCACAGTGACGTCAAGCCCACCCCGCCCACCCGGCCCGGAGGCCTATCAGCCGCCGTGCTCGGCTCCGCAACGGGGCCTCTCGGGGCCTTTCTCACTCCTATTCACGACTCCGCTGCGACGCAACACCAGCAACAAAGTACGTATTTGCGTATGTAGTCCGTACATTCGGGCTGCTCGTACTCGTACTGTAGAAGTGATACTCGCGCATCCACCCCCTCCCTCGCGGCGGAAACTCTCGGGCGGAGCGGCGGCAGGCTGGCCAAGAGAAATAGGGAGGATCGTTTGCACGAACGATGATGGTGTGGAAGGGTGCAGACGCGGGCGGGTTGGGCAAAACTCCACCAAGGGATAGGAACAGACGATGGGGTCGACTTAGAACGCTGTGCGCATCTGACGGCCTGCTTGCTATCTGTGAAACGGTCACCGTTCCTCCCTCCACACGATGTGTAAACCAGCGCCGTCCGCAGCAATCCATCACGCCGTGCTACCCAAAGATTGTCGGTTTCCTGCCGCTCGCTCTCGGCAGCCGTCTTATATTCGCCTTCCCAACTCTCCTTTACAGCAACAAATCTTCATCTACAGTTTCAATGCAAACCTTGTCCAGCCGACTCTCCCGCCGATCCAATCTTGTGCTGCGAGTTCATGTACATCGATACCGAATGGGAGCAACAAACACCGAGCGAGTTGCACATGCAAAGGCAAAGGCTGCGGCATTTGTCGATGAAACCAGGCGGCGTCGCGCGTCCAATCCTGAGCCCTCCCGCCCGTGTCCCTTTAGGATGTGAATGGATGATCCAGGCAGTTTCCCTTTCAGGGTTTGCGGCGTGAAGTTCGGTACCTATCAAAGGACCAACATGTGGGACCCCTGTCCTGCGGCACCCGCCCCACCGGCTTGGCTGTGCGGGATCATCAGCATCAACGACGTGCTGTTTGGTCGCTGGCGTTCTTCTTACATGATACCGCAGCTTTGTCCTGTTGGAGGCTTACTTCTCACGCCACAATTCGCTCTGAAACAGCGGTAGCCACGCAATTCGCCGTTTACCAATCGGTTTCAGGGGAGAAGCATGTACTTGGTAGGTACGTAGATAAGACGGTTGGACGGCCACGAAGCAATACGACTCACTGCAGATTAACAAACAACCCCCCATCGACCAACAGCTGCGCACCCGTCACGTAGCCGCTCAACTCCTCGCACGCCAGAAACACCGCCGGCCCGGCCATGTCCCGCGGCTCGCCCGTCCTGCCCAGCGGGATGCGGCCCTCCATGTACCTGCGCTTGCCCTCGTCGGCCAGGTCCCCCTCGTTGAGCTGCGTGCGGATCGTGCCCGGCAGCAGCGCGTTGCAGCGGATGCCGTGCCGGCCGAGCGCCACGGCGGTGCTCTGCATGAGGCTCAGGACGCCCGCTTTCGTCGGCGTGTAGTGCGTCTGCTGCCCGCCGCCGACGAGCGCCGAGATGGAGCTCACGCCGATGATGCTGCCGCCGGGGGGTTCCTGCGCGAGGGCCATCTGCCGCGCCGCGGCCTGCGTGACGTAGAAGGCGCCGTCGAGGTTGGTGCGCACCGTCGTGGCGAGCAGGTCGGGCGCGAGGGTGAGGAAGTCGGCGAAGGTGCACACGCCGGCGTTGGAGACGCAGATGTCGAGGCGCCGCGCGGAGCCCGAGTGCGCGACGGCCGTGGCGACGAGCTTGGTTGCCGTGGCGGGATCGCGAACGTCGCCGGCCTCGTGGGCGAGCCGGCCTACGGCGCTTGCAGTCGTAGACGTGGACCCGTCACCAGATGCTTGCTGCTGCTGCTGCTGCTGCTGCTGCTGGAGGAGAGCATCCGCCTCGGCGACCAGCGACTCGAGGTGCGGCTGGTCCTTTTCCAGCCCCAGGTGGTTGACGACGACGTTGGCGCCCTGCCGCAGGAACTCGAGGCATATGGCGCGCCCGATGCCCGTGGTGCCGCCCGTGATGATGGCCGTCTTGCCGGCGAGGAGGCCCGTCAGCGGCATGATGATGTCAGGCCGAGCTGGCTGCAGCTGCGAGTCCCCGTGCGTGATGCGGAGGGTCGATCTCGGAGGAATGACACCAACACCAACACCAACACCAACACCAACACCAACACCAACACCAACACCAACACCAACACCAACACCAACAGGGGCCCGTAAGCTGGTGATGATACGGTGAGACGGCCGCTGGATTAGCGCGGCTGGCGGGCGGGTCGAGCGCCCCCGAGACGGTGGGCGATGATGCGGGCGGTGTGGTGCCCAGCTACTGCGGTATGACTACGTTGCTGAGCAAAGGTCGTGCTTGTCGGAGTGATATCGGATGCGGCCACGTTGAGGACGGTTGGTAGTGATGGCTGTGATGACGACAGTTGGAGTCGTCGTGGTGTAGAGAGTGTACCTGTACTGCAAGAAGGTGACGTCGATGTGTCCTGAAAACGAGGGGCCGTTCCAACGACACCGTTAAAGTCTGGGAGCCGGTAAGCAGGCCTCAAATTCCACTGGTGACAACGAACCGGAATACCAACACCAGCCCCACCCTGCATCTTATACCCGTCGTCAATCCAATGCCTCATCGTCGTCCTACCCGAGACCTGCTGCCGGAGCAGGGGCGGGAATGCACTCCCGAAGCCCTCGGGCCATCTCCCCACGAGCCTCCCTTGCTCCCGTCTCTCTACCCTGCACCCATTCGCATAAAACTACAGCAGGTATCTTGGAATCATGTCACCTGCCAGTCACGCAAATAATGCGGTCCTGCTGCCACGTAGCCGCACCCGTGCGGAGAACTGGTCTCGCGAGCCAGGTACGCGCAACCGGCTTGGCGAACGCGCCGTGGCGTCGCGCGTTTCACCAGGCAAAGGCGCGGTTCACCACCATTGACCCCAAGGGAGTGCCCGTTTCGTACAAGACGGAGATCAGGATTGGTGACGCCCACGAAGCGTACGTATATATTGAGCCAGACGTCGGCGATGCGATCAGGTCTGCAATTGCGAGACAGTTGGGAGGTTTCGGCCTGACGCAAGGCGCAACGGGAAAGCTGGCGCTGAGGTTCTATCACGGGTCACTTCACTTTGCTCACAGTACGGCGAGCCACCTCCTCTCACTGACAATACCATGCCACATCAACGCTGACAATATTCTGGCGTAGAGTCCTTGCCGCTACCACGAGTCGACATCGATCGGGATCTGCCCAGGCAGTCGGGCTCGTACAGCGACATGAGCCCTGCCACGCTCTGGCTCTCGGGAAACTGGCACGCCATAACACTCGATGGTAGCCCCGATGGTACAAGTTTAGCGCCTATATTGCATAACCCACTGCTAACGTTGACGTCGTAGAGAGCTTCGAAAGGGCATCGAGGGAGAGCGCTCAGGAGCTCCGAGGCGCGCTGGAGAAGCTAAAGGACCACTAACATACACACAAGGGTCGCACTCAAGCACAGGTAACATCACAGAGGGCACGTTCATTACGTTGTTCAACGATATGAAATTGATAACAAAGGAGATGCAAATCTGCAAGTCATGCATCCCACCGTTTTCCCACACGTGGCTCCAGAACGGTAGCAGCCATCGTGGGTCAGGCGGGCGCGCAAAACGGCCACTGTAAAACTCACGATGGTCCGACCGCCCACCGTATACGACTGGGGAGTGCACGCAGCAGGCCTGGGTCTCGGTGGAACCGCCCACGGCCACGATGGTGTCGTGCAGATGAATTGAGGGTCATGCGGGCCGGTTCGTCTGGGGTAGGAAATGTGCCCATCCAAGCTATTGAACACCACTGTGGTGATTGACTGAGTGGTAGCATATTCCAGTAGATATACTGCCTTGTTTCCCCCTCGTTGCCTTCTGTGCTTCTCTGGAGACCGGTAGCATCTTCGAATCTTGGCTCCAGACTGTGCCACCCTGCCACTTGCGCACATCCCAAGACACAAGAGGCTCTCCTCCATGTTACGACAAAGTGTCAGGTCGGCAAAAGAGAAACGCAGACCGACTTTGATCAGTTCTACCTCAACAGCCATGGCAGCTCGTGCACGAGTTTGCATCTAAAAACGGGAGACCAATGCCCGATCGTTCTCTATCTCTCTCCTCGTTCCTCGACATGTACACTCGTTCCCACTGTAAAACAGCCTTTGGCTACTACAGTTTGAAGCCACTCAAGGGCAAATCACTCGGCAATCTCCTTATCAAACTCCATAAAAAAATGTCTTTATTAGAGGCCGTCTTCTTTTCGTAATTCCTCCTGTGTACTGCGACCTGGCTACATACAAACTCAAACCCTCGAAATGACGACCCATGATGCAAAGCGCCAACCCACCAAGACTGCTGATTAGAAGAAAAAAACAATTCCGCAAACGAATTCTGATTCGCCTCTGGTTCCACGAGGCGATGGCCTTTTGACTTTTCAACCGGTCAATCGGCCGCCTATCGAGTTTGCACGCCTCGGCATCTTCCACCGAGATTCGCCACCGTGGGTCCACTACGGCCGGCCGTGTCGGCACTCGCCGCCGGGACGTGAGCCCCAGGGCCGCAGTGCCTTAATGGCGGATACAAACGATGTTGGTGGTTCGGAAAGTGTCGAGACGATGGAATCTCCAGTAGAGAACCCGCAATGACGACGGCGACAGGGCTGCGCAGCGGTGGTGCTAGGCATCCAGACTATCGAAACACAGCCGGCTGTGGAGGCGATGCCCTCGTTTCGACCATCTGTGAGGCCGCAGGGTGCGCTTAGGAGCTTGTCGTCAGCTGCTCAATCTTGGATGCCACGCTGTCGACGACACTGCCATTCACCGGCGTCGCCTCGCCATTCGACCCTTCCGTCTCGACTGCCTCGACCGGGCGGCTCGGTGGCGCGAGCGCATGCGCGGGAGACGGGTTGAGCAGGTTGCTCGACGGGATGAGCTTGGACCACGCGGCCGGGTTGATGGTCAGCCCAAAGCCCGGCTTGTCCAGGTCCGCCGTCGTCAGGAACCCCTTGGTCGGGACGGGCTCGTCGACGAAGAGGTCGCCGAAGACGGGCAGCACGCTGCGGCCGTCGGGCGAGTTGGCCAGGTACTCCTGGAAGGGCGTGTTGGGCTGCGACATGACAAAGTGATAGCTGTAGGGCCCGCTGGCGTGTGGCACGACGGGGATGTCGTACGCGGCCGCCATGGCCGCCACCTTGAGCAGCTCCGTCAGGCCGCCGAGCCACATGACGTCGGGCTGGATGATGTCGAGGTTGCGGCCCTCGATGAGCTTGCGGAAGCCGTACCGCGAGTACTCGTGCTCGCCCGTGGTGAACTTGACCGTCGGGTGCGCGCGCTTGATCTGCGCGAAGCCGTCCGTGTCGTCGGGAGACAGGCACTCCTCCCACCAGTTGATGTCGAGGCCCTCGCACGCCTTGACGAGCTCGATGGTGTACGACACGTTGAGGCTCATGTAGCAGTCCACCATGATGGGGAAGTCGGGCCCCACGGACTCACGGTGCTTGCGGAGGAACTCGACGTTCTTGCGCAGCCCCCGGTGGCCCTCTTCCGGGCAGAACGGCAGCGGGACCTTGGCGCCCCAAAAGCCCATGTCCCGGGCGGCCGTCGGCTGCGGGCCGGTGCAGTAGAAGTCGAGGCGCTCCTTTGTGGCGCCGCCGATGAGCCGGTAGACGGGCTCGTTGCGCAGCTTGCCCAGCAGGTCCCAGAGGGCCAGGTCGATGACGGAGATGATGGCAATGGGGAGGCCCTTGCGGCCGTAGAACATGGACGCGCGGTACATTTGCTCGAAGAGCAGGTTCGTATTGCGCGGGTCGGCGCCGATGAGGAAGCGCTCAAAGTGCTGGTGGATGAGCCAGCAAGCGGGAGGGCCTCCGAACCCAGTCGCGAAGCCGACGGTGCCATCGGAGGCTTCCACCTCGACGAGAAACGAGCCGAGGACGTTGATGCCCCAGCTGGTGCGCGACTTGCGGTACTGCTCCCATCTTGAGCAGGGAGTCGATATGTCGCTGTCAATGAGCCTAAGATGTGTCAGTAATCAAGCCCATACTGTGAGAGGAGAAAGCAGGGAGACGTACCAATGGCCGCCTTTGACATTGTGATAGTCGCCGCCTGTCGTCATGTTAGTCGAGACCTGAGATGATGACAATATGGGGGCTGTTGAGCCATACCAGAGCCCACGCCGCCGATCACGTATGACCGCACAGCCTTGATGGTGGGAAATTTCCTGACGCCGGATGTCGATGTCATGGTGGCTTACTGGCGAAGGGGCATGAGGTGCGACGACGGGAGTCGTATTATAACAGCGGCGCGGCGACGATGCCGGAGGATGAATCAGGGATGAATCAGTAAGCCGACGACATTGCTTTGTCGTCATGAATCCGGCGGACCATGCGCAAACAAGGTTATCAATAGCTGGCGACGGTTGTCGACTGTGGGGAAGGGCCCCGATGTCACTGATCGTGGGTGTTCGGGTCGAGATGGCCCGAGACACGTCTCGGGAGCTGCCCACCACGACCCGACGTCTCCGACCAACGCGCCTGCAGCCAACGGCTCGGCACCGAGACGGCACCGCAAAAGACCAAAGATGCGTACGATGGCGTGAAGCGCGCATGGATTCCGCTGAGGTTCGGGTGTGCGGGCGAGGCTCCATCGTGTCATTTTTGTTGGTGACGGGGGTGGCGACTCGCGTGGGAAGCAGCACATGCTTTCAAAGTTCCGATTTTGGACTGCTTATTGCAGTCGTTCCCGAGCCAATGCCGACGGGTGTTGGTTGGGGGCCAACATGGAGGTCCCAGCGGTCCAGATGGTGCTGCTGGCACGGGCTATGTATACCGATGCTGGGCTTGCTGGGGTACGATGGAAGTACTCCGTAGAGCTTCAGCAGCTTCATCAGCTGCATCTAGTTCGTACCTACCTACGAGACATATTGAAGGAGGCCCGTGTATTATTGGCCTATTACGGATAACTCGGAGCCATCGTAGCATCGTGTGGAAATATGCAGCAAACGGGAACATGAAAGAGCAACACATCTAGTTATCCGTATCCGTATTCGCACCAGGTGTTCGTAGAAGCCAGCAATCTGGGCAAGCCTGCTAGACGACACCATGCATCATCATTGACAACCCGGGAGGGCCCACTCCTCTGGGACAAACTGTACCACCACCAAGATGCGCCATCAGACCACGATCGCGACTCAGCATCATTCTCATGCCATCGGCGGTCATGAGCCACGAGGCGAGGACACCTCCTGATGAAGCCTAGGTCCGCCAATTGCAGGTTGGGCCGCGTCCGTGTCCCCGAGCTTCTGAGCTTTCCCCGCCGCCACGGGGCGCCACGGACTTGATAGTGTCAACTCCAGCCCAGCTCCAGCAGCCTCCAGCCCGACTCCAGCTGCGTCTCTCCGCATTTCGCACCAACCCGTGCCCCGGCGTGCCGCTCCATTGCCGCTGCTGGTCCATGCCGCTGCAGCTTCGACTGCTCGTGATCATCATCATGGTCTCTGGTCGTCTACTGCTCGAACGACGTCTGGCTTCCTTCTCATCTACCAAGCACTCGCCCTCGACCCGCAGACCCATCGTCTTATCGGGGCACGCCCTCTATTATTAGTTCAATCGCTGTTGGCCACGCACTCCGCGACACCGAAGCCCCGAGGCACGGCTCAACACCACGGCCCCAACACCAACGTCGCTCACCTTTGCCCCGAATGCGATACCCAGCGCTGGCCCGCCCCGACTTGCCGCATCGCCCCCCGTCCGTCGCCGCCGCTGGTGATCCAATCGTCGCGTAGCGCTGGGCCGTGTGTCTCACCAAGGCCTGGCTTGTCGTCGCAGCCGACATGCACGACGGCGCCGACGACAAGCTGCACTCCCCGTCGACTGCCTCGGCCGGCGGGCGCAACCACCCCGAGCCGGAGAGCGACTATCAGAGCGACGACGACCACGATAATGATGGCGCCGAGCGCGGTGGGAAGCGCAGGCGCCTCGTCTCCGTCTCGTACGTCCTCCCTCTAGCTGCTGATTGCACCTCCATCTCCATGCGACTCGGTCTCGGATGGCCCTCCTGTCCCCATGTCTCCACCTCGCCCAAGCTCCCTCTGCCCGTGCTGCTTCGTTTTCCATGTCTCCTTCATCTTCTCCCCCTTCAGATCGCCACTCTGGTCAAGCCGAGACTAACATTCCCATCACCAGGTGCGAAATATGCAAGCAACGAAAGGTACCCAACCCGACCTCACCTCCCCGTCGTCCTATATGCGCCGCCGCAGACACAGACACACTTATACTACGATGCTAATGCTGCTTCTTGCTCTTAGGTAAAATGCGACCGTGGCCAGCCCTCGTGCGGCTGGTGCTACCGCAATGGCGCCGTCTGCGAGTACAAGGAGCGCAAGAGGCCCGGGCTGCGCGCGGGCTTCGGCAAGGAGCTGCAAGAGCGCATGGATAGGCTCGAGGCGATACTCAAGTCGCACTCCGACATAATCCATGCCTCCATGGACCCTCGGGCCAGCCTGTCGGTGGCCAGCATCCGCAACAGCAACCCGAGCCTGCCCAGCGATCATGGCACGCCGCGAGACGCGCCACGCATATCTACAACTAGACCCTCTGAGCCCGTCACCACACCGCAGGCCGACAGCCCCATCTACCTCCAGAAACAAGCCAGCTTCACCCCCAACTCCCAAGGTGCCGCCAGCTTTGGCGTGCCTCCCACCCCGCCCGTCCCGGATGCTTTTCGGCCGCAGCTGCACATGTCCAACGTCTCCGCGTCCGTCCAGCTGCCCCCCATACAGTCGACTGCGCATGGCCAAGACTACTACGGGCCTGGCCAGCCCAGCATTCATTCCTCAAACGACGACATGCCCCAAGCAGCTGGAGAGGAACCCGACGACCCCTACAAAGATATGCCGCAGTACGACCTACTCTACTCCTTGGTTGACCTGTACTTTAAGCACATCAACACGTGGTGTCCGATTCTTCACCGCAGGACGACGCTAGATGCCATGTTCGGACCGGTTATCCTTGACGAACCGGACAAGATAATTCTGCACGCCATTGTCGCCACTACGATGCGGTACTGCACAGACCCGAGGCTCACCGACGAGCGGCGGGAATCCTACCATCAGATGGCCAAGGAGAGGGTGCTGCTCTACGGCATGGAGAACTCCACGGTCAAGTCACTCCAGGCCTTGGTGATCCTCGCGCTCGATATATGCGGAAGCAGGAACGGCCCACCGGGCTGGAACATCATGGCTCTCATCACCCGGTCGGTCGTGCAGCTCGGGCTTGCCGTCGAGAGCGACTCCTTCAGCGTATCACCCAGCTACAAGTCGATATACACGTTGAGAGCCATGGTTCTCCCGGAACCCAAAGATTTTGTCGAAGAGGAGTCGCGCCGCAGGCTGTTTTGGATGATATACCTGCTCGACAGATACGCAACGATAGCGACGGCGTTCGAGTTTGCCCTGTCTGACAAGGAGATTGACCGGACACTGCCCTGCCGCGACGACCTGTGGGTGGCGAACCAAAAAATCGAAACGAGGTGGTTCAAGGCCAGAGCCCATCATGGGTCAGATGAGCCGGAGCATAAAGTCAGCAAGCCAGAGAATCTTGGTGCTTTCGCCTACTACATCGAGGTCCTGGGGATCCTGTCCAAGATCCACCAGTTCCTGAAGCAGCCCGTCGACATTAGCGCATTGAGCGACGTCGAGCAGTGGCAGAGCCGCTACAGGGAGCTCGACAACTTGCTGACGAACTGGTACTTTAACCTGCCTGTCGAGTTCGGCGACATATCCAGGCTCTTCCACCCGGCCGGCAGCAGAGCCCCCAATTGCCCCTTGGTGATGCTTCACGCGACGTACCACACCGCCGTCATCCGGCTACACTCGTCGGCTGCGTATCCGACGACCCGATCCCCGATATTTCAAACATCTTACAGTGCAGTCCAACGATGCCATACGGCCGTCGACGGCATCGCAAGCATTGGACGGTTTGTTGTAGACAACCACCTCTTGCCGAAGCTGGGGCCCCCTTTCGCCTTTACAGTATGGGTGTCCGCCAGGCTGCTGCTCGTCCACGGGTCTACGGTTGAAAACAAGCTGTCACCACAGATCGAAATCTTCGTCAAGACGCTGGAAGAAATGGGCCACTACTGGCCGGTGGCGGCGAGATACTGCGGGCTGTTGCAGAGAGTGCTCGATGAACACGCCGACAGCCAACAACGGGGCAGCAGCGTCACGCCGAGCTCCGTCCGGATCCTGGCCGACATGCGGCGGACGGCCTTTGACCTGGACTTTCTCATCTCGCGCCAGCCGAGACAGGCGGCGCCGAGGCAGGCGGCGCCGAACCTCAGCCAGCTGCCCAACGTGACGCCGTCGCGGACGCCCGCCCCGAACGAGCTCGAGTACCTCGACGTGTTTGACTTCTTCAACGTCCCGCGGCTCTCGTTTGGCGGGGAGATGAACGGGCTGGCGGCGCAGGCGCAGGAGGCGGACATGGAGGCGCAGAACAACGGGGGCGGCGCGGGACAGCAGCCGCTGGGGCCGCTCAACGAGTACAACATTACGAACTACATGGTGGACGCCAATAGTGACTGGTTATTTAAGCAGGAGGGGGCCAAGTACATGGCTGGGTGAGTGCGGTGCCTCCTTTGGGGTTTGGGTATTGGAGTTATGAGCATGTAGGCGCTGTTTGGATAACTTGGGTGTTGGGGATTAGGGGAGCTCGTTTATGAGTGTCTGTGAGGGGGCGTTGATTCTGGTTGTAATACTTCGTATAAGAGGAGGAGTGGTTAAAGTTGCAACCCGTGTATAGTGCAATTTGGCATCACGGCCATTGATAAAGGTTGAAGATTCGATACCGGCCCAGCATATCCAATGAGGAAGTGATTGAACCTAAACTCGGCACTTGCCGATTGCAGCGAATGGGTGTTGGGTTGAATTTGAAATTCTGCATGCGCCACAGGAACGCGAATGCAGGGACGGTGGATGGGATGTCTGCGTGTAAGCGCTTGTGATGACGGCCTCCGTGGCTCAGCAGCCACGGGCGTACGAGTAGGTTTCTTCAACCCGCCGAGAATGTCTCAGGCTCTCAGATAGCCACTGAAGAGAACATTGGGTTTCAACATCTTCAGCAGAGATTCCTATGATGAAGTGGCATCATTGTGTTGCAGCAGGGAAACCCCATCTTCATCTCGTCGGCCAAGCCGAGCTTGGTGCTGATGTCGTTGGTTGACAGCGTCGTCGGCCTGTTCTAGCCCCCTGCTGCGCCGCTCCTACATGCCCGCGAGGCAGCTTTTCGGCGGCCAACGTGTGGCTTCGTTCGTGAAGTGCGCCGGTTCAACTCAAGACTCGGTTTCATGGGTATAGAAGCTGCCATGCCTTCGCGGCGATGAGTTGAGGAAGAGCCCTCTCATTCACCTCATCTCTCCGCTCACGGCGACGTTGAACTGTTGTCGGAACCTTGAGACGTTACGTCTGCGACTCACCCGATGGCTGATGCGGAACAAGCGGAGCCGGCGACGGAGAAGCGTAATGAAGACGGCAAGTGGCAGTCGTGGCCGCTGTGGAAGAAGCTCGCCATCGCCGCGGCCGTCTTCCTCGTCGTCGTCGGCCTGGCGGTCGGTCTCGGCGTCGGCCTCACACGTCACCGCGGCGACAACGACAACAACCCCGGCGACGGCGACGGCGACGGCAGCAACCCCCCCACCGGCCGCAACGAGACCTGGCGCCCCAAAGCCGGCGCCTCATGGCAGATCATCCTCAAGAACCCCGTGGACCTGAGCACCGCCCTGTCGCCTGACGTCGACGTCTACGACCTGGACGTGTACGAAAACCCGGCGGCGACGCTCAAGGCGCTGCAGGATAAGGGAAAGCGCGTCATCTGCTACTTCAGCGCGGGGTCGTACGAGGACTGGCGCGCGGACAAGGGCGAGTTCAAGGACGGGGACCTGGGGAAGCCGCTGGCCGGGTGGCCGGGGGAGCGCTGGCTGAAGCTGTCGAGTGAGAATGTGAGGAGGATCATGAGAGAGAGGGTCAAGTATGCGGCTGGGAAGGGGTGCGATGCGATTGATCCTGATAATGTGGACGGCTACGTATGTCTGGCTTTCACCTGGACATCACGTTCACGTCGACGGTGCCTGTGCTAACATGGCGAAACAGCAAAACGACAACGGGCTGGGGCTCACGGCCGACGACTCCATCTCCTTCATGACCTTTCTGCACGGCGAGGCGTCCAGGTACAACATGTCCCTCGGGCTCAAGAACGCGGGGCACATCATCCCTAGCGTGCTCAACATGACCGACTTTAGCGTCAACGAGCAGTGCGTCGAGCACGCCGAGTGCCCGACGTTTGCGGCGTACATCGCCGCGGGGAAGCCCGTCTTCCACATCGAGTACCCGGACGACGTGCCGAAGATCGCCTCCGAGACGGTGGATGGTATTTGCAAGACGAAGGGCGCGGGGGGGTTCAGCACGGTGATGAAGAGGATGGGGTTGGATGGATGGGTCGAGTACTGTGATGGGAGGGTGTATGATACGAAGATACAGCCGAAGGGTTGAGGCACGCTGTGAGCGGAGGGGATGGATGAGGTCCTGGTCGATGTGTTTAGCGGGTATTTTGAAGGCATTGCTCAAGGCGTTGAGCGAGGTGCCATGATATAGCTGTTTCGAGCGTTGGGGATGGATCGTGGAAACCACTTCCCTAAACTATTATCCCTCGAAGGCTTTGACCTCTTTGTTTCTGGGGAAGATTGGCAACGGCATCGTTAGTAGGCTTACATAAATTGCTCTTGTTTACTTTGCTGGCCTGTGTTCGTATTTTCGCTTGTTCTTTTGTATTTCCAGTTGATCTAAGATTACGCCAGGTATGATACCTAGGTCAAGCTCACCTAGGGCCAATAGTTCAATGCATGTTGTTATTTTACTTACGAACGTCGAGTCTCGGAGTGGATGTCACGGATTTAGTAGCTTGAATTGGACTGTCAATGTTGTCCCCTGATCCATGGCCAATATCGGCAATCCCGCGAGCTTCTCGAAGCGGACTTGGGCGTCAGGACAGATGAAACAAGGCGCATAAGGGTTCGGCAAGTATCGCATGGGCATTGCAATGCAAGAATCGCTCAGGCATTGCAATATCGATGCGACAACGAGGTATTTGCCGTCAAAGTCGATCCTGCAGTTCGTCATAGCCATGCTCGGAGCTGCCGATGTGGACAACGGGTGCTGGAGCGGACTTCTCGTTCCGGAAACAAGATTCGGCAGCGGCCGCCGCGCTGGGTTAGCGCGGGCTACCGTCTTGGACTGGCTTCTTCAGCAGCCTCAGCGATGGAAGTTCCAGACCTCTCCACTGCGGAATCCACCGAGAATCCACCGTAGCCTTATGGCAGTTTTCTCTTTCTTTTCCATTGCATCTGGGCTGCGCTCGCGTCGGGCTGAGATGGGGGCAAGTTTGGGGGTGTCGTGGTACTTGGTGAAAGGGCAGATGACTGGAGGGATAAAGAGTCTTCAGAACCATAGCCCGGGGGCAACACACCCTCCAGGTGGCCGTTGGACGGGCAGTGAATGGCCGCGCTCTCGGATCGGCGATGGCGCAACGGGCTCGTTCAAGCGAGCGAGGACCCCACTGGTTTGTTGGTGGAAGCGGTTGGCTGCTCGTACTCTGCAATATCGCTGACGTCGTCCCTGGCGGCGACCTCGCGCCCCGAGATGCTGGCGCCCTACCAACAGCTACCAGCAGCTGCCAGTAGCTTCCTTCACCCGCCAGCTGGGACGGGAGCTTATCAGCGGCGAGGACAGCACCAGGTGCGGTGCCATGCAGCGATACAGGCGCATGAGGTGCTGCTGCAGCAGGCAGGCTGACCGCCAGCCACCCGTAACAAGGAATAGCGTTGTCGTCACCGCCAACGTCCAGTCCATCCAGGCCCATCCAAGCTCGGGCTTCCACTTCCCCTCCCATCCTCCCAACAAACTCCTCTCTCTCTTCCTGCACCACCGCCTCTCGCTCCAGCTCCAGCGACCGTTGCGCAGCTAGCAAACCCGTACCCCTAATTCCTAATCGCAACAATGGGCAGCTATACCTTCAAGTGGTACGTCGACGTCTCCCAATCTCCCCCCCAAACCCACCCCGGCAGCAGCGGCCTGCAGTGGCAACAGCATCAGCAGCCGTCGTCGATGTCACCGTCGTGCCACCGCCCGCCACCGACCGACCGACCGACATCGCCGCACGCCCGCGCCGTTTGCGCCATGCTCGCAGACCTGCCGACCTGCCTGCCCAGTCCCGCCGCCTGGCTGAGACACCCGACCACTTGCTGACGCTCGATGCTATTTCTAGGGAGCACGCCGCAGAGGAGGCCTTTGTCACGGGCACCTTTGACAATTGGCAGAAGACGGTCAGGCTGGAAAAGGAGGGCCATGTCTTCCAAAAGACGGTCGACTTGCCCGAGTCCGAGGAAAAGGTCTATTACAAGGTGCGTTGCGACGGGATTGCCGCGCTTGTTTGACTGTGCTCTTTCTTCCCCTTTGCCTTTGCCCTTTCACCGACCCCTCGGCTTTGACGGAGCCTGGGCCTGGCCGGCGAGTGCGGGTGCGACCCCTTGCGAGGCAAAGAAAGCTGTCCAGCGCGACTGCGATTGCGACTGCCGATACAGATCGACCAGCCTGCGACGAAACGACGAATACCCAGATGCGACGCCAACGCCCTCCTCTCCTGTCCCGCCGCGGGCTTCAAATGCAAAAGCAAAGGGAGACGTGTGGTTCATGAATTAAACCATTCAGCTCCGCGATGCCGATGCAGCTCTGCCGCCACCGCAGCGGGCCGATCGCGTGCGGCGCAGGGGGAGGCGCGGCGTCGTATTCGAATCAGTGTCGTCGCTCTCGCTGCTGGTGCGTCGCCGGCACCATTGGACCAATTTCCCGTGCCGCTCACACAAAGGCGACCACGGCCGAGGACTCCGGAGGTGTGTTCGGTCTGTGTTGGCTGTGTGACGCATCCAGTGTCCGAAGCGCCTGCGCTGGAATGGCAGTACCTGGATGCGGACGGCGGCCCTCGCCAGCTGGCAGCGGCGCTGGGAGTAGCGCCACCACTTCGCCCGGCGGTCCTGCAATGTCAGCTTCGACAGGCTTCTTTGTGTGTCTGCAACGCGTCCTGCTGCTTTCGTTCATCTCGAAGCGCAGACAGGGTTCCTGACCAAGCCCCATTCATCCGTCGGCAAGCCCTGCGCAAAGCCCTCCACGGCCTTCCAGGGCCTCCACTGCCCTCCACTGCCCTCCTCCACTCACACGACACCGAGTCATCGACCCACCCGAGACGCACAGCACCGTCAAAAAGCACAGGCCCGCCCCTTGCTCCAGCCTCCCCGCTTGCATATATCTCACGTCACGCCCGCCCCAGGCCTCTCATTTGTCTACTTGTCATCTGTCACCACACACTTTCTTGCATCTCCTCGCGTGCCTGGTCCGTCCATTGACGCACGTCAACTCGCCCTCGACTAACGCGATCCACTTGCTGCCATTCTAGTTTGTCGTTGACAACAATTGGACCATCAACGAGTCCGCCGCGCACGAGGCCGACAAGGACGGCAACGTCAACAACTTCCTGACCAGGGCCGACCTCCACCCGAGCCTCGGCAGCGCCCTCATCAATACCGTTACCCCCGAGTCCTCCACCGTCGCAATGGCCGGCAAGAAGAGCAACAAGAAGAAGCAGGCCCAGAAGCAGCAACAGGCTGCCGCCGCCGCCAAGCCTGCTGAGACCACCGCCGCCGACACTGCGCCTGCGCCTGCGCTGGCCGGGGCCGCGCCCGTTGAGAGTGCGCCCGTCGTCGCCGCCGTCGCCGCGCCCGTCGAGACCAGGGAGGACACCGCTACCCCGTCCAACGTCCCCGGCGGCTTCCCGGTGACCCCGGCCAACGAGGAGGAGGACAAGACCTTTGCCGTCAACCCCCTGCCCGCTGCCGCTGGCGCCGTCAACCCCGTCCGTCTCCCTGCCGGGGAGAAGATCCCCGAATCCATCGCCGCGCAGAACGTCAACGAGCACATCAAGCTCGACAAGGCGTCGTACGAGAAGAGCGACGCCATCCCTGGCGCCGAGACCGAGCTGCCGCCCGTCTCCAAGAACCTCATCCCCGAGTCCAGCCTGCCCATGGGCAACGGCCAGGATGTGACCATCAACACCGTGGGCACCGGTGCCACCACCACCGCCCTGGCTGGCCAGGTTCCCCTTGAGCCCAAGGTCCCCGAGGTCGTCAAGGAGAGCCAGGACAAGGCGGGTGCCGCGCCCGAGGCTTCTGCCGTCGCGTCGGAGGTCCAGGACAAGGCCAAGGTCGAGGAGGAGCTCAAGAACAAGGTCAAGGAGGCCCCCGCCACGTCCGAGGGCACTTCTGGCATTGGCACCGAGAAGAATGAGCACACAGGCTTGGTTGTCGGCGCCGCTGCCACCACTGGCGCCGCCGTTGTCGCTGCCGCCGTTGCCGCCAAGGATACCTTCGTTGAGAAGGCCGGCCCTGCCGCCAATGACGTCACCACTGCCGCCACGGACGCTGCCAACAAGAACCTCCCCGACTCTGTGAAGCAGCAGCTGCCTGAGTCTGCTCAGAACCATCTGGCTGGTCAAACCAAGGAGGACCCTCGAGAGAAGGTTTCGCCCGATGTGCCCAGCGAGGTCAAGCAATCCCTCGCTGAAGCCGGCAAGAGCCCTGAGGCGGCCACCAACACCTCTGCCGTCGCTGAGAAGAAGGAGGTTGAGGCCGAGCTGCTAATGGAGGTCAAGCCGGCGCCGGCAGTGGACGATGTCAAGCCCGCGGAGGCTAAGCCCACGGAGACAAAGACCACCGAGGCCGCCGGGACAAAGGTCCCCGAGGCCAAGCCTGAGGCGGCCACGACTGAGGCTGTCAAGGCTGGTGCGGCCCAACCCGAGACTGTTCCTGCCGCCGCTGCCGTCGCCAACGGCAACGGCGCAAACGGCAACGGCGCAGAGAGCAAGCCTGCCGAGTCCAGCAGCAAGCCCGCGCAGCCTTCTGGGGCGGAGAAGAAGAAGAAGAGCCGCCTGAGCACCTTTTTCGGCAAGATCAAAGAGAAGCTGTCGGACAAGTAAAAGAAAAAGCAAGAGGGAGATGACGGAGGGAGCATGTTGAGGTGCTATTTGCAGTAATGGTTTTGGCTTGTTGTGTCTTCGTACCTGTGTCAAATGATTCCCCCAAATTCTGCGATCGGAGAGAGTGGTCAGGGTGTTGGACGCCTGGTCCAATGCATATACCTAGGTAATTCATGATCATTTTCGGCGCCGCTCTTTTCCTTTGTGTTTGATTCAGCACCGGCAGCCATGTACAGATACACGGGCACAGTTGATCGATGCGCCGCGAGGCTCAGCTCGACGAGATCATTACTAGGTAGCTATACCTCGGTACATAATACATTTGTAACATACAATCGCGTCTCAAGTGTGTGTTTGGGGAGTGGGATATGCTTCCAGTTGGTCCGTATTTCGATGTCGAGGTTTCATGACGGGTCGAGCGCCCGCCTCTCGCGAGACATCGCAGTTCCGGGAACAGTTGACGCAATCCACCCTTAACTCCGTGGGTACTATTTGATGTCAACGGCACGCATACTCCGTACCGATCAGTCCGATTCCCCCGCATCCGTCTTCTTCAATGCTCCCCTTCCAGGTTCCCACGTGCCGACTCTGATGGTGACAAGGCCTTCCGGGTCATCGATGACATCACGTGCAACCAACTGATGACTAACGGCGTCTGTAGGCTGCAGGCGGCACGGGCCTGCTCCCTCAACTCTGGCGATTCGCCCCGCGCGCTCTATGACTCTCTGCTATCTGCACCACTCCCGGGGTCCATAGCTGGGACCCCTCTCCCTTGAATCAACCGTTTCTGCCCTTGCATCATCGATTTCGGAGTCCTCCGTTGGGAATCGCGTCTCATCAAGCCCGCATCCGTCATCAAGCTCCCGGTTTGCCTCTTAGACCCTGCTGAAACGCGGTCTGTGGCCCCCTCGCCCGTGGAATTCTGACCCGGGAGTTTGGGGTCGACTGACGTGAGGGATTGGATTTGACGGCCGTTCATCTCGCAATCCGCCACCCCCGAGCTTTCCGCCACGCCCGGCGCCGGTCATGAGTTCGTCGAACTCGATTTTGGGCAAGTCCCTGCCAACAGCGTCGAATCATTCCTCCTCGATCCAAGCGGGGCCGTCGACGTCGAGCTTCGAGTCCGCGCGCCGACCGAGTCAGCCGGGGCCGTCCTCGTCCCAGCCGACACCGAGAAAGGGACAGGCATCTCGAAAGCAGCATAAGAATCAACGCCGACCGGGCCCGGGCCAGAGGACGAACAACTCCCCTGACGAGTATGACGCGATGGCGGAGCTCCGAGCTTTCAGAAACCCAAATAGTCGGCGTGGCCAGACCTCAATCACCCACCTTTTAAACTACACGACGTCTCGACCGTTCCAGGACCACAGCTATAACCCGAGATCGTATCGACGCAATCCTACCTGGGGGCCTGGCTCGGGATACCACGCTGCGGATAAGTCGAGATACGTACACGCCAACTACCGATTCATCGTCTCTCCGGAAGGGGCGTACTCGAACCATGCAGCGGACGCAGACCTATACTTGGACTGGATCAACGTCTTGCAGATCATTGCTTCAACCGAGTCACAGTCCGCGTCTTGCCCCATCTGTCTCTCAGAGCCCGTGGCGCCTCGCATGGCCAAGTGTGGGCACATTTTCTGCTTGTCATGCCTGATCCGATTCATGAACTCGAGCTCCGGCGACGACGAGGCCAAGTCGGGCAAAGGAGCTAGGTGGAAGAAATGTCCCATCTGCGAGGACAGCATCTACCTGCACGAGGTGCGGCCGGTGCGTTTCTATGCCGGACAGGAGAGCGCTTTGCCTCGAGTCGGAGATGATGTCATTCTGCGGCTCATGGCAAGAAATGCAAACTCTACCCTGGCATTGCCCTGGGAAGGGGGTGCAGAGGTGCTCAACTCTGGCGACGAAATTCCGTGGCACTATGCAGCGAATGTTTTGGACTATGCTCGCATCATGAGAGGAACCTCGGAGTATATGGCTGGCCAGTTTGACGAGGAAATCGCTGCGTTATTGCAACAGGAAAAGGAAGACGAGACGCTGTTTGGGCAAGACAACGAATGGACGCAAAAGGCCATCAAGGCCATCAACGCTGCCAAGGAGAGGACGGAGGGCATTGCCAATGCCGAAGCTGCCGTCTCCCTACCTGGCCCGAATTCGTCGAAACAGCCCTCGGAAGCCGACTTTTACTTTTACAGCTCACCGCCACATCTATACCTCTCTCCCCTTGACATTCGGATTCTCAAGACAAAGTACGGCGCGTTCTCAAACTTTCCGTCGACGCTCTTGCCAAGGGTTGAGCACATCTCGACGGGACATGTTGTGGACGACGCTATGCGCAAGCGAGCAAAATACCTCGGCCATCTCCCCTACGGCTGTGTCGTAAGCTTCTTGGAGTGCGACTGGACGGATATTGTGCCGGCCGAGACGCTGGCATCATTTTCAGGGGACATTGAGCGACGCCGGAAACGGAATCGCGACAAGGCCACCCAAGAGGAACGCGAGCGGCTGCAGGCAGAACGTCTGGAGGCTGCTGCCCTCCGGGGCTCGTTAGGAGCGCGGAGGGCAGTGGAGCCGGTGGAGGAGGAACCGGCGCCACGGATAGACCTGTCAGACTTTCAGCCCCTGAGTGGAAATTCTGGCGCAACGCCTCCTGACTCGCGTCCGGGGTTTTCCAGCCTGGCTTCGATGTCGACGAGCCCATCGACGCAACGGACGGTATGGGGCACTCGGGTAGCGCCTCTATCACCAGAGCTGGAGCCGACCCAGCCGACCCAGCCGACCAATGCAGACGACGGCTGGCTGAAGGATGAAGAGTTCTTGGGCACTGCCGAGTTGGCGATGCAGATCGAGGCCATTGACGCCATTGAAGCTAGCAACGTCGATGACAGCTCTGGCGCTGCCAACTCGGGCGGCGGCGGAGCCAAGAAGGGCAAGAAGAAGAAGCAGAAGATTACTCTCATGAGCACAGGTGGAAGAAGGGGGAATTGAACGATCTAGAGAGATGCTTTAATAGATGGCGAGACCAACCGTTGTGGGAGTTGACTGCTGGCATGGCTGGAGTTTTGGGGATTTGCTCTCAGTGATCTCGGCTGGTTGGTTGATTGCGAACAACTACGGGGCAGATGGAACGGGGCGGCAGTGCAAGGACGCTGGTGATGGGGACACCTGTTGTCCTGCGGAGCTTTGCACTTTGGAATTCGAACAAGCGTTATTGTTTGAGCAGGATCATTCAATACACATTACCGTTGCCAATGTAAGCGTTCGGCCGTTGAGGCGTGGTGCTTGTGGAAGAAGTACAACGCTGCTGAGATGGACGTTCCCCGGCCTTTGACTATCATATCAAGGATAAGCCTAAGCATGGGTTAATATGCATAAGCTGTGTATGAAGTACAGCACCTGCTATTCGAAATCAGCACAGACTATTAGCACCGTTGAGGTTGAATCCTTTGCGAGCGGGACAATGTACTCGTAATTGTTCGTTCGTACGAAGTACAATTACTTCGTACCTACGTTAAGCATTGGCCAATCACGCCGGGCCGGTGGCGGCCTGCATCAACTGCGGGGCACAGGCACCACACCCCCAGTGGGTGGAGCGCTGCAGGCGGTGGGCCGAAATTTTTCTACTCTCACGGCAAAAAGTGCAGTCGATCGGAAGCAGACTCGAGCTTCAGATCCTGCAAACGACGAGCAGCAGCAGCAAAGGCCAGCAACCATAGCATGGCCGTGGAGACATCGCCGTCCTTGACGTCGACGTCGCACACGCTCACCGCCGCGCCCATCATGGCGCCCGCCCACGCGACCACAAACGGCGACATGCTGGCTCTGCTCGAGAGCCTGCTGCCTGCGAACCGAAATGCGTTCCTGCAGCCCAACGCGGCGATCCCGAACGAGTCGCTGAACCTCGTCAAGGACACGCTGGAGGGCTTCGCGGCGGCAGTGGGCGAGCAGCAGGAGCAGAGGCTCAAGGAGAGCCGCAAGAGGAAGAGGGGCGGCGACAAAGGGGATGTGGACGTGCTGAAGCTGCGCAAGGTTTACGTCGATGGGTTTGAGACGGGGCAGGTGTGGCAGCAGGCCAAGAAGATTATCGGCGGCGTGCTGAAGTTTTCGGAGGCGGCGCTGGATGAGCTCGAGGAGAGGAATGAGGTTATCGTCAATGGCGTGGATGACGACGGCGAGCCGAAGAGCCTGACGTTTGGAGAGGATGGCTTCGAGGTCGGGTCGGACGAGGATGGAGAAGACGACGACGAATCTGACTTGCTAGATTTCGAAGCCGAGGAAGCCTCGTCAGACGACCAAGCGGACGAGGAGGGCTTGGAGCATGAGCTGGACGAGGACGAAGAGGAGGTTGACGTCGATGGACAAGATGACTACGACGACGAAGAGGACGACGAAGAGGAGCAAGAATACGTCGAAGACCCCAACGGCCTCAACGACGGCTTCTTCTCCATCGATGACTTCAACAAGCAGACACAATGGTTCGAGGACCAAGACGCCAGGGGCAACCCTACCACGGACCAAGCCAGCGACGACGAGGACGTTGACTGGGCCGCCGACCCCTTTGCTTCGTCAAAAGGCGACTCCAAGTCGGAGAAGCGCAAATCAGAAGACGACGAGCAACTGTCGGAAGACGACGACGACGAAGACGATGGGCCGACGTTTGGGGACATGGCTCTCGATGCCCCAGAGGGCGAAAGCGAAGACGAGGCCATGAACGAGGACGCCGGAGACGATGACGAAGAGAACAACGCGAATGAAGTCTACTACAAGGACTTCTTTGCGCCGCCGCCCAGAAAGGGCAGGGGCGACAAGCCCAAGAAGTCGGTCAAGTTTGAGACCAAGAAACCTGCCGAGGGGGACGTCGAGCGTGCCATGGCCGATGTCCGCCGCGACCTCTTTGACGACGAGTCGGAGAATGAGGACTCGGACGATGCGTTGTCGGACGTGTCTGCCGGAGACCCCAAGTCGCGGCGCTCAGCACACGAGCGGCGACAGGCCAAGCTCGCCGACGAGATCCGCAAACTTGAAGCCGCGTCGGTCGCCAAGCGGGAATGGACCTTGTCCGGTGAGGCCAAGGCCGTGGACCGACCCATGAACTCGCTCCTGGAAGAGGACCTCGACTTTGAGCACGTCGGCAAGCCCGTGCCTGTCATCACGCCCGAGATCAGCGAGAGCATCGAGGAGCTCATCAAGCGCCGCATCCTGGCGCAGGAGTTTGACGAGGTCATCAAGAGGCGGCCCGACGCCGAGAGCGTGCCCACGGGAACCCGCCGCGGCCTCATCGAGCTCGACGACAGCAAGCCCAGCAAGAGCCTCGCCGAGGTCTACGAGGAGGAGCACGTCAAGAACGCCAACCCGGACGGCTACGTCAGCAAGTCGGACGAGAAGCTGCAGCGCGAGGAGAAGGAGGTCGAGGGCATGTGGCGCGACGTGTGCGCGCGCCTCGACGCCCTCTCCAGCTGGCACTACAAGCCCAAGCCCGCGGCGCCGAGCCTCTCCGTCGTCGCCGACGTCGCGACCGTGGCCATGGAGGACGCGCAGCCGGCCACCGCGCAGGGCGTCGCCGGCGAGAGCAGCCGCATGGCCCCGCAGGAGGTGTACAAGGCCGGCGCCGACAAGTCCACCGTCGGCAAGGGCGAGGTCGTGACGCGCGGCGGCGCGCCGCTCGCCCGGCAGGAGATGTCGCGCGAGGACCGCACGCGCCGCCGCAGGAGGCACAAGGAGCGCGTGCGCAAGGCCGGCGGCGCGGACGGCGCTGCTGGACAACAGGGCGGCAAGCCAGAGAGCTCGCGCGCCAAGATGCAGCGCGAGACGGTGGCGGAGCTGAAGAAGGGCGGCGTCAAGGTCATCAACCGCAAGGGCGAGATCACCGACGTGGCGGGCAACAAGGCCAAGGCGGCCAAGGTCGCGTCGAGCGGGAGCTACAAGCTGTAGCAGTAGGCTCCGTAGTGGTCTGGCAGGGAAAGCATAGTACTGGCGTTGCGTTGGCGTGGAATAGAGTGCTTCAGTGTGATCGATGCTTCCATGTTACAAGTGAGCGCAAGTAATTGTACATGATCGTTCTGCACGAACAGATCCGGGATCTGTGCTACCGTTTTCGTCGTGTCAACAAGAGATGGCAGACAACGTTGCCTCCGGCCTTCCCATCCCACCCCATTCCTTCATCCCATATCCTGCCGCAGACTCCGCAACTCCAGAGCGAATCGCTCAACACGAGTAGTACACATACACCGCAATCCAACATCACATACGGACTACCCCATCACGAGAGCGCTTTTACTCGGCATCCTCGTCCACCTTGGCCTTCTTAGGCGACTCGGCGGCCGCGGGCGGGGCCTCGTCCTCGGCTTTCCGCTTGCCGTTGGTGGCTGGGGGCGCGGAGTCGGGGGGTGTGCGCTCGGCGGCGTCCTTGGCCTTTTTCTTGCGCACGAGGCCGGTGAGGTCGGTGGCAGTCTTGGCGGCTTCTTCGACGCGGGCCTGCGTCTCGGCGGCGGATTCACCGAGGGCGGCGCCGAGGATGCCGCCTAGGGGGTTGGCTTCGGGGCCGCCGCCGAAGAGGTCGCTTGCGTCGACGGGGTCCTTGCGCAGGTCGACGAGCTATACATGGCGAGTTGGCACAATGAGCAATCCTGGGGAAGTGAGAGAACGTACCCGCTGCTCCATGTCGGCGACAACCTCCTTCATCTCGGAAATGGTGGCGCGCGCCAGGTCGTTGTCCTCGGGGGACGCCATGGTCGCGAGCTCCACCTCCTTGCCCTGCATCTTGAGCTTGAAGCTCTTGATGGCGAGCTCCATCTCCGTGACGGCCTCGTCGCGCAGGCCCTGGTCCATGGCCTCGCGCTTGGCGTTGGTGCCGTCGTCGCCCGACGTGGTCACGGACGCGAACTCGAGGGCGAGGGAGAGCTTGTAGTGGGCCTCGGCGATGATCTCCGACTCCTCGGGGTAGAGCTCCATCTTGTAGTTGAGGGAGACGCGGCCGTCCTCGATGGCGTTGGGGTATCTGGGAAGCAGTCAGTGAGATGAGACGTGAAGGGCATAGCATGAATGGGGCGCACCGTTCATTCTCGAGAGAAATCTCGGCGAGGCAGTCGTGCGTGTCGGCGAGGCGCTCCTTGATGTGTCTGACACCCGGGGAGTCGCCTTCAGAGACCTCCTTGCCCTTGCCGGGCTGATCTTCCTCGTTTCGTTGGTCTAATTGCTTGATGTAGCAGACGCGCGCGAGGTCGAGAATCTCGAACGCAGTGGCCAGGTCATCGTCTTCCTCCTCCTGCTCTTCCTCCTCGGCGCCCTTGGAAGCCGGTTAGTTACCAACTGACGTACGGAGAGGCGGTTCAGGTGTAGCCCACCTCGTCCTCGTCAGAGTCCTCGTCAAAGTTCTCGTCACCGGTGAACTGGAAGAGGGGCTTCTTTGCATCGGCGCCGCCCTCCTTGGCCTCCACCTTGGTCTCGGCGACAGCAGCGACGCCCTCCGGCGTGGCCTTCTGGGCCTCGGTCTTGGCCGGCGGCTTCGAGCTGGCGGCCTTCTTGTCGGCAGCGGCGGGCCCGCCGAGGACATCGCTCTTGCTCTGGCCGACCTTGAACAGGCTGCGGCCGTAGTGGAAGAGGATCTCGGCGTTCTCGGGGGCCGTCTCGCCGTTGATCTCGGCCTGCAGGACGCTGGCCTTGGAGAAGACCTCGGTGGCCTCCTCGTAGTTGCGGTGCGCGTACAGCGCGGTGCCCTTGGCGCTCAGGTCGGCGAGGGTGACCTTTTTGGAGTTGGGGTCCTCGTCGCGGGACACGGGCGTGGCGACGTCCTCGTCGACGGCGGCGAGCTTGGGCACATCTTCCTCGACGGGTCGCGTCTGCTCGGGGGCGGGCTCGGCCATCGTTGCGACGCGGGGCGCGGGTGCGGGATTGGTCTGTTTCGTGCGGGCGGTGGCCAGCGGTTTGGGCAGTACGAGGGTCTCGAGCCACTTCGCGACGGAGTACGGCGGAGCGGAGGCGTTGCGCTGGAGATGGGGATGGAGGGAGTGAAGGCGGGAGCTCGATGCGACGTGAGGGTTAGAAGTCGGAGCTGCTCGTGGTGGAGCTTGAGCTCTAGTCTGGCGTGACGGAGCCGCAGCAGGGACACGCTTCTGCGCGTTTGATTGGCCGAGATGGGGCTGTGGCTGGCGACGTCTTTGTGCTGGAGTCGGGGTGCTGTGGCGCAGCTGGGAGCTGCTGTGGCCGTCACTGAAGTGACTCTCATGGTCCTCGTCCTCGTCCTCGTCCTCGTCTTCGTCCTCACTCTCATCCTCATCCTCATCCCCATCCTCATCCTCGCTGCTGTGGCCATCGTCTGTGCTGTCCGCCGACCGCTGCAAATAGCCCTCCAGGAGCTTGCAGATTAGCTGCCGAGCGAGGGCGTCTTCCAGGTCGCACTGCAGAATCTCGCGTTCCATGATGTCCTGCACGACAAAGGGGAGCGCCGGGTTTCCCTGGCTCGGTACCAGCCGGCCGAGCGGCAGTCCGGCATCGGGTCTCATGGCGCTGATGGTGTGAAGCCAATTGGCTCTTTCGATGGGCAATTCGATGGGCAATTCGATAGTTAGAGCTGCTGTTGGCCTGAGAGAGAGCCAAGGTTGGCCAGGCCGGACATACGAGTACGGACTGGAGCGCGTCGCGCGACATTAAAATGAGGCCCACTGCTTAGATGATCCGAGTCGTGGTGGGAATATCGCCGTCACGTCCTTCGTCGCCCAAGTATTGACTCGACTTCACTATCTAGGAGGATCACACGGACCGGACAATCTAGCTTGGACGCTCAGCTTTGGCTGTAGTCTTTTCTACTTTCCGTCTTGTGGTGACTGTTGTGCTATTCCATCAACGTTGAAGTACGAAGTACTTGGGCAGTATAGCTTGAATGCACCACTTCAACAATGTCGAAGATGGGCAGTCCCGTTTGGTTCGATAAACTCGAGGTCAATCACTACAGCGGCATTTCTCGAGAATACCTCCTTGGGCTGTTGGCTCGAGTCGAGTTGGCCTCGTTTTGGCTTAGGTGGTCACGGGTAATCCCAGCGACGGACATCAGACGCTCGGGCTAAATTCTCGCCGCCTTTACAAAGTACGCACGCTGACGAGCAGAGCCACAATCATTCTGTCGTCACAGGCCATCAAACTACCGCTTCGTTTGCTCGGCGAGGCGCTTCAAGAGCTCACAGCAATTGCTCGCGCGTGCTTCAGCCCTCAGCTGCCCCGCATCGCCCTTCACGATCAACGGCGTCAACGTGCAGCCACTGATACGTGCGCCCGCACTTGACCTCACGCGGGGTCGAGCTGGACGCAGTGACGGCAGCAAGACGTCGTCGTTGGTTCACGTCGCGATATTGTGGCTTTCCGGCCAGCATCATTGGCGCGGCGGTCCCCGATTTCAGGCAGCCGAGGGCATTGACCAGCTTCAATGGGTAGAGACGTATGGGAACATGGCACGAAGCTCAAGCCATCGATCGGGTTTCTCGACCGCTAGTCGACGGGTGGCGACGAGTATAAATGCTGGGCACCCGACGACACAACCACGAGCAGCTTCCGTACCTCGACCACAACCCGCGAAGAACTCGCCAATTACCCAAGACCTTCAATTGTTCCAACCGCTGACGATTGACACGATATCCACTGGACCTGGACAATAGCCACCATGACTGAGAGACACGACCCAAACGTAATGAGACCCGAGTTGAATCCATTGGCTGCTCTAACCACGCAATTTGCGCAGAGATCGAAGCACGGCGAGATCTGCTGGGTCGAGATTCCCGTCTACGACGTGTCTCGGGCCCAGAAGCTCTACAAGGACATCTTTGAATGGGAGTACACGCCGGAGCCCGCCCCGCAACACAACCCGGGCATCGAGAACCTGTACTTCTTCACCAAGGGCGGCGTCCACGGCGCGTTCCTCCACGTGAAGGAGGGCTACAACGTGACCCAGTATGGCAAGCTGGACAAGGAGGTCCTCCCGCCGTTGATGACCTTTTGCGTCAAAGACTGTGAGGAGGCGCTCGCCAAAGCCAAGGCCCATGGTGGCAAGGTGCAGTGGTAAGTTTGAGGAAGCTCGTCAAGGCGTTGGCTTGGAGCTGTATGGCTGACTGCGGTGTAGCCCCAAGACGGAGATTGGAGGTAATATGGGTTTTTTTGCACGGTTCGTTGATACCGAGGGCAACGTGATGGGCGTCTGGTCGCAGCATTGATGTAATTGTTGGGCCATGTTTATGTGTCGGTGTTTATGAAAGCCAGGTTTAATATCAGTTCTTGCACACGATGCTGGATGCGGACAAGAAGGGGCTGTGTGATGAGCAGCAATAGGCGAAGTGTTGTTGCGAGCTTCATAATTCCGGAGGGTTTCTCGTCCAGGTAGATCGTAGGAAATCTCCAACTGCCTGCCCCAGAGAACCGTGACGACGGTGGCATAAATCTGCGTAGAAATGATCGAGATGGCGGGACATGATAAACGCTAGGTAGCCTGTTTGCGTGCGAGTCTTCTTAGACGGCTCATCGAATGCCGGCCTTGGGTGCTGGACGCCGACAGACAGCGCCATCGGGAGCAAATAAGGAAGTCAAGTAAACTCGAGCTGGAAAGACCAAGGTTAGCAACGGACGGACGCCGTTATCCTATGCCGTCGAGAGACGAGGACATGGCCCGGATACTGCTTCGGTTGGGCGGGCGAAGTTGATGTCGACTCGGAGGTAGATCAGGGGAGACGTCGCAGTCTTATGCATCACCGGGGAGACAAAGCTTCCACGCCGATTCGTTAATTAGGGGCAGGGAAGGGTCGTCAGGGAGCTCCGTGGCTTTAAGCCACGACAGAGCCGTAGGCAGTAGCGGCTGCACAGGTTGCCGTTTCAGCACATAAGTGCCGAGTTTGTCCACCAACGAAGAGCACAACACCGAGACAGCCACCTATAGACCCAGCTGGCCATGGGCCATGGCCATGGCGACTTCTCATGCTGCACTTATCTATTCAACCCTGATCTGCGTTGCCCCAGGCGGAGCTACAGACGGGATATTTCTCCGCTTGTCTCGTCGGGACAGATGCAGCAGATGTCCTGCCGCCCATCGACGGTGGCCGTAGTGTCCGGCTCGCCTATTCGTGGAAGTTGGACTGCATCTGCCAAGCTGCGACAAGAAGTATCGTCCGGAGGTGAGGGGACCGAGATCCCGCCCAGGATTATCAGGTGGTGCTTCCGCGGCGGAGGAGGGCCTCGCTACTCGGGTCATGTCGAGCCGTGACGGAGCTGGGTACGTGGACCGCACTCCTGCAAGGAGCACACCAGCGGCGACTTTCAGATGGCTGACGAGGTACGGAGTACGGACGATTATGTGCACGAGATTCTTTGCACTCATACTCGAGGCCTGAGTTGGGTCGAACTTTGATGCTGGAGACGGCATTTCGGCCCGGTGGCCAAAGCGGTATCCACTGCACCTGTGGTCGTCGCTCCTGCCCAGGAAGACGTCGGGGCACGGAGTCGCAGTCATTTCGTTGCAAAGGAACCGCGGATGGAGGTGCTTACCTAACTTTTCTTCCCCGATATAGCTGCATTACCAAGCAAGGCTTGCTGCAGGTCCTTCGTTTCATGCAATTGTTAACCTGTGCATTCGGCACACGATCAATCGCTCTTACAAAACGATCGCCTTTCTTGTTGATCCTCCCGTCGCTTGCGGTCGTCTCTGAGCCACGCCAGACACTGGGCGCTGCGGGGAACGACGGGCCATTGGCGGAGAATCTCAGGTCGCACAAGTCCAGCTATGGAGAATTCAGGCGTTGGCTTGGACCCTCACAGTGGGCCCCCGCCCCCCAAACCCCCAAAGGAGCGCGGCGCCCCTGCCGTCGCTGCATTGAGCCAGCCATGTCCATCCTCAGTCCATGCAATCCCTCCATCGCATCCAACGACACTCGCAACGTCGGCGCTCGGTCTAGCGCTCGCTCGAAGGATTCCGCGCCGCTGACCACGGCCGACGTCAAAGGCCCTGGCTGCTGCCGTCAGAGGAGCGCTTGCACCACCTGCTGCGGCTCCCGCTGAACGCCTGTCACCGACGTCCGTCTCATCCCCGTGCTGGGCCAGGCGCCGTCGCTCACATCGCCGTCGCCGTCGCCCGGTGTGCCGACTCGTCCGGACACATTACAGCACTGGAGCCTGGCCGCTAGTACGCGGAAGGATATCACCGACGATAAAAGACTAGCAAGGGCCCTACGGCGCGTGCCAACTGTCGTTGGGCAGACTGCGTCTCTGGTGGAACAATTTATTCCCCGACCACGCCGCGTTTCTGCCCGCAGGCCCTTCCACCAACGACAGGCCAGCAAAGCTCGACTCAAAGGGTCGAGGACGAGCCGTCTCCCGCAGCCGAGGGATCCACGGCCTTCTTGGACAGTACGACGGGCGAGCGGCGCGCGTGACTTGGACGGGCTGAAGACTGCTGGTAACCCAACACCTTGGGTTTCAGCTGCCATTCTTCATACTTGTTGCTTATCCGAGACTCAAATCGGGGTTAAGCATGCAAAAAGCGGCACCGCTGGTCGTGGAGTATTACCGTTACGCTTTGGCACCAGCTACCTCATCTTACCCCCGTCTCCTCCCGCTGTTTCGTCCCGCCCCCAGCCATAGACGGCGTCGAGTCAGCCGCCGTTGCGCATAAGTTATTGTCGATCGTCTTCCTCTTTCAAACAGGCAGGACTCCGGTATAGTGCATACGCGGATCGACACTCCGCTTTCCTCGCCCCAACCGCAGCCGCCTCTTCGTTTCGCACTCCGGGAACTCGACGACGCATCGTGAATGAACCTGAACAGGCCTTTATCGCTTCGGGCAGGGTTGCCGTCACGGAACCGTCGGTTGGATACAGCTTGAACATCATCGGTGGTTCCACGAAACTAGATCATCATGGCTGCAGTGCAGCAGCTGTTGACGACCCCCTCGCCTGGCCCCTCGCCGGTTAGGGGGCTTAACGGCAACGCAACCGCCACCAAAATGGACGTTGACAGCAGAAAGAGCCAAAGCCCCGTCATGCTTCATGGCCGATCGCTTCGAGGTGCTCCCGAGGATGGGGACAGGCGCATCGTGGTCATCATCTACGGGCTCGGGCAAGAACAAGTGGTGTCCGTCTTCGCCGAAGTGCTGGGGAAGCCGTTCAGGTTAAAGAGTGGCTTCAAAGATGTGACTCCTGAAGAGCACGGATATGTTATTGGCATTCCGGCCGGGGAGGCAAAGGCTGATGTTGAATCGAGGAACCGGGAACTGGTTGTTGCCATTAACGCCCACTGCGTCAACCTCGGGATGCCGCCAGACTCTCAACTCTCGACTCACTGCGATTACGAGTGTCTCTACACGGAGTCACAGTCCTTCCGGCGCTATCTCGCTCGATTCATTTCATTTACTCTGGGCCAGATCAGCCACCACGAAGAGCTCATGGCAAAGCCGAGGACCTACTTCATGTCGACTACGTTTCCAGATGTACGAGCGGCCTTGCCGAACCTCGACATCCTTACGGTTGGCTCCGATGCGGTAGAAATCCGAGTCGACCTTCTCCGAGAGCCCCTTGGCAACGACACCTTTGCAAAGGTCCCGAGCCTGAGCTACGTCGGCGAGCAGGTCATGCTCCTGCGGCAAAGGACTGAACTGCCCATCATCTTCACAACGAGGTGTACTAATGAGAATGGGAGGTTTCCCATGGACGACCCCGACATCTATCACCGATACCTCTACAAGGCCATCCAGTGGGGGGTGGAATACATCGACGTGGAGCTGTGGCTCCCCGAAGCCATCCGACGAGACCTATACGAAAGGCGCGGCAATTCTCGCATCATGTCGGCGTTCCACGACTTCTCAGGGACGTTCCGATGGCCGTCTGCGTACGCGCTGGACGTGTTTCAGCGATCGTGCCCTTATTCCGACTTGATCAAGATGAATGTCATCATCAACGAACACAACGAGAACTTTGAACTAGAATACTTTCGCTCCAAGATACGATCCGAGTTTCCAGACGCGCCGCCGTTCTCAGCGGTGAACATGATGGAGGTTGGCCAGATATCGCGAACGCTGAACAAGGTCTTTACACCCATTACCCACCCGCTGCTACCTCTTATCGCAGCCCCAGGGCAGATGAGCACTGCCGAAATTCACGGTGCATTGGCCATGCTCGGTCAACTGCCAAAGAAGAACATTTTCGGAATCAGCGTCGCCGCTTTCCGAAGTGCGGTCCCGCAAGCACCGTTTTACGAAAAGTGCTTCAACGAGCTGGGGTTGCCACATCACTTCGCCGTGGTTGAGCGGCAGCCAAACAACTTCGCCGGCATGGAGGCATGGTGCAACCAAAAGGACTTTGGTGGTGCCTACCTGGATCCCGGCGTTTCCATTCAGACGCTCACCAAGTACAACAAGTTCTTTGGCAGCCTCAACAACGGCCGCGGACCGACCCTGACAGAGGCAGCACGCGCCATTGGTATCGTGGATACCATCGTCGTAAAGGCCGGTTCATCGGCGTCGTCGACGCCCCCTTCCATGCCGTCAAGCCCTCCGCGCCGACCGAGTGACATCTTGACGCCGCATAGACAGCCAGGCCTGAGCTCGAATGCGTCACTCATCTTCGACAACGCCAGCTGGAGGGGGATTTTGCACACACTGACACGCGATCTGGCGCCGTCGGCATACTTTGGACGATCGGCAGTGGTTCTAGCGTCCGCACCTGACGATGCCGCGCCCGTATTTTACGCATTGAAGGCGCTCAAGATTGCAAAGATATACACCGTCGGCTTCCGGACGCCGCCCGCGCTGGCTCGAAACGCGCCGCCGATAGAGCAGTTTATCAGCCTGGAATCCTTGCAGCGAGCACGCTCGGTGGCAGACGAGAGCGCACCGTTTGTCATTGCTTCGGCACTTGGGCCGGATAAGAGCAACCTGGTCTGCATGCTGGTGCGGGTATTCGGAGCAGCAGGACCGCAGGGCGGATCCAACACGAAAAAGGTCTTCTTGAACCTCGCAGACGTGACGGCGCAGAGCAAGAGTGACCCCAGCGAGACGGCCGAGAAGAGCGGGTTTACGGCGTACGGTGCTGCGGACGTGGCGGCGTTTTCGACGGTGGAGAGTCTGCGATTGCTCGTCGGACAGAACGTGCCGTACAGCTTTGTTAGACTGGCGAGTGGAAGGAACCCGTTTTGAGATGGAGGCGACAACCCGACCGATACCCGAAGAACCCCGACGGCACGGACGGGACGAAATCGAACGATGCTGCCACCCCGCTAATATGGATCAACATGGGGGTTGTTGAAGAACCCATGGGCCGTTGGGTCATGGGAACGTGCATTCTTCGGCCTGGTTGCCGTATGGCCCCTGCGAGGTCTCGTCTGCGCATGCTGGTATTGGAATGGCGACGGAGGTTCAAGACGGGCCATGATACAACCCGGCCATTCTCACAATCATGGCGACGCATTGCCTGGTCTCCCGGCAGGGCCTCAACCTGGAAGCAGCTGGGCACGGTGTTCGACGAAGCGGCTGTATGATTCTGCATATGTGGCGTTGGAGAGAGAAAGACGGTGTTTCAAGAAGACGGAGATGGGTTGATCATGTGGTGGTCAGGCAGTCGGTCGTTTGTTGGGATGTACCAGGGTGTTTAAGTGCACACATAGGTGGCCATGTCGGTTTGCTAATAGCGAGAAGCTAGAGCTGCCCATACACGATATGCTCTGCGGCAAATGAGATCTGATGCCTCGTACAACGGCTGGTGTCTCGTAGACGGGGCCCAGTGCGAGTATGTATTAATAGCCAGTGACGAGAGTCGAGACCATCCTAGATGCGGCTCGGTTCGTGCTGCAGCTAAGCACAGGGTAGCACCACGTGCCATCCGTCTGCAGGATGAACCCATGGTCCTCGAGAGAGTGAGGCGAGGAATCACGGCGAAGCTCCGAGAACCCATTGACTGCTGGAATCGTGTACTGACAGTACTGTGTTGATGCTATTCCTCACATGTCTCATCCGTACTACCGTCAGAGCCTTGCGATGTCTCGCACGTTGGCGTTGGACGAGCTGAGGGACCCTGGCCCACCTGTCCTACCCGGGAGGCTCATGGGCCGATCCTTCCCTTGTCCCCCCCGCGCGCTACAGAAAATTAACCCGGTGTCCTCCACATGGCCCCGAAAGAAGTGCCGCCAGGGCCTGCATCTCCTATTCACTGTGCGCTCTGGCTGAGCTTGACTGGCTGCTCGCTGGACTATTGAGGTAAGCTACCGTGCCGTGCAGGAGCCAGGACCCCTCTCCAGCGAATGGGCCGGCACCCTTCGGTGACCCTGAGAGCTCCTCGCAACGTGCGAGCCACGATCGCATCGGCTGCTCCGAGGCGCGACCAACGTGCCTCCATCTGCCGGCACCGCCGCCGACTTCCTCCTCTACCAATTGACTACCAGCGCCGTGTCCGCCGTCTCGAGGGGTTGCGTCTCTGCTGCTGACGAGAGGAGCATTCGCGAGGCTGCGTCGTGGACGCTCGCTGTACGGATCGCACGTGGGTATGGGCCTCGCGCTCAGCTGTGGTACCGCTGCTGCTCGTCTCTCATCAACTCACCTTTGCGCCTGAGGTTCGAGGGACCGACACTCCCCGACGCGCCCCGCCGGCCAGCCTCCGACCTCCAGCAACGCTCGACGTCGACGGAGCTTGAGGCCATCGCCACCAGCGAGCCGGCTACCGACCCGGGCGCAAGAGGCATCGCACCGCACCGCATGGGATGCGATGAACCCCTCGTCGCACATGCCCGGAGAAGCTCATCCTGCGGCCATCCCCCGGCCGCAGGTGAGCATCGAGCGCCTCCCAGCGCGGCGCCAGACCAACGAGCCGCGCGAGTCGATGAACTGCAAGTCGTGCCGCAAGCGAAAGGTACCGTCTCCCTCTCCCGGTGTCGACGCCGCGGCCAATGCGCGGGTTGTGTGCCATTGACGACCAACGCTCGCCGTGGGCCGCCATGTATGCTGCTTGCTGACCCGGAACTCGTGCCAGATAAAATGTAATCGAATGAGGCCTGCCTGCGAGGCCTGCCTGATCTTTCAATGCCCGTGCGTCTACGGTGAGTCTGCCTCGAAGTCCATTCTCTGGTCAACGCATGCTGCCTGCGAGATGCCGACCCGTTTGCGAAGTATCTCCGGCAGGGCGTGCCGTCATGAGCCTGCCTGCTAACCTCGTCCGCGGTACAGACGCTGTCCCCAAGAAGCGTGGGCCCAAGACGGACGTCCTGGAGGCCCTGCTGAAGAGGGTGGACGGCCTTGAAGCCAAGCTGAAGGAGAAGAACACAGAAGGTTCATCGTCAAAAGCCGGCGAGTCGGCCGAGGACGACGGTGCGGATGAGGCCGAGCCGGACCAGCCTGAGACGATTGAGCCGCCTCCAAAGCGAGTAGCCATGGACACCATCAAGTCCCCGGTCACCGACGCTGGGCCAATCTACCCTAAAGGCCTAGCTATGTCCAGGTTGGTAACTCTGTGAACTCCTCGCTTGGTATCCCATGACTGACCCATCTGCAGAGAGGTCCCAGCTTCGCCTGTCCTGACGGACGCCTTCCTCCACACCTATTTCACCCGGTTCCATGGCAAGCCTTACTACATCCTCGACGAGTCCTCCGTGAGGCAACGAATGCAGTTGAATCAACTGCCCTACTCTCTCTGCTATGCCATATGGGCTGTTGCGGCAAGGTTTGTTGCTTCCCGTCGTGGTCCGACCGAGCGTGCCTAACCTTCGTTCTCAGACATACTCCCCATCCCCGTGGCCATCACGCTGCCGTCAAGCTCAGCGAAGACTATGCTGCTGCTGCCAGGCGAAACATAGATACGGACGAGCCGTCCATGGATGGCCTGCAGGCGCTCCTGCTGCTCGCGCTTGCCTTCATCGCCGCCGGCAAAGGGAAGAAGGCATATATGCTGATGAGTACTGATCCCCGAGCTCGGAGTCGCGCAGCCCGCAACCGGAATGCTAACTTGGTACAGCGAGCGCCATCGGTATGGCCATGGCTTTGGAACTTCACCGCGAGAAAGATGCCCAAGCCCCGGTCACACCCGCCGAACGAGAACTGCGGCGACGCCTCTTTTGGACCTGCTACCTGTTCGACCGATTCTTGACTTGCGGGTCTAAGCGTGCTTCGCTCATCCGTGACAAGTCCATCGCCCTGCGGCTCCCCTCGTGGTGTCCATCTCCCTCTACGCTCTCCGCCGACGGCGAGTTCTTCCAGCGCGGCTCCAACCTGCAGTACATTCACGGCACTGGCAAGAAGTCGCCGGGAAGCGCCGGCATTCTTATCGACATCACGCGGATTCTTGGCATTACAAACAGATATCTAGCCGCCGGTGGCGTCAAGGGCGACTCTCACTTCCCATGGCATTCGCTGTCGACGCTGTCCAAGATCCGCCAAGAGTTGGACTTTTGGGCATCCGGAACGGGAGACATGTTTTCTGGCCTGCACGGACTGTTCCGTCAGCCGGAAGCGACAATATTGGTCCTCAGCAAGCTCATCTACCACCTTATCCATTGTCTGGTGTACCGACCCTTCCTCCCCATCGACCTCGCCGAGCTTGCCGGCAACGGACAGCACCAGTCCTGGCAGATTGAGGCTACAAACATGTGCTTTCTGCATGCCAATGCCATCGCGGAGCTCATTGGCTTTGCCAGACAAGCCGGCACGATCGAGTGGCCGGCTTTCGTCGGGTACTGCATCTGTACCGCAGCCACCGTCCATATCCACGGAGCACACTACAGCAGCCCCAGTGCCAGCGGCGAGATGAACCTCTTTAGCTCATCGGCAGAGTTCCTATCTCGAGAGATGCAGCAGTTGGGCGAGCTTCAATATGCGTGGGCCAATGTGCAGCATCAACTCGAGACGCTGCAGGGTATTTACACCGCTCACGGCGAGCTGGTGAACGCTCTAGTGGGTAACGCGACGCGGTATACGCCAGGGTTCCACCTCGAAGACTTTTTCGATCGGTATTCGAACATTGGCGGCCCTGGTGGAAAGTCGTACCGCTTTGATCCGGCGCACTTGAGCCTTTCAGACACGGTTGTTGACTTCGTGGTCCCGTCATACGCTGACAGTGAGTCGACTGGGACCCAGGGCGGCGGCGGCACGGACCGGTCGAATCTCAAGCGGAAGAATGCAACACCCTCAAGCCAGAAACGACAAGACATGAGAGCTCCTCCTGTGATGGAGCCACAGGCCCCTGTATTGCCCTCGCCTGCCCAGTCTAGGACCATGCCTTACCAGACGGGGGTGTTGCAAAGATCCCCCACCGGCCCAGCACCGATGCAACAGTATGCTGAGGAACCACTGCCACAGCAGTACACGAGTTCTGCGCGACATCCGATGGACCACGCACCACCAACCAGCACGACTTCTGCGCCAGGCGCCACGTATGGCATCTCGCCTACTACACCGGGGACTGCTGGCCAGGGGATGCCCGCTCTGATGGGGACAGGATATAGCCCATACGGCTACAGCTCTGGACTGACACCCGGCAACACCGGTCATGCCTCGATGCATGCTAACACCAGTTACGATCCCATGTTTGGATCACTGCCGACCAACGCATTTACCAGTCCCGCGGCGTGGCAGGGCGACGATAGCCAGCAGCACAAGATGCACCTGCTAAACTCGGGGGTCGCGGCGCCAAGCCCCGGGACGAAGAGCGCCAGCGGGAGCACGGGGACGGCAGGGACGGCGCAGACGGACGAGAAGGATCCGTTCTTGAGCCTGCTGGAACAGCTTGCGGAGGATGAGCAGCGCTTCAATAATGGCTCGGGGAATGAGCTCGACTTTTTCTTGATGGGCAGTGGTGGGAATACCTAGGCCGTTGACAAAACGGGGAAACCTTTAGCCCGGCCGGATGTATATCATCTGGTGTCATGGGGATGAATGCCTGGACTATGGGTGACGGGCTATTTGGTACTATGGAATGGGACATCGGGGGTTACGAGGTGTGCATGCTAGGGAAGAGTTGTACACTTTTACGTATAGGAGATGGAATTCCGGCAGCACGGCTGGGGAAGCTGTGTTTGTCCATATAAATTGTGGCATTGGCGGTTTCAGTCGAATGAAAAAAACATCAAAACTCGGGCGTGGTTGTTTGTTGCCTTGTTGCAGTGATGCCGATGATCTAGAATACTTACTCGCTGACATTACTGCAGCCTAGGGCTACGTCTCGCCGACACCCTCGTTCTCCATTACAAGAGCCCGCGCCTGCTCTTCCTCTTCACTAGCTTTCAGGTCGTCCGTCTGCGGCGCCATCCATCCCGACGCGGCCTGCACGACAACCATGATGAGCACTACCGTCCCCGACGCCCGCCACACACCGCGTATGGCGCCCGCGTATCCCTCCAGCGCGACCTGCTTGTCATCGTCCGGTAGCTCCCCGTGGAAGACGAGGTCCGGCATGCCCAGTAGTCGCGAGATGAGCTCCTGGCGGGCCGGGCTGAGGCGCGCCGTGCCGTCGAGCGCAAGGTACCCACGCGTGAGGTCGGACCGCAGGAAGCGGGAGAAGAGGCCCCCGCCGATGGACGTGCCGAAGCTGCCGCCGAAGCCGCGGAACGTGCCGAGCAGGCTGCTGGTCACGTACTCGGTGTCCGGGTGGCTGAGGTGCAGCAGGTGCGCGAGCGTGTAGTTGAGCGCCGCGCCGGTAGCCACGCCGTTCACGAACACCACCGCGACGAGCACCGGCAGCGAGCCCCCCGGAGCGCCGATGATAGCTAGTACATGCATACTCGCCGCGAAGCACGCGAGCGTGACGACGCAGGGCAGCCAGAAGGAGCCCCCGCGGCGGACGTGCAGCGCGCCGACGAGCAGGCCGCCGAGCGAGAAGCCGAGGTTCGTGGGGACGAGGACGGCGGCGGCGGCGGCGGGGGAGGCGCCGCGGACGGCGAGCATGAAGACGGGGGCGTAGAAGAGGAGGGTCCAGCGGGCGGACATGAGGCCCAGCTGGGCGAGGCAGGACAGCAGGACGCCGCGGGAGGAGAGCACGGGGAGGGGGATGATGGGGTCGGCGGCGAGGAGGTACTCTGCTGCGAGGAAGGCGAGGAGGGCGAGGGGGGAGAGGAGCAGCGCGAGGGGGTGGATGGTGCTGGCGAGGCTGTAGAGGAAGAGGACGATGGTGAGGGTCTGAGGTGGGCTGTTAGATTCTGGTGATGGAGGAGGCGATGGGGAGATGGGGGACTCACGAGGAGGGTTGCACCGAGGTAGTCGATCTGGGAGAGCTTCTTCCACGTGGATGAGGAATCAGACTCGAAGCGTCCATGGGAGGTTAGTGTTGAGGGCGTGCTGAGATGGAGTCCTGTGCCGGCGGCGATGGCAAGGGGGGCTTGCATCCAGAATAGGGGGCGCTGGTCATCAGTCGTCAGCCAACACGATCTCAACTCTCAGCCCGCAAGAGAAGCAAGAACTCACCCATCCCACCACCGGCAACAACGCCCCATAAACCACCGCCCCAAACGCCACCCCCGTCGTAAAGCCCGCATTCACCAACCCGATGAACAAGCCCCTCGATTTCCTGCCCGTGAGCTCGAGCACAAAGATGACCGCCAGGGCGAGCACGCCGCCCGCACCCGCACCCGCGACGGCGCGGCCGGCGAGGAAGACGGGCAGCGCGCGGGCCTGCGAGGCGAGCAGGCTGCCGGCGGCGAAGAGCAGGGCGATCGGGGCGACGAGGGCGCGCGGGGAGAAGATGGCGGCGAGGCGGCCGAAGAGCGGTGCGGTGGCGGAGAGGGCGATGAGGTAGGTTGTTGTGAACCAGGGGGCGTGGGAGGGGGCGTGGAGGGCGTGGGAGATGGGGGATTGGATGATGGCGAGGCCGGACATGTTTGTTGCTGGGCGGGGCGTTAGCATGTGAGTTGTGTACATGGTGGTGGTGATGGATGGACGGAGGAGGAAAGGGGAGGGGGGATGGATGGTGCTCTTTGGCGTGGAGGATGGCAAACTCGCCTTGGAGGAAGATGAGCAGCCAGAGGCTGATGCCCACGGCGAGGCCTCTCCACGGGCCGACGGGGTGGTTTGGCGCATCGGGGTCGGAGTCGGAGTCGGAGTCGGACGGGGCTCCGGGGTAGGCTCCGGGACCGGTGGCCATCGGAGGGTCCGTATCGGGGCCGGAGAGGAGCGCCGTGTGCTCATCCGGCGGACGGTGGTCCCCCTCGGCTGCCTGTGGCGGGGGCATGCTGCGTTGCTGCTACTGCGATTGAGCTGCAGGTTATGAATGAAGCATCGTCGCGTGGACTCGATTGGCGTTACACCGCAGCGATGGTGGTTGGTTGATTGGTAATCTGATAAGCGGCCTGGGATGGATGGAGTATTATTTATTAGGAGCGAAGAGAAAACGTCGATTGCGAGACCGGTGAGACGCGGGGGCCGCCATGCCCGCTGTGGTAGGCGACTCGTCAGGACGGCCTGGGGATCGGCGGTGCATGGGAGGCAATTCCACACGCACGGGATGGTAACTGTCCAGAATCGTATCCTCTCTTCCAAGTAACGCTTCCAAATAAAAATTAAACCTAGCTGGACTACTGATATGAACCTGGCCCTTGACAGATGCCCAAGGACTCTCAACCATAGTGAAGAACTAAAAGAGTGACGTTGTGTACAACCTGCGCGTGATATTGCCTTTGTACGCCCTGAAGTATTCCACACCCTTAAGAAATAGCCCGGCCTAGCTTTAATGCCGCAAGCTCGACAACCGCTCTCGCCGTCGCAGACTTGCGGACTGGCTCAAGCATGACATAGTCATGGATCTGCCCTTCAGCTTTGAGAATGGCGACGTCCACGCCAGCCTTCTGAAGCCGTTGCCCGAATTCCTCCCCTTCAGCAATAAGCGGATCAACCCCAGAGACGAAAATGGTAGTTGGTGGAAACTTGGCAAGAACTTCGTCTGGCGTGTAAGCCAGGGGCGAAGTCAGGGCCTGGCGCCTGTCTTCCGGGTTGGGCAGGAAGGCATCAATCATCCAGTCCATTGTCTTTTCAGACAGGTACGGTCCGTCTTTGAACATCTTGTAAGTCGCCGACTTCGCATGCGTATCCGTAACCGGGTAGAAGAGCACCATGTGGCTGATTTTTGCTCCCAATTGTCGAGATTGGGCTAGCTGGGCGAGGGCGATAGCCATGTGTCCTAGGGGGCAGTGGTTAGTTGCATTGAAGCCGCGGCATGGGTAGTCAGGGACGTACCACCAACGCTGTCACCGGCAAGGGCAAGCCGATCGGCCATGAGGTTGTGTTTCCCGCCATTCTTGACGATGTACTCCAGAACGCCGTAAGACTCTTCAAACTGAACTGGATATTGCTTCTCCGGAGCAGGAGTGTAGTATGGAAACACAACGGCAGCCTTTGACAGTCGTGCCAGATCTTCCACCAAGGATTCGTGGGCATGGGGGCTAAACGCAGAGCCTTCGTTAGACTTGAACTTCTTATCTCGATGTCCACGTACCTTCCAAGAATCCATCCACCCCCGTGGGTGTAGAAAATTACAGGCACAGGGTGCCTCGCGTTTGAAGCGACCGGCCGGTAGATGTAAGTCTTGACGCTGCCTGCCTTGACCGGGATGTTTAATTCCTCCACCCTGATGTCCTTGGCTGGTTCATGCTTTTGGATGCTCTCGAGGACATCCCGGGCTTCCCGGGCGGGCTTCGTGTACAGGGGAGGGCCTTGAGATGCGGTATCCGCAAAGGCGCGGTTCACGGGATCGAGGTAGGCTGTCATGTTGAAAGGTTTGGTGGTTTGAGTTGGAGCGTTGAGAATGTCAGACTAGATGTACGGACGTAGTAGATGTGTTTGTAAGAAACAAGGAACACATGAGACGCAGGTATTAGTTAGAGGAGTAGGAGCGTTCTTAAATCACATTCCCCCGTTCTTTGGCGTTTTTGACGTAATGCACCGTTCAACGGCTGAATAGAGCTGAAAGAGCGTAGACAACGGATTGGAGCATGAAGGGGAGAATACACGTAGGTCTGAGGTAAGGGAGCATATTTAGGTTGCGACTACTGAATGATCCGACGCCATTTAACCGTCGCGGGAATTGCACCATTGTCGAGGTCCCATAGTGCGCTATGATTCGACCGGGCTGAGGAGAGCTTGATCCAACTACAGTTTCGTGTGTTCCGACGATTCCGTAACTTACCAACGACAGACGTAACCGCTTGGAGTAGATAAGTTAACCGGTTTTTAAAGGCGGGCGCCGAAGCACCTTGCTCAAGCTGGTTGATGCTAATGAAACAATTGAGGAAGAACTGTTGCAATGGTTTAGCACCCCACGGGCGTTTGCTTAAATAACGTTGATATTGAGATTAAGCAAGTGGCCAAGAGATTGAAATACTCTACAGCGTGCTGTAAACGATAATATTAAAGCAATAATAACGAGCCCAAACGGAATTCCATAGCATAAAAAAAAGTCTTCTACAAAGTACGAGTTCTGAAATCTTGCCACGTGTGCTTGGGGTAGGGAGCACGCTAAAAGCGAAGGGAGCCAGCTACATGAGAGGATTCGCACCAATTATTTGGTCGATGGTGAACCCCGATTCGGCCAATCCTGGCACGTCCCCTTAGGAACAGTCGTTCAATTGCACGCATCACCCATTCATTAGTTGACCCAATATGGCTCTACGTTTACGTGCAGCCACAGAGACTGATATGGACGCGATTGCTGCCATCTCCGCGACGGCTTTCCATCCAACAACGGACGCCATCGCCCGCAGACTGTTTCCACCGCACCTCCAACCACCAGACATGCAAGACGGCGACGCGGCGAGACCATGGAGACTGGCGCGGAAGACATCCCAGCTTCACGCTAAACGCACCGTTATGATGGTTGTCGTGGACGACGCTCTAGACGGGGCGATTGTGGGCTTCTCGGTTTGGGAGGCTCCAGTGCGAGGCGAGGAGGATGAGGAGGGAACGCATCCTCCCGAGCAACCCTGTGCGGCACTGGACCACGCGGCCTTGGCTGAAATGCGCAGCATTGTTGTCGGGGATGCGAAGAGGCGTTTCGGGGAGCGAGATACCAAGGATGTATGGCGTACGTTGTCCCCCCGGTGATGGTTCGCACGACTCACCGGACTGACTCGGGCAACATAGATCTGGACTACATCGGAGTTGATCCACAGCATCAACGCAGGGGAATCGGAAAGGTGCTTCTAGATTGGGGTCTGAAACAGGCGGTGAACGACGGGGTCGACTGCTATCTGGTTGCCACACCTGCTGGCCGTCCGTTCTATCAAGCAGCTGGATTCGTCGTTGTAGAGTCCTTTCCAATCTTCGGGGTGCCTCATTACTCGATGATGCTAAGAAACACCCCGAATTAGATGCACGTCGTATTATATGAGCAACGTTTACACGTGTTTGAGGTTGCAAGGGACTATGTTGTGCGCATCTGTCACGAACACAGGCCATCTGTGCTCCGAGCACCTCGTGAACTGTCGTGGCCATCTTCGTTCCTCAATGTTCTGTAGCGAACCGTGAATGGTCCGTGATCCCTCTGAACTCCATCGAGAACACCTGCCCTGTTCCCTCATGCTGCGCCACGTGATCTTGCCCATGTTTTATGTCGCTGCTGGGCCCAAGAGCGTCCTACGACTGATATACATTCGTGATACGAGATGAAAGGAGAGACCCATGCCCACCAGGGGCTAACAACTAAGAAGTAGCCGAAGAGGTAACGGCCTTGTACTAGTGTATACGAACGCTCTCTTCTTGCCACGTTTACTGGCTCCAAGTCCGTCGTGGGCTCCTGGAAGGTCGTGATACCAACCTCAGCCCATTCCCTCGCACAGGATAGCCAGGAATAGCAAGTACCAAGCACAGTTGTCTTTCATCAGTCACACAGATAGTCACCGACGTGGATAGTTGGCAGGTATCTCACCCGCCATGTCGAATAATCACCAGACGAGTCTTGGCCCGCCCACAGTGAAACTGGTCCATTCGAAATGCAGAATATTGAATGTGTGACAAGTACTGACCGAGCGGGGGGAAACCTTGGTGTAACACGGCGGGCGGCAGATTTGCGAAACGCACGCCTCGCCGCCTCCTCACAGCGCTCGAGATCCGAATTCTACCTTGAGACGAGCTTCCCATAATTATAAATTCGTTGTATAATGCCCCACGTATTAGAGACTCATCTTTATTGATGTCTTTTCCAGCCATGAAAAGTACATTGTAGCGAAGCCTCAGCTCTTGTTTTACGCTCCCTCACAGCCTGTCATCTTGCCCCGTGCTCTTGCTGCTCTACCAAAAACGCGTCATTTTTAACAGCTCTCTCGTACCGACAGGATGAGATTAAATACAGCCAACGAAAGGTTTACATACTTCCGAACCCGCGACGACAGTACGCGCCCGCCCCCTGATGGCCCGGTGGAGCTGGGATCACTCATCGGCAGCTTGAACGAGCTCAGACCACTGGATCAGGACAACCATGAAGTCGTTCCTCCTGAGTGGATGAATGCACCACACCGAAAGACGGGCGTCACTGAAAGTGTTAGCAAGGGTCGTAGCTGCACAGTCGGCTTCTTTGCCAGGCTGTTTGGCCTGCCCATGACTGACACGTCAAACGGCTTGAGCTACTCTTCAGCCAACAGCGACAAGACCTCTTTTGAAGCAATCGAAACAATCACCTTCGAACCAACGGAGCGGTATATCCGAAACGCCGCGACACGAGAGCATATTGATGGCTACATGAAGGAGCTAAACTATAACAAGCCGATTTATATGATCACTGGCCTCAAGATAGCCCACGGCGCTTCGTCAAGCAAGGTCAAGACAAGCGTAAATCGCTATGGCGTTGGAGGGACATTGGCCGCCGCCGCCGTCGAAGTCAGCCCGGGCCTCGGCATGGAAAGCAACAGCTCCGAGACTTACTCAAACGAGGGTTCAGATTCTTACATCAAGGGCTTTCGTGTAAGGCGAATCTTTTACCAAAAGGGACATGAAGTGGCCAAGCATGAACTATGGGACAAAGGAGCAACAATGCTTGATGGAACTCGGTACCGGGTGCACATGGAGCTGTGTCATACAGAGGCGATGAGTGTTGATTTCGAGAAATATAGCCCTTTGGGCTATATTGAGGTAGAAGATCCCGAGAACGAGCGAACCCGCTGGATCTTGCCGACGCCTCAGGGGGCCAGCTCACTGAGAGTCTAACTGAGCCGTTAGGAACTGGATCAATGGTGGTGTCACTACTCTTCGGATTCATGAGAAAGGGCAGGTATGCAGAAGATACAATCTTTCTCAATTGGTCAGGAAAACAAAATGAAATTAAATGCAAGACTGAACCCCGTGGCTATGTCGTGCGAATCAACGCAGCCTTGAGGATAGAGCAGACATCGAAATGCGTGAGCTCAGCTAGCCACAAATTCCAGGGGGCAATGTAGTAGAACCCATCCCTTTCGTTGCCAGACATCCCCCTGAAGATCCGTTTCATGCCCTGGTTTGACATGGCGAAACTCCTCTGGCTGTCTGTCAACTGATTGTCGAAGTCTGGGCTGTACAGGAATGCCAGGGTTGTCGCTGCAATGCCGGCCGCCACTGCGGTTGCGTATGACGTTCCGGACCTGCGGTTGTCCTGCTTCACCTCATCCCCCCCCCTCTTGAAAGGGAACTCAATGTTTAGGCCCAGAGTTCCGAAATTGTTGTCATTCGGGAGGGGCGTAGGGTTGAGGCTCATCAATTTGTTCCCCAAGCCGTCCAGAGCGTGCATGCAGATTACTTTCTCGTCACTGGCAGGGTACCCTCTGCCAGAATTCCCCCCGTCGTTGGATGCCGAAGCAATGAGGATCTTGTGCACTGAGTAGGCCCTCTCTATTGCCGACCTGATCTCGGGGGAGTCGCTTACTTTGAGTGGCAAGGCAATGATGTCTACCTTCCACGCGGTAATTGCATGTTCGATGGCCCATACATCTCTCAGTTCCCAGTGCATCATTGCTAGGCGGTAATTTACGTACCTTCGTAATAGCTCTGGTAGAGACGCAATCTTTGCTTTTCGCGACCTTCGCGAGGTACAAATCTGCCTCGGGCGCAGTTCGTAACAGCAACAGCGTGTTTAGGGTTCCGTGACCTCCCCCGTCCGTGTCGTTCATGTTGTTTTCGCCCGAAAAGTCAACTTCGCCTTTGATGATAGGGTCGGACCTTTCTTTCTCTTTCATGCCTTGCTCCCCGGCGATAATCATTCCATGACCTTTGAGTAGTCCGGTATCCAGGAGTGCGATTCTGACGCGCCTCTGCCTTGCACCCTGCTCACCCTTCTTGAGGATCATACCAAAGGTCTTGAGCTCAGTCCTGCAACGGTGTATCCAGCCTTCAGTCTTCAATTTGAAGATTTCATCGGGGTATACAATAGAACTTCAAGATGTCATTCAAGTGTCTTTCCGTTTGCTCAAGAAGCCGTACCTGGGGTTCGTGGCAATGACACCTTTCTTCGGCTGTTCTGCCATGTCTGAAGTTGCTGATCTCTAGAGATGTCCGGATGGTCAGTTGCTCCGGTGAGGCTCCAAGTGTTGAAGATTCAGATGTCTCTCTCGGCGCGATGTAGCAATATATAGACCTCCGATCTTGCAAACGAGGGCGCAACGGGGAAGCTAGACAAACAGACGCCAACATTCAATGTTATCCATGCGCATTCAACGGCTTAGCCAGTTTGTTCACCGGCTCCTGATGGCATTTCACTTCGACTTTCATCCTTCTTGTGGAAGTCACTCGACGCCTTGACATAGTCCATGTGGTGCGTGTCTGGCGAGCTGTCTATTCACTCCCGGCTGGTACAGTTAGTGAATACGCACAAAATCCACCTTCACGTGTATCTTTCATTCATACTCTTGTCTGCAAGTAACTTCTCAGCCAGCAAACGGTTTGGTAAATTCTCTCCGTTGGGTGCATCCAAGAGAGCGCGTTTCGTCAACTTGTTTATTCGCCTACGTCTGATCTTGACACTGGGAGGCCAAATTCGACCCATCAAAGGCCGCAGATACAGCAATTTTAAGTGAAACCACGCGTTTTACATGCAAATATACATCACAATGGAAAGCGAGTTGCACAGTACACATGCAGGCGCGGCACTGACGGTGGTGCCGGGTAGCTCCCCGCTCCGTGCCCATCTTGGCAGCGAGGGACTAGGGACCAGGTCTCGATCTCATCGAACCATGCCCGGATGCCATGGCCAGAACGACCAAGAAAATAAATCGGATTCTAGTCGCTGCATTGGCTTCTCCAAAGCCATTCTTTTATGTCATGTTTACATGACAGAGTGGCAATGAGGCGGTTTCCCCGTCATAGTTTATCGGAGCGGCCGAAGTCGGGGGAGAGTTGGGGAACAAGCTACTACAAGAGGGCGCGGATGGAGCAGGATCTCCAAATGCGGAGGCAGGACAGATCCACTGATATGGGGATCGTGATGCGTGGCGTGGTCTGTCCATTGCAGGGAATGAATCTGCAAACGACATCAAACAACAAGTGAATTGAACCAACGGAAATGGAGCAGAATAACGACAAACACTCAATCCAGCAAGTTGACCAACGTTCAGCTTCGAATCATTGAAGTGTCACGTTCGGAATCCGGCCGGAACAGTCATGCCACCTTGTCTTATGCCCATGCAGGCTTACCCTCTCCGCGTGCCGTCATGCAAACTAAGTGCCGTCTTTGCCGCCCCATATCGCCCCGGCTGTGGGGGTGGAACTAGGCACCGAATACTGGCATCAAACGTGGATCTGCAGCATTGCCGCTTCCGCGACATGAGCTTATCAGACTCCTTTTCTGGGGTAAGGTGAGCGGCCCCGGCCCAGACCGGCGCGTAATCATGTGGCTCGCCGTTAACGGGGTGAGATTTGCTAGTAACTACTCTGTTCCTCGTGTTGACTTCCTTCCCGTGCTTCCTTTGCTCTTATATACCCGTGTGTGTGTCCGTGGCTTACACGCGCGTTTGCCCTCACACAACGTCATACCAGGGCTCCAACCGCCCTGGCCTCCTCAATCTCTTCTAGACCCTGAGGGAGCAGTCTCCAGAGCCACAATCGCGACAATGGACGAGGAACAGCCTCGCCGGCGCAGCGCCGGCAGTACCGGCAGCAAACACCACGGCCTCGACGACCGCCGGACCAGCATCGCCGACGACTCGGCCGCGCTGGAGCGCCTGGGCCACAAGCAGGAGCTCAAGCGCAACTTCAGCATGGTCTCGATGCTCGGGCTCGCCTTCGCCATCCTCAACACCTGGACCGCCCTCGCCGCCTCCATCACCCTCGCCCTGCCCTCCGGCGGCACCAGCTCCGTCATCTGGGGCCTCATGGTCGCGGGCGTCTGCAACCTGGCCCTCGCCGCCTCGCTCGCCGAGTTCCTCTCCGCGTATCCCACCGCCGGCGGGCAGTACCACTGGGCTGCCATTATCTCGTGGAAGGGTTCGAGCCGTGCCATCAGCTACACCACGGGGTGGATCAACGTGTCCGGGTGGGTTGCCCTGAGCGCGACTGGCGGGCTGCTGGGGAGCACGTTCATCGTCAACATCATCTCGCTGCTGCACGCCGACTACGACCCCCAGCCGTGGCACCAGTTCCTCATCTACATTGGCTTCACCGTCATTGCGCTCTTCATCAATGCGTTCCTCACGCGCCTGCTGCCGTTCTTCACCAAGGCGGCCTTCTTCTGGTCCATTGCGGGCTTCGTCGTCATTAGCATCACGGTTTTGGCGTGCGCGTCGCCCAACTACCAGAGCGGCGAGTTTGTCTACGGCCACTTCATCAACGAAGTCGGATGGCCAGATGGGATGGCATGGATGCTGGGATTGCTTCAGGGAGCGTTTGCACTGACTGGCAAGTACACTCGCTCAACCCAGACGGTCGGTAGCCACGGAATCACCCACTTACACCCGATCTTGTAGGTTTCGACGCGACGGCGCACATGATTGAAGAGATCCCCGAGCCGCAGCGCCAGGGCCCGCGCATCATGCTCTACTGTATCGGCATCGGCATGTTCACGGGCTTCATCTTCCTCAGCTGCCTGCTCTTCTGCGTCAACAACATCGACGCGGTCATCAGTGCGCCCTATGGCCCGCTGCTGCAGATCTTCATGGACGCGACCAAGAGCCCGGCCGGCAGCACATGCCTGCTCATGTTCCCCCTCGTCTGCATGGTTTTTACGACGACGACGCTCATGGCCACGAGCACCCGTATGAGCTATGCGTTTGCGCGCGACCGCGGCATGCCCTTCAGCCACGTCTTTGCGCGGGTGCACCCGGGGCTTGACGTGCCGCTGAACGCGCTGCTGTGGACGACGGCGTGGGTGATTGTGTTTGGCTGCATCTTCCTGGGCTCGAGCAGCACGTTTAATGCCATTACGTCGGCGTCGGTGGTGGCGCTGGGGGTGACATATGCGATTCCGCCGGCCATCAACGTCCTCCGGGGCCGCAAGATGCTGCCCGAGAACCGGTCTTTCAAGCTGCCCGAACCATTTGGCTGGATCTTGAACCTGGTAAGCCGAAAATCCTCACCGTTTCAAGGCGTCCTTGTCGTGCTGGTATTGTGCTGACAAGGTTACTCAGGTGGGCATCGCTTGGTCCATCGTGACGACGGTGCTCTTCGTGTTCCCTCCCGAACTCCCCGTGACGCCGAACAACATGAACTACTGCATCGTCGCGTTTGGCGTGATCCTCCTGATTGCGGGCCTGACGTGGATCTTTGACGGACGCAAACACTACGAGGGGCCGAAGATGGATATCCAGGGGTTGATTGAGGGCAGGGTCGAGGGCATGGAGCCCGTGCAGCCGATGGAATCGCCGACGAAGCCGGAGGAGCAGATGATTGAGAAGAAGAAAACGCAAACGGTGCACGGCTGATTCTGGAGGGACAATGAGGTGTACGTTGGATGTCAGGAATAGAACCGTTTACTTGTAGACTTGGCGTACCATCTGCCACTGCATCCGCTAAGTTATTGCGAGCCGAGTCCTGGGGATGCCAAGCATTGCTGGTATGTGCGACCCAATCTGTTAGCCGCCCGTCTCCATTGGATATCTCGATCGTTTCAGGTACGGAGGAGCCAGGGCGGGAGTCTGGACCCGACCCCAGGAAGCACAGACGATAGGCTTGGTGTTGTTATGTACAACTTCATGCTGTGGTCGCGCACCAGTTAATAAGCTGGAGCGAGGCGTCTGGGGTGCGCCACCCGCAGCCAACGTTGCATCATGCAGGGCACGAGTCTCTGGACTCGTCAGGAGGCTTCGGGTCAGCATGGTCCGTAGGCAAAAGAGCATGTTGTGTTACCACATGGCGAAACATGTCCATCCAAAGTCAAATCGCTGCAATATTGGCCAACTTCCGCAGCGCATTTTGCCGTGGTGGTGTCATGGGGCATCGGACCACGCCGTGGATGTCGGTTTCGCCTCCGGCTCCGTTCGATCCGACGGCATGTGGAATCGGAGGTATTTCGCACGACGAACGTGTGGAGGGCCATCGGCGAATCCCACCAGTTTCACTCCTGGACAACATGCCAGCAACCTCCTGTATTTCGTGCTTTCAAAACGGCGTCTGCACGGGACGTGGCAAGGCAGCTGATGCATGCGGTGGGTGCTGTCAGTGTTAATACAGGCCAAGGCATGAAGCTCTTTGTCTCGTGGGCGGTCCTTTGCGCTCGCCTTGCCAGCCAGCCGCGAATCCAATTCCCCGACTCACTGGCGCGCCAAACGCTGATAGGTCCCCCACGGATTGGCAGCCACACTGTCATCACCAACGTCATCCCTGGAGAGCCGACTAACCGACGGGGCTTGCCTTTGGGGACGTTTTTCACTCATGGCTGTCGCCTCGGGCATCGTACGAGGGTGGGAGGCTTGTTGCGTGTCTGTCGCCGCCTCGTCGCTTCCGTGACCGAACCAAGAGGCGTCTGTGCCGTAGATGCTCGTTCGCAGAGCGGCAAAGCTGGAGCCGACCAGCAGCAGGTCAGCTATATTTGCCTCGCAGGCTCGGCGCTGCGCTCGGCGGCTTTCTCTGGGCGCAAACTTGCCAAACCAACCAGACGAAGATGCTGCGTGTATCATCGTGGACCAACGGCTTCACTCATAATTTCGCATCAATGCTCTGCTCTCCACTGCGCGCTTTGTCGGCATCTGCCGTCGTCGTCACTGGCAAATACCCTGTCCTATGGTGCGATATTAAGGACATCCCACCAGGTGGAGCTGTCTTCGCGCTCGGTTTGCAGAGCCGGCTTGCCGTGACGGACGAGAATAGCCGCGACGGTCGCTGCAATGGCATGCTGCACGGCTCACGGGCAGTTCAGTGCGTGCTCTGTTGCCCATGCGAGGGCGGGAGTGACGGGAGCAGTTCTGGCATCGCTGACTGCATCTCCCCTGTGCTCGAGCAGCGGTGATGGTTGGACGGTTGGATGGTCGACGATGCTGTGCATGCAAATTGTTCTGGCGGTCAAGCGAAAGTCGTGCGTAGACGCTCTTTCCTGTCCGCCTTTTGGTCACGTTTTTGCAGGCTTCCCCCACTCGACCGAGGGACTGCATGCCTCTCCTCCAACAAGTCTTTGTGCTCTCTGCTGTCTTTGTGCTCTCTGCTGTCTTTGTGCTCTCTGCTGGCAAAACTGGTTCCTCACGACTTGCTCTGTCTCGGCTGCCCGCTGTTGTGCCATCACCGACTAACTCCTGTCCTCCTCCTAGCGTGCCCACGTCCCTCCGAGCCCGGCAACACCACGCTTCACGACGATGGCTCGAAGCGTCCAAGGCAGTCAGCCACAGTATATGGACTGCCAACCACATGGGACCACGCGAGAGCCCGGTAATCCTGGGGCCTGGACACGGATGCTGGCGCGCCGCCGCCGTCGGTGTCGGTGTCGCACGGCACCAACCACCGATGGGAGCGCCTTTCATCATCCGTCATATTCTTAGACCGACGGCTCCACCATCGCCCACCACCAACATTTCGCCGCTCGCTCGGGTCCGTCCCATCCAACGCCCTCTGGTGGAGCCGCTCCTCTATCCTGGGTTCTGGGACGCCTGGCCCCTGCAGCAAATCACCAATCCCTCCGTCCATCGTTGAAAGCTTCTCGTTCCGTCCTCCTCCAACCCCTCAGTCTCTCTCACGCACCTGGAAAGGACTACTTCTGGCCCTGGCATTGTCTCATCTTCTCTGGCCTCAGACTCTGCCGCCTGCACATGGCCTTCTCGTGATCCGAGCCGTCGGTACCTTTGCTCTTGCGCCCGGTGCGGCCCCCGCCGGGTCTAAGTACTGGCACCTGGACCACGCGAACCAGAATCTGCCTCGTCGCGATCCCTCCCCGAAGCGTAAACTCGCCACCGAACTCAAGTGACACCTCCCGCCTGCTTCGGCCCTCGACTCGACATACAAGAAACCGCGACGTCGATTCGAACATCGTCTTGTTCTTGCGCATATCCCGCTCCCGATCCAACCACCTCCGGCGATGGCTTCCGTAGTGGCCCGCAAACGCTATTAGCCGCCGTTCTGTCTCTGACAACCCGCCGTTCGACGTCGCAATCCCCGAGCCACCCTGGTCCGCCTCACTGCCCCATGTCGTCGACCTCGAAATCGCCATGGACGTCCCAAATCGCGGGCCAGCTGTCTTTGCCGTCACCACCGCGACGCTCGTCCTTGCCTCCGTCTTCGTCGCCGCCCGCATCGTCTGTCGGTACTTTATAGTGCGCAATGTCACCTGGGACGACAAGATTATAGTACTGGCCTGGATCATCGCCTTCTTCCTCTCATTCACAATCGACTTTGGCGTCGTCAACGGCCTCGGGAAATACGATGCGGACATTTCGGACGACGATTGGGAGACCTTGCGCCGTTGCGAATATGTCTTCTCCATCTTATACGTAAGCGACATTGCTTCCCATGCTCATCAACGTAACGGGTGCAGACAAGTGCGGCACGTACTGACAATTCTTCCATAGAACCCCGCCCTCATGGCCACCAAGACCAGCATCTTGGTCTTCTATCTGCGTCTCGCGAAAAACACCCAGGTAGTCCTGCGGTATGCCTCGTGGGCTACCCTGGTGGTTGTCAACGTTGCCGGCCTCGTCTTGACCTTTATGAACATCTTCCAGTGCAGCCCAGTCAGAGCCGCCTGGATGTCAAGCTTCATCCCGAATACGACGTGCATCCCGCTTCTCACCGAGTTCATCTGCGCCGCGCCAGTCAACATCGTCACCGACCTGGCCATCCTCGCCCTGCCCATTCCTGTTCTCACCGGCATGCGCCTGCCCTCACGGCAAAAGACCATTCTTGTCCTCACCTTCACCCTCGGTATCTTTGTCACAATCGTCGACGTCGTCCGCATCTACTACCTCCAGCGCGCCATTACCGAAGTGCCCACTGGCAAATCGACGGATCCCGAGTCGAGGTTCGGTGGCCAGGCCAATTTCGCGTGGAACGCCTCCCTGTCCCTCATGTGGAGCGCAGTCGAGGTGAACGTCGGCATGGCTTGTGCTTGCGTTCCTACCCTGAAGCCGCTCATCCTGAAGCTTCTCCCCGCCATGCTGTACGATCCAGACGGCACCCGAACCTCCAACGGGTCAAAGGGCCCGAGCGACTCCGAAATACCGCAATCCCGCGACCCCTCCAGTGCAGCGGACGCGGCCCCGGCGGTCACGGAGCCCCCGGCAACTCACCGGCCCAGCCAGAACAATGAGGCACCTCTGAGCGCCATGGAGTTTCTGACAACCCCAGACATGACCTCTGTTGGCGAGGGCTCACAAGTGCCCGACTCCGACCTTGCCACTCGCGCGCGGACAGCCTCTACGTCAGCCACTATCGAAAATGGCATCTACTTTGGTTTCGTCAACATGTCCAAGCCCAAGAGCATGCTCAGAGCCAATGGGGCAGAATCGTTCAAGTACTGCACCATCGTCTCGATCCTCTTCTTCCTCTGGGGTCTGTCGTATGGGCTGCTCAACACCCTCAACAATGCAGTCGGTTCCGTGAATCAGATGACAACCGCCCAGACTCTCGGCCTGACGAGCGCTTACTTTGGAGGTGGCTACTTCTTCGGACCCCTGCTTGTGGGAGAGTGGCTCCTGCGGCGGGATGAGCACAACCGCTCCAAGCGCCATGAGAAGAACGACGCTGAGAATGTGGGCGGTTTCAAGGTGACGTTCATCGTCGGGCTTTGCATATACGGCATAGGTACCATCATCTTCTGGCCCTCGGCCGTGACGAATTCATACGGCGGGTTCATGCTCAGCAACTTTGTCGTCGGGTTCGGACTGTCGGTGCTCGAAGTTGGCGCCAATGCATTCATGGTCCTCTGCGGCCCCCCCGAATACGGCGAGACTCGGCTTCTGCTGGCCCAGGGTGTCCAGGGCGTGGGTAGCGTCCTCAGCGGCGTGCTGGCGCAAAAGGTCTTCTTCAAGGGAATTGCCCAGGGTAACACGTCGTCGTCGAACAGCATGACCCTCATCAATGTCCAGTGGACCTATCTCGGCATCACCCTCCTGTGCGTCATCCTTGGGCTTTTCTTCTTCTACATGCCCCTGCCAGAAGTTAGCGACAGCGAGCTTGAACAGGCGGCGAACCGGCTTCCCCTCGATACGAAGAAGAAGAGCATCGCCGGCCTCCAGCTGCGTACTGTGAGCCTGATCCTGGCCGTATTTTCGCAGTACATGTACGTCGCCGCTCAAGAGAGCAACAGCACCTTCTTCCGCAGCCTCCTCGTCTCTATAATTCCCGACCACGACGACACGAGCCAGGACCCAGACAAGCCCCCGGGATTCGCAATCTCAATTTCGGATTACCTGCTCGTGGGGCACACGGCGTTTGCCATATCTCGCTTCCTGGTGGGCTATCTCACCTACCTCTCCGTCTCCCATGCTCGACTCCCACAGCCACGCACCTACCTCACCATCAGTGTCGCCCTGTGCTTCCTCTTCGCTCTCCTCCCCGTGGTGCTTCATCCGCCCAATCCCGACTTACTGGTCATCCCCGTCGTACTCTTCTTCTTCGCTGAGGGCCCCATCTGGCCGCTACTGTTTGCGATTGGCTTGCGAGGTCAAGGATTGAGGACGAAGCGTGCTGCCGCCTTCATCACAATGGGAGGTTCCGGTCCTGCCTTCTTCCCGTTTGTCATGTACGGCATCATCAACCAAGGTGGCAGCGTGCAGACGGCCTTTATCGTCATCATTGCACTGCAGGTCGCGCTGATGATATACCCGGCGTTCCTGGAGCTGTCTGGGGATGCAAAGCGACTAGTCGACCCGTGCCCTGATGTGCGCCAATCATTCGAAGACGAAGAAACGACGGTCGACGATGATACCGCAAACAGGCATCGACACAGCGGGGCCAAGGAGAAGCCGGGCGGATTCCTCCACAGGGTTTCCAAAGGCTTCGGGGCGAAACTGAGCGGCTCGCGGAAATCGTCACAGCAGGCCGATGCGGAGCACAGCGAAGGCAGCGCAGGGGCCTCGCCACGGCCTCCGTGACACGGCATTCTATGCTCCCCATTTAGTATGGGTTTTCAGTCATTGTACATAATATCAAAATAGCCAGGGTCAAATGGCTGGCGAATGGTTTGGATATATGGGTAGTAGCCGGCGTGCTCTTTCGATACGATATACCCAATGATTCCCACGTTGGAGGAGCGTGGGCATCTGCATATTTACGTAGCTGTATATAATGATGGATTAATGGACACGTGTGGCATGGCTGAGATGGACATGCCACTGCAGGACAACCTACAAAAGTCCTGGCTGTGTGACGACATGATGTTGTGATATTCTACCAAGATGACCCGATATCCCTCTCGATATCCTCAAAAACTCGTGTACCCTTGCTCCCCAAGCCCGTGGCCAGTCCCACTGCCGTAGCTCCCGCCCTCCTCATCCTCCTATACCCACCCCCATCGCTCACGCCTCCCACTCCAATAATGGCCACATGCCGCAATTCGTCCGTCTCATCTAGCAGTCGTCGGAGGGTAGCCACGTTCCCCAGCGCAAGCGGATGCAGCGGCGCACCAGCCATGCCCCCCTGCAGCATTTCCTCTCCCGTCCCGTCTCCCACGTCGCCGTCGAACACCAGACACGAGCCGAGCGTATTCGTCGCGGTAATGAAGCTCAGCCTCGACTCATACGGCCGCAGCTGCAGAGTCTGCACCAAGGAGGTAAACTGTCTCGCGTACGTAAACGGAGGGAGTTTGATGCCCACGGGCAGCACAGGATCAGACGGCAGGGCGGCGAGGTACGTGGCCAGAGAGGGCCAATCGTACGCGGGGGGCGGCGAGCCGGGGATGTTGGGGCACGAGAGGTTAATTTCTACGGCGAGCGGGAAGGGGATTGACGGCGCGGCGTGGGAGATTTGCTTGTAGCACTTTGTTATGGCCCAGGGTTCGCCGGTGACGCTTATGATGATGGTTTTGCGGGACATGGTGGCGGAGACAGAGGCTGATAGGCGGCGGAGGATGGCGATGTAGCCGTCTAGGGCGATGGGGCTGTAGCCCAGCGAGTTTACGCTGCCGACTGCCCTGCTCTTCGCAGCATCGTCGTCATTACTGACAGGAGTGCCGCCCGCGGGATCGAAGAACGTGTACCGGTGCACCGCGTCGTCGTGCGCGAAGCCATCTAACAGACTCGTGCGCGTAGTCACCGCGCCGGTGGAGGGGCAGCAGAAGAGGGTGCGAATGTCATCTTCCGTGGTGGCCCATGGGCAGGCGGAGTTGAGGAGGGGAGGGTGGAAGACTAGTTGCGGGGGCGCCATGGGGTTCTCTCCCCTGAGATCTCTTCCTGCGCTGTCCGTGCTTTATGTCTGTGATTCGGGTGGTGCGACGCGTGAATGATGGATGAAGGAGAAAGATAGGAGAGAGGAGCTTGATGAGGGTGAGTGAAGGCGGGTGAGGTGTCGTTGGGACAAGGTTATCGGCACGGGATGGGAGGGGAGATAAGCTGCACAGTGCGGTACCCCACATTCGACAACGTGCGTGGTCAACTATTACTCGTCCTCAGACTGCCTGTTGCTGTAGCCGCTGCTCCATGCTCCAAGGCACTGGCGGAGATTTATTTTTAATTCTGCCTTTAACCCCCCGTTGTGAACTGCGCTTGAAGCTCGGGGGCTACGCATTGGTAAATGGCGCCTTGGCAGGTTAGTTTGACTCCAAGCATCCCTCCACACGTTAGAGAACAGCAGCAGCACGTAAATCTAAACAGCCGATTTTGGACATCATTTGGACAGCGGCGTCATGGTGCATGGCCCAAATTCTGAATTGTTCGTGGCCTCACATTGATTCGGTAGCTTCCGAGGCTCGCTGTAGGCCCCTACCACGTCAAACTGGTGAGCTACTAGTCCGTACGGACTGCTGCGACCTACGATCGGGTGTTGGTCCTATTGTGCGATGGGTTAGAGGCTCTTTTATCGTGAATACCTCAGGGCGATGTCCTCAGTCTGATCAGGCCAGGTGAGGGCATGGCTTGGACCCGTCAACGCCGCCGGAGATGCGGCAGAGATAAGACGGCGGGAGCCGAATTGAGTGGGACCGTTCCGCTCCGTCCGAGCTCCACCCGGCCCCGGTCCGCCCCGCACCAGGACCAGCCAGCCACATGTCTCAGACCAGGCAGCCTCCAGAAACGATCATGCCACCAACAAAAAGCAAGCAAAATTCTCGAATAGGAAACAGCGACATAATGGCAAATGGCCTTGAAGTTTGAACGAGATCATCTCTAAATAGGAAAATATGCGTCCAGACGTATCCTCAACCCATGTCTCGTCTAAGCCCGAGCACCCACACCCCGGCCCATGCAATGTCCCTCGTCCCATCATCCATGACCTTGCCCCCCTCCGCCAAAATTTCTATATATAAAAAAAACTATATCCAAGAAATCTGCGCAACTATTTAGACGAACCCCCCTCCGCCACACCGACCATTTACATGTACGATCACCACCCAAAGTGCTCAAAGTGAAGTTCCACGCTCGGCCCCTCCGCCCGGATGCAAGCAGCCGCCGTGTTCCGCGCCTCCGTCATCAGTCCACCTGGGCCACACCCCAGCACCAGAACTCGTTTGTTTGCTGGCGTCTCACTAACGGCAATGCAGATCAGTGCCGTGACATCCGGTCGCGCGTACGTGATGGGAATGCCGTTGTAGCTGCTTGGCCGGTCAGCCTCGATTTGTTCCGTCGAGGTTTCCATGTCGGATGGCAGCGATTTCTCCGAGTCGATGGACATGCTCGAGCTTTGTGACTCGGAGCTAGAGACTACAGCCTTTTCCGGATCCATTTCGTTTGCCCTGATGGTGGCGCACTGCTTGAGACTGGACTCGGACATGGGGCTGATCAACTGTGGCAGCGCCTGCCTTGTGACAAAGAGCTTGCTTGACACACGATCGTCGTTTCTCAGCGTGTCGAGATGGCTGGAAAACCAGTCCAGGTAAGCTGTATTTCGTCAGTCCCGCGACTCCACGGTCAACCAGCGTTACTAACTGTTGTGCTGGACCGCCCATATGAACACGATTTGTTTGCTTTCGTCGGCCCGCAGCTTTCGGAGCATGTTGAGAGCCATCCCAAACGTAAAGCTGGCACCACTCCCACCGGCGACCAGGACCACAGTGTCATACTCCGCGGGATCAGGAATCGTGCCGTAGGCCCCCTCCACCGACGCCCTCAGGGATACACCCGGATTTGACACGGCGTACTTGTGCAAGTCTTGCGTGAGTCCGTCCCACGACTGGACAATGAACTCGAGTGGGTCGACGGCGGCAATCGTAAACGGATGCGTCTCGAAAGACCGGATCTTGGGGATCCACAGGAAGCAGTGCTTCCCGGACACCGCACCGACGGGAGGCTTGGTCAACGTCACGCGTGTGGCGCCGTTTGAAAGTGGCGTGAGCGTGACGGAATTGTTTGTGCTGTATAGCACCAGGCGTGCCAGGCGAATGAGGCGGTCGAGTAACCAGAGGCCGCCTGCGAGGAACGTAGCGATGATGACCTTGCCGCCGAGTTCCGGCTGGTGAAGTCCCACTGAGACAATTGCGAGAACCCAGAACGTGATGTGCATGTAGTAGAAGAGCTCATACCACTTACGTCGAATGAAGGCACCCCCTATTCCGAGGATCAAGAACGATAGCCCAGCCACCATGCCAAAAATTTCTTCAGTTGTCAGGAGAATCTCTGTGTGCCCGGACCGTACAAGGTAGACACAGTAGCAGGTGGCGTGGATGATGACGTGGACAACCGTGGCATATCCAGCGACTCGATGAAGGATGTTGATTCGCTCGTAGGAATAAGGAGTCAAGAATGAGAGCGGAGTATTCTTGAGTGCCAAAATGACTACAACAACCATGTTCGCCATGGCAAGCCTGCATCTACTCAGCCTTCGGTGTACCACTGATACATAGAAATAGATCACTTACCATCCTGTCCTCGACGCCACGTTGACGATCATGGACATATTATTGTTGTCCAGGTTTGTAAATGTGATGATGATGTTAGTGGCCAAATACAGGCCGATGAGACCTGCATGGCCAACCGAAGGCAGCCCTGGTCCTCTGCGGAGTGACACGCTCCTGACTTTTCTACATCACCGCATCAGCATCTTCAATAGCTGAGGAAGAGTAACGCATTGCCTTCTTACCGAGACATGGACGCCAGGGCTGATGGCTTCTTGGCCTCGCCCTGGGCGGCCTGCAGTCGCTCTCCGTACAGTCGCACCAAGTGCAACAGGGTGAACACTGAAGCAATTGCCATGAGCGAAGCGATGTAGGCCAGGGTGGACTGCTCGTTCAGCTTAGTCCGCCTCGCAAGCTTCCTCAGAAAATCGGCATAGGTCGGTTGTGGTTGTCCTGCCATGATGACGGTGATCGTAGACGTCTGCTCGGTTAAAGAGTTTAGTCGAGATCGGTTGACAATCTGAGGGCGAATAGCAGACTGTGGCGGAAGGCGAGGTATCAGAAGAGAGTAGCAAACAACCAGATGGAGTGCCTCGGAGCTCAGGAACTCTGTTACACGGGGCCGTGGCAATGTTGCTCCGTGCAAACTTCAATCTGCAAGGTTGGTCGAGCCCGCTGGAGGAGCCAGTATGCGCGACTTGTCTGATGCGGGAATGGGACACTGTGGACGATCTCATTCGCAATTTCTCGATTCTGAAAACTCTCGCCAAGCTGAGCAAGTTGTGGCGGCGCCAGTCAAGGTGCTACGTGAGACGCGAGACGAGTAAGTGTGGCGTCTAAAGATGTCAGCATGTCTGTGAACAACGCCGAAGTTCGCGTCCCTTGCCCTCGGAGCTGAAGCACCTACTATCATGTAGCTATGGCCTTGGTTTGAAGTCAAAAATAGCGTCTTGTCAAAAGCCAGTGGTTGCACGCATTCGAGGAAAAGTCCAAGCGGGCATTTATTGCTTTAGACAGCATGACACTCCGCATACACCACAGAGCCTCCGGACCACAATCCTGAACCACTTGCAACGTAATGCGCATTATTAGCATGTGCAGAGGGCCGCTGCTACAGAATCGATAGCACAATAACACTACGATCTCGACGGCGGCGATACGGTACTGCAACTCCCCCACCGGTGCGACGATAGCATCATGGCTCGGGAGACCGGCAACCCCCCACCATTGCTTGCGGGCTATGGCCTCACATCTTGATCTTGTGACCAGTCGCGCTTCTGCAGCTATTGTTCCTCGTTAATCCAAGCTTCTTTCGCTGGTGGGCCGCATATGATCGTCGAGTTTGCCTCTACCAGGAACCGGCGAGACGTTACACCACTGCGCTGCGACTCTGGCCTGAAGATGACTCGACGATAAGGCCTCGGCTTTGGCGCCGGGCACCACGCATGCAGCAGGGGCCTTGTAGAGACTGCCGAAAGGACATCTAGATTATCCAGTGTCTTATCGAGCCTTAGAGCTTGAGGTTTCAAAGTGGCGAGGACCTGTCATCGGGAGAACGTCCTGGACTTCGGGCACCTGCTCGCACCCCGAAATGAAGGCGGAACCAACCGTGTATGTCCCTATTTACCCCATCCCTACTGACACGCTTGGATCAGCTTGCCGAATACATGTAACATGCTCCGGCTTGGCCGTTGGTCTGGGGTGCGTTGGGCACGCAGCCAACCTAGTTTTCCATTGAGGCACCCAAGAGTCCAAGACCAACAGCAAACAATAAGTTTGCTGCATGGCGGCCGAGACCAGCGGCTGTCGTCATCCGTGTTAAAGTCCCGGTCGGAGAACTAGATAGTGCCGCTACATCGAAGTCGAGATAGGGTGCCTGAGGTGGCATGGGTCCGGCCCAAATTGGCAGGACGATCTGGTATAGATTAACTTGGTCAACATGGCAGCACCCAAGTAAGGACCGGGGCAACGGGCACAAGGTTCCCCACAATGCCAACGTCCCATCAAAGGACGTCTGAGCCAAGGCGCATGTCAAGCGGCCCGCGGCGTCGACCATGTTGTCACACTGCAGGTGCACAATGCAGTAAGTGAGATAGAGCAAGTTGCGTCGACCTAGCAAGCAGCCGTCATGTTTGTTGCATGTGAAATCAGATGACATTGGTAAGAGACCCGACGAAAGGCCATGACGCAGGCGGTGTTACCTTTCAACCAAGATCAGACGAGCTCTGTCTGTGCGACGTCGTGCGACAGATGATGAGCATGCATTCAATCTGGAGCTCATAGCAAACATTGAACGCGAGGAGCGCTACCGGCATGAACCCGAGTACCGCGCATGACGCACGGTGCGGCCCGTGGGAAAAGGAAAGCAAAATCGCCGTGAACTGCCTTGTGTGAAGCGGCACTCATGAGGGTTATGCAGACGCTGCCCTTGAGGCTTGAACGGCAGATGACTATAGTTCTCGGCAATCCCACCATCGTGACTGCGGCTCGGGTACGAAATAGAGTCGACAAGGTTGCGAGTCAGCCGAGTTTGGGGCGGCTTCTCGTGGCAGTCCTCGGAAGGAATCGAGTCGTCCAAGCTTGGCCCTTGCCCCTTGGACGATGGCCAGCGTGGTGGCTCGAGTGCGGATTGAGGGTAGGTGGCAAACTTGAAGGGCCTTTCACATGGTGGTCGATGTTACGTTGAAATCCCTCGACTAGCACTGGGTGGGAGAAATGAGGGAGCCGAAGCGTGGGCAGAGCTCGTTAGTTGCGGTGCAAGTTTGGTTGAGATGCTGCTCACGTTACATCATGGCAGGGGACTTGGCTCGACTGGCCAGGGGCTGAGATAGCACGGTACCGCAACAACGCCGCTTTTCAAAGCGGGAAGTCAGGTACCCCGCCATCTAATTACCCGGTCCTCCCAAGTTCACAACCACACGACGCATTACCACCACGTCACCCGGTTTCCCCAGACTGCCCCAGAAGCATCCTGCAATGGCCACCTGCCGTATCGGTACTTGAGCGCGAGATCCATCGGCTTTAAACATTCATGATTGAGCTTGCCCCGACCAAGGTTGCCACTCATTGGAGGACGGACGGCGGCAGAAAGCAGAGACCCATTGTCCTGCCTAGAGATGGCCATGGCGGACGCCAATAGAACATCCCGTGTTTGAGGATGAGCGAATAATCGAAAACGTGTTACACCTCATTCAGGAAGACACGCTGCACGCGCAAACGTCACTTCGCTTCTACCCATCTCCGGCTACGTCGTGCATGAAGGGATCATGTGATCAGTCGCCGATGTTTGGAACTGCGATGAAGCCACCCCCTCGGACCAGACGAGCTCATGAAATTCAAGTTGAGGTTGACGGCTGGACAAGGTTTCATCTTGCGGGTCATCAAAAGAGCTGGCATGCACCCGAAGACTTGTGGCGAGTGAGAGTAGCGGCGCAGGTGTCTTTGAGTTTTGACTTCTCTTGGCACATCTAAAGACACAGCAACAGGGATACGGCTGCGGCAGCAGCTTCAGGGGAAATAGCCCAGATATTCAGTAGATGTCGCCATCAGCCAATCATAGTTTCTTGCCCGGGACACAACGAACCACCACTTCTCGCACGCACTAAGGATCAAGGGCATTCGGGAAAAGCATGTCTTGGCTTTCAGTGTTTTCGGCTGTCATCTGTCCCAATGCTGGAATCAACCAAGGAAATCAATTTTCGATCCTGATATCAATTGTCAATCCTTGCCTCCTTGGAGTCGCACCAAAAAAGTGCTAGCCTCAAGCAATCGCATCCACAGAGCCTGCTTAGATTCACTCACCTCTTTGATCGCCTGAAACATATCGTCAAGCAAGTTTCTCAGATCCGCAACTCGCTGGGGCTCCTTCTCAAACCTACGCCCACTCTCCACTTCAGGCCCTTGCGCCGCCCGCCTCTCCTCGACCGCCTGGGATACTTGGGCCCGGAACTGATGCGCCTTTTGTGCCAAACGTTCTCTGTTGTTAAGGCTCGCTGAGCGGTACACTCCGTCAGCTATGCGCCAGGCTTCCGGAAATTGCGGGGGGTCCATATTGACAAGGCACAGGCATCTCAGGAGGTCTCTTCTTGCATCGTTCTCAAACTTCTGGACCTCTTGTGGAGATTTGTTGGTATTCATGATGAATATCAGTGACGGCTCCCTTGGAGGTGCCGAAATGAAGTGTGCTGCAAAGACGCCGAGACGCAAAGGTACTGATGCTACAGTATGTCTGTCCAGCAATGCCAAGGTTGTTTTTGCCCTGTAGCATGTTCCGGATAATCGGCAACGCATTTATACCTTAGGAAAACGGCCGCTGCTCTGTTACTTTTGATTCAGACCCGAACAAATGTTCATATTCTGTGACGATTATCCTGCTCAAAGAATGAACAAAGCTCCAGTCGGGAAAGAAGATTCACTACCACACCCATCACGGACCTCGGCAGCTTTGACTTACTGCAAGACACATAAACGATATATGCGCCGAGTGTCCTCCAGACAAAAGAAAATGTCCTTCTGCTATTTTTCTTTGAGCGATCTGACGCCTCCATCGATGTCTTCTGTGGTCCAAGCTACTTTCATTAGAAGCAGCTTCTCTTCCAGGTGACTCGTCGAACATCAACCAATTGCACAAAGGGGACTGCTGTGGTATTTATGTTAGGTGGCATCAGTCTGTTTCTTTTGTATCTGTAGACAGTAGGACTGAAGCTGGTACGTACGTTGATATGTTCAATTGCAAGCTCTCGATATTGCTTCCACAACGCCAAGATTGGGTCTTAGTAGAGTGGTGGCCCTCTAATACGGAGTCCCTCTGGGCGCAATAAATCCATACCATCTTAAGCTCGTAAATGGCTCAGGTTTTTGTTCTTAACTACTTTCAACAATCGTCTTTCAAACTCGGTGCTCTGTTAATTCCTCGCTAATTTCTCCTAGGCACCACGTTGGCAATATTGGCGGTCCTGATGGCAGGCATTCCGCGAAGTACGCCAGGAGAGGCGAAGCGTTTCGATATTTAGCGCCCTGACCCTGATGCACAACCTGCATCCAGGGGCGGTGCATGCTTATTGGCGATAGGCATGCGGGAGGCACTCCTGTGGGCTTTCCAAGAGCGCTTACGCAGCCACCAGACTGCGGCTGAGGAGGCACCAGGCGGGGCGAAACTGCGGCCTTCTATATCGCCTCAAGCCAGTTGGGCTTCGACTTCTCCTCGTCACCCATCCTCTGCTTTTCCTTTACATCAGCAAGAGCCAGGCTACTGCTTGATTCTGACTTGTCCCTACCTGATGTTCACTCTCGGCATCCCCGCCATCGCGAGATAGGACATGGAAGCAGTCGGTGCAGGAGCCAGTGCCTTGGCCTTTGTGCTGTTGGGCCTCAAGTCAGCAAAAATTATTCACGAGGCGCTATCAACCATCAAGGATGCGCCAAAAACAGTACGCCAACTGGCACAGGACATTCAATTCCTGCAGTCAGTGCTCGAACGGCTGTCCCATTGCTCGCTGAGCGATGCTTCGAGCAGCACAGTTGTCTCTTTACGGGACATGCTCCAGACTTGCGCCACAGAGCTTTCTGGCATCGAGGCTCGAATCACACAGTTCTCAACAAGACCAAGCAGTAGCCGAACCAGCCGCATTTATAAGGGGATTCTCGCCTTCGTGAAAGAGAAGGACCTCGAAGAAGCCCGAAACAGAATCCGAGACAAGGCAACTCAAGCCAACCTCTACCTCGGCCTGATTCAGGCACAGACAATCTTGGACACGTCTTCGAGGGTCAACACCCAGGCATCGGCAACAACTGGCATTCTCGAACAGATTCTCGGTGAGGTCGCAAGACTCCATGAGCGTCTAGACGGCAATGCTGCGTCATCTACGACAGCTAACCCTGCCGGCGTCGAGATGGATACAGACGATACGTCTGACTCGGTCGTGGGGGAGCTCGAGGCCATGACTTTATGCTCCGAACTTGAGGAGAGCATCTCACGCATGTCTAGTCTCGTTGATGTTGATGGATTGACCCTGGACGCCAACGACGCAGAGCAAATAACTGATGACCTGCAGAGGTTGATCCAGCTGGCGAAGGATAAATTGTTCGCCAAAGAAACTGGTAGCAGCAAGGCATCTACGGGCACAAATACCATGGAGGAAGACAGTAGACTTGTGCGGGGAGACCTGAAGCTCATCGAGGGGCTGATTCTCTCGGCGCCAGTAGTCGCGATAAACGAATCAGGTATCAAAGGTATCTTCTCTCTCCTCGGCTTCCAGTCCATGTGTGTCCATATATCACCACATCCCACATCTATCGTGTGGTTAGAGAAGCTGACCCGCCACAGTCCCAAATTCTAATCAGCTCCTGGCCGATCTACCTAGTGGTACCGTCATCAAGCAGAAGCGATTAAGGGAGGAGATCAATGTCAACTACGGCTACCTCACAATTACGACAAATAAGAGAAGGCGAATCTGTCGGGTACCGGCACTTGATTCGTCCGGGAGCCCGAGTAGCCATAGGGATATCATGGCCAACATCATGTTTCGTCCCTCGGACTCCTCATGGATGTTCACTGTCTCAGTTTCTCAGGGGCAACTATTTGATCGGAGCATCCAGAGCATCCCGCGAATCTCTGTTAGCCCAATACGTCCCAATGACTCACTCGTCTTCCGTTTGGTCCAAGAAGGCCGACTCGATGACTTTCGAATCTTGCTGGACCAGGGGAAAGCAAGCCTCAGGGACCACGATGAGCAGGGCATGCCCCTTTTACACGTAAGATCTGTATTGTGGTGCCCTTTTCTCATTCCATTTACGCTGACTTTTGAAACAAGTATGCCGCTACGGGAAGTACGCAGATGTGCAAATTTCTCATTGAATCCGGTGCAGATGTCGATGAAATGGGAGAGCACAGCGGGACTGCTCTGTCTCATATAATGGGGCTAGATCTCCATGATAGGATGCTAGTATTGTTGGAGCGTATGGCAGATCCAACTCTATCCTTCCCAGGATGGGACAATCCCCTGTCGACTGCCTGCAGTTCGGATATGGTAAGCGGCTCACCTTCATGGCCAAATATCCAATGCTTATTTTCTTGTCGATACAGCCATCTGTGGAGCTCTTCCTAAAGCACGGTGGTCATTTCGCCCTGGACGATTTTGAAGGCTCAGACATGAACGGAAGAACGAGACTACACCAGGTCTGTATGGCAGAGTCGAAATCAACTCGCAAGCGGAAGGCCGTGGCCATGCTAGTCGCTGCTGGTGCCAAGATAACCGCTCGCGTAGTTCGATCATGGTCAGCAGACGATCACCAAACACTCGGATTCACCTGTTTACATAGCCTTGTTCACGCAGCTCATCGAACAGAGAACAGAGACGATCTCGAAACTCTGGTCTTCTTGATCCAGCATGGCGCTGATACCTCTGCCCTCGACCACCATCAAAATACTGTCTCCATGCGAGCTTATTTATCGAATGGGGATGACAATTACCACTGTTCGAAGGGCTCTTATAGAGGCGATCTCTGGGATGCTGCTCTTGCAATTTGCGGATATGACCTGGGCCAGTTCCGAACGTCTTACCCCAGGGTGCCAAGGTACAACAAGAGGTATAGCAGGGAAGACTTTGAAAGGATTTGGTTGGGAAACGAAAAGCTTTGCCCCTATTGGGACGATGGGCGATACCCAGAAACTGGCGGCGATGACGACTATTGGAGACGCCCCCAGCAGCGTTGTGATCATACTGAATGTCCGGACTGTGAGGAGTACCATACGAATCTCGCCAACACGGAGCCAGATCCCAAGGGAAACGATAACATCCCTCCTTGGTCCCGTGACAGGCATCCGAGGAGTCCTTCACTTGGCGATCCAGAGTACAGCTACGACGAGCGTCTTATAGAGCACAAAATCGATGAAATGGATCGAGAACATATTCTGGAAGACGAAGACGATCCGGAGTACAGCTACGATGAGCGTCTTGAAGACCGCAAATTCGAGGAGATGGAGCTCGAAATCGAGGAGATGTATAGACAATTTCTTCTGGAAGAAGAGCTATCTTACTGGATAAGCGTGGACGAGCATCGCAACGAAGAGGAGGATTTTTTTGATCAATTTGAAGACCATATCTCACCTCCATATAGTGAAGATGGCGAGGTAGCTTACCAGAGATTGATAGGCGAGGGTAACAGTGAAGAGAGAGATCAAAAAGTTGGTACGGAAGATTACGATTACAGCCCATTTGATGACTATTGGTTTGAATGCGAGATGGAATGTCTGGATAGAGGAGAGGCCGAGGCAGCTTACTGGGCACTGATGGGCGAGTTGTACTATGACGAGGAGTCGATAGACAGTCCGTGTACCCTCCCCGAAGAGAGCGAGGACGAAGTCCATACAGACTAGGACGAGGTATAGCCTGGAAGGAATGAGGATAGGTTTACGTACGGTCAGTTGGGGCTTAATACTCCGATAGATGAATACAAAGGGCGCCAGGTGTCGCGTTATGCGGGTCCAATTCAAAGGTGGAAAATATAGCATTAGTTATTCCCAAATTCTTAATCAATTGAAGCCTTGTCCTTCTCCTGATAAGTGAATTCCTTCCCTCTTTAGCTTCCTCTACGGACGTACCTCCGCGTCTAGTCGGTCTTTTCCTTACTTTTTCTTAGCCCTAGGGGTTAGTCGGCTAAGTAACCGCTTATTAGACTAGCTATCTAATTAGTAGACTAACGACCTAGTTAGTAGGACCCTAACCTCCGCAGCTAACCGGTCTCTTCTTGCCTTTCCTCTACCCAAGTCAACAGCCCGATCCGACACCAGGAGCTCCTTGAAAATTCCAAACGTGAAGCAAGGTCGCTTGAAAAGTTACTCAAGTCAGTGGTGTTCTTATTGAGGAATCTGCACTATGCCTCTTGAGTAATTATGTTATATACTTTGAATAGGCTATGTTACCTAGTGTCTAGAATCATCATACTAAATGCTGTTAAAATTATAGTTTTTCTTACGTCTAGTAGCAATATGCAAGCGAAATAATTCTTGAGAATCTCGGAAAGACTGGCCAGTCGCCGGCCTCAAGGCAGGAATGTGCTCGATCCAGGACACTCCAACTGCAAAACTGTCGTGATCGGTTTTATAATTCCAGATCACACTATTCGACACAAAAAGCCTGTCCCATATATGGAATTCTTAGCAAGGATTCCAATCCAATGCTGGGCGCCCGCCCTTGGCATACCACAGCCACAAGGGGCAGGCGTCCACTCCGACCGCAATGCCACCATCAACTGCGCAATCGATCCTCACAGAAGAAGCGGTCTACATCCATGCCGCCAACACAGCTTGGTGGTCTTCGTGGCAGCATCCAATGTGCGAGTGATCACGACGTAGCGACCAACGGGGCGCTACTTCTAGAGGAACACATATTCCCATGATGTGTTCGTACACGTTGCCAGGTCGCGCATAGGTTATTTCACTCCACAAGGTAGATCAGGCCACTACACGTGGCAGCGGCGTGTCTCTCCGCCTGTACCACCTTGGCTATGGCCAAATTGGAAGAATTAAGCCATCAAGGTTGTCCATCTACGCTGTTGTCATGCGGTTCTAGGAGTATCGGTAACATCTGAATGAATCCGACACGTCTCCCCGGTCGAGGGGTATACTTATACCCGGCATGACTATTACGAATTACCTTAATAGGCGATTGTCCATATATTATTTTGTACATACGTGGGCTGAGTTGTGGAACCGTTTAGAAGTGTAGACGTCGTCTCCACCAGCCGCGACCATGTATTCTGTTTCAATTACGGATACCTGACTCTGGGTGCAAGCAGTGCCAAGCACCATGCCCTTTTACACAGAGTTCATTGCAGGGGCAGACAATGCGCAGACTTGGGATTGTCAACCCAATGACTCGGTTTGCTACTCAATACGCGTTTCATCCCATTCGGTCAAACGCACAGCGGGCCTTGCAGCATGGCATGAGCATAATGAGTTCATTGTATGCGAAGACCTCAATGCCTACGGGTAATCCTGAAATCCATGCATTTCCATCGCGTCTCACGGACATTCCGAGACAGGAGCATGGATGCGTTGTCCACAGTATTGCTAACAGCCTCGTGAGAAACTCAGCCATGGACGATTCAACCCATGTTATTACGGCGGTGGCACAAAAGTATTGGGGCCCCGTTCCTCTATATATATCTCTGCTCCGACCAAGTTGGAAGAATCCGAACCGGATACTTTCTTATCAATCTTGTCTACCAGCATTCACCATCAGTCCTTGCATATCTATACTCGGATATCATCCTCTGATATAAACCCGTCTTCACACAACAGCGCCAACATGAAGCACGCCATTATCCTCCTCAGCGCCGCCGTCCTCGGCCTTGCGTTGCCACAGGGCGCACCTGCAGCCGGCCAGAAGCTCCCCTTCAAGAAGCCCGGCCAGTTCTCCATCGACTGCGGCTTCCGTGGCTACACCGAACAAATGTGCGGAACCAAGAGCTACTGCGAGGCCATCGATGTTGTTGGCAGCGACAGCCCATGGCTCTTGGAGCCTGTGAAGCACAAGAGCACCAAGGAGTGCCTTGAGGCTCACGACCCGGCACCCACTGTCCCCTCCACGGCGCCGGCAGCCAAGCTCCCCTTCACGGAGTTCGCGTCGCCTGACTGCGGCGTCCGTGGTTACGACGAAGAAATGTGCGGTACCGAGGCATACTGCAACGCGATTGACAAGGTCGCCGCGGGACCATTCGGACACGACGGTCGCTTCAAGACGACGAAGGAGTGCTTTGATGCCCATGATTCTAAGCCTGCTTCTCAGCCGGATCCGGACCGCATCGTGTTCCCGGATAACTAAAGGCGAAAGAGAATGATGGCTCTGGGCATAATGCAGCAGTGGCGTGCAGAAGGAAAGCGCCATTTGTGTCTTAGCGCTGGCGATTCATTCCAAGCGTGGTGACGCGGAAAAGGAATGAGTTGGTTTTCTTGGGAGCAAGATGAATATAAAAAATAAGAAAAAATCGGGGGGAAGTATAAGGGCATTGTTCATAAGTAGATACATGACGCGGTTTTGTGAGCATGGATCGCATGCTCGTCAACTTGCGTTCTTCTTGAGGCAATCCACTAGTTTCCCTCCCCTCCAATCCCTTACTTGCAAGGAAATTGCCGTATCCCTGCTTGTCTCGCCATACAGTGTCGTTGTGTATTCCGCGTCAAGTTATCGAAAATAGTTCCCTCCTCACTAGGCTGCAGCCGTTAGAGTACAAATGCGCCTGAAGTCCCAATCACTTCTCCCATGACACTCTCAACATCAACTCGACAACCCAAGTGATTCTGCAACTCCCGCACCCGCGTCATCAACTCATGTACCCTCTTCCCGCCGTTTATTCTGCCTATCCGGCGACTGTTGGCACCCTTTGCTGTTTCGTTGCTCTGACCAGGTATAGCAACTTGCCCACCCCACGACGAGGTCACCTCGTCCATGAACGCCTGTATCCAGTCTGCATGTATCCGGTCGGTCGTCTCTATTCCTGCCATAAACAGCGGTAGCGGCCATAGCATTGACCGAGGAATCTTGTGAGACCACGAAGATGAAGAGGCAGTTGTCATCTGATGAGCTTGCCGTAACTGCAAGGCGATATCCAAGATGGATCGCACAGCGTCGGCGGCCGACTCTTCAGTACGGACCGTCGGATGTAGAATTCGTGACCATAGAATCTTGGCTGTTAAGAATACTGCGTAGCAAGACAGCCATTGCAGGGACGGGCGGCTGATTGTGCGAAGTGAGGAGCGCGAGCCAGTGACCTCGATGCCAGTTGGTGGATACAACCCTGTGGAGCCCGGAGAACAGACCGTGAGCGGCTGATTTGGGGGCATGTCTGTCGGTGGTGATCTACCCAAAGTCGAGATGCCAAATCCGGTCCTTAGGCCAGACTGAGACGTCACCGCGGCCTGGTTGGAGCCAATGTCGAGCCTTTGTAAGACAGCAGCCGATGCGTTTGTCGCCATGGCGAGGCCAAACTCGACGTCCATTCGCCGAATGTCGACATCGATTGCTTCGACCTTGGCCGTCGCCAGTTCTTGATGCTCTTCGGAAGCACAAGCCTTCTGCTCAGCTAGATGCCGCCAGGAGCGGTAGCGCAGCATGTTGGCTATGAGGCAAAACGTCTCGTGCGTTCGCACTGACACAGGGGCCTTTTCAACATCCTGAAGCAGCTCCTCAGGCGGGTACGAGTCGCCAAATATCTCAGAGAGGTACAGTTGTGACCGCTCGCAGATGTGCTTGTACTCGGGGTGGCTGATGATTGCCTCGAGAAGAGTGGTGGCGATAGTGCTATCGTTGTCAGGAGAGGAGGCTGTGAAAATGGAGACGCGCACATGGAGGTAGCCCAGCCAGAGCAATATCTGGCTGGAGAATGCGGAAAGCTTTCTGCCGCTGAGATGGAGGTTGAGGCGCTGCTTGAGATTGTCCAGATGGTTCAGAATGGAGGCAAGGTCGTCATTGAGCACATCGCACCGGCACAGAAACAGAGTTGAGCAAATGACGACTTCTGTCGTGGACGACAATATGAGCCGCGCTGACGGTGCCGAAGTAGGTGGTTCTCGTGAGTCGTTGAGTCGCTCCATTTGCCCCAGCCCCTCTGTGGCTCGCGCGTAGTACGACTTCCAAGCTGCATCATCCGAGTCGGAGGTTATCGCCCAGTGCTTTGCCGTCCATGCCAGTACAGCAAGACGGAAAGGGGAGTCACAGCTGCATCGAGGGCCCCGGATGAAGTCGAGGACAAATCGGAGGTAGTTCCCTTTTCCGTCATCCTTGAGAGAGTACGCCCAACCGCTGATGCACTGCTCGTAATGTCTGAGGTAGAACGCATCCTCGTCGATGACCACACCTCCGCTAGCATCGGAGCCCTTCGGCATTGAGCGCCGTCGTCGTTTTGGAGTCCACTCTGTTGTTTCTGGCATGGTTGATGTTTGTGGAGAAACGTCGGTTGACCCAACGAGAGAAGGGGACACTAAGGGAAACGAGCCTGGACCAGACAACCATTCCGGTGAGCCGGAGAATGTCGTGGCTAGATCTAACATGGGCTCCAAAGAGAAGTCAAAGTCCCATGTATTGCTGAAGGGGAACAGGTCAAGGTTGCCAAGACCGTCACTGAACGATAACGCCTGGACATTGATCTGGTCATAGTTGGCGCAAGGGGAGTCGTTCGCAGCAATTGAGTCCACCAGGTTGGATTGTGATGACAGCCGCTGCTGCTGATTGAATGTATCATGAGCTACTGACCCTTGTTGGTCTTCGTCTGTCTCAGCACCTTGAGGGAACTGAGATTCCGGAGGGCTCGGTTGAGTGGGAACATGCTTCTGAGGGGGGCCAACCGAAGGAGCATCTTGTGGTGGTTGGCGACTGGTCTCGTTTCCGTTCTGATTCGACAGAACTCCGACCGATACCTTCAAGTTTGTATCGAAGGAGGCGTGGCAGGTAATGTTCATCCGCGAGCAGTTTGGACACGGGTCGCCGCCACCACAACGTACTTTTCTCTTCCGGCACGTCAGACAACCTATGGCGCTTTGTTAGATCTTCGTGCCTGTGTATCACAAGAGTGGAAGACAATAGCCTTGGTTCTCATACCATGGAAGCTCCTCCGTAGAGACTGGCTCATGTTTGTCGTGGCACTGCGGTTGACCGGGGCCGAAACAATGTACGAAATACCACTTATGACCAGGTTGAGTTGGAAGACTTTGCCGGCTTATCCCTTGCTCCAGGGTATTGGGACTATTTATTCAACTAAGGTTTAGCTGCGTCCGACCGCAGCCGTTGGAGCGACGGCGGGCCTTGGAGATAACAATGCGGGGAAAATGGGGATGGGTCGCGGGGGCAGGCAACCGAGGGTGGAGAACCGCAGCTTTTTGTAAGTGGATGTCCGAGAGTCGGCGTCTAATTATGGCTGAATCTAGTATACGAGCCTGCCTTGCTTTGAAGGCATTCACAGGGCTCATTGGTATTAATTTATGTCAATAGATATTCCACCGAGGCCGAGCCCCAGTCGGAATGAAGCTGATGTTATCTTGTCCCTTTTATCTGACGAGCATCTTTCTTCACAGTTGGCGGTGAGCTTCAACAGAATAGTTCGCATAAAATGCATTTTCAAGACTGGATTAATCATCCACAATGGCCTAGTAGCTATGGTTTCCTGTGCCCCCTGCAGGAAACATCCATGTACTCGTAGGCGATCCATCGCCTACCAGCTGTACCGAAAGTATGACAGCTCTCTGTCTGTCTTGTCCAAGAAATTGTCCTCCTGAGGTTCGTTCGGGTCAACCTTTCCGTACTTCTTGTCCCGCTGCCTGTTCTGCCACACCAGGTAACCCATCAAACCGAGCGCCAGCACAATCAGCACGATAAAGGACGCAATCATTCCACGGAACCCCGTCTGGTAGCGCGGCGCCTCGGAGTCGATAAAGAGCTGTGGCGCGACCAAGTTGCCCGCGGAGTAGGCGAGGAACATGCCGGCAGAAACGCTGGTTTTGCGCGACATGCCGGCAAAGTTGGAGGCGACCATACTCATAACCATGATGTATGAGATGGTGCACGTGAAGAGAAGGTACACGCCGCCCAGGCGAGTGAGCTTTTGAGAGACTGGCACGTAGTAGATGATCAAAGCGCCAACCAACGGTGGGATGTTGGACAGAATCATGATGATGCACCGAAAGTTTTTGAGGTAGGACCCGGCGATGCCCCTATCAGTCACGTTAGCCGTAGCTGCCCATCGTTGGGCACGAGACTTACGCCGCGATGATGCCGACGAGTTGAATAGCGTGCTCGGGCATGGACCAGATGGTTGCCTCGAGGTTTGTGTACCCCAAGCCGGTCAAGATGAGCTTGTTAAACTGGGATGCATTAGTTTCCAATCACCAGCATCCGGCATTGGGCAACATGTACTCACAGCCGTGAGACCCCCTCCCGGGATGCACTGAACAAAGACAACTGCGAAAAAGATCCATGCCTGGGGATCGGTAAGGACGGAAAGAGACTGGTCCCATTTCCAGTGGGAGCTGCTGATGCCCGTATGGTTGGACATGACGCGCAGAACGGCAATCTTCCTCTCCCTCGCGGACAGAAACTTCATCTTCCACGGTGAATCAGGCAAGAAGAGGGCCAGGATAATGGACCACAGCACCGTGACACCTCCGAACGTGAGGAACATGTACTTCCACGGCGACAAGGCTCCACGGCCGTGCCCGATACCGTACGCAATGAGATCTCCGAAGAAAGACCCCACGGCGTTGCCAGACCACCAGATGCAGGCGCGGAGGGCGTGCTCGTCACGCGTATAGTACTGGCCGGTGATGAGAACAAACGCCGGGTTGTTGACTGCCTCGAAGAATCCGAGGAAGAAGCGGGAGGTGGCGAGGCCGGCAAAGTTCGTGGACGTGATGGCGAGGAGGATGCAGCCGCCCCATCCAAAGACGTTTCCCGCTAGCCACTTGCCAATCGGGACTCTGTGAAGCAGGTAGGCGTTGAGGGGCTGTCCAACCATGTAGCTTTTCTGCAGTGTCAGACACGTCTCTTACAGCTATCGTACGCAACAAGAGTTGACTGGAAACGTACCCAAAGTAGAAGATCCTGGCAACCCAGCTGTACTGGCTTTTCACGAGGTGCTTGGAAGGGGGGTCATCAGTGAGTTGCTTCAACACCGTTGTGGTCCAGTGCTGCTGCGCAAAACTCACAGTGTCTTGCTTGAGTCCAAACACTGATGCATTGGACAAGATGCCCTTGTCCAGGAAGTTGAGTGTAAACGTGCCAAGTAGCTATGTGCCAACCGTCAGCATCGGTTCCAGTCTGCATGGCCCCTCTGCGCCACTCTCCCCGTTGGCCGGTGTGGACTTACCAGTGGCATCAGATACAAGTCAATCTTCCAGCGAACCTTGTTGGCCTCTTTGTCCGTGTAAGTGAAGTTGTCGTCGCCGGTCGAGCGGAGGAAGTCGAGGGCGTCGTCATGCTTTGTTGGCACCTTGCCGGTGAAGAGGGTTCCATCGACGTGATGGACATTCTTCGGCTCCGGTTGGATCTCGGCGTGTGCTGCAGCGGTAGGGGTGACCTTTTCCTGGTCTTCCATTGCGAATCCAGTCAAGTGTTTAACAGACAAGGGGCGAAACGAAGATTGCTGGAAGCTGCGACAAGTGCTGAACGGGATGTTGCCTGCCTTTTGGGAGACAGCCCGGCGCGCGCGTCGCCATTAAAATACAGAAACGCTCATGGCCGGACGTGTAGCAGCAACCTCTACTGCCAAGTCCTGAGAAGACGTGACAAGCCTGAGTTGACTGTCCTTGGCCGTATAGATTGTGTGGGTGAAAGCGTGGAGAAGTGGAGCGTGGGGAACCTGGTGCGTGCCCTTCGCCATGACTACCGCATGAGGCAATCATGCCGACTCGTGGATAGCCTGACAGCTGCGGAGTCGGAACCAGTGTAAAAGCGGTAGCCATGCCGAATCAGCCAGACCGATTTGGAGAACACAGCGATACTTGCTCTCCAGCGTGTCAGGAGGCTGCAGATTCGTAGAGTTCCAGACCACCATGCCGCTTGGAGTCTGCCGAGGTGGGACTGACAAGGGCGGCAGCGTGCTCCGGCTGCAGCACCGAGGGGGAGCCAAGAGAAACGATAAGAAGAGCACGATGAAAGCCAGGGGACAGCTGAGTTGGTTAGTTAGAATAGCTTGGCAGACTTCAACAGCTCCAAGTACGCCACCCTTCCTAGAGCCTTGAACAACAAGGGGAACTGGCCAACATGGGTTCCATAGCCGTCGCGAATTACCAGCACATTGTCGTGCGCGGCCTCCCCTATGAACGCGGCGTCACCCACGGACAACAAGCCAAGGCCAAAATCCTCTCCAGCATTGAGCACTACTGCCAGCCCGGCAAGCTTCTCCCCTGGTGAGTCGCCCATCTCTCCTTCTCCAATGCGACCGCGCGTGTCTAGTTGACACATGCTTACACGTGTATACAAGGGACGTCTCTCTTCGCATCATCCGAGATGTATACCTCCCCGGGATCGAAAAGTACTTTCCCGAAGCACTGCCCGAGCTTCAGGGCATTGCGGACGGCGCCGGCGTCGATCTGGACCAGGTCCTGATGCTCAACGCTCGCTACGACCTTGCCAGAGTCCGGGGCGCTGGCGTACGCCCATGCCCTTTGTTGAACAGGGACTCATCGGCCGTTGAGCCGGCCGCCCCCCGTGGTCAGGACACCATCAATGGGCTGAAGCCGTCCAGGCAAGAACCCCAAGTCCAAGCCACAAACGGCGAGGGCTCAACAGACCACGCCGGGCTTCAAGAATGCACGTCGGCTGGGTTCCTCGCCGAGTCGACCTCCAACGGCGACGTCATCCTCGCACAGAACTGGGACATGTCGGCCAAAGTCTACCAAAACGACACCGCCATCTACCTGGAAATCCACCCCGATCCCTCCGAGAACCTGCCCGTCATGTTCGTCACCACCGAGGCCGGCCAGCTCGGCCGCTCGGGCTTCAACTCGGCCGGCCTCGCCGTGTGTGCCTGCTCGCTCATGTCCACCGAGGACTTCTTCCCCCTCGACCAGACACTCCCGGCTGGCTCTCCGCAGGAACCACTCTTGCCGATCTCGCTGATGCGTAGGCAACTCCTCCACAACACAAACTTCTCCAACGGCCTCGTCAACATCAGGAACGCGCCGCGGCACGTGTCCAACCGCCTGGTCGTCGGGACGGCAGACAACTTCGTCATCAGCATGGAGATCACGCCCGGCGCCGTGCATCTCGGGTTCCCGTCCGGCGGGGACAACTTCGTCGTCGGTGCCAACCACTTCGTCACACCAGCGTTCCATGCGGGCGGCTGGGATGATCGAAATCCCGGAGGGAGCACTTGGTTCCGCGACGTGAGAGTTGCGCGGGCCGTGCGGCCACATAACAACGGTGCGCTGACGACCGAGAGGATCACCAAGGCCTTCTGCGACCACTTGTCCGCGCCGTCGTCTGTCTGCCAGCACATGGAGGACTGCACGGTGAAGAATGTGCCCGACTACCCCTATAAAGGGACGCAGATCACCCTCGCGCATGTGCGCTACAACCTGACCAAGAGGACTGCAACGGTCTGCAAGGGGCCTCCATGTATGGGGGTATTTGACGACTTTGCAATTCCCATTACTAGTATTGTTTAGAAATTCTATCTCGGCGTTCATCTAGAGTCTTGGCTAGGTAGAAAAATACACTCTATGGTATTGTTTCGGTGGTATAAAGTGCTACTGAAGCAGCAGAGACTCCTCATTGAAAACGCCAAACAGGCCTTCAATTTCCTGTTCCGCCACCTTCAGCTCCTCTGCCACTTGTCTTGTCACAAGAGCATAGGCGTATAGCAGGGCATAATCCTTTTCCTCCACTGTCACGTCCAACGGAGAGCCCTCGACATCGGTCATGGCACTGCCGCGGCGTTGCTCGTATGCAGAATCGGGTGGAGGATGGGCATTTCGAAACTCGAAGATCTTGCTCAACAACCGGTCGCGCGTGCCCATGACGCTTGGGACAGCATCCGTCAGCGAGTACTCGAGCAGAATAGAGCTGGCGAGAACCTGGAAGACATGGCACATGCGATCGCACAGAACGGCCCGTTCCGGAGCCGTGTACTGCAGCAAGGCGCGTTCTCCGGGAGTGAGCCTCCCTTTGAGCTGTGTCACCAGGCTCATGGCGTAAAAGCCATCAAGGATGCGGTTCGTGCTCCGCATGATGCGGCCGCATGTCTCAAAGGGGAACGGTCCGCGCAGCTCAAACTCGGATGCGGCTGCGTGTCTGAGCGTCTCGAGCCTGTCGGCATATCTCTGCATGGCGGCTTGTTCGCCGGACCGGAGGTAGCTCTGGGTACAGTCGCTGCGGAGGAGAATCGCCAAGGGACCGCGTCTCCAGATGAGGCCCATCTGAAGGTACAGGACAGAGATGCCCTCCCTGAACTTTCTGCGAGCAGATATGGGCCAGATGAGCCGGCACACGATCAGGCCCCATACAATGCCGGCGGTGACGGATAGGGCTCGGTGCTTCACAATCTCCACTATCAACGGCTGCAGCCCACCTTCGTCGTCGTCGTCGTCGTCCACCTTCTGGCTTAGGCTGTAGGCGTACAGCGTAGATACGTTGTAAGCCAGCAGCGTCATGCGGCCTAACGGCGCCTTGCCGCGTGCGACAATGAGGTAAAAGTTCCAGAAACTGACCAGAGAACCCAAGGCGACCAGCGCCACAGCATTCCCTTGGCTCAGGTTCCAGTTGATGACGGAGAACAGAGCTCCGAGGAAAGTCCCGAGGAAGCGTGCCCAGCCGGTCGTGTTGGATGCGCCGACGGTCATGGAGCAGACAATCATGAACGACAGCAAACCCCATTCGCCTCGGTAGTGCATATACCAGTCGCGAGTCTTTTCGATAAAGGCAAGCATGGCCCATAGGGAGGCACCAATTCCGACTTTTAAGCCGAATCGGACTAACTCCAGTGGTCAGTCTCAGCCATCGCCAAGGGGCATTCGCACTTACTCTCGTCCCTTGCCAGCTTTCTCAGCATCTTCAGCGCGTATTGAGAAACAAGGGCTAGGATTTTGCTGGCATCGGGAGCAGCTTTCCAGTTGAATGTGTCTCTCCGCTCAATCATGGAATCAGGAATGCCCTTGGGGACTCCAGACTTCTTGATGGGCTTTATCAGCCCCTCGGTCTCGCGCGACTCGTACGGCATGGTGGACATGCCCCGTGAACTGCTCTTCCTCCACCACAAAAGCCAACGCCAGCTGCGCTTGCTGTGCTCGCTGACATACTTGAGATCGTCAAGCATGTCCAAATACTTTTGCATCTCTTCGCCAAGACTCTGCAGGCTGAAGCTAAAGTGCCCACAGGCGGCCGCAATTTCTTCGAACTCGGCTTGTGTCTTGTCTGACCTGGACCTGCCCAGCTCGATCAGCTGATAGAGCTCTTCCAATGCCTCTGCCCGCGCCGTATTGAACACAGCCAGGGAATCCGCCAGCTGGTGCCGAAAGTCGTCATTGACTGTAACCTCGTAGCTTGGAGCATCCCCAAAGGGTGGCTCACAGAGCACCTGGGAGAGGATGTCGGCTAGGGCTTCCACGTGCGGCCGCATCATCGCAACAAACACCTCGAAAGTATCCGATGGCGTACGAAGAGGTGATTTGCCTGCGAAGTTCCCGGGTGCGGATTCTGCCTCGTCCTCGCCCCTGTTCGGTTCATAGCTTGGAGTGCGACTAAGGATCGGCGAGATCAATCTTGTGGATACTGGAGAAGGCTGCCCGGGCGTTGGCTGAGCGCGGGTGTCCTGGAGCAGGGCGAATTGCGTGTTTGCTGCACTTCTTAGTCCGCCTACTGATTGCGCAAGCGTGCCAATAGCAACAGCGGCCGACCTCTCGAGAGCATACAGCTTCTCGTGCCCAAGAAAGTAATGCTCAAACTTGGCCTCCCGCAAGTTCTTCATCACCTGCGGATATGCCGCCAAGTATGCCGACCCGGCGGCCGAGACCTCAGCCAACGCTGCCTCGTCCTCGACACCGTTCAGGAAGCCGCTCGTGATGGTGGACAGCATGTGGCCCAGCGAAGCGGAGGCTTTGGTCATGGACTGCCGCAGCAGGGAGCGAGCAGAGACCCTCCATAGTAGCAAATTGACGGCCGTGGCGCAAGTGATACCCATTACGAGCATCTTGAAGACCTGCGCAATCTTCTGGTTAGAGAAGACGTTGGAAACGACGGCATTCTCCTTCGTGACGACGCCGATAATGGCCAGCGATGCCAACGTGCTGCCAACGTTGACGAGTGGGTTAGACAACTTCTGCTTGGCCCAGCCCATGAATCCGAAGCCGCCGCCAATGAAGACGACAACCACGAGTACGTGCGACAGCGAAACGAGGCCCATGACGGAACCGACCAAGACGGACGTGGCCATGGAGAGCATAGAGACGACCTCGGCGTAGGCGACTGCGACGCAGGCGATGAGAACGGCCTCAATCATGGAACCCGCGGACCGGGACGCGTGGAAGTAGACGGTGATGGTCGCAACCACATGCTTGCCGTCGGGCTTACCGAGAAAGCTGGATAGCGGCGAGACAAAGGTCGCCAGACTGGCAAGTGTGTAGGCGATGGTGCATTTCACGACTCCGCGACCCTGCGGTGATCCAAGCCAGTGGCAGAAGCGCATCGTCGACGTCTTGGCTCTCCGGCCCACGGCGTCCAAGGCACGCGCGGCCATCGACTGGCCCTTGACGGGGCGTGGCATCGGGCGTGCAGTATCCGGGGCGCGGTCAGGCTCTTCGCTCTGGGTCGAGGCTTGCGACACGCCCGAGGGTCGCGGCAGACGGCTCTGGTGCTCACTCGTCGGGTCGGGGGTAGTGGTGAGGGCATTGCTACGGTTCTGGGTGGGTACAGAGCTGGTCAGCACAGAGAAGAACATGGATGAACTGCCAGCAGAGGAGATGGTTCCTTACTGGTAGTGTCCGAGGCGGCAAAGACGAACTCATCGCTTGGTGGTTCACGGTAGCACAAAGGCCAGGGCCATGCAGGACCCCGGAAACACCATGGCTTTGGGGAGCACAAGTTCAATAGGGTCGTTGTGGAGGTGAGAGGTGGTTGGGGTCGGGGTCGGGGTCGGGGACGCTCCAACAAACACCCTGTCCAAGCCCCCCCAAGATGAGGTACCCAACGTCATTCGCCCACCCCACGTGATTGCTCTACCCAGCTCTTCGAGATGTAAAGGCTCCTCCAACTTTAGAACCTTTGCATTAACGGACAGCCCATGCTAGTCTAGCGACCTTTCTCTCCCATACATCTAACTTTCTCGCTGACGACAAGCATCTGGTTGCGACCATCACCGTCTACTTCCACGCATACGAGGTCTTGTCTTTCAGCACAGGAATCTACTCGAAAGTTGGCAATCTAGCCATCAACGCCGATACCACCGACACTGCCAGCACAGCGTAAGCAGTGACATCCAAGACCCTTTTCAACTGGGCCTTCACGCTCGCCATAGTTCTACTGCGGAAGCTCTCGTTGAACCCGGCAGTCTGGTTAATGAAGGGAACCTCTTCCGACGGAACCGGCCTGTCCAGGAACTTGCACAGAGGCTCCCACCCGTCGCTGACATGATATTCGAGCAACTTCTGGGGTGGGACCAATGATCGCACCAGGTCGTAATGCTGCTGGAAGCTCTTTCGGCCGTTTTGATCAAAGTCACCGTCGTAGAGTGCCTGGTGTAGTTTCTGGAACATGGGGCGGTTCCAGCGATTGGGCATGAATAGCACTTTGGCGGTAAAGCCGAGCACGGCCATGAAGATGCTGCCGTCTGCTACTTCTAGAGTATTTTTAACGGACCTAGACATTGCATGCAAGTTAGGAAAGTCCGCTCTCTTGGTGTCGCAGTGGTTCCCTACTTATGCCACTCGTCGACATCTCTCACTGTCAGGATCACATTGGCGTTGGGATAGGCGTTGATTAGCTCCTCAGCAAAGTGAGCCGCTGGCAGGTCCGTGACGGCCTAATCGTAATTATCTGTTAGGGGAAGCTTGCAGGCACGCACAGGCCATAAGGCGGGAAGAAATTGCCCACCTGGCAATGACCCAGAAGCTGGTCGAACTCTTCAAGGCCAGGCTTCTTGCCTACCCCGTCGCATTTGGCCTTCAGTGCGTCCAGCCACAGTTTGCAGTCATGTGGGTTCACGAATGCGGCGTCAAAAGTATGGTATGTATGATGGAAGCCGAGGGTCATGAGGGCGTCTCTAAGGGCTGGGGATAGATGGGCCGGTCAGTGGAGTTTCTTCATCCACATAACTATTTGGCATCCTTTCTAGCACTTACACCTCGTTCCGGTGCGGCTATATCCAAGACATAAAACCTTCATGGGAACCTTGCGGACCGCTGATTGAGGCTGCTGGGCCGCGGTATGATTGTCCATGCACTGCGTGGTCTTCGCCGCCATGATGATTTCAGACGTGCACTTAGGTCAATTCAGATGGGTTGCCAGGGAGCTGGAGGGTGTGACAGGAGGAAACCGGCCGGGGGCACACGGGTGTTACGCCGGGGACATGCAGGTCAGGGGCCAGTACCAGACTATATTATTCTCTCCAGTTTCTCCTGGTTATACTGCGAGAAGTCGTCTCTTTTATAGCTGCTCAATAGCATTCCATCAACTTCGGAACTAGCTTCCCATTGGGTGTCCTGGTATTAGTGCACGTGTATGAGTGCAGATGATAGCCGTTGGATTTCGGGGACTGCTGCACGCCTGCCAGCTCTTCCGCGCCGACGACATTTCTCTCCTTGCACCGCGCTGGTTTGATGCTTGTTAGTGGATTACTCTTATTCTACGCCATGAGGCCAGGGTAGACAATGTACATCACACCGAACAGAATACACGCCAAGCTTCTTATACCTGGACCGCGATGCAGGCTTCAATACTTCGTACTACTATTGCTCCATGTTGCGGCCCGAGTGGGCCCGGCGTGGCTTGCTGTACCGCCCTCTACCCGCCAACTCACTACTGCATGCAAGTTTCAGCCGGGCCGAGCTCTCGACCGTCTCAGTTGCATTGTGCTACATAATTGGCAACATGGACCAGGCGTTGAGGACCACGAACCAGCACTGAATCCGGTTCCGAGTGGCTCTCGCAAAAAGGTTCGAGGTATACATGCCTGCTAGGTATTCCCCCGCGGGCTACCAGGCATCATTGCATGCATGTACGTACTGGGTACGACGACGAACGGCTCGGTTCAACAAACAGCCAATGGAAAGCAAGGATAACGGCAGCCCGCCTAGAACTAGCTTGAAGGGGGGTTAAAGCACAGAAGCGGGAGACTGGAAGTCTACCTCCCCTATCCTTTATGCCCCGCACGATAATCTTTATGCAAGCCCTCGGACTGCATGTACCCGTGCGTCTAAGTCTGCTAGAACCACGTCAACTTCCTACAGCAGGCTCTTGCTCCAGTTTGAACGGTATGTCTATAAACTCACTTGAATAATACTACTACAATAGAAACATACATGTACATTAATACTATTCATTGGCAGGATCGGGACAAAGACAAGTCGTCGTTCAGGTCGTATTGCAGCTACTACTTGGTTTTCTTCTATACACGTGATTCTATATGCGGGATCAACCAACCGTCTCTAAGCGAGCTGAGTCTACGAGCGGGACGGGAACTCAATCGCAACAGTAGCTCCAAAACACGCTGCATCGGCCTTGGGAAAGGGTTGTTGCAATGCATGGTTGACGAGTTTCCGAATTTGGGGCATGGGTTCCCCGCAAGACCGGCAATTGGTGGCCGAGCCCCTCCCCCCCAACGGCTGTCACCTGCACGTATGTTGCCCAAACGGGTAACTGCTTCTAGGAAGCAGTATCCTTTTGATATTCAGTAGATGGAATTAGGCGACCTCCGTGTATAAACGCAGACCGGTCAACCGTGGCCTGCATGTAAGCCGAGGGATAATACGACCTATGTCGGCTGCGACCAAGAGGGTTCGCAACATGGCATGTGATACGATGCCTCATTAACGGGGAAACACAGGAATTAAAATGCCATTGTCTCCCTTTTTAACCCTCGTTGGCCGCCGTTAACCCTTGTGTGCTTATTTAGGTCGGGCTGCTTCTGCTACGATAACTCTCTTCCCCGCAATAAGAGTATTGGGCAGTGAAGCCTCTCCCCCCTCTTTGGCTCATGATGTTCGTTGGTCTCAAACTACGGCTGGCGGCGTCCTTGCTGGCGCTCTCTGCCACTCTCGCATATGCCGCTCCCCTAGAGCACGAGTTGCTTCAAGACAGATCAACCCCGACATTGCCCAGCAAGGACCCCTTCTACGCGCTGCCCAACGGCCTCGATAAGGTTAACCCAGGGACAATCCTGCGCCATCGAGCACCCCCCAACCCTATCGCTGCCTTTGGACTCCTCCCCGTAAATCTCCAGGCTGCCTACCAGATTCTCTACCGCACCACCGATAGTCTAGGCAACGCCACGGCCACTGTCCTTACAGTTCTCGTCCCCCATAATGCCGACTTAACAAAGGTCCTGTCGTACCAGGTGGCTGAAGATGCGTCCAGCATCGATTGCGCGCCCTCGTACGCCTTCCAGCTAGAGCATGCTCAAGGGCCGGAGATGGGGACTATGGTTACGGAGACGGAGCTACTGCTTGTCGAGGCTGCTCTTGAGCAGGGATGGGTTGTTATCTCGCCGGATTTCCTGGGCCCCAAAGCCGCGTTCCTAGCTAACGAACTGGCCGGATATGCGACGCTCGATGGCATTCGCGCGGCCATCAACTCCGCGTCTTTTACTGGAATTAGCAAGACGCCGACGATCACGATGTGGGGATACTCGGGTGGGAGTCTCGCCTCACTCTGGGCTGCCGAACTACAGCCCACGTATGCCCCTGACTTGAAGATTGCCGGCGCGGCAGTTGGTGGCACGGTGCCCAATATCACCACGGTTGTCACTAGCATTAACGGCAAGGCCAACGCAGGACTTATCCCTCCGGGCGTTATTGGCCTTTCGAATCAATATCCGGAGCTCGGCCAGGTTGTGGACCAGCATCTCCAACCGCAATTCCGAACCGAGTTCAACAAGGCCAAGAGTCAATGCTTCGTGGCCGATAATAACGATTTCGCAAACAAGGACGTGGTGGGCATGTTTGACGACAAAAATCTCGTGTACACGAACCCAGTCGCCGTTCGCATCCTTGCGGAAAACGCCCTCGGAAAGCACACTCCCCGGATCCCCCTGTTCGTTTACAAGTCCGTTGGGGATGAGATCAGCCCCATCAGCGAAACGGACGATCTGTTCAACAAGTACTGTGGTGCAGGAGCCAACATCATGTACCAACGAGACGAGAAGTCTAACCACGGTCAACTGGCTATCATCGGTGCGCCCAAGGCGCTATCTTGGCTGATCAACACGATGAATGGTCGGAATCATCACAGCGGGTGCACAACCAAGACGGTTTTGTCATCGCTTCTAGATCTAGAGGCGCTCAAGGTACTTTCCAAGCTCCTTCTTGATGCTCTTCTCGATCTGCTCGGGAAGCCGGTTGGGCCATTGATCGGATGATGAATCCCAGCAGACGGAAACACGTTAGATTCTAAGACGTATGAAGAATGAACTGCAAATTTTAGTTACTAAGTAATTTATGAATACTTCTTCTTTGTCATTTGCTACTTTCAATTTGTTTCGGTCAGTTTATTCAAGACTCTCTTCTAGGGTAACACATTCATGAGCTCTGTAAAGTTCTCGGAGTGGTTTAACGCCAAAGCGCAATTTTCAACCCATCTCGCCATGGCTTGATCCAGTTTCCGAAAAAATGTAGACTCCCTGCCCTCTAACTCAACTATTATGTTTACTACCCCGTAGTCGCTGCTTCAAAAAACCCCTAATCCATTTATTCTAAGCATCGTCCAGGGGTTCAACGTCCAACACCAACCTACTAGTTCTAAGATACATCCTACAATTCTTTCACGTGTAAAACTGAGTCCACTTAGAAACCATGGGAAAAGAGAGGAGCCCCATCGTTTCGGCACAGCTTTGTAACCCTGCTGGTAGATCATGCTGGTATGTTAGTTTCATGCACCTCTTATTCTCAAATATATGGTGCTATCGCTACTATGATTGGTCAAACGGTTAGAAGAAGCCTTGCTTTAAACATATAAAAGTGAAAGCCAGCGTTCCTCCGATCGCGTTCGCTCATATTGATCAGATACCCGAAGTGATTTTCTACGTGCCTATCTATGCTACTCATCACTTGATTCCCATGTCATAGAGGTCGGATAGACTTCTGTTTGATTGAATTTAACTGCATCAGCAACAGCTCTTTGCTTTCTTCACAATGACACCACCCACAACGTGCAATTGAACGAGGAAACCAACTTCCTACCCTGTTTGAGATGGGAAGATGCGAGGGTTTCAGTTCTCGGGCTCTCAGCGGACCTCGTTCTCTCATTTGGACCGTACCATGGTACAATTCCAGCAGTTTTCATGTTAGTGCAATTCTAGGGGTGCCCTAACATGACCGTATTTCGGCTTCTCCGAAACCCCCATTTCGCGGCACCTTTTAGATATGAGACAACGTCATGAATGCGATGGATTGGTTGCGCATTAATGTGAACCCATTTAGGTGGATTTCCTCCTCGTTGAATGTCTGAAACTGGCGGCATTCCTGCTCCCGGAGGCTGCTTGATTTACCAGTGGATGTGCCCTGAGGTGCGGGTCACATGGATGGTATGTGTAGTCCGTACGAATAGACTGTTAGGTTCGATAGCCGTCGAATTCTGCTTGCAATCTCCGCCATGTCCACTGGACAGTTTGTCCAGCATTTGTGTTGTTAGCTAACCAGGTGTGGGAAGTGTTCTCCGTACGAAGGTATGTGGCGCTCGATCCGTCCCGCCCGGCTTGGCCACTGCCCTTCGTTGATTGTTCTGGGCCTTGATATGACCCTGAAGATGCAGCCGCCTTATACGTGCCGTCAACCAATAAAACAGCGGGCGGAACGTCTAGGACCCTGGTACAGTTGCAGACGGTGGAGTAGGCCCACGATGCTAAGCATGCGGCTCGACACGTTTATTATTTAGCGCCCACGGAGTACAAGGGTCTACGGGCATCCACAGAGACCGACGACGGGCGCTTACACGCATCGCTCCCTGTACGCCTCCGGTTTCACCCAACGTAATCTGGCCAAACCCCCGAAACATTTCGCAAAGGTTCTTGACGACGCAGTCTGGATGTTCTGCATTCTCGGCTGTTTTCCAGGGTGTAACAATTGGTATTTTGTGTCCAACGACAATGGTCAGCTTCAGCGTCGAGTCTGCTGTGACACGTTTCACCGCCCTAGAAAGTTTATCCTCAACCCCCCTACACACTGCAATGTAACACCATGGCCCGCAAGGGCAGGGAACCTTTGCTTGATGACTTTCCCCGACCAACTGCTTGGCTGTACCTCGCCGATCTCTGCGGGCATTCTGCCGTATTGAATCGCCTCACATAGGAATGCTCGCCTATCGGGTCTAGTCGACCTGTGGTGTAACTCTGCTGGCATAAGCCGACCTCAACGTTTTTCTTCTTCCCAGGATCCTTTATCTCACATGTTATCACGAGGGGGCTGGGGAGGTGGTAGCCCTTTTGTCTCATTGAAGGGTCTCTTCCTTATGAGCTCTCTTTTATCCTCTCAGTGTCGCCATTTTCCCGACCTGGTGCAGCCCGTCTTTTCTTTCAGCAACGACTCAAATGGCTGAGCGTGTTGAGCTCCCGGACCCTCTCAAGGCTGAGGTGGCCCCTGTCGAGAAAAATGACATTTTCGTTGCGTCCGACGAGGATACTGAGAGCAATGGCTTCTCAGAACATGCGACGAAAAGTCTCCTGAGAAAGATTGACCGCGTGCTCCTACCTCTCCTCTCACTGCTCTACCTGCTATCTTTCCTAGACCGCACGAACATCGGCAATGCCAAGTTGGCTAGACTGGAGAAAGACCTGAACCTGACGGGAGAGTATGACTACAACGTGAGTGCAAGGCTGCCCTGCAAAGGACAGCAGAATGGACTAATGTTCTTTAGACTGCGGTCTCAATCTTCTTCCCATTCTACGTGGCCGCGGAGATCCCTTCGAATATGGCAATGAAGCGATTCCGACCTTCCGTCTGGATCCCCTGCCTTATGGTCGCATGGGGCATCATGACTATTATGCTCGGTTTGGTCAAGAACTTTGCCGGCTTGCTCGCCGTGCGATGCGCTCTGGGACTTGCGGAAGGCGGGTTGTTTCCTGGCATTAATTACTAGTAAGCCAAGCCCTTATTTCTGGGATATTCGGAAGTATGAGTTTAATGATGCTGTAGCATAACCATGTGGTATAAGCGCCACGAATGCGGGCTTCGAATGGCCATATTCTTTTCGGCAGCCACAGCCGCTGGCGCATTTGGCGGCCTCCTTGCACGAGGCATCATGGAGATGAACGGCATCGGCGGCCTGAACGGATGGGCTTGGATTTTTATACTCGAAGGCATAGCTACCTTCATCATAGGTAGTTCACACCGCCTTTCACGTACATGGAGAGACAATGCTAAGCCGAGAAGCGATCGTGGCATACTTTGGCATGCAAGACTACCCTGCCACTGTAAAGTTTCTCACTCCCAAAGAGAAGCAGGAGGTTCTTCGCCGACTCGAAGAAGATCGATATGCTCTATCCGATGAGCTCGACATGAAATTCATGAAAGACGCCTTCAAAGACTGGAAAATCTGGGTGCACATGATCATCACTTTTGGCATCTTCATCGGGCTCTACTCTGTGTCCATTTTCCTCCCCACCATCGTCAAGAACTTGGACTACACGAACGAGAAGGCTCAGCTTATGACGGTCCCACCGTACGCCGTCGCCTGCGTGTTCACAATCACCGGCGGGTTGCTGGCCGATAGACACAGACGGAGAGGCATGTATATGGTCTTTTTCTGTCTTATGGCGTAGGTCCCCCCCCGCTCGCGATCCTCTTCGGCGCTCACATTGCACAGGATGATTGGCTTTGCGCTGCTCGCAGGGGTCGAGAGCCACAAAGTCAAGTACTTTGCCTGCTTCCTCGTCACTAGCGGTATCTATGCAAACGTCCCACAAGGAGTGGCCTGGAACGGAAACAATATCGGCGGGTCCTTTAAGCGTGCCGTCGGTTTGGCGATGCATGCCGGCTGTGTAAGCAACATTTCCACAAAGCACCCCTAGTCCTCAAAAGTCTAACTCTGTTAAAGGGGAACCTTGGCGGCATCGTGGCGGGCTTTGTCTATCGGCAACAGGATGCTCCACGGTATTTCTCCGGCCATCTTATCCTGCTTGGCACGACTACGATGAGCTGTGTCCTCTCCGTCTTCATGACGTGGTACCTAAAAAGAGAGAACGCTCGGCGTGACCGTGAATATAAGCCGCCGTCGACCTACACGCGAGAGGAGATGGCTCTTGAGATTGACAAGGGCGATAACGCAACTTTCTTCCGGTACACAGTCTAAGTAAGGCTTGGCATTCCAATCGCCGGATACACCATTTCAAGACTCGTTGAGAGAGCCCACATCTAACGAAAGGCAAGAGATCGGAGTAAGGTAGAGCCCTAGACCAAAGACGTATCATAGAGCTTATAGACAATTCAAGCAGCCGTACGAGCGATTGTTAAAGGGAATCGTTCAAATTAAGTCTCCTACAAAGGTTCTTCTAGGACAGTCTACTTCGTACACGTGCGGTGGTTGACAGCCATAGGATGGGTGAGACGAAGAGTGAAGCTATCACAAAGACTCAAGTGGGAAAGAGGGTAGTATGCTACAAAGGTGCGCCGCCTCCATCTTCTGAATCCTCTGCACCCGCCTCCGTACGACCTAAAACCCTTTTCAGACCATCCTTGTCGCCTCTTAAGATCGAAACCGGTAGCCAACAAGCCAAGACCCAAGGGGCCACATGCTCCACCCTAGAACGAAAGAACTGGTGTGCAGGAACACTGTCGACCATGTCAGCGAGAACCACTCTCGATGTAAGATTGAAAAGATAAAGCAGACCTTCCAGCTGCAGCATACTCATGCCCTCGGGTTTCATCTCCGGCCCGCATGGTATGGGGTCGGAACCAACTCCGCCGGGCCCAGACGGTCTAAAGAGCGCCATATGCTTTCCGCCAGCTCCTCTGTGCTCTCTTGACTGAACCAGTTCTCTGCACACACGCGCCGTCCGTAAAAGCGGCGGAAGCACTTCATCTGGCGGCGCTGCCACGACGGATACTCGCCAACGACGCGTTGCTGGATTGCATCTTTGGATTCATCCGGCCAGTGGCTTATGAAGTAGCAGTTGCTCGTCGTCTCAATGGTTTGCGGCAGTTTGGCCGTCCCTCTCTCGAGCTCCTCCGGGGACATGTCATCCGATTGCGCCCATCCTGCAGACTTAATGGCTGTCTCCAAGGCCGCGCGGACCCGATCCGCATTAGATCTGACATGCTCATATGTGTATGGCAAAATGTAGACGCCGTGACGCATCTTGCCGAGCCTCGTGGTGGTACCAGTGGCAGTGGCCAGGGCACGAAAATCAGCTGATACAAAAGCTCCAAACGAGAAGATGCCCTCAGCTTAGTTTAGAATGGGGAAAAGATGAATCTTTAGGTTTCTCGCGGAAAGTTCCCTGAGACAAGAAGGAATAGCTGTCGCGAGCGGGCGCCTTCCCGCCTTTATACATGTACGCGCCCCTTGGTTCCTAAGCACATAGGTTGTTTGAGATAGAGCACAAAAGCTTCTCGGTTTCTGTTCCCTAGGGGCAAAGCACAGCAAAAGGGGGGGAAACAAGTCGGCGTTTGTTTGTACCAAAGGAAAAGGGGTTCCTTCTCTTTATGTCACCAATCCCTACACCCGGTTCCACGAGAGTGTGCCGTCTGTGAGTAGGACAGGGGCGTGGGGCTAGGCATTGGGCCAGGTGCCTCGTGCGTAGTTGCTCGCTGGAGAACACACACAGTGCATCTGGCCGAGGGTATTTCCTCTTTCTTATTGTCCGACCCCATTCGTTATTATGCCCATACTACATGTAATGAGGAGTTACCAGCTTAGGTTGAGTCACCAAACGCACAGCTACACTGCGTAAGGTGCAGTGCATGTCGAATGCGATGATGTGCCGGCTACAGTGAAAGTGCAACGGCCGCTCGTCTCCGCTGGCAGATATAAACCAGACTACCAAATTAAAAAGCAGTATTGTTAGGCTCGGCCTTGGTACAATAGGGAGCGAAATAGGCATCCTCTATGCTGGCTTAACGAGCACTCTCTCTTCCCTAAAAGAAGTCCCTGTCTACCGATCCCTGGCCAAGTCTATCGCATCGAGATCGGTCCCGAGGGCTGCTTTCGTTATACCGGGTTTGTGTGTGATCCGGAACGAGATGAGGGTTGCATCATCCACCTTGCGCTGCGGACGTCTGATCATGAAGCCAATTACATACGCCGCTGTCACCCATCACCCATCATTGGTGGACTCAGAGACAACGTGAGGATGATTCACAATTTACAAGATTTATGAGAGAGTGACCTCATGACTATCATCCCAGGGAATATAAATTGGCCATCCCCGTTCTTATATCTGAGCTACTTGGCACTGCGTCAGAGATCGCTTCAGTCAACGTTGACATATCATCATCCATATTTGACACCGCTTGCACTCGCAGATAACCATGGACGACGCGAATCCGACCAGAGTCCCTTTTACAGGCTCTTGCCACTGCGGTACAACCCGTTACATCGTATTTCTTACCCTCCCACACCCAAATTCCGAGACACTACCGCCTCCCAAAGGAGTGCAGCGATTCTACCGCTGCAATTGCACCGTCTGCCACAAGATGGGCCACATGCACATTTGTCCCGCTTCTCCCACCGACGACTTCCTCCTCCTCTCTCCACTGGACCCTTTCCAGGACCTCGGAGACTACCAGTGCTACAACGAGATGTTCCACTTCTTCTACTGCACGACTTGCGCCATGCGGTGCTTCATCTTTGCAGGAGAAGGAGAGGTCGTCAACGTTGATGTCGCAGAGCTAGGCGTTCCTGGTGTAGGGAAAGTTGGAAGGGAGACCAAGGCTTGGAGGCCTAAGAGGGATGGAGGCCACCCGCAATATGGCAACTACCTGAGTGTCAATGGCCATAGCGTGGATGCGGGACAGAAAGGCTTCGACATGAGGGAATTGACGGACAAGAAGTTCGTAATGTATTGCGATTGTCTCAGCGGCGAAGCACACGAGGCTCCTGCGCGGTATGACAGACCTCAGGATTACGGGGCATACTAGGTAACAGTCGTTGGGGCTTCTACTGCTGTACTGAATGTGATAGCGCCCGATCTACGGCTGCGCTCTCGCCTTGTTAAAAAAGAAGCCCCATCAGATGGACCATAAAATTTGTACAAGAGTTCAAGAGAGGAATCAACGCCGTACACAAGTCAAGCGGGCAGCCCCTGAGTGACATGGAAGGGTAACAGGCCCGGACCGCAAAACAACTGCACGTTCTCATGGCAATAAGGATATCAATCCTCGTAGTGTTATGTGGTGATGTATTATTCATTCTCGACATGATTACCTACGCCTGTGCCGATCCTGGAGTTAGCTTCACTAGGGCGCGAGTGACATGGGCGCTCAACGTCATGGCTCTTACATCTTACATGAACCGATCCGGCGCAAGGGCAACTTCAATCTCATTGCTTCATCCAATACTGCTCGCGTTTTGTTTTATACACCATGTCACAGTATAACGAGGCCGTGTCTCTGCGCGAGTTGCCACCGCCAACCCTCACCGAGCAACACCAAGACCACCACCCCGACACCAACCACGATGCATCATCCTCAGACCGCGCAGCCTCACGAAAACGCGAGTCCCGGAAGCGCGCCCTCGTCCTCATCGGCTCCGCAATATCGCAGTTCCCAACCTGGGGTAAAGGCCCCCCCCCGGGGCATTCACGTCGCTTCGTACTCACAAACACTTGACGCAGGCTTCGCCATGAACTACGGCGTCTTCCAGGAATACTACTCCAACAACTGGATCCTCCACGGCCCCCCTGAGGCCACCGGCGTCATTGGCACCACCTCCAACGGCGTCATGTACCTCTCCATGCCGCTGCTCTTCGCCCTCCTCACGCGCCGCTGGGCCCGCCGCCGCCGCGCCGTCGCCCTCTGCGGTGCGGCCCTCGCCTGCGCGAGCTTCTTCCTCTCGTCGCTGAGCACGCACGTCGCGCACCTCGTCGCTACGCAGGGCGTGCTCGCCGCCCTCGACTGTGCGCTCGTCTACAGCCCGCTCACGCTCTCGCTCGGCGAGTGGTTCGGCGGCCGCAACCGCGCCGTCGCCTACGGCGTCACGCTGTCGTGCAAGAACGTCGTCGGGTCCGCGTGCCCCTTTCTGCTGCGCGGGCTGCTCGACCGGTACGGCTTCCGCCTCACGCTGCGCATCTGGACGGCGGTCGTGGCCGCGACCAGCGTTCTCGCCATCATGCTCGTGCCGACGCATCCCTCGCGACTTACACCGAGCGGGCACCGGGCGCGGGACGTGCCCTGGCAGTTCCTCCGGCACCAGACCTTTTACGTCTACAGTGTCGCCATCGCGCTACAGAGCGCCGGATACGGCATCCCGCAGACGTACCTCAACACGTACGCGCACGACGTGACGCTGCTCTCCTCGACGATGGCCACGCTGCTGCTCACGCTCTTCAACGTGCCCGGCATCTTCGCCTCGTCCTTCTTCGGGTGGCTCACCGACAACGCGCGCTTCCGTGTCTCCGCATCGACGGCGACGGCCGTGTCCGCGACGAGTTCCGCGCTCTCTGCGTTCCTCTTCTGGGGGCTGGCGGCGGTGCGCGGCAGCACGGCGCTGCTGGTGCTCTTCTCGGTGACCTTTGGTATCTTCGCGGGCGGGTACAGCGCGACATGGGGAGGTGTGATTAATGAGCTGGAGGGCGAGGCGGCGCAGCGTAACGAAGCCATCGACACCGGGTTGCTGTACGGGCTACTAAATGGCGCGAGGGGAGTGGGATATGTAAGTGGTGGACTGGCCGGCCTGCCGCTACTCAAGGCCGGGAGCACAACGTCCTTGGGAAGCTTTGGCTACGGGACAAGCTACGGGCCTCTCATCATCTTCACGGGGCTATCATCCATGTTTGGCGGCTGTGGACTGCTATGGAAGGGTGTGAAGCGGTTGACTCGGCATCACCGCCGTGGGCCATCACTCGGACAGCCGACGGGATAATCAGTCACATCTCCACAAACCTCCATCGGCAAAAACAACAATCCCCTGAGACCCGACAAACGATATGACAGCTCACCGCGGCCCAGCCCGTACGTATTTCGTACCTGCGAGCAGTCCCCACTCGGTCTCTCGCCGAGACGAGACAAACACACACGGGAGCCAGCCCGCCGGCGGGTATCCGGCGAATAAAACCCATCCGCCAGCGACAGTCACCACGCACGGCCTCACAACTCACAAAGAGAGAAGACAACATGCGGAATACATGCAAGAGGGTGGATGTGGGCAGGAAACCGCGCGGAAGTGCAGGCGGGCGGGAGCTTGAAGACACACGGGAACTGCCGACGTCGCATCGTGAGTCTGCATGTGGCCAGGATCATCGCCCATCAACCGTCCGAACGCTCGTATTCAGCCGAGCCGACAAGGCACGAGTGCGTCTTTTCTTTGCCGACGTAACCGCTTATCGCCGTAGACGAGCCCGCACGCCTACTGGCGGTCACGATGCGCATGGGCAGCCAATGGACCGGGGCCACCGCGGGCACTCGCGGTTAACCATCCCAAGTCAAGTCTTGGCTACGGAGTAGTAGAACCTCCAATGAAAGGTATTCAATCTTGATGCCCAAGTATACGTATGCGTAGAACATGAATGCAAGCCAGGAACCCGCAGCAAGTTGGTCCATACCTCCAACGCCCTCGCTCAACAGTCACCTCCGTCCGGGTTGCCCCATTGTCCCTAGCTCCTCTGCTCCAGCCCTGATTTACCACAGCGCCTCGCTGTCCACCATGTTCTTTGGCTGGCTCTTCCTCCGCTCCGACCTGTCGCTGTACCTACTGCTCATGGCCGCAGTCGACTTGGGGGTCGTAGCCGCAGTCGACTTGGGGGAGGGAATCATGGGACTTGGCGGCTTGTAGCTCGGCCGCGGGTTCGAAGGCAGACCGGGCGATCCAGATGGCATCTCCGGCGGGTACGAGCTTCGAGCTGTCCTCGGAGAGTTCCTCTGGGAGTTTGGCGAAAACTGCTTGCGAATGTTGGGGTCGTAGGCGTGGTGCGTGTTGACAATGTGATGCTGAATCGGAGGCGGGATCGGCCGCTTGGATCGTCGAGGAGCCGTTTGCTCCCACGAGGGTCCGTAGACAGCTCCAGGGTGAAAAACGGTCAGCAGGATGCATGCCACCAGAGGGACTGCGCCGTTCACGACCATAAATGCCGCTTCGTTCTGGAACAGGCCGCCGTCTACACCACCAGCCATGTCGATGACTCGATAGATAGAGTAGGCCAAGAGGAGGGTCGTAGTGATTTCCATCCCTAAGATGACGTTAGTAGATGCTAGCAGCGGGTTTTATATGACCTCTTACCACGAAGAAACCTCTCGAACCGAGGGGCCAGGTAGACTGCTGCATGCTTCTCATCCGGCACCCCCTGGCCCGAGTTCAGTCCGAGGATGAACCAGAAATACACCACCATGGCGCCCAACAAGGCGACTGCTTGGACTGCCAGACCACTAGCCACGATGCCTGCGCTCTGCGTTCGCTTCGCTGTGTTAGTGAACATGGCTGCACTAGAATAGGCCCCCGATACGCACAGTGACACCGTTGAGTCCATACGCCACAAACACAATGCCAACCACTTGAACAACAAGGGCCACAACAGCCAGCCCACAGGGAATCATCTCGGCGAGGATAGGCCTGCAAGGACTCAGGCCTTCTCCATATACGGTCAGCACGTGCGGCAGGACGAGGAAGACGGCTGCGGTTGTAAAGGTAGGGCCCATGACGGTTCCCAGGAGTGACAGCGTAAAGTAGGCTGGGCTATCCCGGGCGCCATGGAGGAGGACTCGCCCGGCAAAGCCCAAGATGTCGAGCAACAGCCCGGTGGTCAGAATAGCCGAGAACAGAGTCGTCCGGAATCGGTAGCCAAGGTACAAGACGAAGGGCAGAAGAAGCGCATACACCGCTATCAGGACGACATTTCCCCCGACGTTGGGGTTATAGGAGTAGAAGCCGCCCGCGACCGGGCAGGATGAGCCGCAGTCGCCCGCCATGGTGAACAAGGGCCGACTTGCTCATGTTAAACCCAGGCAGACGTGAGGGTGGAAAGGGGCCTCTCTAGCAAAGGGCATCCTGGCGGTCGCCTTCGTTTATATCTATAACCCTCTCCACGTCCACCACGCACGCGCACATGGGGACATGCAGCCCAACAGCACGGCTCTGCAGGGCTGCGGCGTCCTCGATGGACCGCGACCATGGAGGGGGGATAGCCCACCGAGTGTCACTCGACTCCAAATGCGCGTAGCCCCATCCATACCTACCGGATTCGACTCTCCACAGCATATCATGTCCCGGGCAGCCAATGGCGAGGCGTGCAGATGGCTAGGTTGCCGACGTCAGAGACCTGCCAGAGAGGAACACTGGTGCGAATATTCCTACGTATCAGTGGCAAACGGAGGCGCAAGGGGTTGGCCGGAGACAAGACGAGAGTCCGCGGGTCGGTAACGAGCAAAAAGAGGGGATGCCGTCCCGACAGAACGGTTCGGCCGAAGACGTCGAGGCAAAGTTCCACACCCAGCCAGTCACGGCGTTCGGATCGGCAACGGGCTGGGAACCTGGCCCTGGCAAAGGAACAAAGCAGCAGGCGGGACAAGCAGCGAGACTGCCTTTACTGCGTCAAGACACGCCCGGGGAGGGACAGCAGTTGGTTGTCGTGGTTGTGCAGTCCGTAAGGTGGTATCGTGGGCGTCGGTGCCAATCACGAGGGCGTTGGCGTGCCGCGTCGACGCTGCAGGGATGCATGCGGTGACAAAACGAGGCGCGGTTCGCCCCCAAGGATCCCCCTCAATCAGTTTGCGCCATCCCGTCTTTTGCGACCATCGTTCTGATCTGGCCGAGGAGGGCTTGGACTGTCGAGGTTGGGGGCTGGATCCAGTCTCAGTCGGGATGAATCGCCAACAGGGCTCCGGAGAGATGGGACTCGCAACTTGGCAGTCTGGGGGCGCGCTGCCGTTGCAATGGCGCCATGTGCAGAAGGGGACGTGCAACGTCTGCACGTCTGCACGACGAACCAACAGATGCAACAGTCCCCTTGGTCCGTGGCTCCGTATATGCCTAGCCACTGGCTTCCGCCTGGCTGGACCTTGGAGGACCGCGTCTGCGACGATCAGTCGGGCTTTGAGGACCCCTTATTGCCGACGAGTTCGCCCGACGCAGAGCCCAGCCGTCACCCCCGGGGAGCAGAACCAACAACAAATGTTTCAAGGTGGCCTGCTTCCATCGTCATGCCGGAGGCGACGAGTGAGACCAACTCAACCGGTTCGAGGGGCATTTGCTGTATGCCGCAATGCCATTGGAGGCAGCGTGATGTGGCAGACAAGGCAGGTATGTGAGGATGGATCGATGCTGGTCGCGGCACTGCGCCGCCTTGATATCTCGATTGGTGGATTCGAGTATTTGAGTGAGTGCGAGGTGAAGCTTGGGAGAGCACGAAGTACGGAGTAGCCCGGAGAGGAGAACTGGGTGTGGACCCTCCAGGGCTGATGTACGAGTAGTGTGATAGTGATACTAGTGCCCGCGGTGGGTGCAGGTCAGGCGGCTTTTAGCGCCCTCGCTGCTCTTCCTCTGTTATAGGTGATCATTAGGTCAGGGCTCAGGAGTCAGGACCCAGGAGGCCGAGCGAGAGCATTGGTTATGCAATTATGCACAAGGACAAAAACTGTTGTATACTCTTATTCGAATGGGGTGCGCAGTCGAGGTGATCACGGTGCAATCTGCTTGGATTTGCACGGCGTGTTGGTGGCTTTGTTTCAACGTGCATGCTACGCCTCGATGGCCTCATCCCAACACCGCCTTGTGGAGCTGGTCACGAGAACAAAGCGGTCCACACTGCCCACTTTATACCGTAAAAGAAGTTTCCATCTTCTTAATTAGGTGCGGTGTCTCACTGGTAAGTTGCGATGCTCACCAACAAGTTGAAGCAGTTGTCTTGTAAGCTATCTCGGTTTAGTAAGGCTTTCCTGTCTTGTTTCTGCTGCTCACTCACATCCCCGACTTCCCGCTTGGCCCCTGTAAACCTCCACTCGGCCCTAAAATGGCCCTCAGTCGTGACGGGTTAAAGCCACTCTGGAGCAGTAATTCGGGGATCAGATTGTATCCTTGACGAGGCAGTTCTTGGTCTGGACGAGCTGAGTGAACATCGGCCAGGGTTTCTGCACAACTCAGCCCCTGAGGCCTTGCATCCGGCGGCCGCAGAACACGGCCTTGCTGCGTTGGTATGTTCACTGTGTTGCAATGGCGGCCTCTGCCCCTCCAGCGCCTGTGCTAGGAGGCAGCTTTCACGAAACATGCCCATGCTCAGCGCCTATAACGGTACAAGAGATAAAGGCGAGGAGCCTCTGCCCTCATTCTGCTCTGGTTCGTGCGAGCTGCTGTTCTGTATGCAGCTTTTTCACGATTGCGAATACGTCTTTCTGAGTCTTGACTTGTACAGTCCGTATTGCCGTCACTTCATCCTCCCATGGAGACTCCACAACGTCCGGGTCTCGGGGGCCCTACCTACACTTCCCCCACACCCCCCGGCAGATTGTCGTCGACCAAGGCCAAGCGGGCGAGGAACACATCTTCAGCATCGTCGGGCCGAGGCACCGTCACCCGCAGCCGATCCCAATCTCTCGCCCAGCCGCCGCCCAATACCACGCCTGATGCTAAACCGAGACCGCTTGAGCTCAGCGAACATGAGACTGGTGCCACCTTGTACGGCGAGGCTTCAAGCGAGCCGCCAGATCACTACCAAACTCAGCCGATACCGACCCCGCCCTTCTCCGCCGCTCGCAAGTCCTCTGTAAGAAAAAGGCACGAACCGATGGACTCATGGAGGGTCGATGACAAGCTGGCACGCGAGCTCCTGGAAACTCCGAAGAGAACTGCTACCAAAGAGCCGAAAAGAGGATACAACTACGTCTTTGGTATTGCTAGAACGGACGGCAGCAGCTTCATCAAAATTGGCATATCGGTTGATGCAGAGGCCCGGATGAGCAGCATCGCCGGAAAATGTCGCCATGAGAAGATGGAGACGCTCAACTTCGATCAACGACCCATTAGCGAATTCAAGAGAGCAGAGAAGCTGATCAAGACCGAGCTTCACAACTTTCGCTACCAGTTCGACTGTGCGTGCAAAGAGGCACACGAAGAGTACTTCAAGGTCGACAAAAACGTCGCGCTGGAAGTCACACAGCGCTGGACGGCTTTCTGCAAGGCCAAACCCTGGGACAAGAACGGTACACTTCATCCCTTCTGGAAAGGCCGGCTGAAGAACCGGCCTGCTTGCAGCGAGAGCGAGAAGCCAGAGGAGCATGAGCCACGGGCGGAACGTTGGAGCGAGTTCATCAACGCAACAGACTGGGAGGCCCTAAGCTTCAACACGGCGTCTGTTCAGCGAGCCATCTGGCCGTGGAGGTGGCACTGGGTCTCGTTGTTCCAGGCGCTCTATCTGGCCTACGTCACTTTCCCAGATCCCAGGTCGGCCGCGTGCCTCGCTGCACTCGTGATATGGATGCTCGGCGAGAGAGATCTCCTGGGAACGCCAATCCTTTGGAACACCCCGCGGGGCCCGCGCCGCAAAATGAAGCGCTCGCCGAAGCGCATGGTGAACGACGTCTTGGTGAGAATGATGGGTGTGTTGTCTGATGACGAGTATTTTAACGTCCAGGGAAAGAATGCCACTAGGAACAATGAAGAGAGGGGGGAAGAGGAGGAAGTGCAGGGAATGGAGGGAATGGAGGACAATTCCATGGCAGTGACTCCAACTGCTCGTAGAACCAAGTCAGCTTGATTTTGTCGTTAACATATTGCATCTGCTAGGGTTTCCCGTATTTTAATTTCAGATTATTACACCGTTTGAGTCCCTCTTGTATCAGTTTGTTTGACAGCGGTTGCGAAGTTGCGATCAGGAAGAGGCTCGTGCTGATCTGGTGGCCTGGTCCCTGAGAGGCAGGGAGCTCCAACCAGGTTCATCGCTGAAACGCGGCAGCGACGGAACAGCGGGAGTGGCGCCGCGGCTTGCGAAACGAACATGTTGCATCAACACCGGACAGTGGACAGTGGGCAGCGATAACCGACAGATGGCCGCTTTACAATTGCAGTTGCAACGAGCCAGCTATCGGCGAGATGCAGCTGGCAGGTGTCGTGTGCTCACCTCATGGATGCACACAGCAGCTGGAGCCTGGAAGGTCCCGTAGGTACCTAGCAGGTGGCAGCTTCAGGTGAAAGCCGGAACCCCCCAGTGGAGGGTTCTCAGCGTTTATTCTTCGGAGATATCCCCAGCTCAGGCGCCCCGCACTGGGCGACGGACCGCTGTTAGTGGACGAGCGCCAGCCAAGCCATGACATCAAACGCCGCACCACCTAGCCTAGCCCGCCGCGAGGCTTGGATCGAGGCTCAGCGCCAACGTCGTCAAAGGCTGACGGGACGCGTGCCTCTACCTGTCGGTACACGCACCCAGCCCACCCGCTCGATCCGGCTCCAAGAATAACCACGCCGTCTCGCGATCCCATCCGCAAGGGGCCTCCATCCGCGTAACGCCCGCCGTCCACAGCCGCCTGCGCGTCTCTGCTAGCGGGGGAGCATGACGCGGTGACGACGGATATCAAGCGACGTCACTCCGTCTCCCTCTCCCTCTCCCTCTCTGCACCTCGACTCGATCGCTCGCCTGGTCTGGCTTCATACGAGCATAGCGAGACATCGGCACGAATCGACTGCTGCTGCGGCAACCCCGCTGCCTGCCCACCATGTCCATCCGGATCGCCCTCGACCACCAGCCCGAGTTCTACACAAACCTCGACCATGTCACCGGCCGCATCGTCCTCGGCCTCAACCGCGCCGAGCAGGTCGGCAGCATCGTCGTCAAGCTCGAGGGCGAGTCCGTCACCGCTCTGCAGGTCCCCAACCCCTACGAGGCCGAGATGCAAGGCCGCCCCCCCGGCCCCATGCCCGGCCCCCCCGGCAGCGTCGTTGCCGAGAACCACAAGATCCTGTACAAGGTCCAGCAGGTCTTCCCCGACGAGTACCACTCCAGCACCAGCAGCCCCTACGGCGCCTTCCCGCTGCAGCCCGGCGAGCACGAGTTCCCCTTCAAGTTCAAGCTGGCCATCAACAACGCCTGCAGCGACCCCATGGCCATGTCACGCATCGGCGGGCTCGGCGGCGTCGGCGGCTTCGCCTCCGGCGGCGGCCTGTTCGGCATGGGCGGCGTGAGGGTCATGGACGGGAGCAAGCAGCTGTTCCTCAAGCACGTCACCCGCACGCTACCCCCATCGCTGACCGGGTACCCCATGGAAGCCGAGATCCGGTACTACATCAAGGTCACCATCCAGCGCCCAGGCTTCCTCAAGGAGAACTGGCGATACCAGATTGGCTTCAAGTTCCTGCCCATCGAACCGCCGCGGTCGGCGAGGACCGGCCAGGAGGCATTTGCACGGCGGCCGTTTACTTTTCGACCCCGGTCCCCCATGCAGCCTGAGAGGAAGAAAAGCTCGTTCTTCCCCAGGAAATCCGAAAAGGGCGGGGGCGGCGACAAGACGGCAGCTGGTGACGCCTCGCCCTCTCTCGACTCACCGAACGTGGTGCCGGCCCCGTCCATAGAGATGTCGGCGCGACTGCCGCATCCCCCCGTCCTCACATGCAACCAACCCGTACCTCTCCGGCTCATCGCCAAAAAGGTCGTCAACTGCCCCGAGCAGGTCCACCTCGTCTCCTTCCAGATGGACCTCATCGGCATCACCGAAGTCCGGTCACACAACATATTTAACAAGAAAATCAACCGCTGGGTCGTCGTCGCCAACTCGGAGCTCAACATCCCCCTGACATCCTCGCCACAGGACGAGGCAGGCAAGGAGCTGGTCGTCCCCGACGAGCTGTGGAAGAACAAGCCGCTGCCTAACACGGTCGCGCCATCCTTTGCCACCTGCAACCTGTCGCGACGATACGAGCTGGAGATTAAGTTGGGGCTGTCCTGGGGAAAGCCCAAGACGGGCTTGCTGGGCAAGGACCCCTTCGCCCAGGCGCAAACCATCTTCCTCCCCTTGCACTTCAACCACGTAGATGTCTACTCGGGCATCACTCCGCCGCCCGAGCTGGTGGAAGCCGCCAGGATTACAAGACCCGGCCGGGCAACGGTAAACATCCCGCCTCGCCTCCCTCCTCGGACCTCCGTCTCCGGAGCAAGCGCACCCACGCGACCCCCTCAACCTCAAAACCAAGCACCGCCGATGCCGCCTCACCCTCCGCAGGACCCCCTGTATCCTCCGCAACTGGCCCCCGGGCAGTCTGCGCCCCCCGGGCAGTCCGCGCCGCCGTACGACGAGGCGCCGCCGAGCTACGACGAGGCCATTGCGGAGAACCTGTCTGGGCCGTTTGATGGACTGCGCCCTCGGCCGGCTTACAGTGGCGTGACCAACGAGAATGCCCCGAGCCAGATGCCGCCGGAAAAGAGCTAATGATTGGGGGAGTAGCTTTGACGATTGCATGAAACCATGACAAAGGAGTTGGGAGGTCGGCGTGCTGGTGCTAAAAAGCTGGGATGAGAGAACCAATAGACGGTCGTCAAGGAGTTTATTCATATACCTCAGGCAAGTCCAGATATATACAACATTATTATCAGAGCCATACCGGTCCAGCTAGTGAAGGGGCTCCCTTGTTCTTCAACGGGAGCACAGCACCCTCACATCACGACATAGTGTCGTGTTGACGCATCGAATCGCATCAGACAACATAATTACTGGTACATAATACTGCGTTTAGGCACGACTACTCGCCTTTTTTGGCCCTAGGCTCGACACGCACCCACAGCGGCGGATTCTGCCACAGTGTGTGCATGCGCGAGTCCCTGTGCCAGTCGAGGTCCTTGTTGACGAGGGTAAAGTCGAACTTGAAGATGAGCTTGGCAATGGTCGCCCGGACCTCCATCCACGCGAGACTGGGGAGAGGTGTATCATTAGTAGATGAGCGTTTAAGGGCGGCGTATGGTCTTGAGTCTGTGTTCTTACTTTTGTCCGATGCAGTTTCGCAGTCCCAGGGAAAAGGGGCGGCAGGCTTCGAGGTCGTCTGTGCAGTTCGGATCCAGCCACCGCTCGGGTTTGAACGCCCAGGGGTCGGAAAAGTTGTTGGAGGAGAGGTTCGACGCCATCGGGTTCGCCGCGACAACCGTCTGTAAACGTCGTCAATTCACATGCCCCTGTCTCGAACACCAAGAGGAACAAACTCACCCCGCCAGGCAAGAAATGCCCGTCGACCGTATCGCCGCCCGGAGGCACGGCCCTGTACAGTGGGATCGGCAGCGGCGGGTACAGCCGCAGGCCCTCCATGATGACGGCGTCGAGGTACTTGAACCCCCCGAGCGCCGCGGGCGTCACCTCGTGCTGGTGCGTGAACGCGCGGTCGAGCTCGGCCCGCAGCTCGGCCAGCACGTCCGGCCTCGTGAGCAGGTAGTAGAACATGCAGCAGAGGCCCGTCGCCGACGTCTCGGTGCCCGCGATGACGAGGTCGGACCCGAGCGCCGCGATCTCCATCTCCGTCACTTGGATGCTGCCCGTGTCACGGACCTTGACGGCGTGGGAGATGAAGTCGGGCGATTTATCCGCGTCCTTTAGCCGCCTGGGATCCCGCTGTTAGCGAATAGTTCTAGTTTCCGTGAGTGCTGCTGCTTCAGAGAGCGGTGTTGTTGCTCACTCCTTGACCAGGTGTATCGTGTACTGTTCATGCTTGTCCCTGTCCGCGAGCATCTTCTCGATCTGCGTGGAAAACAACCAGCGCGCAACCTTGCCCAGCAGCGGGAACTTGTGCATGGTGTCGTTCACGACCATCATCCGCAGGCCGGAGCTCAGGGCAATGGCCCACGGGTGCTTCTCGCCCTTGGCCACGCTCCCAAAGTCGTGCCCGAGCGACATGTGGCCCATGATGTCAAACGTCACCATGGTGAAGCACGGGTCCAGGTGCACGCCCTTTGCGTCGCCGCAGCTCCCCTCCAGCCGTGCCACGAGCGCGTCCACGACCGTCTCGACGATCTGCTCGTAGTCGCGCACGCTGCGGTCCGAGAAGGCGGTGCTGAGCTGCTTGCGCCATATGGCGTGCCGCTCCGGGTCGTGCTCCGTGATGATGGACGCCGCCTCGCCGCCGAAGATGCTGCGGTCGTAGAAGTCGGCCTTGAGGAACTTTTGGTGGCCCTTGCGGGGGGCGTAGATGTCCTTGCAGGCGCTGGATGTGTTGAAGGAGACTTCGTTGGGGGCTGTCCGCACGACGGGGCCTGCGGGTTGTGCTGCATCAGCCTTTTGCTCGTGCTCGTGGCTTTCGGGATACATTTCAAGGGGCTTCCTATGCCGTACCGTACTTGTTGTGCATTTCAATCATGTCGTACGTCTGCCGGCCGGCCAGATACAGCCAAGAGTGAGACACCTCGAGGGTTCCCTAGGTCAGTCCAACATCCGTCAGAGAGGCCGGAGACTGTCCACATACATTGCTCCATTTGGCGATCCACGGCCCAGGGAGTCTATTGAGCGGGCTTTTTCTCAGAGTGTTCCATCTTTGAAATAGGTAGAATAGCGGGATCTTGCGTCGGGCTCTGAGTTAGCTTCGCTCGAGACAGGGGGTTGACGCCGGTTGCCCGCGTTTTCGGTAGACTCACGGCCGACAAGACTATCACCACAAACGTAATCATTTTTCGTCTGCTCTATATCGAGCTCGAACACTTAATTTACCTGGGCACGGTGTCTCCTATGCGGTATCAAATGGTGAAGGTCGCCACGTATGGGGCCGTTGAGGGCGACCAACCGCCGGGCGGCCCCCTGATATATGCGGACATGTAGGCACGATCATGTCACACAGGCAGCCATCGAAATCACCACTTCCAAGCCTATTCGTGGATTGTTCTTTATTGTGCGGGGACGGCTTGCTCGAGTCAGATATTGTGTGGGCGCTTTGCGGTCTTATTGTCCGTTGGGTGCGCAACCAACAACAATAAGATCAAGGTCTTGCCCAGAGTCGAATCGACGCCATCTACGCATAGACCCCAGCCGGACGAGGGAAAGACGAGTCACACGCCATCGGAGAAAATCCAGCATCCATCCGAGTTCCCACGCGACAGTGGGCCTGTCATGTACTTGGATCGTACGAAGTACGGAGTAGCAGTACGAAGTATCAATCTTGCCGCAGCAAACCTGCCAAGCGCCGCGGGCCCCTTCAACCCCGGGAGGACGCAGCCACCCGCGTCTCCCTGCCGGAGCCGAGGGGAAAGATCGTGAAAGTCGATGCTCAAACTGTTTGCGCGGTGAAGCGCGGCGGTGACAAGAGGACGACATTCCCTGGGCCATCGAGCGGCCCATCCCGCGCTCTGGGCTGGAGCTTGAGCTTGCTCGCTCATCCTCAATTGAAATGTCTCGTAACTCGCCATTTTCTATTCGTGGCTTGAATTTCTGTCAACTCTCTGAAAATATGCCTGAGATACGTTGCAGAGACCCCTGCAGTGGAGACCGCAACGTCCATCTGGTGAAGACTGCGGCTTCACTTGCCACATTCTGCAAATAAGCCTCAACTGGCCATGGGACCTCACAGCGGGCGTTTTGCGTTTGCAATTCGTCCAATCGCGTCTGCAAAGGTTCCTGGCGGATACAAACAAAAGTCATTTCGGGGACATCATGTGTCGTCGGTCTGTAGTTCAATGGCAAGTGACAAATGGCAAAACGGAAAGTTGCATCCCGAGGGAAATGCACATGTTACTTCGGCAGTACGGAGTAGAGTGACGTCAGCCACTCACTCACGACACCTCAACCAGATCTCACCGTTGGTGCTTTCTCGCCCAATCACGCACACCTGGCAACTTCTTTACACCACCGCGAAGTCATCCGTGAGCTCGCCACTCGGGAGCCATGAGTCGATGGCTCCCCCGTTATAGCATCTCGACCCTAGCTGGACGCGGGCCACAGCGCCAGCATCTCCCGCGCCCATCATGTCGTCACCGCAGCTTGACAACCAGCCGCTCCCATCGCCACGACAGCGACCCCCGGATCCGCGACCTAGGACGCCAAATCGCTGATGATTACGCCGCCATACGCGAAGAATACGGTACGCGACTCATGGTGCTCTAGAGATGCAGCCAGACTGACAACCGCAGTAACACCAAAGTACCCCATCGTCCTCGCCCACGGCCTCCTGGGCTTCTCGGAGCTCTCCCTCATCGCCGCCCTCCCGCCCCTGCAGTACTGGCACGGCATCAAGCAGGCCCTCACCGCGCAGGGCTGCTCCCGCGTGATAACCGCCTCCGTCCCGCCCAGCGACGCCATCGAGGACCGCGCCGCCAAGCTCGCCGCCGACATCGCCGCCGCCTCGGACTCGTCCCCCGGCGCGCCGTCCACGCCCGTCAACATCATCGCGCACAGCATGGGCGGCCTCGACGCGCGCTACATGATCTCCCACCTCCTCCGCGCCACGCCCGGCGTCCGCGTCGCCTCCCTGACCACCATCTCCACGCCCCACCGCGGCAGCACCTTTGCCGACTACCTCCTCGAGGAGGGAGCCGGCCCCATCTACCTCCCCAAGCTGTACGGCGTGCTGCAGCGCGCCGGGCTCGGGACCAAGGCGTTTGCGCAGCTGACGACGCGCTACATGGCCGACGAGTTCAACCCGCGCACCGAGGACGACCCTTCGGTGCGGTACTTTTCGTACGGCGCGGTCATGAGTGACCCGTCGCTGCTCAGCCCGTTCAGGCTGTCGCACAGGGTGATTGGGGAGGCCGAGGGGCCCAACGACGGGCTGGTGAGCGTGGACAGCAGTCGTTGGGGTACGTATGAGGGCACGCTGCTGGGTGTAAGCCACCTCGACCTCATCAACTGGCCGAACCGGGTCCGGTGGACGATGCGCGAGTGGATGGGCATGAAGAGGACCTTTAACGCGATTGCGTTTTACCTTGGCATTACGGATATGCTGGCAAAGGAGGGCTTGTAAGATGGGCGTGAGCAATGAATGAAACGAGAAGCTGGCACGCACGTTGCGCTCGGCGGTTGAAGACGAGGGACCACCCTGAGTGACAAGAGGTATCAATAGTAATTATAATATAGAAATACAGCAGCCTGGCAACGGGCACGAGCAAAGCACGACACAAAGCACAGGCACACCGTTCCCAACGACTCCCATCCGCCCGTGGCCACAAGATGCAATATGTACACCAACACAACGTCTGAGCTCCATCAAATACACCGTGTCAAATCAGGATAAATGGTGACGATGAGATGATGGTCGGTTCAAATTTCGCGCACGGAGACTGGGGCGAACCAGGCTGTTGGGAGACCGGGAGTACCGGCTCGGTCGCCGGCGCGCGCGCGTCGTGTCGCTTGAAGTTGACCACGGTGACAGAACACCACCTTTGCTGTCGCCCAGGCTGCATCCCGCTAGGTGTGTCGTCGTTCCTCCGCCAGCACTATCCCTTCACCCTCCCATCCCGGCACACTCGCCGGCGTCGCTTAGAAGGTGGGCTTCGCGGCCTTGCGTCTCGCCAGGGCCTTGTGGATGTAAAGCCAGGCGATACCGAGGGCGACTGTGGTCAGTGGTTAGTCGCATAACTTGAGCGCAGCGCGTGCTTGGAGGAAGGGGCAGCAGTTTCGTACCAACAGCAACGATGCAGAAGACGACCATGACACCAACGTTCTCGGAGGGCCAGTTGCCGCGCTTGGCAAACTGGTTGAGGGCCTCGCGGGCGAGGAGAGGAGTGGTAATGGCAGCCATTGCGAAAGGTGGGAGTGGAGAGGAGAGGATTGCTGTGAACGGACGAGGTCAGCAACGGATGCAGGCAGAGTGAAGCAGAGTGACTGGATGGGCGAGGCGAGCGATTGAGGTTGCGAGCCGACGACGACGACGCCAATTGAGCGTGTCGCTGCGCGAGAGCAGCCGATGACAATGGGCGCCGCAATGGCATTGCATTGCATTGCGCAACGCCCCGAGCGCATCTCGACAGGAATGCCCGCTTCGGCCGCCCGTGGGCTCACAGGGACGACCCCGGACAGGCCGAACCCCGGCCGCAGAGGGTGCCGAGGAGCACCGTCGCGCGGGCAATCGTCGGCCACCGAGGCAGTCGAAGCGGCAGCCGTCGCGGCTCACCTCAATCGGGGGGTTGGAGGTGCAATTCAGACGGGACTCCGAAGGGTGAATTACCTTTGAGGGCCGCGGAGGAGGATGGGAGGTGGAGGAGCGACAAATTGACTCGAGGCGCGACGGCGGACTGAGCGACGATTTTGTTGATCAGCTTGGGGAGGCCCTAGAGCGAAAAGTGGAGCCGCACGTCACGACACGGACCACTGAGGAGAGAAGAGCCGGGCAGCCGGCCTGTGCTGCGGGTGCTCCAGGCGGCTCCGTACGCTGGGTCTTGGCTTCGTGGGGCGATGCAGGTACCTGGACTTACAGGCTTCAGTTGGCAGACGGCTGCTGGACAGCGGCAGCGAGAGCAGTCAACGGCAAGGGAGACGAGATGGGTAGCGTGGGCGGATGGAATCAAGGGAAGAAGGCGAACGGGCGAGAAAAATTCGAGAGACGAAACGAGCCTCGCCCACTACGGAGTAGCGGCGCCGGGAAGGCAGCACGGATGGGTAATAACGAGCGCGGCGAGTGGTCTGCCAGCCTCTACGGATTACGGACTACATACGGCTATGAGAACGAATGCCTGCTGCTGCTGCTGCCGCCGTGGGAGTTGCTCGGAACACGGCAGCGAGGTCAGGCAGAGCTACGGCAACTCCTGGCGGTCCATGTGGGGAACGAATGCCTGCTGGTTGCCAGCCTGCGCGAATTTCGGGCACTCACACCCTGATGCTCACCCATACACCAGCTCGCCTGTGCTCCGTACACCGAGCCGCGAGAGCTGTCGCAAGCACGGCCAGTTTCTGGGCCAGTCCGTCCTCTTCATGTCGCTGCTATTGGCCCGCCGCGACGAGCCCACAGTGCGCGTCGTGCCGTATCGGGCTTGCGTCCCGTCGACGACGAGTACTGTTGATTGCGCGGCGCCGAGGTCCTTGGCCACGATAAGAGACGAGGAATTGTCTCATTGCGACTCGAGCTGGCGTCTCGGCGCTCAGGACGCGGAGGCGGCCATCAAAGATTGGCAAGACGAGACACGTCTGTCCCCGCAAATAGACTTAACTGGACTTCAAACAACGTGCGAGTCTGAGCGTTCAGGTTTCTCCAACGGCAGAACCGTGCAGCAGATCAAACACCGGCCGAGTATCGTCCGTACTGTTGAATTAACGAGTTCTCATACTGTGCGTCCGTCCATTGTCAGCCATCCGGCGCTACGTTGTTTCCGGCGCATCCACAGCAAAATCCGATATCGACCGCTCCCAGGACTCCACTGCGAGGTCCGGCACGCCCGAACGCCCTCGCCAGGTTGATGAAAAAGAGCGCTCCGCCGTACCCGCGTGGCCAGGGGCACTCACCTGTCATGCCATCCAGAGCGCGGTCGGCGTCTGCTTCGAGGGCAGGGAAGTCGGTGGCCGAAATGCTTCTAGATGCGAGGCCCGAGGCTTGCCTGGGCTTCGTGCGGCCGTGACAGAGGTAATGAGAGGGAGGGCCTTGCACCGTCCCGGGCCGGCATGACCTCATTCTGCCATTGGCGCCCGTTACAACCCCTGGACCTGGTGGTGTTCCAGATCGGTGAGGCCGTCTGTGCAGCTGTTCACCCATCATCATCTGTAGCAGTCCGTATCTATGCGAGATTCGGCCGCCGCGGCTTTTAAGGAACCAGTGGCGATGGAGGCACGGCGCAGTCGCCGTATACTTACCTGGGCACCCATGTTGTTCAATCCCGAGCGGATGCCGTCGTGACTCTCTTGGACCGGGATCGATTACGGAGTACGGAGTACGAGTAACTTACAAGCCGCCTCAACTTGGAACACCCGGAGAAGCTTGCTCGCGTGTTCTGGATTTTCGGATCGGAATGCCAAGGAAAGGAAACTCCACGGACCCTCGGGCTACGGCACAGTGGCTCCTCTCACTCGCCCCACGCATTCTCTCCCGCCATGGAGGCTACAGCAGAGCATAGTGCGGCCGCACAGTGCGCGTACGTTCCCCGACTTCGATATCGGGACGCGCCCTGTGCCGCCTGACCTCATACCCATGTTGACTGGCCAACGCCCGACTTGTGCGACGACAGACCTGCATGCCCCTCAGTGCTCACCATGTCTTGACGTGTGCCTGACGATTCCCTGTTGTGCTTCCTTTCCTAGCGTTGCTGTTTTCCTACTGCGTCCTCTTGAACAAGAATACTCTCCGACAGCTGTTTACGCAGCTGTACTCGCCAAGATGGCTTCGTGGCTCGCGACCGTCCGCCGCATGAACGCCCACAATGTCTCGACCTTTCGCCGCGCGCCCCTCGCCGAGATATCGGGCTCCCTCGGCGATCTCGGGACGCTGCTCCCGCTCATGATTGCCCTTGCGGTCCAGGGCTCGATCCACCTGGGCTCGACGCTCGTCTTCTCGGGCATCTTCAATGTCCTCACCGGCGTGATATTCGGCATCCCGCTGCCCGTCCAGCCGATGAAGGTGAGATATCGCCCGGCTGTTCACCTCTGGCAGGCAAACAGCGAGATGCGTACTAATCGCTATCCGTCTTGCAGGCTATTGCCTCGGCCGCTATTTCGGGACGCGGGGACCCGTCCATGGGCGTCGTCACTGCTGCCGGCCAGTGGGTCGGCGCCGCCGTGCTCATCATGAGCGTCACCGGCCTCCTGCGCTGGGCCGTCGCCGTCGTCCCGATCCCGGTCGTCAAGGGCATCCAGCTCGGCGCCGGCCTGTCCCTGATCATCGGCGCCGGCTCATCCCTCTTGCAGCCGCTGCACTGGGTCCATCCCGCCCTTGATAACCGTCTCTGGGCCATCTTCGCCTTCCTCGTGCTCATCGCCACCCAGCGGCTGCCTCGCTTCCCCTATGCACTGTGCTTCTTCATCCTGGCCATCATCTTCGCCCTCGTCCAGGTGCTTACCTCCGAGCACAGCCTGCCGTGGTTCCATGTCTGGCGTCCTCGCTTTAGCTTGCCTACGTGGGTCAGCAAGCATGACGCGCCGGCTCTGTGGATGGCCATCGGACAACTGCCCCTAACGACCCTCAACTCCATCATCGCCGTCAGTGCTCTGTCCAGTGACCTCCTCCCCGAGCTGCCTGCCCCCTCTGTTACCTCTGTCGGCATCAGCGTTGCCCTGATGAACCTGACCGGTACCTGGTTCGGGGCCATGCCCGTGTGCCACGGCGCCGGCGGACTAGCCGCGCAGTACCGCTTCGGTGCCCGCAGCGGCGCCAGTATCATCTTCCTCGGCCTCATCAAGCTCATCTTGGGTCTCGTGTTTGGAGAAACGCTTATCGACTTGCTAAGGCAGTATCCCAAGAGCTTGCTTGGCATCATGGTCCTGGCTGCCGGGCTAGAGCTGGCCAAGGTGGGCTACACTCTCAACGAGGGCGCTCCGGATCTGTGGCAAGAGTCCGCCGACCGGGAAGGGTCTTCGGCGGTCTTGAGGAAGCATCGCAAGCTCACCGACGAGGAGCGCCTGGAGCGGTGGACGGTTATGCTGACGACTACGGCTGGCATCATGGCGTTCCGAAACGATGCTGTGGGCTTCTTGGCCGGCATGCTCTGTCACTGGGCCTACAGATTATCAGACTGGCTGGTCAAGCGGAAGCTCCGTCGGTCTGGAGGCTCAGAACGAGACCCTTTGCTTCGGTAAAGGCATCACATGATCCAACCTCAGCTATTAATGATATGATACACGGCCCTTCTATCGCCTAATCTCTCGTCATGCAGCTTCTTTCAGGTTCCAGCCTTTTTATAATCTCTGTTACTACCATTTCTCACTAAACTTCTCCTCTGAGCTTCTATTACTCGGCCACTCGTCGTAGTGCACTCCGTGGTTCTGCTTGACCCTTTGGAGCAGGAACCTGTCAAAGACGAGAAACAGGATCGCGCTGACCCCCAAGCACGAGCCCTCGACAATGGCCGTCACCTTGGCCGTGGGACTCCATGACCCGTGCTGTTGCGAATAGACGCCAACGAGCGTCGATATCAGGCCGGCGAGGCAGTTGGCGATGCCCGGGACAAACAGCTTGTTGAGCAGCCAGACGTAGTTGTCGAGATGCCGCAGCGCCAGGCTCGCCGCCCCAATGACAGACACGCCGCACGCAACGGCCGCCACGACGAGCAGCGGGATGTTCTTGACGCTCTTGACGATCGTCTCGGTCGCCTTGCCGCCCCATTCGTCATCGCCCTTGGCCTCGATGGAGTGCTTAATGCTCGTGAACGTGCCAGGAAAGACCAGGAAGCCAGCGAGAAGCAGCCAGACGAAGAAGGCGGCGAGCACGTTGTGCAGCGTGGGGATGTCGTCTTGGTCGAGCAGCATCTGCACGTAGCGCGAGTGCGTCGTGTCGCTTCGCTTGAGCGGCTTCGGGTCTTTGGGGTGCCGCCCGTGGTGGTCGGGGTGCCGGTTCCAGGGGCGAGCCATGGCTGGCGAGGGCTGGTTGCGACTTGATCGGAAGGGGATGTGGAAGAGCATTGGGCAATGAGATTGTACGACAGCTTCGAAAAGGACAAGGTTTTGAAGAAGAAAAAGATATTAATACAGTGAAATAAAGCCCAAGAAACAACTGCACCGAGTTAGTGTTGGAAACACATGGGCGAGATCTGGTTCCATCTATATACACCGAGTTGGCGGCTCCAAGCTACGCATCTCTGTTTATAGCCCACATCGCATCTGACCCAGATTCGTAGACATCCTCCTGCAGCGCGTAGCGATAGGCCACTGGCGCATCCGTCGCGAGACCCGGGTCGGCGCGCTTCGTCGCAGTAGCCGCCGCGAAGCAGCTCGGACGCCGGTGGTTGTTCGTAAACGGCAAGGGGTGGACGAATCCGGCTCGGCGGCAAGGACCGAACGAATGAGCGTCGAGGAGAGGCAATGACAGGCAAATTGTCAATTGGGAAACGAAACGGGCCCTGCAACGGGTCGCGCTGCGTTTCAGCCTTGTTCCTGCTTGTCCATTGCGTCGTCGTCGTCGTCGTTCGTTTCGTTGTGGTGCGGGTCCTGCGGCTGTGAATCCACACCTGAAGCTTCGTGAAAGGCGTTGGGCATCTACGATGGGGTGATGCAAAAGGCTTGCATGCATGGGAAAGGGATGATGCGCCTTCACATGTTATTACCGGTGCAGTCTGTCGCAAAAGAGTCTGTGAATCAGTTCTGGTTCTGACGCCCGGGCTGCTGCCATTGTCTCAATTACAATTGCAATTGTCTCATCACATAATGCCATGGGGATTGTGTTGAAGGCAGAGAGAGGGCCAGTGTCAAAGCAGCCGCGACCACACCGAACCTGCCTGATTCCCTCACCGTCCTCTCTGCGGGGAAAGCGCACCCGAAAACCTAAGAAACAGCCCATGCCATCTTTCACAGTGGGCAGCTGCTGGAGCAAGGCAAGTGGCTACTGGCGGCTGGAGCGACCGCCGTCGCGGTGAGGTGAGGAGGCAGGCGCCAGCCAGCCAATCACGTCGCGCCTTCCCGCATCTGACCCTCCCCGGCATCGCGGTAGAGGCTCAGTCAGTGCAAGGCAGCCAGCCCAGCCAAAAGGTTCCGCCCATTTTACGCCTATATTTTTCGCCCCGAGGCTCCATCCGGAGGACGTGCATCAACAACAAAGCAACGAGGAGAGGAACGGCGGGCCGCTGTCCGACCATCGCCGCATCTGCCACCGAGCCAATTCGCCAGAGGCCCCAGACGGAGGCGAAGGAGCTGTCGCAGGGAGGAGCAGCGATGACTTCGTCGAGCGACGGCCGCGACGGCCCCGACGGGCCTGAACAGCAGCAGCAGCACCAACAACACGAAGTCGCCGCCTCCGACGCCGCCATCGCCGCTGCCACCGCCGGCGAGGCGCCGTCAACCTCTGCGCCTGCGCCTGCGCCCGAGATTGAGCTTGCGGTAGCAAATGCGACTGCCGCCACTTCTGCCTCGGCCGAGCCTGTTGCGCACTCTGCAGCTGCACCTGCTGCGCCAGCCGTAACACCAGCCCGGCCGTCGACGCCGCCGCCCACGAAGCCTTTCGAAAGCATTGACGAAACTTCCATACATCAGCCGACTGCGGGACCGCCTTCGGACCCGTCCCCCATCCGCGGCCGCAACATCAACAACAACCACGCGGTCGACGAACCCATGCCAGACGCTCCCGAAGCGTTGGCCGGGAACGCAGCCCAGACAAACCAGCATCAAGCGCAGCAACAACACAATCACATGCAACGACATCAGCAGCAACAGCTGCCGGCTGCCAACGTGGCCACCGCGTCCGAGCAATACCCGCCCTCAACGCCATACACACCCGCACCCATGGCAAACCTCGACCAGCACGCCTACATGATGATGGCCCTGGCCTCCATGTCCGGCGCCCCTAGTGCCATGTCACCACCACCGACAGTCACGCCGTCGCAGGTCACGCTGCCCAACGTGATGGACGACGGCATGAACGGCCTCGGCCCGGGCAATGCCCTGCGCCAGGCCGGCGCCGACAAGGGTCTGGAGTCCTTCGCGCGCATAGAGTTCGCCGACAGCGTCTTCCAGATGACCACCTACGCCGTCATCATCGGCCGAGATCAGCGCGCCCTCGAACAGGCGCGCCGCGACGAGAAGCGGGCTGACGAACACAAGCGCCGGGTCGACGAGAACGCCAGCAAGGGCCTTCCGCCTCCATCCCCGATTCACCACGACCGTAGCAAATTTAGTAAATCCTACGTCAGTGAGGAAGGCGGCATGCTGGGCCCCGAATCTGATAGCGAAGACAACGGGCGTCCGGCGAAGCGGCGCAAGACGAGCACGACGGGCTCGTCACAGAACGAAATCGACGAGTCCCAGGAGAACATGATCTCCAACAGGCAATACGTGTCACACACCCCGGGCGCGGCCGCCGTCGACCTCACCTCTCTGCGGCCCTCCCCGTGGCACGTCCCGTTCATCGGCATCCACTCTCCAGGCCCCAACATCGCGAGCAAAACCAAGGCCATCTCCCGGGAGCATCTCAAGATTGCGTACAACCAGCAAGAGGGCGTTTTCGAGGCGATTCCCCTGCACAAGAACGGGTTCTTCTGCGAAGACGTCCATTACAAGAGCGACAAAGTCGTCTTGAAGTGTGGCGACCGGCTGCAGATCAAGGATATCGACTTTCGGTTCATGATCAACGGCGTGGAGAAGGGCCGCACTGGCGCCGAGGAATTTTTGGAGGAGGAGGCTCCCAGGAAACGGCAATCTCACGGCGGCAAGGAGATGAGCTTCGACTTTGAGCAGTCACACGGCAATGGAGAAATCCAAGACACTAGCGATGAATTGTCCGACGTCGAAGTCAGTCCACCAGAGCTATCCGATTACGGAGAGGATGGCGATGAAGACGACGGCGAGGCAGAGCCGGAAGAGGAGGCGGACGAGGAGGAGGAGGAAGCAGGGGTCAAGAACGAGCCGTTGCCCGAGCCTGAGCCCATGATGCCACAGATACCCAAGAAGAGAGGACCGGGTCGGCCGCCGAAGAATGGGATCATGTCGAAGCGAGAGCAGCGCTTACTCAAGAAGCAGCAGCAAGAGATGGCCAAAAAGACGCTTCCAGAAGCGCCTCCCATCGAACCGCCCGTCAAGCGCAAGGTCGGCCGCCCGAGGAAGCATCCGCTTCCGGATAACGCCGGAGACCGGCCAGAGAAGCGGAAATACAAGCCTCGGAAACCCAAGGCTGAGGAGGGAGGAGAGGGCTCCGACGCGGAGAGGCGGGCCCGTGAGAAGAAGGATAAGAAAGTGCGGCCAAAGTCGCCTCCTCTGGAGCTCAAGATCGAGGACTACTCCGAGGAGCAGCTGCAGAAGCCGAACAAGAATTACGGCGTTCTTATTGATGAGACTTTGACAGCTGCAGGGCCGGACGGCCTGACGCTGAAACAGATCTACAAGAGGATATGCCAACGGTATCCTTGGTTCTACTTCCATACGGAGACAAAGGGCTGGGAGAGCAGTGTCCGCCACAACCTCATCGGGAACGAGGCCTTCAAGAAGGACGAGACGACGAATCTGTGGTCTCGCGTTCCTGGCGTCGAGCTGGACGCGGGCAAGAAACGCAAGGCTTCGTCGCCGGACCGTGGACTGGCGGCGCAAGGCTATGGACCATATTCTTACCCCTACAACGCCCCGCAGCATATGCCCCCTGGCGCGCCTGGATATCCTCCGGCGCAGGCACCGCCAGGCTATCAAGCCCCTGGGTTCCCGGGACAGCCTGGTCAGCCAGCTCCTCGGCCCATGCAGCCGTATGGCAACTCTGCCTCGCCGACTGGGCAGCCTAATCAACCGGCAGCTGTTCAACCACCGGCTCCTCCGCATGTACCAGGCTATGGACCGCCGCCTGCTCCCGCCCGACCGCCGCTTGGCGGGCCACAGCCCGGTTCGTACAGCTCCCCGTATGCATCGCGACCACCGCCACCAGCGAATCTCCCCGTCAAGACCGAAGACGGTGCACATCCAGCTGCCCCTGTCGCTGCTCAGCATCCTCCGGCAGCCGCGGTTCCTGCCACTGCAGCAAAGACGGTGCCTGGCCCTGCCCCGGCATCTCAGCCGACAGCTACACCTGGTGCCCGCCCCCCGTCCGCAACGCCGCCAGCGGGAGGGCCGCCTCGGCCAGTCATCGATCCTCGTCTGCTATCCGCCGTGGTCGGCCTCAAGAACGGCTTGGTCGAGAACCTCAAGAAGGCGCGGAACCCCAAGGCCGAGGCCATTGTCATGTCGGCTCTCAACCGCTGCATCGGCCTCAAGAAGGACGCGACTGAGAACGACAAGATGGAGGCCATCTGCATCAAGGGCATTCGCCAAGTCATCGACGGCTTCACCAAGAAGAGCCCCACGCCAGGCGGTTCCGCGCAGCCTGACACGCCGCCCGTCTTCGAGGCCAAGGTCCTCGCCTCGCTCAACGGCTTCAAGGACGTCTCCATCAAGGCCCTCAAGGCCCGACTCGGGGAGGCACGCGCAGAGGCAGTCACGCTCTCCGCCATCGACCGCGTCCTCGGCCTTGCTGACGCGACCATCGTGCCCCCCGCCGGCGAGGGCGAGCAGGGCGGCAACTTTGAGGGCGTGGAGCAGCACCTCATGAAGTCGATCCGGCAGCTCCTCATGGGTATGAACCAGAAGCTCCAGGACCCCAAGTAGCGGCACACGACGCATTGGACTATCAGAGTTCGGGGTAGATTGTCGTTGGCGTGGCAGTGCGCGGAAAGGAGGGTAGGTGATATTTGTTATGAGGCCATGCGGCGTTTCGTACTGCTTATGTACTCTCTTATTTCTGCGGAACACGACGTACGCAGGACGAGGGCATAGGAGTTTTTGTTGGGCGCGCGAGTAGCGAGGATATTTGAATTACTATTTTTTTTCATACACATGCACATTTCCCGTTCAGTGAATCTACGAGCGTGCACTCCATACTTGGAGTGTCAAGGAGCCCACCAACAACGACGCAGCAAGACATCAGCACCCCATCGATTGCTTCACCGATGAACGTGAACGTGAACAACATGAACCATCAATTCGCTCACTCATCAAAGTCTAGGCACCCCAAATGAACAAGCACGCACACACACCACATTTTCCGCAAATGCTATTTCTTTCCCTTTGCCGAAACTCCATCCACCCATCCATCCATCCATCCCCTTTCCCGTCTGGCTCCAGCCCCCCCATTCTTTAGCGTGCGCAAAATCAAAGAAACAAAAAAAAAGACGAACAATGCTGAAAAGGGGGGTGTCAGGGTAGGAAAGGAAGAAAGACATATCCGGTCGTCGTTCGTCTCAGCTGCAGCCTTTTTTCTTTCATTATCCCATGCGTCGATGGGGGCGTTAGACGTTTGTATAGGGCATGCGCACAGCATGCGTAGGTTTTAAAAAAAAAAAGTAAAGGGGGAAAAGAAAAAAGTAATACATGGAGTAGGGGCTCTCAACGAAGATGAGAGAGAAAGGAACAAGGAAGAACCGAAGATTTCTGCCGTCGCCCATGCAGGGCTACACCCTTCAGAAGTGGTACGTTTTGCTCGGCTGTCCAGTCATCTTCCTGCGGAGCGCCGCCTAAGCACTCTGCGGCGAAAGCGCGCTGGGTTTTTCGCCGACGTCGACGCTCAAGCCTTCGATCTTGGGGCCTGCCAGCTTGTCCATTCCGGAAACGCCGCTGTCCGACTCGCCAAGGATTCCGAGGCCGTTTGAGACCTTGGGTCCCAGGGTCTTGTGCTCCTCCTCGTTGGCTTCCTCGAGGTTCATCAGGGCCGGGGGGCGGTGGCGCATTTGCTTCGCCTTTGCGAGCGAAATCGTCTTTTGCTGGTACGTGCTCGTGATGGGCTGTGTGTCGTCCCGATCGATCGTCGCCTTCATCAGCGCAGCCATCCACAGGCGACCTTGTTGCAGGTTCGGCACGGCAAAATAGTGGACCGTCGGCTTCGTAAAGTTGACGGCTCGGGAAAGGCCAGCCCGCGGAGGCATCAGCTTGAAGATGAACACAGTGTCGTCGCCCTTGTCCAGTGGAGAGTCCCCGCCGATGGGCAGTATCGTAGAGACTGTGGGAATGCCCGGACCGCCCACGGCACCAGTGATGGTTGCGTGCAGGCCAGTCAGCCTTTCGTTGTCGGCCGGAAGAACGCGGTGAAACGAGATGTCGATGAGGCCCTTCTCGTGGTCGTCATCCTCCGAATAATAGTACGCCAGCCGACGTCCCTTGAGGACAAACAGGCGCGGCTTCCACGTTGTCATCAGATTCGAGCTCTTCTTCTTCATCCAGCCGTAGTAATCGGCATCTTTCTTGGCCTCCTGGGGAGGAATCTTCAACAATCCTCGAGTATACGCGCTCGTCTCTTTTTTGCCCTTCCTCCCCTTGGCTTTACTCGCCGGCGTGACTGTTGTGCTGGAGCCCTTTCCGGTACCAGGAGACTCCAAATCCAAGCTGGGGCCCCCAGAAGGCGTGCTGGAACCGGTACGGGCGGGCGAGTCCAAGGGAGTGTCCTTGAGCGGCAGATCAGGCGTTGCAATGTCCTTGGAGCGGTTGCTCGTAAGCCTGTCCGAAATGGCACGCATACCTGGGCGTGCCTTGCCCATCGGCCTGTTGACGACTGCCGAAAACCAGTCAGAGTTGAATGCCGAGTGCTTCATCGACGTCGGTGACGTTTGCCGTCCAGACACGGATCCAGTGTCGAGATTGGTGACAGTTGGCGATGGTCCGTCCTTTGCGGGAGGTATTGGGCGCACAGATTCAGCGGTATTTGTTGACGCGGTTCTCCTGTGTGGCGTCGGTTGAATTCCGTAATATTTCTGTATAGCCGGAGAGGGAGCTCCATCGCGGAAAGAGTCGACGCTACCGAACCTTGAGTGTCTTGAGAGCGCCGTGGCGCTGCGTACCCTCTGTTCCTCCGTGTAGCTCGATTTTCTCGAGTGGGCTACGCTGTCTCGCTTTCTCAGTACGTTGCGCTTTCGGCCGTCCGCCTCGGTACCCGAGAAGTAGCCCCGATCCAGGTCGACAGCCGAGTCCTGCAGTAAGTCTGGATCCGAGTTTGCCACCGCGTCCTGTAGACCCGCCGAAGAGAGAGGCCGCGGCGTCGGTTGGGAGAATGCGCTTCCCAGAGTCCAGTTTCGGTCAAAGGAAGGCTGTTTCCTATGTGTTGCTTCGGGGCCGGTCTTGCTGCCGTTGGTGTTGAGAGCCGGCACTTGGCCTCCAGGGACTAGGCTTCCCGGGACGTTACTGGACAATCGGAAGTCGGTTGACGAGTGCCGGCGCGAGTGGTGCAGCTCTCTGACAGACGCCGCCGAAGGTCGCTTCGTGTGGCCAGGCCGGGTCGGGCTGTCTTGCACAGTATAAGGCGAGATGGGAGTATTGAGGGTTGTGGGAGAGGGTCTGGGTGTCTGGGTCGATGAGAGTCGGCGGGTTTGCACAGACATTGGCCGGTTCGAGATGGAAGTTGTGAGGGTGTTGGTGCGGCTCCTATTCCGCATGGCATCCTCAGAGCCGACCTCGCTGTCGTACGTCTGCGTCGTCCTTCTCGTCGCCAGACCTTGGGTGCTGACCTCGTCCTGGAGGGCCTTGATCTTGTGCCACGTCTTTAAGCGCCGGCCAACAGACCCGAGATCAAAGGCCTTGATGAAGAGCGAGCTCTGATCCATGCCCAGGAGCACCTCTCCGGATATTTCCTGGACCTTGAACACCTCGCAGTGATGCTTCTCCACGCCGGCGGTGAACAAATACTCGGACACGTCGTCCGCAGTCCAAGCCTCCACCTCGGCGCGAGTGTGAGCCCCGTCCTCCTCTTCGTCCGTCTCCTCGCCCTGGATGTAAGACATCCTCTGGTCGAGCGGGGCGCTGTACTCGCTCCCTGAATCATTTGCCGCGGCCTGAAGCCCTCCGTTGCTCGAGGGAGATCGCAGGTCGGTGATGTGTTCGTTGATGACATTTAGGGTGTCGTTGAGCACTTGGCTGTCCTGACTATGGTTGTCGAGTCGCAGGAGGCCAACTGGTGGCGAGCTAGTGCCGGCGAGGGTCGAGGGCAGCGTGGGGTCGGACTTGACCGAGTTCAAGGGCAGAGTGACCGAGGCGTCGTCGGTCTTGCCCACGGGTGGAGATGGGGATGGCTCAGATGTTTGAGTCGGTTTCGGGGGAGCGTTGGCAACACCGGCGGAGCCAGGGTTGTGATGTACCTCAGCAACGGGCGCAAGGGGCTTCGAAGGCGTGAATGCTGGCGCAGCTCTGGGCGCTGGTCGCGTGTATACTGTGCGGGCGGTGTTAGCAGAAGCAGCGCATCGAGGACCAGCGAGGGCCATCGGGGGACCAACCTTCGGGGAAGAGTCCAGTGTTGCCGTTGACTAGATGGCGGCCCAGGAACCAGCCGTCGCCGAACTCGTCGTCTCGCTCGATCAACTCGACTCGGTCGCCCTTGGCCAGGCTCAGCTCATCGGAGCTGCGGGCTAGAAAGTCATCTGCGGGCGGAAGAGGGTGATGTGGTCAGTCTCATGCCTGCATCCCCGGGTGCGCTGGCGGCAAAGTTGGGCAGCGTACGCGGGGGGGTCGAGAGGCAACAGCCGGTGCAAAGTACTCACGGATTACGATCAAGGCGTCCCCGGCATCAGGCCGTGCCTGGGGGTCGCTGGGGCCTCGTGAGGCCATCGTGTTCGCCTTCGGTCGTCGCCTGCGGAGGCTTTGGGGGTTCGTCGGGACCGGCGCCAAGCACGCAAGACGGTGATGCCAGCAGAGCAGGTGCGCTCAGGCTGGTCGAGCCGACGGCGATGGTTGACGGCTATGCCTTGGCTCGGCTGGTCAGGTGGCAGGGGAATGCGAATGGGGACAGCGCAGGCGGATGAGACACGGATCGGCAACGTGGGGGAAGCAGCGTTTTCTGCCCTTTAATGCGAGACTTGGTGCTCCGGCAAGAGGACAGCGAGCGGCGCCATGAGGCCAGACAGGTGTTGCTGCAGGGCTGGTTTGGGCGGTTCCGAGGGGGGCTGGAGCGCCTCAAGAACTGGATGTTGCGTGCGCTGTGGTGCGCTGGGAAGTGCCGGTGGTGGTGCTGCAGCAGCTGCGTGCGTCGTCGTCGTGGCTCTCGCGAGGGCTTTTTGAAGGCGGATGGGGGCAATTGGATTGGGCGGCGCAGGATGGGATGATGGGCTCGACGTGATTGATTGATGATTGCTCGACCGACTGAGGGACTGACTGAATGAACGATTGCAGCCAGTGGAGCGGCCCAGTAGCGCGGAGCAGCGACACCCAGATTTTGCTTCCAGGATCTGACGAGCCGTGGCGCTGGCCCGAATCGGGCTTAGCGCGGTCGCTGCCAGGTGTGCGCCTGGGTTGTTGTTCAGGGCCCGCTGCTGGGCCGAACCTTGGCAACCTCGAACCTTGTTGACGAACTCGTCGTCAATCACAAACTCGCAATCAACAGCATTCGTGCCCTTTTAAGGTTCAAGCAGCGCGCCGTGCAGCCTCGCCGGGCCTCGATTCAGCAGTGCCCTCTCCTCCCAAGGTAGGTGGCAGACGGGCAAGACGGGAAATGTCCAGCCCTCCCCAGAGCCCTCCCCAGACCCAGCGTCTTCCAAACGAGCTGCTAGGGATCATCGTCGAAGGCCTCTGCGAGCCCCCCGTTTGTGAGGACGAGTTTTCCACAGACTTTCTCGACGTTGAGTGGCACAAATGGCACCGGTCGCGTCGTCAACGCGAGGCGCTTCGCAGTCTCTGTCTAACGTCCAGAGCACTCGTCGGTCTCTCCAGACCAGCCCTCTACCGCGACATCATCATTTCCAACCCCAATAGCCTGGCTTTACTGCTCAGGACCGTCTTGGAGAGCTCAGCTGTCTCTCATTTGATTCGCCGCTTCGCATACATCGCCGCGCCGCAAGTATCCTTCACAGACGAGTTCCCTCTGCACACAACGCATTCCGGCATGCTCGACTTTTGGCATCGCGAATACGACCGTCTTAAGGGCCTCGCGGGCGTCCTTGACGCTGAGAGGGACGATTCTCACGTCAACTTCACGCGAATGCATCCCATACTCGGGCAGGAGAAGCCGTATCACCTGTTTTTGGATCTTCTCGTCACATTGTTGTGGCTCATGCCAGACGCCGAGGCCGCAGCTTTCCCTCTTCCCGACGACGCGAGGACATTCAACCAGTCCCGCGCATCGACGTTGTTTTCCGCTCTGTGTTACGAGGATAGAGCACTCCCTCTATTCCAGAGCACATCGACGCTCCGAGTTTGGCCACATGGCCATTTTAGCCTGTCTGGCGTTCTAGATATGGCTCGGTTTGGTCTTCCCTTGTGCTGTCCACCTGAGCTGACGAGACTGGAGCTGATTGGCGACGACGGCCACTGGGAACGTTTCCCCCAACCATTGGGGGTCGAGGTTGGCATTGACCCGATTGAGCACCTCGTGCTCTGGAGCAGCGCCTGCTCGCCATGCCAGATCTTCGACATTTGCAAGCAGCTCCCCACGCTCAAGACGCTGTGGGTTTCGACAGACAAAAAACAAGGTACATATTCACTGTATCCTGCGCTTGATTTTTGCTACATGGACGGCGCCGGCGCCGGTCCAGTGTCGCCGGACAATTGTCTGAACAACGGCCTCCTTCTCCTCAAGGAGACATTGAGCAGCCTGCATCTCCGGCTCGAGTATCTGCCAGACGTTACCCCACTGATCGGGCCCGATCATAAGCTCACCTGTCTGCGGTCTCTCACCAAGCTAAAGGTTCTGTCGTTGGACATGCTGCTGCTACTCACCAAAGCGGAGATCTCGGGAACCGGCGAGAATCGCGGGTCCCTTACCCATGCCCTCCCGGCCTCCATCACAGATTTGAGACTTCGTGTCAAGCAGCTAGAGGGCTTTCTCCATACCGCCCAAGATGCTCGATATGCATGGTTCATGAAGGTTTTCGAGGTTCTGTCTCTTTTTGCCCCCATGCACGTGGGCAGGCTGCCGGAGCTTTCCAATGTCGAGCTCACGTTTATCAACGCTGACCACGGCCGTTTTTGGCGCGAGCTTGGGGAGTTGACCGCCGCCTTTCAGCCCCATGGCGTAGCGTTCAGCTATAAATCAGAGTCTGGGTAGTCGAGATGCTGCTCATGCACGTACGTATCTAGCATTCAGGATCGCCCCTCGAGTCAGGAATGTCTTCTTGCCATCTGGATTCATTGTTTGGAGGTTGGTGGCGCATGAGGCGTCCAGGGTAAGTCCCTTAGTCCTGCACTTGCGTCAACAATAGACCACGGGTGGTGGGGCGATTAGCGTAGAAAGTTCGTTTCATGCACGACGGGTGCGTATTTGACTGCATCGAGAAGTCAAGTATGAGATGTACAGTAGTACATATATACGAAGATATGTAGGTACCCTACGTTTCGAAGCACATGGACCTTGTCAAGTGACTGACTGGGCTCGTTCACTGATTGGTGCTAAACGGTGGTTCAACTTGCAAACAAAACATCCCTGCAGCAAGCTGAAAATTGTTGCAGCACCTTCGCGCCGTCAAGCACGTGAGTAGGTAGGCCTCCGGCAGACTGCGAATACCTTGGTATTCCGTAGGCCTCTGGCAGACCGTCCACGTGTTTGCCCACACGCGGCTCTGGGTGTCTCTAGCCAAGCCACACCTAGCTCACACGATTCCGAGATGCTATGGCCAGGCCCAGAAAATACTGTACGGCCTTGGATGTGCTGGCAATCCGCACATATCCATTCGTGACTCATCGATTGTCAAGACTAGTCAGACAAGGTTCCGTCCTCTTTGACAGGGTGGCCCGTGTTGTGAGAATATTATGTCGAGTTCAACAAGTGGCAGATAACTCAAGCCATAGTCTCACCTGCATGTACTGCACACGTGGGGAGCGATGAGACTCCAACGACGGACTGGGAAACGAGCCGGGGCCGGATCCGTTATTGATTGCTCAAAAGTCCATGCTGGCTGGAGTCGTCAGCGTTGCCGATGGACCTCGTAGGTCGAGTCGAGCTCAGCTGGAAGCTCACGGCCAGGCAGAGGCCATGTGCGGCGACTGCCATGTTTGCCATGTCCAAAACGGACGCAATGAATTCCGCATTCGTGCGATGTGCGAAGTAAGTCGTAATGAATCAATAACCCGAAAAGGAGAGCAGTAATTATTCGTACTCGTACGCAGGAAGTTGTTGCTTTTGGCGTCTTCTTTGATACCAGCCCCTGGCAATCTCGCCTCGCCGACGGGCAGGGGCTCTGGCGGCACTTGCCACTAGAGATCTCCGTGCGGCCGCGAGCCGCCAGCGACCGCACTAGCATCAGTGAAATGAGTGGAAACTCGTCCCCTACCAACATCAGCACCAAGCGCTCACCTCCGCCAGCCCATCTCGCAGCCTCTCCCGGTCTGCAATCCCCAATCGGAGGCCCCCAGCGACAGTTTCTTGATACATCGTATCCGTTCTGGACCAGCCTGTTATTAGTCGTACGCTGCTCCTGCTTTTGCAGTTCTCCACCCGCTAGCGGCGCGCCGACCTTGCCTCGGGCACCCAGCTCGTGCTTCGTCTCTTCGCTGCGTGTCCGCTGAGCAGACCCGACGGAACTCTGAACACAGCCAACCCACCACGCGTGGCCGTTGCCGGTTTGTAACGGCCCCGTCACCGCTTCGCGCCCATCCATGTGCCCGCTCGTGACCACGCGCAAGAGGAGGCGGTTGCAGAGGTCGCGCGCCGAGTCTTTGATGGACGTTGATTGCAGGCCGCGACGACTGTCGAAACGCTGAGGCTCCTGGCGCCAGCGAAGAAAATCCTACTCGTACACCACTCACCCCCGGACGACGCCCACGCGCCGGGTCGCATCTCTCACCAACACCCTCATCAACGTCTCTCTCACATGCCGGCGCCCACCAAGAAGTCTCAGCCTCGGGCGGGGGTGGCCACTTCAATCTCGACGAGCAACGAGACTTCCTTTGCCTTTCTTGGGGCGCGACGCCCCTCGTGGATGACGAGCGGCGCACCCGCCACCCTGGCACCCTCGAGCAACGACGGTGGCAGCACGCGACCTGATGCCCGCGCAGCGCGATGCGCAAAGCAGCCTACCAAGGCCAGCACTGATCGCCATGCTCCTCTGAGCGGGAGCGCAGTGCCTGTGGATGCCCGGGCAGCCCCCCAAGGTGCTCGAGAGCCCGAGAGACAGCCGATTGACACTGCGTCGAGGTGAGCATTCTACATGTACTTTATGCGACGCTCAGGGCACAGTATGCCTTGACCGCGTCGTGAGCCTGTCGCCTTTCATCCCTGGACTTCCCACTCAACAAAGACACGGCTGCGCCCTCGTCTTCGTCCGTAAAATACAGGCCCTCTTTCATCTTTCAAAGACCGTGCGGGCTGACTCTGCATAGTAGCGCCGTTGTCCTTCCTTCGCCTGCTCTTTCGAGTGAACCTAGCTCGGCGGCTTCTACACCAGTACCTGCGGAGAGCACCAGCTCTGCCAACGGTCCAGCAGTCACAGAGCAACAGACTTCTGCCTCTACAGTAGGTGACACCTTGCCGACAACTTCGCAAGCCCCAGTTTCACTTTCAGCGTCTGGCAACGTCGAACCTTTAGGGCCCACACCTCACCCAGTTGCCAAAGATACCACACAGAGGACCAACCAGGCAGTTCAAGGAAGTCATACGGGTACTACGCCGGGACCTCGTGCGCCGGAAACCTCGGTCCCTACTGACTTGCCAACGCCCCCACGGCCTCACACGTTGGAGCGGGCTGCCACATCGTCTGCAGCCACGAAGCGGGCGGCGCCTGCTCTAGAGGCCCCACAAGGCGAAAATCCGCCTAGAGGAGGTGCTGGCGATGAAGCTTCTGACGGACGGCGGAAGCGAAGTCGTACCGAGGATGGTTCACACCAAACCGTCGACTCTCCTAGCCTACGATCTGTCAAAACACTGTTGGATGAGTGGCTTGTGCGCATCGAACAGCGGCTTCACCTATACCGCGTCCCCGGATCCCTTAAATCCTTGGAGAGACCGCGATACAAGCTTCTCCGCGATGCCTGCGTGAAAGCCGACCCCTTCTACATCGTGCTTCACCAGGTCTTCTGCATCTGGTCCTTCAACAGACAGAGCGCATATGCCCTGCTGGAACCCCATCCGCACGTGGTTGACTCGAGCTTTGAGTTATTGCTGTATGCTCTAAGGAACAACTGCGAGCTATCGCCGGCCCATCTTCAGTGGTTCTCGTCATTCCCGCTCGATATAGACGGTGCTGCAGGTGCCACACCCGGCCTTCAGATATATTCCCATATCTTCTTCCAGATTAATGCCTTCTTGAGGCACTTTGCCATTGGATGGGGACAGCTCCTCGTAAGTGTTAACTCAAGAAAGTATCCGCTCATGATTTGGGAGATGAAGGACACCTTGAAGTGCGGGTCACCAGTGCTGCAAGAGATACTCTTCACGTCTAGCCGCCGGAGGCTTGCAAGCGATGACAACGCACCAGTGAATGAACTGCAACGTGTCTTTGCGTTGGACCAAAAGAACGAATCACGAATTGTCGATAGTTCTGAGCGTCATATGATACGGGCCAATGTGGCAGAAAGGTACAAATTGCTGATTCTGCGAGCACGCGGGGATGCTAGCCGACCTGGTAAGTTATGTCATAGCCCTTTATATGGCCCACTGTCTAATCAGCTGCCCAGGAGATTCTTCAACCCCCACGACGGCTTCGGGCCCTGCCCAGGGGTTGGTAAGAAGTTATTCGGACGGGCCAGGTACGCCGATGGCATCGCATCGCAGTCAGCCAGCCCAGCAAACACATTCGCCTGTGATTCAACAACATCAGGCTCCTGGTGGGGCTCGTGTCCAGCCCCCCTCTGCCCACCACCTAGAAGGTTCCCATGGAGACGACAGCCACAGGCCTACTGGCCCAACCGTCCAGGCAAGATTTGTCTTACGGAGCAACACAGATGATACGGAGGTACCACGGCCAACCCCTAGACTGACAGCTGTAGCATCGTCGCCGCCAGTGCCAGCGCAGCAACCTGCAGCCTGGCAGCCAACTCTGCCGCAAACAACAGGTGCGAGGCAGCTGGCCGCGTTTCCATCCACACTCGTGCGCCCTGACCAAGCTGCGAGGGTTGCACCTCATCCTCTACAGACCTGGCAACCTGCACAGTACGTCCTGGATCCAGCATTGCAGTATCCATCGCCGTATCCATCGCAAGGCGCATGGGCTGGTAACCACGGGGTTCAACAACAGATCAGTCCTGTGACTCCATATCCTTTGGGGGTTCAACAACAGAGCAGTCCAGTGACTCCATATCCCTTTGGTTGGAACGCTCCTCATCCACAGCAGACTGCCCCTATTGCCCAGCAACCTATGCAGTCGTGGTCAAACAACGCGTTTCAACTTGACCATCTGGCTGTCGCCCATCTCTATTCACCCGCGATACTTTTACCCCCGATACAACCTATGGTGCGCGCACTTCCACAGCAAATGCGCCCACGAACAGCGGCAAGCCCGACACAGAGTCAGCATGAGGTTGTGCCGCTACCCGAGACCGAATACCCCCAGAACGAGCACGATTGGTCTTCTCTTCGGCACGGTCTTCACCTTGTTCACCTACGCAGCCCCAGGAGAGTCCCGCCAGAGCCACGCGGAACGCGAACGCGATATTACCAATTTGTTAGCCACTTCGCCGTGGAGCCGAAAGCCATCCTTGCCAAGCCAGGGCTCAGGATCTTGGAGTTTAGCGTATCGCAGGAAGATCTCTGCAAGGTCGTTCGGACTTCAGACTCGAACACGCTGCCAATGGCCCTATACTCTGGCGGATCCCTACGCTATCGTCTTCGCCTATGCCGCGCAGCAAACCCCCGAATGAGGACAAGCGACTGGCCAATCAGCCCCAGCTTCTGGCCTCCACACATATTCCTGACATTCAACGGGCAGGCGGTGCACCCTCGTCGGCGGCAACACTTTCATCACGACCTTCCCATCGAGCTCTCCAACTCGTTGAAGCTCGGGAGAAACATAGTTCGAATTAGTCTGCCTGCGGCCGCTGCAAACGTCAACAAAACGGCGACCTGTTTCATAGCAGTCGAGGTCGTTACCACTCTCGACTATGCCGCCGTTCGATCCTTGATAGACGGAAGCCAGCATTGCAGCTCGGATGACACAAGACGGGAAATTGCACGGCGCCTAAGCCCAACCGACTCCGACGATGTGATCGTGGAGGATGATGTCCTTTGCGTTGCTGTAGCGGACCCATTCAGCTCTATCCTATTCACAATACCAGTCCGCGGAGTCGCTTGCAAGCACATCGAGTGTTTTGATTTGAAAATCTGGCTCGACACTCGTCGAGGCAAACCATCGCACGACCGGGGAGAGCCCAGCCTGGTCGATGATTGGAAATGCCCCATATGCGGGCGTGATGCCAGGCCGGTGAGCCTCCGAATCGACGATTACTTTGCGGAAGTGCGCCAGAAGCTGGTCGAGGATGGTTGCGGTGGTACCAAGAAGATACGCATCAAGGCTGACGGAAGCTGGACTGCGGTTCAGGAATCAGACGAGGTCGGGGACGAAAGACAGTCTGCCTCGCAGGCCAGAGCGTCACCCGGGACCGAGCGCCCGCCCAGCAGAGACACGACAGCTACGCCCATCATTATATTGGATGATGATTAAGCATAGGGTGTGATGGAAGGGCAGCCGCATACCTTGATTTAGTAGAGTCAAGATTAAGGGGAAGATGGAGTCGGACGGAGCATGTTTTTACCCAGGGGGGATTTACTTTACGGCGTTTGGAGGGATTTTCATCGAAAACTGGAAGCAAAGGCTGCTTTGAGCATGATACCCGGTCGGGCGGGCGTTGAGGGACAGGAATCGGATATGCCATGAGGGACAGGCGAGGCAACCAACGGGTAAGGAGATGTATGAATATGAACATATGACAAACATGCATAAAGTCTCACAAAGCCGTGACAGGAAAGCTAAATTGTCTGTGTGTTGTTTCGTGACCCGTGGTAATGCTTTGGTTGTCTCATCGCTGTTGGTTGGCGTAGCTCGAGGTTGGAGGTTTCGTTGACATATACTTTGAGATAGCGGTCAGATGCCAAGCAATCAGAAATTGTTAATGGATACTTCCAAATTCACGTGATTGATGCGGCAACCTTTCGTGTACTATATCCCGGCTTGCCCCTAGCCCCATTCTGCTTTAACCCTGTCGCACTTGGTCGCAACAATTCATCCGAGTCAACATCACCAAGGCGTCTCGCGCATTATTTAAAGACTTAACGCCGGTATGCCCGAGAACATACTTTTCATGCCATGCCGATCTCATGCGCAAGCCATGAGGCTATATATGACGGTTGCAGCCAGTCCACGTTGACCGTCGAGGGGAACTCGTGAGGCTTGAGAGCAGACACGTGGTCCTAACCGAGGCTCTCATCAAAGGCGGAGAGAAACGCACGAATGACTGGGCGATCGATGTCTGGGCAACGGGCGCAGAGCCCGCCGCGACGGCAGAGGGCGTGTGTGCCGTGCTCCAAGGCCAAGGCGCGGTGCAACTTCCAGGAGCACAACCTGGAGCGCCATCTCTGCGATAGGTGAGGCTGCCGGCTTGGACTTTGAGATGGGATCTGTGCTGATAAAGAGTAGGTGTGAGAAGATAGGAATCAGGTGTCTGGCCAAATCGACGCAGAGTTTGAGGAAGCCGAGGCAGATTAAGCCCCTGAATAGGTGCGTGGCGACAGAGGGGACGGTTTGGTGACAATCGAGTAGCTGACGAGCCTGCAGCAGGGTGTCGAATCTGGAAAAGCAACTCGAGACTCTGACGGCGGCTCTTGAGATACAGAATGGGGGTCCATCCCAAAGTCAAACGAGTCTTCACTCACCCACCCCTCCTTGCATGCGTCGTTCTGAACCAGCACCCCCCATGCTCACCCCTGAATCGACCGCAACCAACGACGGTTCCTCCCAGCAGCAGGAGCATCAGCGGCCCAAGTCGCCCCCCGGTACTAATCCAGGCCTTATATACGGCCTCACGTGGCCGCAGGCGGAGTGCATTCTGGATATATTCCGCGACAGGTTTATGGACAACTTTCCGTTTGTGGTTATCGGCCCGGAAGTGACAGGCAGGCAGCTCTACACTGAAAAGCCGTTCCTCTTCCGGGTCGTCATGCTAACTTCAGCGCCGCTGCCTGCGCCGCGGCTGGTCAAGATGAAGCACAATGTGTTGGCGTACCTGGGGCAGCATCTGCTCGTCGAGGAGGAGAGGACGCTGGACCTGCTGCAGGGGCTCTTAGTTTGCCTTTCATGGTGAGATGCGAAGGCTCCTCTGTTCGGGAGGAAAGACTAAACTGACTTTGCTCAGGGGGGACTTAAGAAGCCTTCATGATGAGCAGGTCACGAACCTGACGTACCTTGCGCTGGGCTATGCTCACAACTTGGGCATCACGAGGACACCGCATGCGTTGCTGCAGTTGATTGGCATGGACGATGCCCCAGATGACGTCCGACAAGGGAAAAGGGAGCTTATGATGCAGCAAAACATGCACGCTTCAGATGAACAACGGGCTTTTCTGGGATGCTATTGTCTGCTCTCGGTGTAAGTCGGCCTGGGGCCTGAGAACAAGAGCAAAGAACTGACAGCGGGAGAAGAAACTCGACGCAGTTTGGACGGCAGAATCCCCTGGGTAGAAGCCAGTACGTTGATCTGTGCTGGGATGCTCTCGGGAGGGCCCGCGAACACCATTCTGATCTGCGCCTGGGGTGGACTGTACGCATGACGCAGATGGGGGAGAAGATCTCCGAGGCATTCGGCGCGGCAAACGATGGCGAGCGAGGCAAGCCGTATCTCTTCCTCTTGGAGGACCAGTCGCGGGACTTCCGCACAGAACTAGACGCCCTCATGGACTCCCTGGGGCGAGAGTTGCTGGACGATCACGCCCAGCGCATCAAACCCCAGGAGTTGGACTGTTGGGAGCGTACCTTCACCCTGCACTACAACTACCTCCTCGTGCGCCTCTACGAGCCAGCCACATACCTCCACGAAATCACCGAAGACAGCGGCGCCCCCTCGCCCTACCGCGCGCAGTGCCTGCACAGCTGCCTCCTCGCGGCGACGGCCTACTTCGAGACGCTCTTCACGCTGGACGCGGCGCAGTGGCTCTACCAGTCCATCACGGGCACGGAGCAGATCACGTTCGTGCTGGTCATCGCGTCGCGGCTGCTGCTGCTGGCGGCGCCGGACTGGGACCTGGGCGCGGCGCGGCGGACGCTAGACCTGGCTGCCGTGATGCGGCGGCTGGTGGAGGGCATCGAGGCGGCCGAGGGGGAGCGCGTGCGCGGCGTGCGGCGCTTCGTGGAGGCGATGGGCGTGAGGGCGTCGGGGGGGGAGGTCGCGGCGCAGGGGCGGCTGTACGAGACGGCGAGGAAGACGCGGTGGATTGGAGGGTGGTTCGAGAAGAGGATAGCTGGTGATGGGGATGAGGGTGACGGCGAGGGTGAGGGCGCAGGGGGGAGGTTGGCTGGGGAGGGGGGGTTAGAGGGGGGGAGGTTTATGGGGTTTGGGGGCGGGTCGATGTGGTTTGGGGGGATGCTGTCGAGCTCGACGTGGAGTTTTGATGATGTCGAGATGTGAGTGGTGATGGTGACGGAAAGGGGTTGAGTCGTGGTTGTGGACAAGGTAGTGGAGTTGGACAAGGTACCGGGAGAAGGCTTCTGTTGAAGGCAGGCTTGACACCTGGGATGTTCTTTATGTGTATGTTGTCAGGAAAGTGTGAGGGAATTTAAAATTATGAGATTCTAGCTGCCAGTCTACCTGTGCGAGTAAGTCTTTGTGTGTAAAGGTGGAAGCAACCCATCCGTTTGCACCAGCCTCATATCCTGGCCTTGGGTCCCGACAGCCTGGGCTTGATGGGTATCTTGGGGTGGTCACCCTCCAGCTTCAGTCCCGTTACCCTTTCCAGCTCCTCAACCGCTTCATATGCCCGTCCCAGATTTACCTTGAAGGTTCCAAGGCCCTGCTCCTTTGCCGCTCTGAGATTCTCACCAATGTCGTCAAAGAACAGGATGTCGCCGGCTTTGATCCCAGCCTCCCACCCCAGTTTCTGGCCTTGTGCGGAGCCCGCGTTGTCCCTGGCGAATTTGTCGAGGGTTTCGACTGCGAGCTGGTACATCTTGGGGTCTGGCTTGCGGACGCGCACGTGGGCCGAAGATATGAACACGTCGAACAGCTTCCTCAGAGGGTCGTTGAAGAAATCTTCCGAGTGAAATGTGTGGCCGGAGGGAAATATGATAGTGTTGCTCAAAGCACCTATCAAGTACTTGCCGCTTTTCTTGAGACTCTGCAAGGCCGGGTGCATCCACGGGTCTGGTGCGTGAGACTTGGCCATCATCTCGTTGAAGAGCCACTCGCCGTCTAGGGTAGGCACCGGCGGGAGCGTCCTAAGGAGCTTGGCATTCTTCGACTGCTCGCGTTCATAAAACGCCTTCCAGAGGGCGGGGTCATGGAGATCTCCGTTGAACCCGTCGAAGAAGGTCTGATCTATGACAATGTCGCCCCTCTCTAGACGGTGCCAGTGACCATTTGGTGCCGACTTGGAGATCGAGTAGTTGACCCACCCCGGCGGAACTCCCAGACTGAGCTCGTAGTCCAAGATGGCCTGAAAAGGGGATACGACCTGCAAATAAGCTTGTTAGATGAAGCCCGAAAGAAGTTGGCGCAGGCAGGCAAGAGGTGACTTACACACACACCACCAATGTCGAAGAGGAGGACCTTGGGCTGCTTCCGGCTCGCCATCTCGACGTCTATTGCCTCCAGTATTTGGTCGACTGAAGGGTCTTCGAAACTCAGCAGAGACATCGATGAGAGATCTCAATTGCTCAAGGATGACATGAAATAGGAATACAGTTCAGCGACATCTTCGAGGTGAGATTGGGGATTCGATGAATCGGCTCGCCCCGCTGGCTGTCACCCGCGGTACCTCGGCTGGCTCGGCGCGGTTTGACTGGGTCTCGTCCGGGTGCACGGACCACGTGGAATTGGAGTGCAGCAGCCCAGATAAGATAAGGCCCAGGTCAGGTGATTCGTCCCCAACCCAGGTGCAGGCCGGTGGGGCCGGCGAGTCGCGACCAGGGCCATTAGGGCTTGAAAATATCCCCCACCAAAATTTCCATTCGCACTCTCATCACCAACATCTACAACTTGCATACCACAAGTCGTCGTTGACAATCACCGTCAAGATGGTAAGTTGAGGCCTATCCAAGCGAGCCGTCCGCGCCCCGGGCGGCCCGGCTTGACAAACATCTCGGCAGAAATGCCAATTGCTCGTGGTTGAGAGTCTCTGCAAGATGCTTCGGACGTCGGACGAGCAAGTCTGAAGCGCAAATTGCTGACTCGGGGATTCATGATAGCCTTTCCACAAGTTGGTTAAGAACAGCTCGTACTTCAGGTGAGTATCCTCTGCTTTGAATTGCCAATCGACAGTCGCGCGCCATCGTCGGAATGCTGACAATCATCGCAGTCGCTACCAGACGAAGTACAAGCGCAGACGCCAAGGCAAGACGGACTACTACGCCCGCAAGCGCCTCATCACCCAGGCCAAGAACAAGTACAATGCGCCCAAGTACCGCCTGGTTGTCCGCTTCACGAACAAGGACATCATCATGCAGATCGTCTCCTCGGAGATCACTGGTGACAAGGTCTTCGTCTCTGCCTACGCCCACGAGCTCAAGGCCTACGGCATCACCCACGGTCTGACCAACTGGGCCGCCGCCTACGCCACCGGTCTCCTGATTGCCCGCCGTGCTCTGAGCAAGCTGGGTCTCGACAAGGACTTTGTCGGTGTCGAGGAGGCTGACGGCGAGTTCACCCTCACCGAGGCCGCTGAGACCGACGACGGCGAGCGCCGCCCCTTCAAGGCCTTCCTCGATGTTGGTCTTGCCCGCACCTCCACCGGTGCCCGTGTCTTCGGTGCCATGAAGGGCGCCTCCGACGGTGGCATCCTGGTCCCCCACTCCGAGAAGCGATTCCCCGGTTACGACATGGAGACCAAGGAGCTCGACGCCGAGGTCCTCCGCAAGTACATCTACGGCGGCCACGTCGCCGAGTACATGGAGACTCTGGCCGACGACGACGAGGAGCGCTACCAGAGCCAGTTCCAGAAGTACATCGATGACGACATCGAGGCTGACGGTCTGGAGGACCTGTACACCGAGGCCCACGCCGCCATCCGCGAGGACCCCTTCAAGAAGGTCGAGAGCGACGCTCCCAAGAAGAGCAAGGACGAGTGGAAGGCCATCTCCAAGAAGTTCAAGGCCCAGAAGTCTACCAAGGCCGAGAAGCAGAAGCGTGTCCAGGAGAAGATCAAGCAGCTTCTGGCTGAGGAGTAAAAGTGTTGACGGGTGCGTTGCAACGTTTTACCGGAACGGCTTGGGTTTGGAGTTTTGAGGAAAGGCATGATCTGCATTCAGATTCAAAATGAAATGAATTGAACAACCTTCCAAGCCATTAATGACTGCTTGTATGAATGATGCGTCTCCATCCAGAACGAAAGCAGAGACGATGTAGTAGTCTGTTCCCCTGAGTAAATTGCACTCGAGCCGAGTGATTTCCCACGACATTGACAACCAATTGAGAACCGTATGTGGGAAAAAAGTTCGACCAGGCATGTCACGCGACGATCCTGTCAGGTCCAAGGTCAACAGCGGACAGACGGGCTGTATTTGTCACCAGTGTCAACCCGAGCCTTGGAATCGGAGAGATCGGGGTGCCTTGGAACATGGGCTAGCCACCGGGTTCCGACGGTTGCGGAATGGTCGGAACTAGATGCTTGATTGTGCTTCTCTGACCTATTCCGAGTGATGCTGTTAGGGCCGACAATGCAAAGTCTTTCTTTGGTGGAATGTGTATGCTGACAGGGCTCTATCCGGGGGCACAAGGGTGTTCCTGGGGTTCATTCCTGTGAAACAGGCCTGAGGGAGATGGGACGATGTATGAACCCCGGATCTACGGATACCAAGCTTGTTGACCGGGGTTGATGGGGGCGGTGGGAGCGCCGAGGACGATCGCTCCGACACTATCCGAGAAGCAGAAGAGGCCGCGTGAAGCGATGGCTTCGGCATTCTCGGTCGTCGGTTGGCGAAGGCTTGAGATGGTTTTGATGATCTCGTGGTAATACCAGCTGAGCAGCTGGCCCTGGCCCTTCGGGAGATGGACTCTGCCTTGCGGCGAGCCGTGGGAGCGGACGGTGGCGGATGCGACGCTGCTGACAGCGCAGGCCAGCGCCGAGTCCCTAACCACACACGGCGACTTACGTTGGCATAGGTACGAGGTACAAGCGAATACAGGTACCCTGGAGGAACGGCAGGAATAGCAAGAAGTGCCAGGAACAGGGGAAACAGGGGAAACATGGGGAAACATGGGGAAATCCAAGGTTGGAGCCTGCGCACACCAGAAGGGATACTACCTACTTCCGTATGTAAGGTACTCGGTTTTATTCTTTCTCGGATCTATGACGACCTCTTTGTAGTGCCCCTTCACACAAGGTGTGGCGGTTGCGGTTCAAGATAGCCTCAGCAGTATTATCAAGCGGGAAGGACGGTACACATCCGCCACGGAGGCGGGAGGCGGATGTGGGAATGGCAGGACGACCATCCATTTGTCCGTCCAAACCGCCGCCGCCTGCGTGCGGCTGGAGGGTGTCATGATGGCTGTCTCTCTCCACCCTACCCTCTGTTCCCTCACTCAAGGCAGGCCTACGAAGTAGACGAGTGCAAATAGAGATATGCGTGTGTGCAAATAGTAAGACTCCCCACAAAATAGCCTGCTGCTGAGATTCCCGTTGGGCGGGGGGGATCTTCGAGGCCCTTCTGTCTGCTGATGAGGACGGCGCCCCTGGTTGGGCCCTCGGTGCTGGAGTGTGCAGGCTGCGGCCAGCACATGGTCAGTCACTCTGCGCTCACACTGACAGCGCGATATTATTTATTGGCCGTGCTGGAATCAGGTGTTTTTGAGTCTGTCTATTGGCAGCTGGAGACGGAGCTTGCCGCAGCGTGCCTTGGCCTGTATTAGTGGCCTCTGCTATATCACGCAGCCGCGCGCGGACTCGCGCCATGTCTTGTCGAGATCATGAGGAGCCCCGTAGGCCCATGCTCGCTAGGGCTGTCAGTGCTAGAAAGCTCCATCCTTACCAGCGGGCTGGCCAGCTGTGGGATGGGGTGGAGCGGTCATGACGACTGAGGGCCTGGACCCCCAGTGTTCCAGTTACCCCGCTGCCTACTAAAGCGCCCTCGACCACTTTCGCCTCCACCCCGGTCCGGTGCACAGTCCAGACCCCAGCTGAGAAAGCAGCCGACCAGCGCTCACGCCAGGCCCTCGACGACTCTCTCTCGCTTTCCATTGTACAGTAATATCCTCATACCCTTACGGAGACGACGGACGCTCTCCAGCACTGCAGCTCGGCGGCGTTGTCCGGCTTCGACCGCACGTGCTCACAAGCGACGCATTTGCTCATCTTTGCTGCTTGGCTTGGATCTCGGCAGTCGCTCAGCGATAGCAGGATCGCCTCGCGCTGGCAACCATGGAGCAGGTCCACGGCGTGGACGTCAGTTGGATGACGCAGGGCTCTCCCAAAGGCATGTTGGCTCGCCTTGCTTTTCTGCGCCTTGCGGCCTTGGCAGCCGCCGCAATCGACTCGCGATGGTGCACCGCCAGGGAGCCAAGGAAGCGAAGCGCAGCGCTGACAATAGCATCTAGACAAGCTCAACAAGTCGTCGTCGTCGCCACCCAAGGCGCCCGCGCCCGCGCAGCCGCGATCGATTCCCACCCCGTCTGCGAACCCGCGGAACCCTCAAGGCACGACGGAAGTGGCAGGCAATGGCCAGGCAAACGGCCAGCCCGAGCCGAGCCCGTCAAACGCGCCAAGCACTACGAGACGACTCTCGCGATCAAGTTCTATAGAAAAGCAAACCGGCCCCAACGGAACACCGCCCCAGCGCCGCAACTCGTGGTTCTCCAACATCTCCGCCAAGTTCTCCTCTAACTCGTCGAGTTCGCCCCCGGGCGCCTCGCCATCGAACCACCACTCCGTGCACCATATTCAGCTGAAGGAGCAGCAGCAACAAGCGCAGAACCAGGAGCAGCAGTCCGATCAGCAGGGTCAACCACAACCGCTGTCTCCCACCGGCTCCAACGAACCACCACCGCCCAGGCTCCACCAGACGAGAAACGCGGTGCTGCAACATGCCGCAAAGCCCGATGGCAATGGCCCCTACACCCCGGCCCCGCCCAAGTCTGGCCAAGCCGGGATACTCGGCGTCTTTAGACGGCTATCATCGTCTGGAGGGGGTGGCCTCGCGAATTCGAAGCTAGGCAATGGACTGGTCGAGCGGATGACCTTGAACGTGGACCAAACCAGAGAGCGGTGTCCGATTGCGGAACTGAGGGATGCCAAACTGAGGCGGGTGTCCTTTTGTGTCGATGTCGAGATTGCGCCGACGCCCAAGTATGCTGACGGAGACGTCCCGCCAAAGCCCATTGACAAGGCGCAAAAGAAGAAGTTTACGGAAAAGGGCGAAGGCGAGGCATTGAAGCACCCCAAGGCCGTCGAGGCGCAAAAGGAGGCCGAGGTCAGCACGAACGGCCAAGGTGACGCTGTAGCAAAGGAACCCAAGACACAAGCAACGAACACGAATGGGACTCGGGAAGACAGCGTGAGTCCGCCGCCGGACAAGGACAAGGATACCACCAAGAAGAAGGAAAAGAAAAAGAAGAGCGAGGAGGAGCGCAAAGCTAGGAAGGAGAAGCGCCGCCGGCTCGCCGAAGATAACGGCTCGGTCCCGATAGAGATTTACTACGACAGCGACGACTCGTCCTCGGACGTCCCCAGCGGCACCGGGACGCCGAGGACCGTCACCACGACCCAGCCGACCACAAACCCGGCCCGGATATACCGCCGGTGCTGCCAGCTCCGCGAGACGCCGATCCTCAAGAAGATCACCGAACAGCTCAGCGACAGCGCAAACTCGCCCACCTCGACGGGCATCGTGAACAAGCTGGACCTGACAGACTATTGGCTCCAGCTACCGGATCTTGTCACGTTGGGTGACTACCTCGCTGTTGTCCCCGTGAGGGAAATCATCCTCGAAAACGCTGGTCTGAGCGACGAAGGCCTCCGAGTCATTCTTGCGGGCCTCCTTGCCGCCAAGCGACCCTCGAGCTCACGGCGCAAGAAGCCGAAGCATGAGCTGGAGGAGCAAGGCGGCGTGGTGGAGCGGGTGGTGCTGAAGAACAACAAGCTCGGGCCCGACGGCTGGAAGCACGTCTCGCTGTTCCTCTACATGTGCCGGTCGCTGAAGTACCTCGACCTCTCACACATCCCGTTCCCAAGACAGGCTCCTACGAACAATAAAGGCACTCTACCAAACGGAAAGCAGATTCCCCGAAGCATATCGGACGTCTTCTCTATGTCGCTCGCGGACCGCCTAGGAGGGTCAACGCTCGAAATGCTCAACATTGGCGAGACGGAGCCTAGCATGGACCAACTGACGACAATCATGGATGGCATCATCAAGTGCGGCGTCCGCAGACTTGGACTGGCACACAACTATCTAGACGAGCAAGGCGTGGCACTCGTGGCCAAGTATCTTGGGGCTGGGAAATGTGAAGGGCTCGACCTGGGCGGAAACGACCTGAAGGATCACATGGAGACATTCGCTGGTGCTCTGAAGGAAACTCCTCCTCTGTGGGCGTTGAGCCTGGCGGGTTGCAACCTGAATCCTTCGTCGTTGTGTAAGATTGTGCCTACGCTGGTCAAGTTGAGCGACTTTCGGTTCATCGACCTGTCGCACAATCAGGACTTGTTCCAGTCGACGCCCAGTGCCGTTGGCCTGCTGCGAAGGTGGGTGCCTTGACCCTGATGGCCACATGAGAGATACTGACAGTTGCAGATACCTGCCTAAGATGGGGTGCTTGAAACGCATACACTTGCAAGACGTCAACATGACTCCTGAGCAGGCCATTGCGATTGTGGAGGTGTTGCCCGAGGTCCACACGCTTGCTCACATCAACCTGCTCGGAAACGCAGAGCTGGCGAAGCTTGCGGGTGCCAAGACCGAAGAGGCCCAGGAAGAGGCATGCGCCCTGTATGCTTCGCTGTTGGCGGCTACGAGGGTATCGAAGAGCTTGATATGCGTCGACATCGAGGTGCCGCGCGACGAGTCCGGCGAGATTGTCAAGGCCATGGCTAAACAGGTGGTGGCATACTGCCTCCGGAACATGGAGCGGATACCCGACACGGACATTGGTGCCGCTGTGGCCACGGCCTTGTCGGAGACTCAGAGCGATGGCCAGGATGGCAAGGATCCGCCATACCCGGACGTACTCGCTCACCTCGTAGGCCACGATGTGCTGGAGAGCGATGCCGGGGAGGACAACGACTCGGCTCCGGACGAAGACTACGTCATTGGAGGCACCGGCGTCGTCAAGGCGCTCACGTGCTGCCTCAAGAACCGGGGAGACGAGTCGCGGCGACAGTCTGGGGAGTTTATCCGGGAAATGGAGAATGGTGAGACGTCTGCTCGCCCGAGCCTGGCAACCGGCGGCAAGGCCAAGGACATGTCGAAGCACCTGCTGGCGGGAGCCCGCAAGATTCGCATCCGCCTCCAGCCCGCGCTGAACAAGGCCAAGGCGAACCCGGGCGACGAGCAGAACCTGCGGAAGCTCATATTCCTGGACGACACGCTGCAGGGCATCATCAAGCGATTCGAGGACGAGTTCCCGGACACGCGCGAGCCCGAGCCGGACGCGACTTCGATCGAGGCGCCGAGAAAGTCGTCGGCCGAGGAGCTGTCCACGTCGGTGCCCACGGGCGACGACTATGCCGTGGCCGTATCAGACGGAGAGGACGAGTCGGAGATTCACCCGCCCAAGCCGCTCTCACGGTCCAACTCAATCCTGTCCAAGACGCTGGCAGAGGAGGAGGGACGGGTGCTCCGCGCCGGGCACAGATTCCGGTCGGGCTTCGTGCGGCAGGAGCAGATCGACCTCCTCAGCAGCATCGACGACATCGGCGCGGACCCAAACCATTCGCGGATGCTGGAGGGGCTGGCCGAGGACATTGGCGGCGAGCTGCTCCAGAAGGTCAAGGAGAAGGGGGCGGTGCGGGCGTTCAAGGAGGACAAGGACGTGCTCTTCCGCAGCATGCGGGACAGCGACCCGGAACACTGGGACCGGTTCGTGGAGGCGCAGCAGAAGGCGAGGGCGAACATTGTCGTGTCGTCGACGGAGAAGAACGGGGAGGCTGGGCAGCAGGCAGACGAGAGTGCCATTGCCGACTAATGGGCGTTGGCAGGAGGCCGAGGGGAGGCTGTCTGAGGAATCGGAGAGGGTGGCCGATTTTCTTGTATCAACACTGTCGGCGGGCGTCGACGTCGCGCTGTCAGGGCGTCACTTGAAGATGTGCTTGCATGCACACACACTCATGTCACACAACATGGAGCAAGGGGCAAGGGGCAAGGGGCACACAGGGGGTTGGATAGCCCAGCAGGGCGGGACAGGCAAAGCATAGCCACGGCGCTCGTTTTCTACACTTTCGTCCGTTCACTTACGGGGCGGGTTTATTATTATATCCCATGCTCGTTTATTATTCTGCAAGCAAGGCGCGTTGGCGATGGGAAGCCTGGGAGCTGGCAGCTCCCTTGGCCTGAGAATACAATACTTTGAAACGAGCTCTTGCATGCGAGTCCAGAGATGGACCTGCGATGAACCGAGCTCCTGGGCAGATGCCCTAACAATGACTGGTGCTTGCGTGACCGTCGTGTTTAAGCCGCTGATTAATGCTGATATCAAGCCTCGCGCAATGAATGACACCATGGCGCCAGGCACACTGGTCAGCGGGAATGAAGCGCCTCTGATTGGCCCGATTGGGGTGGTGGGGGGTGGCTCGTGTAAGCGGGCTGTCAGAGCTGACTTACACGGTGCCTGTGACCAAAACGCTGCTTAGGTACCTGCCTCATGTAACTTGCCTACCTACCGTGCCTGGTGCGTCACGATTTGCGCAGAAAATATGAAAGCGGCGGGCAGGTATCGAGGTATCAAGGCAGATTTAAAGAGGGATCCGAGGTGCTTACGCGGCTGCGAGTTTGACGGGTAGAGTGACGAGCCGACCATCAGATCATATCGCCCGGGCCGTTGCCGGTGACCTCGCCCGCCCGAAGCGGCAAGTCCACGCCGCCCGCAACCCATCGATCGACCCTTTCCCATCCCATCCCGCACAGCCCATGCGCTGGGCGTGCCGGTTGATTGTTTACCAGGCAGGCCACCTCGGCTACCGTGCGCCTCCTGTTCCAGGCAGAACGAGCAAAAGGTGGTCATGCGATCAGGGCGGGTTTAGGGGGGCTTGGGGGGGTGTTGCACTCTGCAGGCTGCAGGCGCCGCCACCACACCCCGCAAGTCGTGCCACCTCGTCAGGCCACTTTACCAGCTGCGTACGTTGCAGGGGGGCCGACGGGCGTGGGCGGCGTACTTAAGACGGGCGGCGCGCCTCGTGCGGCGAACGCTTTGGCGGTTGGCTTGTTTGTTTACACTGGATGAATCTTACTTGCTTGTTGTTTGCCCGAGACGGAAAGCCTCTTTGATACACAAAGCTTGTTCTTTGCAAAGGAACGAAACGCCGAGACATACTCGTATACCTCGAGCACGGCGGGCGACTTACACGCATCACCCCCCTCACCACTCACCACCGCCTCCCACGCACATCCAAACCAAACCACAACCCACGCCCGCAGCGGAAACCGCATCCCCCAGGACCCAAGCCGTACTGCCCGCCATGGCGCCCACGTACACCATGTCCGCCCACCTCTGCAAGCAGCTCTACGCCTCCTGGCGCCAGACCCGCCACCAGCCCGGCCCGGCGCCCCCGCCGTCCGCGACCGCGCCCCCGTCCGCCTCGCGCTCGCCGTCGCCGTGCGCGGACGAGAAGCGCTCGCTCGAGGCCCCGCGCTCGCGGCGGAGCTCGTCGAGCAGCAGCCGCGAGTGAAACCGTGTGTGTCAGAGAGAGAGAAGGGGGGGGGAGAGAATGAGAAGGGGGCATGACATGGGATGGAGCATAATGATATGGGTTTTGCGGGTTACGGGACTGGGATCACTTGGGAGTTCATATCAGGCGTCGGGGTGGGAGTTTACTGCTTTCTTACACGTCTTGATTCGACGCGGCTGCGAGGTGCTACCATGCGAGCGAGGAATCGGTATTTATCCCGCACGCGAGAGACGACCTGGCAAGCATGTCTACGCCCTTGACGGCAGCATTGCTCGACTCGGGAGGACAGCGCCCTCTCATCGCTGTCGACTGGGTCACGATTCTCCGGGGGAGAGCAGTCTCACGGCGAAGCATATCGCGTCGACAAGAGGAACGTCATGCACAGCGTTGCAATGCCCAAAGGGCCGGCCGCGGCCGAGCGAATGATGAATTCCTGCTTGTACCGCAACATGAGACGCCGCGGCCGAGAACGAATGATGAATTCCTGTTCGTGCCGCAACATCAGACCGCTATTCCCCCGTATATAGTAATGCTCGCTTTTGTTGCTGCAAATAGAAATCGGCCGCATGAGCATCATGTATCGCGTGCGGCTTCACACCTCCATATCCAGCTCCGCCTCTAGCCTTCGTAATCACAGGCCGCAATCGGCACCTACAACCCCGAAGCCGCCAGCGTCTGGACCGTCGGCGCAACCGACATCTTCCGCGGCGGCGCACCGAGGCCGTCGTCGTCACCGCTATCGCCAGGCGACTCCTCCATCGAAAAGTTGCCCTGGATGCGCCGCTTGGCCTCCTTCTTCTCCGCCTCTGTAATGTCTTCCTCGCTCTTGCGCATGTCTGGCGTCCATTGCGGCTCCCCAGGTGAGTGTCCAATGGACATGCCCACTCGGATCTGTACCCCGTCATGTCAGTGCCAAGCCCATCGAATACTCACGCAGCCATCGGGCATCAAGTACTTACCAGCGTTTCCAGGGCTCCGCTCGAGTTGTCGGCAAGGTCGTCGTCGAATCGCATCTTGCCTGGCTCGAACAGCAGCAGAACCGTGCTGCCGCCAAACTTAAAGTAGCCGAGCTCTTCCGCCCGCTTGACATGGTCGCCCTCATTGCGTGTGATGACGGTGCTGCCCACCATCATGGCGCCCACGCAGATGACCATGACTCGGCCATGCACTTCGCTGTCAATCGGCACCACCACCCTGACGTTCTCGCCGTACACGTCCAGCGCAGACCGGATTGCCATGGGGTTCACCGTGTAGTACTCGCCGGCAACGGTAATCGGCTTGCCCATGATGCCGTCCACCGGGACGTGGAACCTGTGGTAGTCTTGGGGCGCCAGTCGGAAGATGCCCAACGCTCCATTCTCGTACCGCGCGGCGTCCTCGGGGTAGGCATCGCCAATGAGCCTCTTCATGTTGAATTCGCGGCCCTTGACCCAGATCTTTGTGGCCTGCGTCATTTGGTTGAATACGACGCTCCGACAGTCGGCCGGCGACACGATAATCTTGGGGTTGGTCGGCGCTGAGCATGGCCGGGCATCGGGCTTCAGCGCGCGATAGAAGAACTCGTTGAAGTTCTTAAACTGGCTAATGGGTAGCAGGACTTCCGACATGTCGAGGCCATGAAACTGGATGAACTTTTCAATCTCATCCTTGGACGTGGGGTCATCAAACTTTCTGCCTTGCTTGATGCTCAAGTTCTTGAGCATCTTTCGGACTGTGCATACGTCAGCTTCAAGTGTAGGCATTCGGCGGACTGTGTAGACTCACTTCGCTTGTTTTCCATGTCTCGAGACTTCAGACCCTTGTACAGCAGTCGAATGCCTAGTCGCACGTACACGCTCATCTTCTCCTCGTTAATCTGGCCAGTCATGCGGTCCTGCACCAGGATGTTGGCCGAGTTGGCTCCCAGCTTGTAGCCTCCGTACGAAAGCTTGGTGATGACCTTGGAGTACCACTTGCGCTGCGCTTGGCTGGCCGTCACGAAGCCGCCCATCAGCACCGTGTTGACCTGCCGCCAGTCTTGGCTAGCGCATGTCGCAATGTGCGTGATGATGTCGGTGTCGCTGCGCTTGTGAAGGCGCGGCTGGTGACAGATTGGGCATTCGCGTATCTCCACGACGTGCTCCTCGCCGCGATCATCGCTGTCCTCGTCCATCTCCATCTCGGGAGGGGTGTTGATCTCCGGCACAGCGGTAGACGTCTGAGACTCGAGAGAAATCTGCGGCGTGGACGTGCCAGACACATCGGAGCTCGAGGCAGGCTTGTTGAGAATGCCGAGGTTCTTCGTGTCCGGCACCATGCTCCTGAGCTTGTCACCGACGTTGGCAGCTGGCCTGTTCTTGGCATCCAGCTGGTCCTCTAGGCAAATGACAGCCTCGTCCATGGTAAGGTCCCAGGTTTCCTCGTTGTCGGCTGCCTTGTGAGGGAACCGCTGGAAGAAGCTATCAATCGTCGATTCCCTCAGCGTGGAGCCAAGAGTGTCCAGCATGGTCGTCAGCTCGACGCGACTAATCTCGCCGCTCTCGTCGGTGTCGTATTGCCTGAGCATGGCTCGCCAGAACTGCTGTCGAAGGGCGGGATATGGCACGTATTTGGCGCGGAGGTAGATGACCGGATTGTGCTTCGACTCCCACTTGTCCAAGTTTTTCATCTTCAGGGGCAACGCGAAGCCATAGAAGTCGGCATCATCCCCTTCCATTGAGGGCTCTGTGGCGTCAATGCCCGTGCTGGCGAGTGTTTCTCCGGGCACGAGCAGAGCTTGGCTGACGGCCTGGGCTTGACCTGGGTCGAGGGGCGCGTTCTGCGAGGAACTGCTAGTGCTCGACGCATTCTTGGATAGCCCCGGCCGCATCATCTTGCCCAGGCTCTGGGAAGACGAGGACCGTGATATGCCCAGCCTCTTGAAGCGCGTCTTGACAGCAGCAGGCGCCTGCTCTGGCGGGTCTCGTAGCCCGTAGAGTCCAGTCTCCGGATCCGCCTTTGGTGCCTTCTCGATCAGGTCATGGATCGGGAGGGAGCACGATGCGATAAAGTCGTTGCCGGAATACTTGTCGTGGTCGATGACTGTAAAAGCAAACGAGTACGCCTGCTCGTGCCCCTGGACGTGAAAGATCATCTTCTCGTTGAAGACTGGGTTCAGGTTGTGCCTGACACGCCGGGTGCGGTACGTCTTCTTGCCGAGCGACGCCACGACAAACGGATCCATGTCGAAGCTGGTCCTGGTCAGGTTTGACTCGGGCGGAAGATCGGTGATTTTGCAAATCTCTAGGAAGATGATGCCAACCACGTCGGAGTTGCCGTTGTTGAAAGCGTACGGGTTCTGACGCCGTCTCCTCTTCAAGCCCCTGATCCTCAGGCGGCGGCGTCGCCTCTCGGCCGTCTCGGGCTTGGACGTATCCTCCCCTTCTTCATTTGCCTCATCGTCGAACTCGGTGAGGTCCTCGTCGTCATCATCTTCGTCTGGCGAGGACGACGAATTCGGGGCCGACTTTGGAACGTTGGTCGGGTTAAGGAGCGGGGTCATGGACGGCGTGATGTTTCGAGACGATCCGACGGTGACGGTGCCAATGAGGTTGTAGAGCTTCTCGAGGACCTGCAGCGGAGAGGCGGCCGGGTTGGCGTTGTCGAGGAGGGTGAACTGGAGCATGACCTCGCCGGAGACGACGCTGGTCTTCTTGCCGGGCCGCTTGCTCTTGAGGGAAAACCATCGGGGCTCCTGCTCCGTCTTTTCGTTCTGGAATATCTCCTCGAGGGCCAGGTCGAACTCGCCCATGTAGTCCTTGCCGAAGCGGTCCTTGTCCCAGCAGATGACGTCAAGCACGAGACTCTGGACCGAGCTGATGGACAGCTCCTCGATGGCGTTCCATTCCGGGTTGAGGGTCTTGGGCACGGAGTGCGTGACGACGCGGGAGTCGCCGAGCGTGAGGACAAGATACTGGCCGCGGTCAGCACGGGGGCCTGGGCGAGACGTGTGCGGACGGGAGCTGTATCTCGCGCAGTCGAGGAGCTGTCCGTACTCGATGGAAACTTACCGGGTCGGATGTGCCTCCGCGGTCTTTGGCGGCAAGGTTTCTGGCCTACATGGCAGCAACAATTAGCCCTGTGGACGCTCGAGGTCCAGCCCCGGGACGGCAATGCATCGCATACCCTCAAGATGACGACCTTGAGGCTCAGGCCGTTGGCTGCGTCGGCGGCGGTCGGCCCCGCGTGGTCGTTTCGGCTGGAACGCATTGGGCTTTGGCTTCGGGAGTTGCAGTTGGACGTGGACGACGAGAGCAGGCGGTTTGGGACAATCCTCATGGCGCAGGAGAGAAGTTGCAGCTGGGGCGGCCGAGAGCTACCTCCAAGTTGCGGCACAACTCGTTGGGGAGAGGAGCTCAGGTGCTGCTGCGGCGGTTGAACGGGTATTATTATTACCCCTAGGGAGGTCGTGACGCCACAGAGTCCAGCTCCACCGTGCCGGGGCGCCCGCAGCGCACTGTAGGCGCTGAGCCTCTGGCTGCGGCTGCGGCTGCGGCTGCGGTACACTCGGCACCAGGCCCAGACGAGGCCTCCCCGCGAGGCACCCGACCGCCGCCAGGCATGCCGCTGGAGGGGACGAGCGGAGGATGCTGGAGATGGCCTGGTTGACGCCCGACGGCGAGGATGCCGATGGCAAACAGCCCCCAAGCGGGTGCTGGAGGAGACACGAGCCCGTGGCGTCGAGGGCTTCCCACCTCGTCAATCAGAATGGCCTGCTTTCCAATCTTGACCACCGCCGCATGAATATGGACAAATGCAGAAGCCCCTCATGCGCCCTACGGCCGATTCTAGCACTGCACCGCGCGACTTGCAGGAGACTGCGCTCTACGAGTCGTCGAGTAATCTCGAACACTCGAACAATCAAGAGCCATCAACCCGGCTTGTGTTGGAAGTGAATCATGGTCTCTTGCAGCCACCCGCAGACTCGCTCAGTGAATTCACGAGTTCTCCTAGCGACTGTTTTGCATGACCACATTAACTGTGGTTGTCTGTTTGCAACTACGTTTGGCAATGCACTATAAAGATAGATGCAGCCTCTCTGCTTTGATATGAAAAATCAACCTTTTGAGCATCTTCTCACATATCAACTGCTTGTCGCTTTCTACGCCGAGTACTTCGTACGGCCCGTGTCTTATACGCTTGTGTGCGCCTTATCCATCTTGGACGCCGATGGTCCACGGCTTGCACGTTTTACTCCGTCCGCGCACTAAGGCTGAATCCCACCCAGCCGTTTGCTGATACTTGTTATTCGTTGCCGTTACTTGGAGCTACTACGTCGAGTTGCTTCCATCTCCTGGCATATTAATTAAGTAGTAATATATGCACCTCTCAGAGCGCGACTTCTAGTTGGCTATATGCAAAGTCGGAGCCTTCGCACGCCGGAAGAGGCATATATCTCTCGACGTTCCGATTCACTCCGTATCAAGAGCACAGTCTCAAGCTCAAGAGCCGACGGTATCCAGACAGGGTAGCAGTAGCGGCGACACTCAAGACAGAGCCGTATTGCCAGCGCAACAGATGGCATGCAACCTGCAGGGATTGCTTCACATGCCTGCGATGGCACCGTGGCTCAGGGCAACGAAACGCCTCTGGCACAATGCCGTGGTCGAGGCAACGGTACGACATTGTACGCCTCGGAAGTCGCCAATTGTAGGCAGCCGGCAAAGCTCGGGCACCGTCGTCATCGTCGTCGTCGTCGTCCTAGTATTGAGCCACGCTGGAACTCGACAGTGTGAGCTCGACAAACACACACGGTAGGCACCTTTGGAGTCTCAGAGTTCTGCGCTAAGCCCGTCATTACATCAGGATGAGAGGGGGGGGCCATGCAGACTGGAACATCCCCAGCTTTGCTGCAAAATGCTTCCATTTGCAGCACGTCGATTCAGTGATGGACACGTAGGCTTATATTCTGTGGCTTAGAGGGAGAGGAGAGGAGAAGCGGCCATACTGGGAAGCTGCGCAGACAACGGGGTGGTCAAGGCAAGGGGTAACGTAACTGCTCGGCGCGGACCAGATGATAGCCCACAGGTGGTATAAAGCCAGAGCCATCTACAGAACCGACGAAGTCCCTCAATCACTTGATCAAGGCTCAACCGTGCAAGTGCAGGCTTCGATACGAAATTGACGAATTACAATGGCCCCAACCACTTCCAAGATGCCCACATTGTACAGCTCAGGTCCAGCGCTGTGAAACGCCCGAGGCTGACTGAGCCTTGGTAAGGTATCTTTGTTGTAGGAAATGGAGCTATGGAGCAATGGCCACACAGCTAAGACAGCCCAGCTGCGGTCGTGGCGGTCGTGGCTGGTGCTGCTGATCAGTGAGGCAGAGCTTGAAATGAGAGAATATCTCATCTGGCCACGGCCTTTAAATGGCTGCTCCCTTCCGTCTGTAAGCCCGTGATGCATGAGAACCGTCACTGTCTGCAGCGGCACGCGATGCCCACCAACGCGCAGGGTGCCATCGCGCCCAATGGAGCGTGAGACATTGAACTGCCCCAACTCGGAAGAGCAGGGACCCGCACGAGACGCGACGCGATGGCTGGCGAACTGCAACTCTCTCCTCTCTCGCTCGTGTCCAGACATTGCTCACGTGACGCTCTTTTGTCACGCTTCTGACCTGCATTAGCTCGCAAAAAGCCGGGCGAAAACTGAGCAGCACGCTCGTCAGTGACGCAACCATCTGAGCAGCATCCTCGCGGCCGGCCACTACTCGTATTGTCGTGACGAGGCGGACGGGGCGCCGGGCGGCCGACGAAAGCAGTAGCTGGTCACGCACGAAATTTCCGGAGACGAAGTAGTCACAGCGCGCATTCCTCAGCGGAACGGGAAAGGGACAGGGCAAGGGGAGCGTGGGCCCGAGAAATTGACAGCTGTGTTCACTACAGTACATACATATCCATCCGTACCTTATTAGCTTTAGACAATGAAGCCCCTTTCTTGGTTCCCTTGATCACGCTTTCGTGGTTCGGGAGGGCCACTTTTTTATCATTGACGGGCCTTTATGGAGCCAGCGGAGCCAACTGCCGTCAGTACCTATGCACGACCGGAGCTTCCCCAATTGTTGACTCGGCCATCTTCCACCACCCGCATCGATCCGCCTCCTCCTCCTCCTTCACGTCGCACCACGCACACGAACACGGGCACGACACCAATCCTCAGTCGAATCCCGTCGCCCGGCAATCGAGTACCCTCGTGTAGTCGTCAGCAAGCAAACCTCATCTGAGCTGTCTTCTGCGCAAGGCCCGGATCGACCGCGCACACAGACACACGCCGCCCCTTCTGCGACGAGAGCCGACGCGCGCACCTCGCACCCGTCACCACCATGTCCTCACCCTCCGGCTCCTCCCAAGCAGGGAAGCGAAAGAGAAATGCCGCAGGCCTCGGCTCTGTGCCAGACCTGCTGGACGGCGCACAGCAGACGTCGTCCCGCGATGCCTCTGGCGAGGAGGGCGACACCACCGCCCCCGAATCTGGACGCAACCATCGACGCAGCTCCAACGGCGCTGGCCCGAATCCTAAGAGACAGCGGGCCAATTCGGATCGGGGCGCCGATGCTAGCAACCATTCCCTCGACCCCGGTGAGCCCAGCGACACGACCGAGGCGAGCATCGACATCGCCGAGCGCGTCGGCCGAAAGGGCCGCAAGCCTGTCAAGGACGACGAGGAGAAGATGGCTCCTCCGCCCATTGGCAAGCTGACGCACCCGGCTGGCGGCTTCAAGACGAACGAGCCCCCCGTGGGACGACCGGTAAGGGTGTACGCCGACGGTGTCTTTGATCTGTTTCATCTTGGGTACTTTCCTCCCTGCCTCGGCTGGCATCCGATCACCATAAACTGACCCATGACCAGGCATATGCGCCAGCTCGAACAGGCCAAGAAGGCATTCCCGGATACAACACTCGTCGTCGGAGTGACGGGCGATGACGAAACACACATGCGCAAGGGACTGACCGTCCTGTCTGCCAAGGAGCGCGCCGAAACGGTTCGCCACTGCAAGTGGGTGGACGAGGTCATTGAGGACTGCCCATGGATTGTCACCCCCGAGTTCCTCGACGCGAATCGGCTAGACTACGTCGCCCACGACGATCTCCCGTACGGAGCAGCCGAGGGTGACGACATCTACCAACCGATAAAGGCGGCAGGAAAATTCCTCGTCACTCAGCGGACAGAAGGCGTCAGCACCACTGGCATCATCACGAGGTGAGTCGAATCGTACTTCTGCCACGTCTACGGGACACAGCTGACATTGCGTGCAGAATCGTTCGCGACTATGAAAAGTATCTTGCCCGCCAATTCAGGCGCGGAACCTCGCGGCAGGAGCTCAACGTCAGCTGGCTCAAGAAGAACGAAATGGACCTGAAGCGCCACGTCCAGGATTTGCGGGAAAACATCATCACCAACTGGACCACCACCGGCCAGGAACTGAGCCGAGAGCTGAAGCAGTTCTGGCCGGCAAGTCGGCCCCAGAGCCCTGCCCGGTTCAACTCTGCTGGCAGCGATATTGCGAGATCGCCTACCTCGTTGACGCCCGGTCCCGGAAATTCCAAGGAGTTCGTTACCGGCTACGCGCTCGGTCTTGTGGGCGGCGTGCGCTCCTGGGTAAGCACGAATTACTCTAGCATTTGACTATTATCCCAGACTTGCAACGCTCACACCCAAGTGCAGATGACCAAGAACCGGAGAACGGTCACGGACAACAGCCGACCTGCCAGCGATGATGAGGAGTCTGACGAGAGCCACGATGGACGCAGAAAGTCGATGCCCAACCTGGCTGCGCCGACGCCCACCGAGGCATAGACAAAAGGATGCCGTGTTGCTAGTCTCAAGTTGATGACAGTTCGCGACAGTTTGCGATGCGGTTTGACGTGCTGAGAAACAAGGACGGTGGAATGGTACCCAAAATTGGAAGTTGTCTGGGATAATACTAGAGGGAACAGACAACATGGCGCTACGGTTTACAGAATAGTTTTCAATAGCTCATTTACGACTATGCATTTAACATCTGACCCATGCTGTGAGCCTGCCAGAGATATACGGCCTTTTCATGGCTGTTTGCCTTTGTCCAAGGTAGTTCCACTAGAAGAGCATGTTGAATTCCAGACGTCGTGAACAGTCGCTCGCACAGGCAGTGCACGACGGAACCCATCTCTCAAGCCCTTCGGAGCTTTCGGCCGTTTCTAGGCTCTCCGTATTACATTCCCGTCTATTCGCAGCATCTGGAATCTTCAACGGCGGGCCCTGAGATCCTCCGACCCCCTGTGAGTCCTCGGCAGATCGACCGGCCGGCCCCCAAGAACTGGGGCACGGGGCGGCTCGCGCCTACGCGGCTAAGCAGAAAGGCAAGCGATGCGAGCACCCACACAATTGCCTCGCCGCACGGGGTGTTTCAACTTATTCGGCCGCTGTCGGCTCTGGCCCCCCGGCCGCGCGCGCGCGGGTGAGGGTTGTATCGCAGACGGGAGCGCACATGGGTACCTGTTGGGGGACGGACGGGAGGTGCTCCGCATGAGACCTTGTCCTGTTCACACGCGGTCTACCTCGCTTGCGCTGATGTGAGCAGAGGGGCAGCGCAAACCATTCTTCACGGATTGTCGGGACGGACATGGTGCTCCCATGCAACACGCAGGGCATGCATGAAATGAGAGGCGCGGCCCTCGTCGCCGCCTAGATTCTAGAAGCAGCGTTGTGCTCGCAACCTTCGGACAATATTCCAATGAGCTTTGTCCACTTTGCCGACGCCGGTTCTGTTCTGGCCGTTTTTTTATTTTTGCGTCGTCTATTTTTGAAAGCGCCTCAGTGTCGATGTGAATTTATGCAGTTGGTTCGACGTTGTGAGATGGGAACAAACAGTGGTGGGCTAAAAATAGCTTTCGAAGGTGTAAGCGCTTGAGGGCGAACAAATCAGTGGAGGCAGGTACGAACTGTACGACAGCGTCTGCAGGTCGGTCATGGCAGGGGAAGGAGCGGGTGTGCGGGTACCTCATCCTTCATGCGAATGATGCGACCGAACCGAATTCCAGAACCAACAACATCTTGCATGCCCGTCCCATCGCCAATAGGATCCAGAGCCTCAATCTCGATGCATGTCGAACCTGTCCCAACCGCACGGGAGCGGAATTCCGTGGCCAGCACGCAGCAAACAACCAGCGGGTCGCTTCCGAGAATAAAGTGTGCTCCGCCACGCGGGGCATGGGTGGTGCCGTGGTGATCTGGGCGGTGCCAGTAGCAGCACGACACTGGAGGAATAAGCGCCGGGCGGGAATGGCCATATTGGCCATGCACACACGGTCGCAGTATCGCGTTAACAGGGCCATTTGCGTTGTTGGACTCACGGTTTGCCTGCTTGCCCTGGGGAGGGGGTCTGTTTGGTGGACTAAGTTGCGAAACAGTGTTGGTTGTGTTGGACGGCAAGCATGGTTCGGGCATTGCCCGAAACTGCAAGAGACGAGATGCGGGCTGGAGATGATCGCGGGTGAAACATGTCCGATCGGTCGGCCGACGGCGGTCCGCTGAGATTAGCTGAGTGCCGACTGCTCTGAGCGGGTGGCCAAGATTCTTCGAATCAACTAGGCGGGGACCAACAACCGTTTCACGTTCGAGGAGATAAGAACCCGCGTGCTGTGTTGGGTGACGATCCGGATCGGGACAGCCCTTCGGAGGCGAGGTGGCATCTTCTTGGCCGTCACCTGAGGCACCTGGGAGCTGAGTCTAGCGTCGCAGCGGAAGTCGCGCTGAGCTGTTATTCGAATACATTACGGGTCACAGGTGTGGTTCTTGATCCCTGGCTTCGCGCGCTTCTGGTCCAGCCAGGTCAGCCACAGCCTAGCAGATCGTTCAACGGCGCGGGCCATGTGCCCCATTTTGTCCAGATGGGTTGCCCAGCAGTTTCCCAAGACGGGATTGGCACCTTGCCAAGCTGCTGTACGATCGTCTGTGCACAGAGAGACACTGGTCTGAGCAGCTCGGGGACTTTTGCTACTCGGAAGGCCCTACATACGTCCAAAGCACCCAACCCAGCAGCACGGACTGCCATCTGTATTAGTCGGCTGTCGCTATGATCTGACCCAAGGGTGCAGAGGGTGAGCGACAGACAAGTTGACGACACGGGACGCAAGGGACGGTTTCGAAACGAATCATAGAGGCGTTCAGAGCATCACCGCCCGTACGAAGTACCTTTGTGGCGTGCGCCAGTGGCTCGCTGACAGCCCGCCCGTAGATTGGAGGTCAGACAGTCACGACTTGGTTGGTCTGATTCAGCTGTCGATCTCTGACTTGCATCAACAGGCGGGATGCGCTACTCTTGGACGAGAAGGACGGCGAGGCCGGGGTACGCCGTTATGATCCTTTCGATGCAGAGCAGCGGAGGGCGAGACGCGCCAACTCGACGCCTGGGAGTTGGGACTTGGGAGTGCGGCAGAGGAACCCATGGCAACGGCTCTCGCATCTTCAACAGTCGTGCCTCGCCTTCGGCTGGGCCGGCGCGTGAGCCTATTCCCATCGGAGCCTGCTTCCGCGAGATATTTTGGCTCGTGCAGCCGTGAAACATGTTCTCGACTCATGTGCTGCACATCACCGACAGGTTGGAAATAACAGCTTACATACCCACAGGCCCACAGGATGGCGACACCAGGCACGACGTAGGGCAAACATGACATCGTCGGATGGGCTGCTGTTGGTTGTACGAGCAGGCTCCGCCACCGTCGCATCGACACTGATACCAATCACGCCGACATTCAGCTCCCCCTCAGACTCCGCTTTGGACTTCCCCAGCCCGGCCGATCAAGCGCCTGGCGACTCACAGCCACGGACGCCATGTACTGGGACGTCCTGATCCCACCGTGTGCTTCGCCCGTGGTTTCCGGCGCGCATTTGACGCCATACCCGCCAGGCCGTCGTCTCTACCGCGGTGCGCAGTGCATGCTGCTGTTTGTTCGCCGGGACTGCGCTTGGCGACCGTCTTGATGGCTCGCTCACGCAACACTGCTCTTACTATCCCGGTCGATCAGTCCACCCATGGGGGGAGAGCTGCCAGAGAGCTGCAAACTATTGGTTTTTCTCCTCTACTCCGTAGTTCTAATTATGGTCCCCATCATCAGCCACAACACCCTTTGCTGCCGTCCCCGCGCATCAGCAGGAGAGCTTCTGCCGGCTGCTTGCCGCACGTCCTAGGGCTAGCCATCTGGCCGCTGTCCTGATCAAGACGAGGCTGGACAACCCTGTCTCCTGATGCCCCCCCTCTGCCCCCCCCCCCCCCCCCCCCCCCCCTCATGGCCTGCGGGGCGCATGTTCGGCTGGGTTTGCACACCAGTAGGGAATAGTTCTGACTGCCTGTGTGCTGTCAGCCTCGACCAGGGGGTCACCCAGGAAAACGGACTTCCGTTGCCCAGCCGTAAGACGACTTGACGCACTGACGGAGGAGTGCCTTGCACGTCCAGAGCAGGATGCATATGCGCCCCAGGCTCAGCTCCTGGGGCTGGCTGCTGTTAGTCGACATGACGCCAGGATCATGGATCTCATCGGACTTGCTGCTCTGCCTAGCCTCATCGCCCACCCTCTGCCTCTGCCTCTTTCTTACTTCTGCCTGTCTGATCTCACCTCGACTTGACAATGCCTTCTTCCAGTCCTATCTTTGTCATCAGCAGAGCACATACTGTTTCATTGCAGATGGGGGCTGCGTGTCATCTCATCCCCCCGGTTTAACCCATGAGGCTGAGAGCACACCGACCGGCATAGACCCTTTCGAAGCCCAGACTGCTACCATCAACCAGCACAGACGCCATTGCCGTTGAGGCTCTTGCTTCTCTTCCGGCGCCACAGCCCCCTTACATCGACTACACCACATGCCCATGCGGCGACGGCAGTTTCCAGAAGCGTGATCTACAGCAGCCGTGGTCGCCAACGGGCCTATCCGGCCAGGAGGGCTGTGTACTGCTAAGTTTGGTTCTGTGCTTCCCCGGCACGCAGGCATTGGCGCTTCTCTTTTTATCCTCGCTTCCATTTTGGGTTTCCACAATGGCCAGTCTCAGAAATATCATGAACGTTGATGACGATCATGCCGACTCTCATTCCTTAAAGAAGCCGAAGGAGTCGGCGCCGAGATCCTCTCAGCATCCTGGGTCGTCAGCCTCCACAACAAGTTATGCCAACCCAGCTGATCTATCCATCACCACATCGCCATCATCGTCAGCAAGGGGCCAGAGACACAGTCCGCCTTCACATCACCTACAATCGTTGGCTGTTGAGACGTCGTCGTCGTTTCCCCTAGGCCACGCTACTACCAACGTTGCCTCTGATCGGCGTCAGAGCAACACGAGCACCGATTCCATGGATTCACCATACGGACAGGGCCATGGTCATGGTCATGGGCACGCGGGAGGATCATATCCTAGCGCCCCCATGAGGCCCTTCGTCTCTAGCGGAGACGTACCCGTCAAGCTGACTCCCATTACGGGGAGGGTCAGTCGAGCGAAGAAGGGACTTGCGGTCCATACCTGTGACCTGTGTCGGCCCCCGAAGGTACAGAGTCCCATCTACACCTGGTTGCTCTCAAATAGTTGCTGACCTTTCATATAGACTTTTACTAGGGCTGAACACTTGAGGTTTGCCTCTTCCTTTTCTCATTGCGGAGAATGCCACATTTGACTGACCGGCTCGTTTAGGCGACATCAGTTGAGTCACCAGCCTCCAGAGCTGGCATGTCAGGTGCCAGGCTGTGACAAGGTCTTTCATCGCAAGGATCTCCTTGAACGTCACCAGCAGAGGCAGTAAGGGACCGCGTTTGACGAGTTCGCTGCTTGTGTTCAAGATTATTGACGTAATATAGTGACCAAGACGACAACATGTCCAAGGGTGCTCCTCGCCACTCTTCCAGTGGACCGTACGGCTCCGGAAGCCCTGGACGTGGCCCCTACGGTGGCTCCCCGCCGGGAACTTTGCGGATGCCACATGCCTTCAGCAGCCCGCCTACTAGCACCAGCTCGACGACCAGCGCATCGACCCAAGGCATGCCCATGGGGTCACGGGCCTGGCCGTCCACCAGCAAGTCGACACCTCTTATGCGCGATACGCAAGACGAGTTTACGATGGGAGGAGTCAAGACAGAGTACATGATGGACTCCATGCCCAATCTTCCGGCGGCACCATCGGGAGTGACGACTGGCTTTTCTGAGCCTCGCTCGGGGCCCGGCCTTGGAGTGATGGACGCGGTCCCGGCGCTCTGCATATCTGACGGCACTTCGACTGTCCCCTGGCAGGACAGCTCTGGAATCGTCTCGTCGTCTGGCAGCAGCTACTCGACTCCGCCTTCAGATGTCTCGCGGGGCCACCAACCGCCCGTCCGTACCTCGAGCACAGATTGGGCCGGAGCCCTTGGGCAGACAACCGTCGCAAGGGACATGCAAAGCCCAATCATGGGCAACGGTAACTACCCTCTCCCTTTTGGATATGCCGGCTCTCCACCCCAAGTCTACCCGTTGATATACGGAGACGGTCCCGGTGTCCCGCTTCCTGGATACGACGACGGTCTATACAGTTCCCATATGCAAAACACCACAGTTCGTAGCCTGTCCCCGCAACTGGCCGTGGGTCAATCTTCTGAGACTTTAGTCACCAC